>JAVQMF010000036.1:1216250-2425000 GCA_032878935.1 Erythrophleum fordii
ATTCTTAATCGATGTTTTGGTGATATTTTAATTGAAGTGTGATTTAGTTATAATAATTATGGGTGAATATAGGATGACAGTCTAGGGTCATTGTCAACTGACTCTACTAGCCATTGTAGGCAGCATTCATTCCTTAAGATTAAGGAAAGAAAGAACAATGCATATGCAAGTGCTGCACCAAATGCTGCTAGAACCTACGAAACTAGATGAAGCCTATACTAGCACCGACATCAAGAGCAACCTTAGTTAAGTGGATAAGATGGTTGTGCTCCAGCTCACTTAAGAATGGGATGGCAGGGGCCATCATAGATATGAAATATTGAGATATATCTCAACAGCATATTATGGCCTAACATAAACCAGAATAAATATAATTCTAGAAATACACAATAAAACTATTAAAGGCAACATGAAGCAAAAAAAAAAAAAATCCTTGTGGTGCATTAAAAAGGCACTTATATCCTACCAAAATAAATGAAACAGTAATATAATGCTTAAGATTCCAAAATCAACCATCTAATTTCAAATGAAACTTTTTACAAACTTAAAATTCAACACTCCAAACTCAAAGTGGTGCACGAAAGACGGTTGGAGTTGGTAGATTTGGGCTTTGGGCTCAAGGAAGTTGTGTTTGAGGAGATGGAAAAGGATGGAGGCTTTGTGGACCACATGCAAGTGTCATTGTCGATGAACATCCAGATCGTGTGGGTCTTAGAACGCATTGCCGGTAAGCATCGACAGAAGAGGATGAATGTTGTGTCTTTGTTCTTGTTGACATAATGGGTTGAAAGAGACACTGGGATCGAAGGGATGGGTGGCTATGATTTACATTTGAGTCTTTAGAACATGTGGCTAAGGGAAGATTGTTGGATCAAGCAAATAGGTTAGATTGAATGACCAAAACGATGTCGTTTTAGGGATGCGCAGAGTATGCATATCTAAGAGATATGGAGAAGATCCAGACATTGAATGAAAGAGGTGGGAGGTATAAGGGTTGCCAATGTTAACGTAATAAACCTTTCAGCAATTTTTTTTTTAGGCAAGCAATAGTATTGCTTGTGTTTTGGCATTAATGAACATCTAACTTCCGTTCCTTAAGGGAGTGTTTGGTTCAAAGGAGGGGAGGGGAGGAGAGGGATTTTAATGGAGGGGAGGGGAGGGGAGGGGAGGGGAGATAAAATTAAATAGACAATTATACCCTTATGATATTAGAATTTTTAATTTTTTTATTTTTATAAAAAAATACTTTTTTTTTACTTTTTACTATTAAAAATAATTTTTTATTTTTAGTCAAAAAATATTTTTTTTATTTTTATAACAAATTATCTTAAACTTCACTAAAAAAATAAAATCTATATTATGTTTTAAGTGAAATCAAAGTGGGGGCAATTTAGTCCAATGAAACAAAAAATTTCTCTCCCCTCCAAAAACCCCCACTTTTGGAGGGGAGGGTTTGGAGGGAAGGAGGTATTTTGCCTCCCTTCTCTTCCAAGTTTTTCATACTAAATAAAGGGAGGGTCTCCCCTCCCCTCCCCCCCAAAAACCCTGAACCAAACAATGCCTAAAGGTAAGGATTTAGATATTCATGAGTGACGATTCCTGTACCTGCATTATTTATATTTAATAGTCATTATATTATGGGATTGAAAAATGTTAAGTAATATATTTTCATCATCATTTTATCAATAAAAATATGGATTATCAAGAAAGTTATTTTTTTTTCATAATGTATTTGTCTAATTAATATTGTTATCAAATATTGAATAAATGTATACGTTCTCATCCATTAATTAATAGCAGTCTTACTTAGTTATAAAAGAAATATATGATATAATTGCAATATATATACACACACTATAAAACTTTACACAAAATAACATTCTTTGCACAATTTTTTTAGGCCAAAATGTCAATTTGAGCGCTTAATTGAATTAAAAATTTTATTTTGATCCCTTAATTTTTAAAATTATTTTACAATTCATTTAACTATTTAAACTTTTACAAGTTGTCCTTCTATCAAGCGTCGCTAACCTTCATAGCAGTGGTACTAAGATTAATATATGGAAGGATCCTTGGGTTCCTAATTGCAGAAATTTTAAGCTTGAACCTAATGTACCTGATGAAGCTTTAGAAGACTGTAAAGTTGCTAATTTGATCAATAGAAAGTGGGACCTGTCCTTAATAGATAATTGGCCTACTCCTGTTGAGGCTAGTGCTATTCTAAGCATTTCTGATTTCAAGTACTGATAAAGAAGACAGTTTCGTATTGTGTGGGGGTAAAAACGGCAAGTACACTGTGAAGGAGGGCTATCACTTAGCTTGTTCTTTATTTAATCATGTTGAAAGTGGTCCTAGCTGCTCAACGCAAACGCCAAAGACCCTCTGGAAAGTTATTTGGAGGATCAAGGTTCTCCCTAAGGTAAAGCATCTTTCATGGAAGGTTAGTAAAAAAGTTATTCCTACTAAGGAAAGTTTATGGAAGAAAAATTGTTGCTCATTACCTTGCTGTAATATTTGCTGTTATGAGGTTGAAAATACTCCTCTGGACCATTTATTTACAATTAAAAAATGCTGGCGAGGCTACTATGGAATAATGGCTTTATAATGGGTGGAATTCAGATTTAAAACCGAATAGCAATGGACAACCTGCTATGGCCATGGGGTGGTCTCCTCCTGATCACTCTTTTATTAAGGTAAATACAGATGGTGCTTCTGATAAAGATAGCTGCAGAGCAGGTATGGAGATTATTTTTGGAGATGATCATAGCAAATTTATTTTGTGTAGTGCTAGTTATAAGGCTTCGTCTGCCTTTGTGTGCAAAGCATTGGCATTACAAAAGCGGGCTTTGATGGCTTGTGACCTGAATCTGCAGGAAGTTATCTTTGAGTCAGATAATTTGAATTTGATTAATTCTATACAACACTCGGAGGCTTGCCCTTATTGGATATTGTTGAAGACATTGCTAATCTCAGAAACTCTTTCTATTCGGCCAAGTTCTGTTGGATCCTAGTTCAGCAAACTTAGCAGCTGACTGCCTTGCTAAAGTTGGATATATCCGGCTAGGTGGGATGTATGTCCTCCATCCCTTTTGGTTTCTATTCTCTTTGCAGATTCCGTGTCTTGCAGAGTAGGAGTAGGCTGATTTCTGATTTGTTTGTGTTTGTTTATTTAAACTGAAGTTGGTTGTTTACTTTTCCGTTTTGAGGTGTACTGGTTTGTTTGTATTCCTTTTGTGTGTTTTTATGGTTTTGAGATTTCTGTTTGTGGCCACACACAAAAATAGATAAATAAATAAAAACAAGTGTCACTAGTCTTCCTTTGTTGAACGCGTATGTGGTACTGGTAGATGTGCTCATTTCTATGCGGTTCTTTAAAAAAAAAAAAAATTAAGTATCCAACTAAGGTTTTTTTTCCTACATTTTTTAAGGAACGCGACTTTTGACTTATTTATCTATATTAATCTATATTATATTATAAAAAAAATGTATTAAAAATTTTATCGAGCTAACTTCTCATTGATGTATTATTTTCATTGAAATCGAATCCAAATTGTAATATTATTTTATTATTTTTGGATGGGCTTCTTCTCTAAGAGAAGCAGGCTTGAAATGTAATTTTTTTTATTTTAAATGAAACAATCATAAGAAGATAATCTTTAAATTTTTATTTTGTTTTATTTTCTTTAAAATAAAAAATTTAAATAGATAAATAGATTATTAAAAATAAAAACATTAAAATTTAAATCATTTAAATTCAATATAAACTGTTTAGATTTAATGAACGGTCCAAATCTTCTCTACGCCTTGAAAGAAATAACAAAGAATCCAAAAGCTACTAATGTAGCTTTTTTTTTTTAGTGGTATTTGGTATGAAATTTTTTTCTCCCTTTTTATCGTGCAATTAATTTTTTTTCTTTTTTCCTCTCCTCTCATTCTCTACTCTCTCTCTGTTCTATTCTCTTTGGCTTCGGACCCACTTCCGAATGCAATATGAAACACTCTGGTTCCCTTCTTCATCATCCCTTTCACTTCTATGTTAACCCAATTCATACGTAATCTAGCTCAATTTTGTATTTTCAAACCTATAAAAGCATCATCCTTGAAGCCTCCACATGAACACGAAAAAGTTGAAGATTCTTCTCAAGCTCATCAATCACAGCCCTTCAATTGCATGAATACAAAAATTGTTGAGTTAGAAGTGTAAATAAAAAGTTTTATATTAAAAATTTGAATTAGAAAAAAAAAAAAAAATATATATATATATATATATAAGTGAACAAGACTTAATTATTTAATATTTTTAAGACTTTAATTGAAATATAATGTTAAACCCAAATATTGAAATTTGGCTTCACCTTTGCAATGTTTTATTATTATTCTTCAATAAACTAGTAAAAATTTCACAAAGCAAGTTCATGGTTTTGAAATTTTTGTCCTAAAAAGTTGCTATCGCGATAATGATTAAATAAAATCATTGGGTAGAAATGGAGGTTGCAGTAGTAAAAACGTTTAAACCCAGTTTGAAACCCAAAAAAAAAAAAAAAAAAAAGGCTTTCCAGCGGAAAGAGTTTTGCGAGGAAATCTTGTGCTTGAACAGAAATAACAGTGGTTCTGATAAGGATTTCTTTATGGATAATCTCCTTGACTTCTCCAACAGCGAATTCCAACATGGGTTTGTCGGGAATAGAGATGACTTCGAAGATGATGACGAAGAAAAAAATGGTTCCTCCATTTTTTATTCTTCTCTAAAGCTCTGTGTTTTGCACCCAGTTCGTCAAGAGCAAGCCAAGTCACTGTCGGAAAAGCAGTTTGAGCCAGAGGCTCGACTGGGCTTAGTAAAAACCCCTTGTTTTTACTTATGAGATTACAGAGAAGGTGAGAAGCACCGAACCCAGAAAAAGCCAACATCGCACCTGATCATTTAACCCTTTGCTTTCCATTTTCCCGCCATGTATGTTGTCATCTTCATCCTCATCACATTTTGGCTTTTTTTTTTTCCCCTTTTATAGTTCTCACATTGTCTCAGTTTCATCTGCATCCCCTAATCTTTTTAAGATACTCAAATATACATATTTATTAAAATTATGAATCTAAAAGAACAGACCATTCAAAGGACGTTCTCCGACGATCCTCTCGTCGCGTTATAAGTTCGCAAACCCAACTAATCGACGTGTTTTACACTTCTAGCCTGCACGAGGTCCATGACTTTTTTTGTTTTTTTGGGGGGTTGGATGTGATTATGTGTGAGTCAAACAGCAATCCACATCAACATGAAAGCTCCGTAATCATAGCTGATAAAGACCATAATTAACAAACAAAGTTAAAGACATGTGAAGAAAGGTTTAAGCGACAAAAATACCAACTGTAAGATGGCTCAACCTCAACCAACTTAGACATGCGGATTCCCTCTCATAATTGAAGGGCATCACTACTCGATAGTCTACCTTGCGGATAGCAACGGCAACAACGATATCCAATGGTTGGTTCCGTTGATTTCTCATCCGACCTTGGTCTACCCCACTTTAATGGTCCTATTTGGGTCCAATGCCAAAACTGGGACGTCACATTGTTTCATTAATCACAGAAAAATCATTATCACATTTATATTTTACGACAATCCCGTAATGTACTATAATGATAATTAAGATTTATGTTATATATATATATATATATATATATATATAAAAGGACACTTATATTTTATGAAATGAAAGTCCACTGACACTTAGAACGGTTTTGAAAAAATTAAGTTTAATAATAAAAAGTAAATTTTTTTTAACTAAAAGACAGTTCGAAATATTATTAATTCATTCCCGTAGACAAAAACTTGTCGCCATTTTTAATGTTGCAACAATCCTATTATTTCTATTTCCTTTACATATCAAATTCATAAATTTCTTCACTTTCATGAGAGTTTTGAATTTCATTATTAAAAGCACACTAAAACTTGTCCCTATAGAAGGGACATAGATGCCATGATAGGAATAAAAAATGTCTCATGTATTAGAGTTTGCAATAACATTATTCATTTTCCTAATATAATTATTCATAAACCTTCAAATTATTGACCAAGACATGTTTTATCTTAATTATTTAATGGACTAACTTTGTGACTGAGAGGTGCAGGCACCATCAGGCGCTGCAAACTGCCAGAGGCTTCAATTATCATCCTGAAGAGAATAAAGTCGGTCGTCTTGATGAGAATGCTTGAAGGATACAACTAATTGACAATCTAGCTTAACAAATTAATCATTTGGGGCCACACCATATATTCCTAATTGTCTCAGACAATAACCAATCTCTTTTTCTCTCTATAAAAGCAGTTACATGTACCTTTGATTTCCATAGCTAAAAGCTAAAGATCATTGAGTATTTGTAATTAGTAATTAGCATGGCTATGATGATTCCTTTCTTGAGCTTAATTCTCGTGTTCTCACTAGTTTCAATAGGGAATTCTCTGTGCTCAAACTACTACGACAAAGCATGCCCTCATGTGGAGTTTATAGTTGCTAAGACAGTGAAGGAGGCCACTTCTAATGACAAAACTGTTCCTGCTGCACTTCTCAGAATGCACTTTCATGATTGTTTCGTTAGGGTAATGATACAAAGAACCACTCCTTCCCCCCTTATTGTACTTTATCATTTGAACTTATTATTTATTTATTTTTCCTTTCCTAAAGGGATGTGATGCCTCAGTGCTGCTAAACTCAACAGGGAAGAACAAAGCAGAAAAAGATGGACCACCAAATATTTCTTTGCATGCATTCTATGTCATTGATAATGCAAAGAAAGCAGTAGAAGCTTCATGCCCTGGTGTGGTCTCTTGTGCTGATATCCTAGCTCTAGCAGCTAGGGATGCAGTTTTTCTGGTAAAAAAAAGCTAAGTACAGATTTTTTGTTATATTAATTCTTTGGAACTATGATGTCCTTGAGCATTAATGTATACAAATCCCAGTTCATATTATATGAGTAGACAAGTAAACATGTAACCCATCTCAAGCATACTTTCATCTTTATTCATGATTGGCTTGATTTTCAGACTTTTTGTAGATTAGGTTGACCTAAGGATTTATCATGAGTATGTAGCCATTGACTGTTTAAAAGTATATCTGAGTGCAATTTTTTACAGTCTGGAGGTCCACGTTGGGATGTTCCCAAAGGAAGAAAGGATGGAAGAACATCCAAGGCCAGTGAAAGCTTACAATTGCCAGCACCAACCTTCAACATCTCACAACTGAAGAAGAGCTTCTCTCAAAGAGGTCTATCATTGGAAGACTTGGTAGCTCTCTCAGGTAAGCAAAACAGGAGGCCCAAACTGCATCACTTCACCGTTTCTTTCCAATGAGTTTCTGAGTAGTATTTAGAGTAATATTGTCTTTTGACCCTTTCGTAGGAGGCCATACTTTAGGTTTCTCTCACTGCTCATCCTTCAGGAACAGAATCCAAAATTTCGATGCCAAACATGATGTGGACCCTTCATTGAATCCATCATTTGCAACAAAACTAAAATCAATTTGTCCACTCAAAAATACGCCAAAGAATGCAGGCATGACCATGGTTCCTTCTGGAACTACTTTTGATAATACTTATTACAAGTTGATCCTCCAAGGGAAGAGCCTCTTTTCTTCTGATCAAGCTCTACTTACTACCCCAGAGACTAAGAACCTGGTCTGTAAGTTTGCTGCCTCACGAGAGGCATTTTACGAGGCTTTTGTGAAGTCTATGTTCAAAATGAGCAGCATCAATGGCGGGCAAGAGGTCAGGAAGGACTGCAGGGTGGTCAACTAGGAATTTCTGTTTTGTTTAATTCCAGGTCAAATTATGACTTCCTACAAAAGGAGAAATATGTTCAAAGAATGACAATGATGGATCATATTTGAGAAGTGGCAAGAAAATCACTTGTCTTCCCTTACAATTATATCTTTATCTCAATGTAATGAAGTTCAAGCATGTCTTGTGGAATTAATTTACAAAATGTTTATAAGATATTACCTATTTTTGGCTATCTGAAGTAAAAAGCCAGAAATGTTAAGCTCTCATCAGCTTAGCATTGGCAGTCCTGCTTATGGAAGCTGTAATTTTCTATCCAAATTTAATAGCTCAATCTTGTCCGCAACACATTAACTACCGGAAAAGCTATAACTAGGAAAATATCAGGTAAGAATGCAAGGAATTATAAAATATTAGGTTCTGTAATTTTGAATGATATGGTCTTCATGAGGAGTATGGTCCTGTAATTTGCATTTCAGTGCTTGCCTATTTGACCTGCGTTTTTCTCAGCTGAACAAGAATTACAATCCCGATTGCACAGTTTCCTTCTTCGCTTATCAACTTTTTCCCTCTATTGTGGGCTGACAATTCCTTCTTCAAACCACAATTTAATGTTTCTAAATATTTCTTGTCAACCTTGATTCATATCAGGGAAATTCAAATGCATGCTGCATCTTTTACGGTGGAACCAGAGTCTGAACAAGTATAATCTGCAACATTTCACAATTCCTAGTAGTTCATATTCATTCAGCACTGCCAGTATCCCCAGCAGTGCATTTGAACATCAGGCGTGGACTTTTTATCTCTTGTAATGTATGGAACCCCAATGGTACCTATTGAGAGAAGTCTACCATGTTTTGTCGGTAAATGGTCTACCATGTTTTGTTGAAGTGTCCCAGCTGGAAGCTTAAAATATCTTACTTAAAATATAAATTATGCAAACAGAGACTTTTGAAGATTGAAAGGAATAGCATTCCTGCCACTGGTTATGGCCTATGAATTCTCCAAATGTTCAATATTGCCTTTTAGTTGGAGTAATTTGTTGCAGAACCCCTCTTCATATCAGCAGCGGGTGTGATGGCTATGGAAAGATCCCAAAGCCTTGACAGCTCCTGCTCTGAGTATGTATTGGTGGTATGCTGCTGCAAGCATTGCTCCAAGGAAGGGTCCAACCCAGAATATCCACTGTCACAGCCATCCCAATACTCAATTAGTCGTACATTTACCCTTCAACAAAATCTTCAGCCTAATTTTAACTAGGCCTGGTCACACACACAACTTCATGAGGGCTCAAGCCCGTTCATAGTTAGCTCTACTTTTAACTAGAATGTTTTGTTAGCAGATAATTGATTATTCAATGTACGCCATTCACCATGAAAATATTATAAAAATGATAAAACTAACTACCACAGTACCATCGTATAATTTAGCTTATTAATAAATATTGCTCTATGACTCATCTTATCTAAGCTAAGACATTCTTGGATGAACTGTGTCTTCATTAAGACCCCCAAAACAAGTGCCACACGATTCAGGGAACCCACAATACATGAGTGTTAATTGTTTTAATTATTAATTCAATGTGTTACACTTTAGTTGTGCTTAAAAACGCCATAGACATTGTAGAAAAATCCATCTAATCTAGCTTTTAAGTAGAAGGGTAGTCGTTGAACTGAAGAACCTATTAAGAAAGAACAAACATGATCATCCCGGACTTTGCCATTGTTGCAGACAAGTGCAGCACCAAAACTCCTAGCAGGGTTGATGCCAGTACCAGTGACAGGAACGGCGGCTAAATGCACCATAAACACAGCAAAACCTTTGGGTAATGGAGCCAAAACATGACCCTACAATACCAAAAAAAGTTGACACACATTGTATCAATACACAATTTCTCAATTAGCTAGCATGGTGATATTTTATCTCAATCTATTTTAAGTCTCATTTTTAGAGAGTACTACCAGGAACGTGGCAGTCACGTGCACTCCTTTTGGGATCAGGCTGAGAAGACAGTGTAAACAAGCACGAAAGTACCAATGATCTCAGCTCCCAAAGCATTGGCCTTAGAGTAGCCCACTGCAACTGCATTTGCACCATCCCCAAGCATAATATAGTAATGCTTCGCGAAGGCCTTCATGAAGGCCACCCCACAAACAGCTCCCATGCACTGTGACACCAAGGACACCTTCCTCGCTACCAGTAGCCTCAACGTCACGGCAGGGTTCATATGCCCCCCTGTACATTAATTATTGTATTACGCCAAAAGAGGAAGAAAAGAAAATAGCTTCAAATATCAAACCAGATCCAATATGAGAAAATAGAAGTATAATGGTGCTCTTCTTGTTAATTTTGTAAAATAAATAAATGTTTTCACAGAGAGTCTGTATGACTAATCAACACAAGGTAGATGAGTTCTTGCTTTATCTACACATCAAATCTAATGGATTTTCATAAGAAAAGGGAGTGTCTTGAGTTTTTAAGTTGCTATTTATTTTTGGAATTTTATTTAAAATGAAAATGCAAACGCAGGGAAATAAGAAGGATTTGATTAGAGGGTGGTACCAGAGATTCCAGCAGTGCAGTAGACAAGAATGAAGATGATGCCGGCAAAGGACTATGCTGCTCTTCATAGCTACTACAGGAGGGTCGACGTAGTGCTTCCCATGCTTCTCTTCACTCAGTGTTTGACTTTGTCCCTCTTCACTCAGTGTTTGACTTTGTCCCTCTTCACTCACGTCCTTTTTGACATTTTTCTTAGGTTGCCTTTGCAACTCACAAATGATTTTCCTAGGAATAGAAAGGATGATGAAAATAAGAATGGAATAAAATGCCGGAGTCCTCCTCGTATGACTTCTGTTTATACGTTTAGATGAATTTGGATGGATAAAAATAAGGTAACAACAAAAAGAAAAATTTGTTAAGAGATTAAAATACCTTTAAAATAAAAAATTATTTAAATATTCATTTTAAATTGTATATTGTTAGTAAAATAAAACTATTAAGATTTTTCAGCATTTAATACAGTTTGTATTATTACTTACTTGGTGCAAGTAAGACATTATTTTGTTAGAGAGAAAAAAAATAGATGAAATTTTTTTTTTATATTTTTATTTTTTTATATCACACTATGTTTATCTCTAATAAAATGACGTATCAAGTAAAAAAAAAAAAAAAAAGATTAAAATTACATTCAATATTAGATGTCAAGACCCCCAAAAAAAAAAAAGCTATAAGACGGATCCTATCTTTTTACAGATTCTGGGTGGAGACTATATAAACTGAAAATTCTCTTCTGCTTTTGTTTTGTTTTGTTTTTTTGGTTTGTTTTATCTGTTGAAAAAAAAAATAGTAATTCCTGTATCAAAAAAGTAAGTTGTTATTTTTATTGGTATATAAAGTCATATATCCATGGTTGGTGAGTGCCAAGATCCTCTGGCAACAAAAAAACAAAGCGCCAAGACCCTGAAGTATCTGTAGATTCATATCATGAAAGATTATGTGGAAGATAGAAGAGTGTGCTTCTCAATTGATGTACTAGCGTGGAGTTATTCTGCTGAAAGTACATTGAACATGTCACCTATTATTCTATTAAGAAATTGCCCTTTCTATCATATATGCAATTGCAAAGGAAGATCCATTATTGCGAGGCGCTAGAAGGTCTTTCTCTGAGAAAGGCCCTTCATGATTATCAAATATGCCAAATTCTTGATTCTTTCTCCCATTCTTCACCCCCTCATGTGTACCAAACATGGATCTCCGCTAGCTCAAGAGACTAAGGAATTCAGAAAGAAAAACTGAGGGTAAGGAGGCGAAGCCAACAAATTAACGGGACTTTATGGAAGAAATAAACAATGTGAATGAAACGAACTACACTTGCTAAGAGGCTATATTTTGCCGATATACAGCGATACCATGTGACTGATGCCCACAGCTTGCTGAACTTATCAAACCGTACACTACACCTTTCCTTTTTTTTGTTTTTGGGTAATACTTTGCTTTAAAATACAAAACTCTTTTCAATTTTTCATGCTTTTTTCCAAGTATTTTCACCATAATAACTGCTCATTGCTAAGAATTTCGAAAAGAAAATTCGTTTTGCTATGGAGTTAGTTTTCTTTTTGGAAGGGGCACTGAGGTCTAAGAAAACAAAAAGAACTAACTACCCAAGGACAAATAGTTCCCCGAAAAATTAGAAAAGAAAAACTATGGAATTAGCTTTAATTTATTAAAAGCGCGCAAATTAGATCTTCACTATATCACGATATCTTAATCCCTCTTGCAGCACATCAATACATTTTAAAAAAATCATAATATAAGACACATGCACCAAATACGATATTTAGGATTTACATACAATTATAGTTCAAAACTTGTTATAATGGTATTTGTATCTATACTAAACTAAGCGGCGTGAGAGATGAAATGGTAAATAAGTTTGAACTTAATACCTAAAGGGCCTCTACAATATAGAACTTGGAAATGTAAACTTCACTAAAAGATTTGTCTGTGGAGAGAGACAACCTCAATATTCCACACAAAATTAGTCTTAATATCCGAAGGGTTTGGAAATAGTTGTGAAAAGTCTATATTTATGTTCATACTTTTTAAGTGGTATTGTTTGTGTACCAAAAAAATGTTTATATTCTATGTGCAGGATTTGGTTTAGCCTTTTTTATATAAACTAAAGCTTCATAGATTATTTATCATTTTAAAAAGGATAAATTATTCTTTCTCATCTTAAAATATGTTAAAATTACAGCATCTTCAATTATAACAATATACACAAACCATTTTCAAAACCAACAGATGAACAAAATACTTTTAAAAATAATTTTTTTTCAATTAAAATTATAACATATTAGAAATTATATTTCTTAATTTTTTTATTTTAACATTATTTATTTTGTGTTGAAAATTATAAAAAAAAAAATTCTAATTTCATTAAAATGTTTACAATGCTTATGCTTGTTGGTATATATTTATATTTTTGGCAGAGATTGTTAATGCATATTTAATACACATGTCACTAGTGAACTTAAATAGTATTAGTTATTCTTTTTATTAATTGATTCATTTTAAAGAAAATGTTTGAATATGTTTTTTGATTTTAATAGTTTTTTTATTAAATAATTTTACAATTTACTAAATGTAAAAAAAAGTAACTATTTTTTATATTAGCTAAATTCACTTTGAATACTTGCTATAATATATAAATAATGAATATAAAAATATTTTGGTCAAAATAAATATAAATATAATTTATTTTTTGTTATAGGAGATATAAGTATAAACATGTCGTGGTTTCAAAGGAAAGGAATATAATTTTTTAAAATAAAAAAATGACCTTATATTTTAAGCATATCTTAAAAAGAAAAATAGTAAATTTTCTTTTATTAGAATAAAAGGCCAAAGCTCAAAACCCAAGGGACCAAAAGGGCAAATTCAAAAACCCATAATATAAGATTTGGCTATTTATAGGCTCGTAATGTAAATCTTTTTATATCTCTCTTTTTTCCCTCACATTTCTTTTAAAACCATCAGACATAACCTTAAAAATGTGCCTAAAAATTCAATAAAATATATTGAATTTTGATTGAGATAGAGAATTTTCATCAAAATTATAGGTGAAAATATTGGTTTATTGTACCCCCTAAAAGTATTCGATCATTTGAGTTAATTCAATCAAACACAATTCATTCATATTAGAAGAGTTTCTTCTTTAAAATTTACTATTTAATTCTCAAGCATTCCTTTTACTAGCTCCTGCTTACTCTTGGAATCAAAATATCAAGAAAGAGTAAAGCAACCAATCTTTGTATAATTTAATCACTTTGTAGACTTTAAAGTTGTTTTTGGTTTTGGTAGAATTTGAACATTTCTGCTTCTAGAATGTCATGAAGTTTAGATGTCTCTACTACCATTTACAATTTCAATCTTATAAATGTGATCTCTAATAGCTTCTTTGAAAAAATTTCAAATCCCTACTCAAATGATTTTAAACCAATGATTATAGCAAAAATTTTCCTACAATTTCCAATGCACTGGCCATAACAGATAACTACCATACTTAGAGAAGCAGAGGCGTTTTCATGCCAAGCATTGTAGACATACACCCAAAGCCATTGGCTAAAATGATGAAGAATATTTAACTCACATGAATATATCATGTAAGCATTGCTTAACTTAGTAAATAATAATGAATAATTGATTTTTGTAGCCAATAGTATTTCCAAACCAAAGATGCTCAAAGAGATCAAATTTGTCTAAGGCAACAACTATAATGTTTAAAAATTATTACAATAGCCAAATAGTTTTATGTGTCCCAATTCATCATCTTATATACGGTTATAACAATAAGGATACATTTGAAATAGCAAGCAATGCTGACAAGTTGAATTCCTTTGAAAGTATCTTCCTTAATTCAAATATACTCAGAGGGATCATACTAATTCAAGATAGAAATTAACAAACACTATTTAGGGAAGAGAATTTTTTCAAACATCGACAAGTTTTCTACTAAGAATTGCCCAAAGACAAAATGCTACATGTGCTTTTCGATAAAATCAAAATAAAATAAAACAAATACACCATGACCTTTCATGTGAATTGATAAATTTGTGAGGAGCACAAGAGCAGCCTCTACTTTTCATAGTATGATGACCAATTAATTAAATTTCTATTATACGAGACACTTGAATCCAAATATGATAAGAGAAACTTAATTTAAGTAAGATCTCAATCTCTATTTTTTAAAGTATCTAAAAGTTATGTTGACTTTATTCATATATTATGCCTTTCTTTTCTTATTCTTTTATGTTTTTGTCATTTAGGTGATGAGGATCAATAAATAGTGACTTTTTGTATTGAGACAAAATCTTTGCATGGCCTATAAAAGCTATCATGTAGAATTTCTATCAATAAATCTAGCTTTGTTCATTATTCAAATGAAAGTTTAACAAATTATCTCCTTGTCAATCTCTTAAAAAAAGATGCAGTTCACCATAATAAGTAATTACATAACTATTATTATGGAGTCTTCCTTTTTCACTATTCGTCAGCCTACAATTTATAGTTTATAAAAGTCAACATCCAAGAATGAATTTTCATTTCTAATGAATCAAAATGGATCCATCACAGGTTATAAAAGTCCTTACTTTATCCAGTAGAAATATTTGTGTAACATATAATTAATAACCAAATGGTCACTAAGTCATAAAATTGCATGCTTAACTTACAATAAGTTTTGTCAAAATTCCTAATTAATATATGAACTGTACATAACTATGCATCTTCTCATTACCTAAATTTTTTTTTCCATCTAATCAATCACAATCAAATTCAATTCCTTTAATTTTAGAGATAATCGAAATGCATTAAGTTGGGTACACATACTTTCAAAACTAAAATGAACAAAAAAAGTATTGAAATTACATTTACAACTGCCTACCACCCTTTTCTTTCAGCTTCTTGACAAAGGCATTTAAAACCATTACCAAATATGTGGCAAGTGCTTATAGTGTACTTACCAAAGCTAATGCCCCACTTTTCAATGAACCCAACAATTTGGCATAAATCTCAAGTGAGGCATCGATTTTAATACAACTTCCTTTTAAACATAGCACTAGTGAAATCATTCTTTTTAAGTTTCTCTTATTCTAAAAGTCCTTCTATGGCTTAATGGCAGCTGGAATTTTCTCATTGTGAACAAAAAGCCAAACATTCATACCTTTCATACAGGCTTCAACAACTCCCATTTTGTGCCCTCCACGACCTTGTAAATGAAAGTGTTCTTTGCCACAATCAATTTTGTCATCTCAATGATAGTGCAAGCAAATTTAGTCATTTCATATTAGGGCAATATATTACTGACTGTTGCCTCTATAATTAATTGAGTACCTTCTAAATCATATTTAAGCATTTTAAGAACATGGGATTCAACTGCTTATATCTATGACATTTCCAATAAATATAAGAAATTAGGCCTAAGAGGCAAGAAATATATCTTTATTAGATACTTAAAAGTAATTAAAGGGGCATGTTTTCATTAGTGAGAATGAAGATAGAACTATAACTGAAATTAAATTTTTTGACAGTACATTCTTAAAAAATAAGTATCATTAAAAGTGTATCACTTGATGAGATACTGACCAAGAAAGTGAGGAACAAATAATTGTACCTTAATTTATTGATCCGAATAAGACCTTTTATGCAACAATACGAAAACATAGGGCAAAGTGAAAATGTTATGCCAACTACCTTACTATGTATGAGTAGTTGAGAAAGTATGCTTAAATGTTGTTAGGAGACTGAAATGACAACACTTATAGTTACTTTGCAAAATGATAGAGAATTGAACACAGTTTAAGAAGCTTTGTCATGCCCTACTAAGGAAAAATGAAAAAGTGCAGTGGAATAAGAAATGGATTCCATAAAAACAAACAAATTTTGGCAGTTAATGAATTTAACATTTGGCTAAAAGGCAACTAGGAACAAATAGGTTATCAAGATAAAATGGAAAGCAAATGGATTTATTGAAAGATATAAGGCTTGCATAGTTGTTATTAGGCATACACAACAAGAAGGTATAGATTACAAATATACCTTTTTACCTATTGTATGTCTTAATTCAATTAGATTAATCATAACTAGTTACACGTTTAAACTTGGAATTACATCAAACAGATATAAAAATCATATTTTAAAATGGTGATCTGGATGAAGATATTTATATGGAATAAACTTTAAATTTTATTACAGAAAGAATGGAACAAAAGGTTTATAGGCTTTAAAGGTCTATTTTATTGATTGAAATAATTATTTAGATAATGGTATTTAAGATTTTATCGAATAATGATCTTATATGAATTTTAAATGATTGATGAAAATTATTATGTTTATATTAAGCAATTTAAAAGTAATTTAGTAATATTATCCCTTTAAATTGATGATATGCTATTAGTTGGGAATAGTTTATAGTCAATTTTAGTTATTAAATAATAATTATTTTTAAAATTTGAGATGAAATATATAAGTGAAATAGAATATATTCTTTGAGCTAAAATTTTTAAAAAATTGCTCTAAGAAATTAATTTCTTTCATGGGATAATTATATTAAAAAAATTCATAAGTGATTAAATTACAAACCTATGGATATCTTTGTAGCAAGATGGTACATTACAAAAGTAAACACAAACTATTATTCAATTCATTCAAACCCTATCCATACATCTATTCCTTATTAATACAAATATATATATTATTAAGATCTTTTAATTGAACTAACAACCTAACTAACTAATTAATTATACTAACTACCATATAATGATACTTTCCTTTTAAAATGATTATCGTCCTTAAGGATCGGTACAAATTTAATACAAAAAAAAGGTAGATTAAAGTGGTAGGGAAATTGTACAACTAAAAACAAGACTCTAAGCATGCCTAACTCAATTGCCTCCTTCCTAAGGCTGCCCAACTTACAAACATCTAGAAGACAGTATTGGATTGTGAAGTAGTCATAGTAATACCACTATCAATGTGATCAATCTTGCCACGCACAAGGTTAAGAAAGATCAATTTAAAAGGGCATGCAAGAGCAAGCTCACAACATTTGCATAGGTGGAGCCCATAGCAATAAAGAAAGGCTAAAACACACATTTGGTAATCGAGAAAGAGAAACTTGAAGTAGGAGATTAGGTATTGGGTGAAGCTAAGTTGGTAATTTTTGTCATCTCCATCTTTGCAGCATTCTTCATCTCATCCATCTCATCTTTTACCACCTAATACTTTGTTTTTATGTCCCTTTTGATTAGTAGTAACTTCATGTAAGTTTCAACCTCTTTGACTCATTCATAGTCAATTTCTTCATTAATTGTTGGATTGAGAAGTAATGGAGCTTGGATTTGGTTAAGAATTTTGTTACTTATTTCTACAACTTTAAAGATGTCACTAGCAAGACGTTCTTGTTTGATGTTTTCTTTTTTGTTTTTGCTAAAAAATTTCACATTGGTTTCACCCACACCCAAACTGTCATTGATGGTGTTGCATGCTTCAACATCCTTTGTTTCCACATTGTTCTTTATTAGTCCATCAGAACACTTTCACTTTTGTAATTCCTTGTTCGTCTTTGTCCTCAATTTACTCATCTCCTTTGCATTTTTCTTTTTCATCTTCATTGTCATTACTAGAGTCACCTTCCCTTGATTGTATCTTCTGAATGTAAATTTCTTTAAGATAAGCTAAATACATGATGTTGGCTAGTGTAAAAGTTTTAAAGGGCCTCACTATTATTTGGATGTTTAAATATAAGCTTTCAATAAAGTAACTCATGGCTATTTCCTCTAACAAGTTAACTTCTGTCAACAACTCCTTAAACCTTTATTAATATTTTGAAATAGAATCCTCTTGCTTCAATTTTTTTTTATCTCTATTACTACTACTTTCTTCTTGAGATTCTCCTTTATTTGTGTCAAGGAACTTTGTAATTGGATAACATTTGTTTCTGTCTTCCTAAAGTGATCACTTATTCTTACCATGGCATCTATATCATGCTTAGATATTAATTGGTATATTGTAAAAGTAAACACAAACTATTATTCAATTCATTCACTTCCTATCTAGACATCTATTCCTTAATAGGGATACTATTAAGATCTTTTAATTGAACTATTAGCCTAACTAACTAATTCTACTAAATATCACATAACATAAGATGTGAGAACCTAAGTCATAAAATGTGTCTTCAAATTGAATCTAAAAAGAAAATTATGGAGAGAGTCCCTTACTCAAATTTAAATATTAGTTATAATATGATTATTAATTAATTAATTTAAGTTTGGATTTGAATTTTAAAATTCAAATTCAAATATTAGTAAGCTAATTTATTTTTTTTAAGAAAAATAAAAAAACTAACTGAAAAAACTAATATTACATGATTATGAGAGACTACATTGTGTTCTGGGTATGTTTTGTGAGGGAGTTTTCTGGGCAAAACATTATAATCTACATAAATTGTAAAAAGACAAACAAAGGTTATTTTTTTTCTTAAAATCTCTTGGTGTATCTATTGTGGACACTAATCGGAATCCAAATTATAATCAAATCAAACTGTTGGGACAATTGAAGAGCAAGGAAATTTGATGCAAGTGAGTACCCGACCTATCATTTTATTTATGCAATAGAGTTTATGCCTAAGCGCAAATGCACATTTTATTTTATTTTATTTCTTTTGGTCTTGCTTTGAATGTTTAGAAAAATTTAAGTTTAAACTTGAGCTTAAATAGGACTTATTTTTTATTTTAGTTGGAATTTAATTAAATAGAATTGTTTAGATATAAGTCTAACTTTAAGTGTAAATATTTGTATGTTTTAATGTTTAAATTTAAATAGTGGGTTCAAAAAATTAAACCGAAAAATTGACGACCAATCGTGGTTTTGATTTAGCTGAACTTCAAAATTGATTGGCTAAAAAATTGATAAAAAGCCAACTAAAATGATAAAAAATTTTAAAAATTGATTAAAAAAAATAACCAATTTGACATTGAACTTGTCAAAAATTATTTTTAAATTTTTTTCTAAATCAAAGTTTTAACTTTATGCATTAGACATTTATGATATTTAAGGAACTTTATTTAACTTATTTAATATAGATTTGTTATTATATATAAAATATTTTAATTAATTTTTATAATTTTAAATTTATTTTAAATATTATTTTAAAATATATATATTTCACAATAATTGTGAAAACTCTTGTTGCCATTCAACAATTTGTTGAGTTTTTAAAACTTCGATGAAACTAGTCCAGCCAAATAAAATTTCTGAAACTAACAAACTCAAATTTATTTCATATCCAAAATTATTGTTCAAGTTTGAATAAAATTGTTCATATCGAATAAGTCAATATTTTTTTTTAAATTTTAAATTAATCCTAAATAAAAATAACTTGTTGAATACAAGTCCACATCAAAATTCATATTTTAATTCAAATACAGTCTTAAAAAGCTTAAATAATGATATTAAATCTGCGAGAGGTAAAAATGACATTGATAATGTCAATTGATACAAGAAATCAAAATTATTTTATTATTTACTCTTTGCCAAAAAAAAGTTCAAAAATTGAAATAAAATTTATAATAGTGAAAAAATATTTTTTGTAAAACAAAAGTTTTTTGTGAAGTTTTTTTATGAAATAATTTCTTTCACCAATTAACAAAGCTTTAAACAAAATTAAAGTATGTTAAACATCAATTCAATATAAATAACTAATTACAAAAAATAAAAGCACTGGCTAATCTCAAGGTATAATAAAAAAATCAGGTATATCCAATATGGATAATTAATGGGTGAACAACAAAATTTTATTCTATTAGGATAAGCGATATACATGTTTGATTAAATCAATGAAACAGAAAAGTATGAATTTTCAATTTTAAAGATAGAGAAAAGAAAACAAAAGTTACAGTTAATACGGAAGATGAGACCAAACAAAAAGGGAAAAAGCAATAAGAAATACTGTACAATTTACTCACATTTTTAATTATTATTAAATATAAGATTAATTATGTAATTGGACTTTTGCTTCGGCCGAACTCTTTTTACTTAAATTTTTTTTCAAAATTTAGTTTATTTTAGTATAGAATATAAAGCAAAGCTTTTATTTCGGTCATTTAACATTTAAAATTCATATATATATATATATATATTCATTTTTTAAATAAAATTAGTTTTTTCCAAGTTAAGTGAATTTAAATATGTTAAGCGTTAATGCATAGCAAGCATGTTTTATATTGATTTTTCAACTTGCAACATTTATCATATTTAAATCTTCATGCTGAGAGACTGGTTTACAGACTTTCAATTCGTAGCGATCTTTTCACAAATGTCATATACACTGTTTCTTCAATTATTATCGTGAAAATCTTTTATTCCAGTCGAAATTCTGTTTGTCACTCTATACTACTAGCTTAATGAGTTATTAAATTCAATCCCGATATTATTTGTTTCTATTTAACTTTAAATTAGTTTATACTATTTTAATAACGTAATATAAATTTTTTTGATTATTTGGAATTTAAATAAAAAAAACGTATACTTATTATTGTCATTCTAGACATTTACAATACTTTTTTAAAATTATAACAAAATGCTCTATCAAACAAATTATGCTTTTAAAATCACTTTTTATACAAAAATTTTGAAAATTATTTTTTCTTATAAATAATAATTTTTTCACAACACTTATAACACAACAAATTTTAAAATATCACAATATTATCAAACAGACCCAAAATGTGATTAAATTTATTGGATTACGAAATTGTATTTCTATTTTTTTATGCAATAAAAACATTCTGGGGGTCAACTAATGCATCAAATGAAAAAAAAAAAAAAATTTACATCAACCTAGCACATTTAACTTGTAGAAGGGCAAAATAAAAATCCTAATGTGATACTAAAATTCTAAAATATAATTACTTTACAAGACAAATAGATAACATTTTATTAGATTTAAATTTTTTTATGATAACTATTGGTTAATATTTAAAATATTTTAAATAACATAATCTACAACTATTTTAAACACTAAATTCATAAAATGATAAATTGTAGATAGAGATAAGTCTCATTAAATAGAGAGAAAAGTCAATTAAACCTTCAAACATCTAAATCAACAAATTCCGTTTCAACGCAACTCTAATCACACTTTTTAATTTCTTGATTTTTTTGATTTCAAAATCAACAACCTAATAACTGTATCTCCGGTTGCGTGATCGAATTCAAGGGTATTTTCGTAACATGGCTCTCACATTGCAATCTTATTGGCTACATATATTATATATTTATATACCCCCTCAAGCCATCCGAACAGAACGCGAAGAAGAGGAGCGAGAGAACTCAAGAGCCTGGCACTTTCAGTGACACCGTCGTTCTTTCAATACTCTTCTTCTCTCTGCGGATCGCATTCAGTTTTTGAAACCCTAATTTCCTCCAGTTTCCCCTAATCCAAACCCAGAAATTGCGTTTTCCATCATACTAATTACTCTCACCATGGATGTTACTGCTTCCAGTCATTCTTCTCGACCTTCCTTTGATAATCGTAATGCCCCTCAATCACGAGGTGATATGAGACCCGTCGTCTCTTCGCCAAGGAACCAGATTGTACGTTCGGAGTCCACTGCTTCTGCTGCTGCTGCTGCTGCTTCGTCGCCGTTGCCGGCGACTGTGGTTGAATCTTCATCCGCCGACAATCGTAATGGCCCTAAATCACGGGGTGATGTGAGGCCCGTCGTCTCTTCGCCAAGGACTCAGATTGTACGTGCGGAGTCCAATGCTTTTGCTACTGCTGCTTCGTCGCCGTTACCGGCGACTGTGGTTGAATCTTCGTCCGCCGCCGCGACTTCTTCGCCGGCTGATGATTCTAGCCCTACGGGTGACGGCTTGGACAACGTTTCTGGGTCCAATGGCAATACGGCTAAGAGGCCTGCTTGGAACAGCCCGTCGTCTAATGGGGCACCTTCTGACGTTAAGCTGGTCATCGACGCTTCTTCTTGGCCTGCCTTATCGAAGTCTACGAGGGCTACCGTGAAATTGTCTTCGGAATCATCCAAAAGTTTGACCGATGGATCATCTGCACTCCATTCGCAGGTTTGGTCCCCCCCCCCCCCCCTCCTCGGATTTAGCTTCTTTTAGTTTTGACAATACTGGAATTTCAGTGATTGTCTTCTCTGCAATGTTGATAAACTTGAAAACATCCCAACAAGTTAGAGCTTATTGGCTTCGCAGCATTTTTTCCTTTTTTTTTTTTTTTGGGGCCAGTATCTTCGCAGCGTTGTTGAATTAATTTTTCTTATATTCCAAACGTGAAAGTTGAAACTGAATATCAATGACTTGAATAGTAGTTTATTGGTTTCCTTTTCTCATATCTTTCTGTTGTTTGTGTTTGTGGAAATTGTACTATTAGATCAGGTGCATTGCCGTTAATACATGGATAACTTTATGTTGCTGGTATATGTATGTTTTGGTTTATTTTGTTTTAATATGCTCATACATATTCATATTATTTTAATTTTCAATTATAGGGTATTCGAAGCCCACCTTCCTCTTCAGAGAGGCAAGTTACTGATAATGCAAAAACAAGCACTCCGGTGCCAACTAGCCAGAAACCGACGAGTCCTAACGGTTCAAATGTGTCTTCTAATGGCAGCCACCAGCAACAGTCTGGATTTCAAGGTCCTACGCCTGCAACAGGGTCCCGCAACTCCTCCCCAAAGGACAATACACAAAGGAGTGGATATGGATCACAGACCCACAATGTCACCGTTCGCCCGCAGCATCATCATCAGCGCGATTCATTTAAAACTCGTAATGGCGGTCCAAATCAGCGTGGAGATGGTGCCCGTCAACATAATCATTGGGGTAGGCGTGAACAAAACCGTGGGAATCAAGATTGGAACATTCATAGAAGTTTCAATGGCAGAGACATCCATATGCCACCAAGAGGTGTTCCAAGATTCACAAGGCCGCTGCCGCCGCCACCTTATTCTTCTGCTCAGTATTTGCCCCCACCACCAGTGCCACCTTATGGAGGCACCTATGGGTTTCCTGGTATGCTATTTTCTTAATATGAAGATATAGTTTTGCATGATAGTTATGTGCTTTGAATTCTGATTATGCTATTCATTTTCAGAATTAGGTCCTCAATTGTCATATTATGCTGCTCCACCTCCCGAACCATTTAGTGGTGTTCCTTATATGCCACCAATACCGCCTCATCCAGTTTATTTTCCAGCTCCAGACCCTGAGTTATATGCTAAGATTGTCAAACAGATAGAGTACTATTTCAGGTACTGCTTTTAACATGTTTAGTCAGTATTTGTCTTTTGTTGTCTCCTTGTTTTAACTGTTTTAGATGGCTAACTGTAGATATATCATAACTTGTCTATTGCAGTTTTGCTAATTTAATTAAAGATATGTTCTTGCGAAAACACATGGATGACCAGGGCTGGGTTCCCATAAGATTAATAGCAGGTTTCCAAAAAGTGAGTTGTTTGCTTGACTTTTTTATATGAGATGGATTGTTCTTTTGTGGTTTTAGTTGACTCATAACGCATGTAGTTTTCAATTTTTTCACATATAATGGTTAATCTAAAGAATGTCTTGTGATTGTCTTTCCTTCTTGAGCTGAATCTACTTGTTAACTGAATTGGATGTTTCTTAGCATTTAACTAATGGGTGATTATTGACTGCAAATCTATCAATTTCTTTTTTAATCATGTTTACCTTCAATTGTATTGCCCTTTCGGTAAAAATCATGGAATGACAATTGGTGGTACCATGTAGTGTCTCCCTCTGTTTGCATCGTTCCTGTCATATTTACGGAGGAAAATGCATTATGAATGCAAAATTTCCTCTACAAGATTAAGGTTTATTATTGAAATTTCATAGTTGACAGTAACCTACAAGGTAACTAATATGTTCTAATGAGGAGAGGTGAGGATGCCAAGGCTAGCATTTAATCTTAAACTAGAGTATTTTCCTGGTGAGTTAATTTGGCCTTCTTGTTGAATTGAAGTCATGGTATTTGCCATTATTTTGTACCTATGGGGGCTTGCTTCCCTATGCAGTAGAGCAGTTATGTTTAATAAATATGGTTAGTAGAGGTTTGAGTAATTATGCTGTTGTAGATTAAGCTTGGAGAACAGAACGTTGATATTTTTAGGATTACCTTGAGTTATTTTTTAAAGAAAATTTTGGTGTCATCTGTTCAGTTTAAGTAGGTTTATGCTTAATGGCTTTTAGGATTAACTTGATTCATCGAATTTGGAAGCATGCAGGGTTCATGTTTCTGGATATTTTTTGAGTAAAGTGAAAACATATAATTCGGGCTTTAAGAGCATTTCCTTATGTCTGTGCCCCATAAATATTGCATATCTTTGTAGCATTGTTTACTGCCAGACGATAATATTTTACCTCTTCTTTCAGGTCATGGAATTGACTGACAATATCCAGATTATACGAGATGCTCTTCAAACTTCATCTGTTGTCGAAATTCTGGTATTTTTCTGGTGCTTGCCTTGGTGTTATATCTATGCTTGTGTCACTTTTAGAATTTGTAATTAAACACGTCAGTTTTATTCTTTCAATCCGATCCCTTCCTTCTTTTGTGCTCTAAAGTTGCTAGAACATCCGATGAAAGTGATGTCTCAATTATCAGTGATTTATTTACCTATCTTATTTTGTTAACAAATTATTTATTCCTCTTAAATTATAGGGTGACAAAATAAGGCGACGTGATGAATGGCAGAGATGGATCATACCTGCTTCATTTGAACTTCTTGATATTCCAGGCTCTCCAACCCTTGGCACGTTAAGCCAAGACAAGCTGGCAGAACAGGTCCAAAGCATTTCTTTGGAGGAGAAAACCAACAATGATGGTGTCGGGGAGTCGTAGCCTTCCACTGGTGAGCGAACTGATCAAGTTGGTAGTCAATGCTGAGATCACTCTACTTCAGAACCAGGAAGAAATTAGCTGTAGATGTGATTTAGTGCATTCTTTTTATGTATAGTCTTCAGTAGCCTGTGGAAAAAAAAAAATTTCAAAAAATAAAAAAAATCCAAAATCCAAAAAATATGAAAAAACTCAAAACCCCAAAAAATATATATACTTATGTATTTTTTTTCGCTTTGTAGTTTAGAGTTACCAGCACTGACTCTATTGATTGCTTGAAAATATGGATGTAATAGTCCCAGTCTGGATTTTTGGGGAATTTTTGTATTGCTTACCCTGGCGGCCCCTTAGCTGCCTTTTAAAATCTTGGGGGTCAGCTTTCCCTGTTTTTAGAAGCAATTAAGGAGATAGGTTGAGTGTGTCTGTAAATATGGTTCTTTGTTGCAAGATATACATAAATTTTTAGTTAAGATCATTCTTTGATGCCATAAATATATATTAGCTGCCCCGGTGTCTCAATTGGTAAGAATAATGAAACATTTCCTCAAAATGGTTGTTTCAATTGTTTTTTGTGGAAGTTGTCAATAGGTTAGAATTCTGCCGCGCGATGCAAAAGATGATTATGATAGTCCTCTCCTTCCCTCTCTCCTTTTGAAAATTTAATTTTCACTTTCAATGCCATCCAATACCTGAGGAGTGCGATAAAGCTATGTGACAAGCTTTGCAAGTTTACAGAGTCTAAGCAAGTTCTCTTGAAATCAGGCACACCAACTTAGGGGAATTTCTTTAATTCTTGGAAGTTATGGTAATATATAAATAGTATCCTTAATTGCATATTATGTTTTATCAAATATTTTGGGATAGGCGTTTCACGGGAAGTTGCATTGAATAGTCAAAGATAGAGGGGGGAAAAGGTTATGTTGATGAGAATAAGAAGAATTTTGATAAATTAATTGCCATAATAGGGGATTCAGAACTTCAATTCGTTTCAATCTCAGAAGAAAAAGTAGTGCATAGACGGCAATTAGATTTTACAATGAGAATAAAGTGAATACATTTGGTAATATTGTGGTAATGGCAACGAGCATATAATTTCTAAATTTTTCAGTTTACGTAACGAGTTCAATATTCTTATTTTTTGACTTGTCACATTCGAAAATTTTCGAATGTGAAATGAAAACCTAGTTTACAAATTCTTAAAAAAAAAAAAATCATTAAAGCAGCCCCAAAAAAAAGAAAATTGCCCTTTCTTTTTTGTGGGGGGTGGGGGGGGGGGGGGTGTCCTGGGCCTTCAAAGTTGGAGACCTACTGTGTTAGTCACATTTAACAAAGAAGAACACTTGTTACCATGTTGGAGGTTGGATCAGCCGTCCAATCCAAGAAGCCTGGCATTTCCTGTAGAGCGCAACTTTTAGGCCTAGTGAAATGGTGATGCGCACCCTCGGGTCGAGTACCTATCATCGTGCTTTACACATGCTTGATGCTCCACACATGCGTTTCGTTCTCGTACTACGGTCTCATCTGTTTATCTATACAATATGAAACACCCTATCATTTACACTTTAGATGTCACGGTCAGTAATTTGTAGAAGTATTTTAAGAAATTGGACAACTAAACTCATTAATTTTAAGTCTTTATTATTTTTTTAAAGTCATATAATATCCTCATATTTGTTGGTTGTACCGCGTTTATTTTTTATATTTTGTTTTTATAATATATCAGAATTTATTCAATTTCAAATTTAAATTAGTTTAGGATGAACAAATTATTATACCAATACCCAACTCTGTAAATCTGGGGCCCGGGTTACGTGAATTGCAACAAAACTACATTTAGACTCCATTTGGTAATGCAAATATATTATCTTAGTTGTACAATATTTTATTATATTTTTATATTTTTTTTATTTATCACATAATTATTTTAATTATTAAATTATTTGTTTTAAAAAATAAGAATAAAAAAAATTTATTTTATCTATCTTTATTTATCAATTTTTTTAATTTTTTTTTTCCATCTCCTCCTTCAATCAAACAGACGTGAGGAGAAAGTATTTCAAAACCTCAGCAGGGGAAAGGTCACTTTTGTCCCCAACATACGTGGACCGTTCGCTTTCACTCTCTCATATAAAGAGCTCAGTCTTGCTAACGTCTTAAAATTTAAATAATTATTTCAGAATATATAATAAATTAAAAAATTATAATATTTTGAGGCGTAATCTTCTCCATCATTTATCCGCCATACGAAGCCCGAGAACATTGGCAACAGTGAGTATGGATTTAGTTCGTAGAACTGGAAGCGGGGCAAAGCTCATTGGAAAGCGGATCCTGGTTTGGCCAAGTGTTGTTCTTCTACACACTCTAAAGGCTAGAGGTTTTCTACTTCTACTTGTCCTACGTATGACTGTGTAGGGACTAGGGGGTCCTATTCCTATGTATGGTCTTGAGCACACACACCCACTAACTGGCGAGTGCGTGGGCGTGTAGGGACTTAGGTTAAGCACCCAACAGTTTCACGTCAGTTCAAGTCTTCGTACCAGTGGACAATGCCACATTACCTGACAAAAAAGACATCATGTTTTAGTAAGAGATGGTAAAAAGAAGAGTAAGATTCACAATCTGATTGACGGTATAGTCAAAGACTCAATAATGGTAGCCCTGCATTTGTGCGAAGGTGCCCTTAGGAAAGCATCATTCAAAGTGCCATCTATACGTGGTTTTGTTCTAGCTGTCATCAAAGCCTCTCCCTTTCTACTTTTCAGTTATTCCTTGCCTTTACTATTAAATTTGGCAAGGGCAAGCGTCTATAGGGAGTTGAATGCCTGTGAAGTTTTATCTCTTTAGAAAAAAATAGATATAAAGTATAAAATTAAATATTGAAAGTTATTAATGCAAAAAGCTGTAACAAAGTGTATGCTGGAAATCCTGTATTTATTTCTCTTCAAATTTTACGAAAAAATTCATAAAAGAAAATTTAAAGGATCTAGTTAAAAACCTTGTAGATTTGGTCTCTTCTTCAAGTGTTACAGGTGGGTGAAAATGGCAAGGGGTAAGGACTAAAGCGGGTCTTAAAGAAGAAAAACAAGAGAAGAAAGGCAAATGATGAAGAAAAAGTGGGTAAATGGGGACCCAGGATACTATTGTTCTCTGGGAGAGTGAGGTGGATTAAGTGGAGCAGAAGGACTCTAGACTAAATTATGTTAAATGTCTTTTAAAGTTTCGTTAAATTACAATTTTTTTTTATTTGTTCTATTTTTAAATATTTTTATATACATTATAAAATTTTTTAAATTCATTTTTTATTAAAAAACTAATTTTTCACATAATATAAGAGTATGATATTGTTTTAAATATTATAATAAATATAAATGAATAATTTTATTTTTTATAAAAATACATATTATATAAAAAGATGACTTTAATAATAAAAAATTAATTTAAAAAAAGACATTAGATAAATATAATTAAAATTCAAAGAATTTTTTAGGGTTGTGTTTGAGATGTCAGGAAACGTGTAAAGCAGGGAGGGGAATTTGGGACAGTGTAATTCAGAGTTGACAGCTGTCAACTATTCTTGGAAAAGAAGCCAACACTCTGAACAGCTAGCTGCAGTGTACTAGATTTCAAAGAACTGTTCTCGATTTTATAAAAAGAAATTATTTATTGGTTGGCTGCATTTTCCTTAACTTGGAGCGACAAGGCCTTAGGGAATGAGTGAATGACAAATATATGAACCATTATTATTTTCTGTTTGTTGGTTTGCCATCATTTGATTGAGGAAACACGAATATAAAATACAAATCATAGTTCCGGACCAGAAACTGTATCAAACACACGTGGCACGTATACAAGAGTATTGTCTTTTCTCTCGTGTTCTTCCTACTTATTGCAAAAGAGTATTGGGCTGGTTTAATGCAAAAAGTATAAAAGAAATATATTTGTATCAAAAATAAAAATAATAATTTTGATGGTAAAAATAAATTTTATATTTTTATTTTAAAAAATAATAATATTATTAAATAATAATATAATAAATAGTACATGAAAATTATATTTAAAAAATTATGATTGCAAAGAACGAACCCAATGCGCTGTAGATATACTTTTCTTCTTTTAGGAGTTCGAATTGTTCAAAAGCAGTTATAAACTGGCTCGTGTAAAACGTACGATTCATTCACTTTACATTTTCTCTTTCACAGTTCTGATAGGACGAGTTGCCCTAATAAGCTCGCAGTTCCCAAAGTTGTGGATGAAAGTGAGATATGGGAGAATTAGAACTTAGAATTGCCCTTTTAAGTGTCTACAGTTAGAAAGTAATTTACTTTGATATTGAATGCATGGATTTGAAGTTTCTATAATTAGCCAAAAGCTTGAAAATTAGAACTATAACTAGCCGGTAGTATAAAACGCACTATTCATTCACTTATAGCATGTTTGATTTGACAATAAAAAAAAATATGAAAGAGAAAACATTTAAATAATATTTATTATAGTCATATAATAATTACTTAATATTCTTATTTTTTTTATTATTTGATAAAAATAAATATATTGACATAATTTTTCATCTATAAAATTATTTTCTTTTTTCTTAGTTCTATTTTTATTTTTAACTTTCGATATAACAACGGCCCACTACTTTTTCTTGGTGCTGATTCTTGAGACATGGCATTTTGACTAAATCCTTGTATATAGTGGAAGGGGTAGCCCGGGTTTGGATTAATTTTGAGTGCTATTTAAACTTAATTAAACAATTATGATGATTTAACAATTAGGAAATACTTATCAAAAGCATTTTATATATATATATATATATATATTCTATTTTTCTCTTACATCATAAGAGGAAGGAGACACGTAGTTGTATTCAAAGTACTAACTGCTTGGTAAGTTAAGTTGCAAAAAGGATAATTTTTTTACTAATTTTATGTAATATTTATCATGTATTTTAATCATTATTTAATAATATTTTTTAAATTAAAAATATGAGAATTATTTATATTATTAAAATCATTTTTTAATTTCTTCTTCTAAAATAATTCTTTTTTAGTTTTTATACCAAATAAGTCATAAGACTTAACAGTGTTTGTTGAAACCAGTTAAAGCTTTTAGATTCTAATAGTCATTCTGTTGGAAAATGAGCATCCTTAAGGGAATGACCTGACCAGTAATTTGATTTAATTTTGTATGAAAAAATTAATGAATTAATAATTATTTTTAATTTTTCTAAATTCAAATTTTAAATAAAAGGTTGGTTATATTTATAATTTTGGGGAGAATTATTTTATTCTAATACAGCGGAAAATAAAAAAACTCGTCAGTGCAATTTGCACGATCAGTGACCCCATCTCCTCCCTCTTCTGATCATAAATATAGAAAACACTAGGTTTAGATATCCCCCAAAAAAAAAAAAATCTCTCTACCATAGTGTATCAGCTGTGATATTTATGATCAGAATCTGATTAATGTTTGTAATTTATCGTGTGGAGCAATAACACGAAGGAATAATCTGTTATAATACCCAATCCATCTTAAATTTGAATTTCATTCATTTTAAATAAACTCTCCCCGTATGCTTGAATTAGAAAGAGCATATAACAATCAAGAGAACGCAGGGGAAGGGACCCAGGTTGTTCCTTCTCTCTGCGATCAGTTTTAAAAAACATTCAAGGACGATCAAGAGTGGTCCAAATTAACTCGGTAGTGACAGAGGAGTGACCCCACTAAAGATCAACTCACAGGTACAAAAGCAGGGCCCGGTATCAAACTGTGTATGGCAAAAAGAAATTAAAAAAAAATTATATTTAAGAATCTAAATTTTATAAAATTTATAATAAAAAATTTTAAAAATTAAAATTATTTTGCACGAATCAAAATTAATTACTACCGCTTAGTAATAAGGTTTAAGAAAATTATTATTAAAATTAATTAAATTGTAACTTTTTAAAATTTAATAATAATTTTTTAAAACTTAATAATAAATATTCTAAAATTTAGTAGTAATTTTAATCTTCAAAAATAATTATAATTTTTAAAACTTTTTATTATAAATTTTACAAAAGTTGAATTTTTAAATATAATTTCCTAAAGATTGCGTAATGACCGTTAAGATAGCCTTGTTGATTCAAATTCGATCTCTGGTTTGGCTAGATGCGATAAGATTAGTAATAATAATAATAATAATAATAATAATAATACTAGACGATTTTATGGAAAGTTTATTTTTTAAAAAACTAATTTGAAATTTGTGTAAAATATCTTTTCTTTTTTTAATTATCATGCTCGTCAATTTTAAAGCGATCCATCAATCTCATTCTCAAATGTCGCTCCAAGTGAAAATCGTAGTAACCTACTAGCTAGTTTCTCTTGTGATGATTGGTCAAATCAACGATGCTTCCCTTCTCAATTTAAAACAGCCTTTCTCAGTTTACGGAGCAGCTAGCAAGGTAGCTAGCTCTTCTTGTGACCCATTCAAGTGGACCAGTTAATTTAGGAAATGGATCCCCTGCAGTCACTTTAGCTAAAGTGAGGAGAGAGACAGAGAGGGAGGATTGTGTGGAACCCACATGTTAGAAGTGGGACCCACTCCTCCCTCTCTGTCTCTCTCCTCACTTCAGCTGAAGTGCACTGCAGACGATCCAAATCCGTTAATTTATGATTTCCTTTTCCATTTTCTACATTAATTAAACAGACGAGGTTGTCCATTTGTAAATTGCGCACTTCCAATACTGGTGCATCAGAGACATTATTAGTTGGTTCTCTCCAAGGTATGCTGGAGAATCACTCGGGAAGTTTCTCGGTATCTACCTATATAATTAATCACCATTTATCGTCCACAGTAACCATGTTCATTCCATTTGCGTTGCGCATAAAATGGACAAAGATTCTGATCGATTTAACTGTAGGATCCTTGGTTCAACTTCAAGGCTTTCAATGATGACCTTTTTTTCGTCTTAAGCTGCATCACTCACTGTTTCAAGTTCAACTAGTATTGTAGCATTCCCTAAAAGTTTCTTATATTTATAATAATTACATATGACTATTTAAATGTTTTTTTATTTAAAATCAGGTGGTCTCCTTGGATTATAAACATAAGTTATATATGTTAATATATCCATACTATTTGCACATGCTATCCCATTAATTTGAACAAGTTTTTATTTTTTTATTTTTTGAATATTCAAAATTTGTACTTACACTGGGGTAGTTCATTTTTTCACCTAGATTCAAATGTTAAAATTATATGTTCAAATCTTGTTAATATTCTCTTCTTGTTAAATATTCACTCATTGCCTTGTGCCTTATTTTTGAGTCATAAAAACCCATCTTCCTTCTAAACTTTTTCCCTTAAAAAATGTTAATTAACTAATATTATTTACTTATCAGTTATACACACACTTATATACAAATAATCAAGTTACGGTTATTTAAATTCTTGTGACTCTATTTAAATTTAGACCCTACATTTAATATCACTAATACATAAGTAAATTATGTATATTTCTCTTAAAATTTGTTAAAATGATGCAGATTTTTTTTTTATTTTAAAATTTACAGAAACCTCATTTAAAATAAAAAATTATTATAGATTTAAATTTAATTTTACTTTTTATTAAAATACCTTCAATTAACTTAAATACATGTTTTCGAAATTAAAAAAATTTTAAATAACGAATATTTTAGTCAAAACAATTTAAAAATAGACGAACATATATAAAAAAATTTTATTTCAAAAGAAATATATGTATATTTTAATAATAAATGAAAAATATGAATATTTTCAATAAATTTTAAAAAATATATACATACTTAAATCAAATTTTTATAAGTTAGCCTGAAGTAAAAGCTAAATAATGAGTAACATCAGTCTGAGAGATCATAAATTAAATAAAGCAGTGTTTGCGATGGTAAAGGCACATATACACAGTTAACATGGTAGCCAAAAGTTACGAATATCTACAATAAGTGTTCGATTTAGAATATAGTTTAATCACTGGGGGCCTATAAAGGTCATTCCCTTTTTATCCTCTAGTTACACTAGCATCACATATTAGAACGATTAATGATTCTAGTTATACATCACTTGTATTTACGCTCTTACTTGCAATATCCGAAAAAGAAATAAAGAAAATTGTCCTTAAAATTTTGTGATTATATTACTTCCCCTAATTTTTTTTTGTTGGAAATTTAGGAAGAACAAGAAGATAGACAGCGTTTAGTTCTTGGCATTAAATAAAAATGCCAAACCAAAACAAGGGCAGAGCTACTGCGCTTCTGTGAAAACGATATGACTTGTATGCCTGTAAGAGCATGGAACAGGTCGAAATGCGACATTAGACGTCATTTTTATATTTAATTAAATGTTGGAATGTCTCTTTCATTTAACAACGATTTACTGGACAAAAATTAGATTTAGGGCCACACATATTTAAACCGTCTAATTATGGCAATAGCATTCTAGCCTATATGAATTATTCAGGGCCTAAACTTTTAGCAATCAAATTCTCATCCCTGATCCGCAACGCGAGTGATGTAATTTTATAACATGCTTAAATTTGCGGAGTTTCATTGATTAAATAAAGTTAAACGAACATATAAAAATGTTATAAAAGGTACTCTTAAAATCATTCATAAGGAGGCTGATGTGGAAGAGTTCACAGAACAAAAAAAGTTAGTTTTATATAAAAGTTAAATAATATAATTATGACTAATAAAAACAATCAAGTTTCTAAAAGATCTTAAAGGATATAAGGTATAAACTTTTTTGTATAAACTTTCTAATATTACAACTTGATAATTGTTAAACGAACTGGATTATTATAGGCAGTGCTGTGGCAGTGGGGTTTAAGTGATGAATTCATACTGTTAGCCCAAAAAAAATGTTCAAGGATGGGCTAAATTGTTAACCGGATCTCCTAAATAGTATTTTTTTATATTATAAAAGATTATTTTATATATATATATATATATTTAAAAATAATGATAAAAAAATGAAACTTTTAAAATGTCAAAATCTTGGTAGCATTGAATAATAATAATAATTTAATTCATAAAATGTCACTTATTTTTTAGTTTAATTTTGCAAAGATAAAATTTTTAATTTATTTTTTAAGAAAAATTCCATTGAAGTGATCCTTAATTAAACGAATTTTTCACAATTAATAAATCAAAGTCTATCTAGATATTTATTTATGCCTAAGTTGTTCGATTAATCTTTTGGAAGAATTACAAATAAAGACTTAGATTTAAAAAATATTATCTTGTAAGATTTATTATTATTAATTTTAATTAAAATTAGTGATAATTTATTTCAAAATAACAATAATAAATGTTACAAAATAATTTTTTAAAATCTAAATATTTATTCATAATTTTTTGTAATCTTTTTCTTTTAACATCATCTGTTGATACACAGAAAGTTATATATTAAAAAAAATAAAAATTAAAAAAGTGATTTTATAAATAAAAAATTATTATAATATTTTTATTTTTAATAATTAAATAATAATTAAAAAATAATATTAAATAATAATTATAAAATTAAAATTAAAATTAAATTTTTCTCAAATTTTTTTTTTCTAACAACATATCAAACATGGCGTTAAACCAATATTTTTTAGACGAAGAATAATTTCTTAGAATTAAATTGTGGCTCGAAAAATAGAAAGGCCAGTTTTTTTTTTTGGGGGGGGGGGGGTAGGGTTTTAAGAAACCAGTATTGGATTGAGTGGCCGCGTGTCCCATTTAGGCACGTCCGATATGACCACTCACACAGAGTAGTGCAAATATCAAGCAACCAATTATACTCCTGCTACTGCCACTATAGTGCCAGTATTTCTCTCTCTTACGCGCGCATCACAGCCTTCAACTTCAAATTTAATCCCTCAAACATTGCCTCTCCCAGCGAAGGTACTGTTATCTGAAGAAAATGCAACTTCAACACCAACCTCAACGCACTACTTCATAGAGTCCCCTCTTCCTCCTCAACCTGTTCTTCTCCTACCTCTATATTTCCTTCAAACCAAAACCATGGAAGAGGTGTGGAAAGACATCAATCTCGCTTCCCTTAACGACCACCAAGCTCCCTCCAACTCCAATTACCGCAGCGTCATCTTCCAAGACTTCCTTGCTCGATCTCCCTATGACTCGCCCACCAGCGTCGTCTCCTCCGCCCAAGACAACCCGACGTCGTCTCTCTACGGCCCAGGCTCTCCTGCCCCGCCTCTCGTCACTGCCTTGAGCCTGGGCTCAACGGGCCCTGACTTCCCCTGTGTCGATCCTCTACCTAAACGCGCCGACTTCCAGGCCCGCTACTACCACCCTGCTTCCAATGTTTCGTCTTTTACTACTAATCCCTTTGAGTCTCCGACTTGCGTATCGGGCTTTCCTTCTTTTGGGAACAAGAGGCAGCTTGTTGAGTCTAATGATGATGATGATAATAATAATAATAATAAAAATAATAATAATGATAATGATAGCTCAGGGAATGAGCGACGTAAGCGTATGATTAAGAATCGGGAATCGGCTGCGAGATCCAGAGCTAGAAAGCAGGAAAAGACTGCATCTTAATTTCTTCACTATAATATAAATTGAAGATGGGTTTGTCTTCAAAATTTTTGTTTTCTTTTGTTTAATGTGCGTGGCTTTTTCCTGCAGGCTTACACAAATGAGTTGGAGCAAAAGGTTGACTACTTGTCCAAAGAAAATGAGAGACTTCGAAAACAGCAAGAACAGGTGTGGGCTATGTTATGCTTTTTCCAACGAAATTAAGTATCCAAGTCTTTTACCTCCTGTTTAACTACTTTCACTCATTAATATAGTGTGTTGTATAATTGTTTCCCTTATTATTATTATTATTACTTGCAGTGGTGTAAAGCCGCGGCCACTCATAAAAAGAAGAACCCTCTGTATCGGACATCTACTGCACCATTTTGAGAAGTATTATTGGTACCACCTACCCTTTGGAGTAAATGCATGTGATGATGGAAATTCATTCTTGATTTTAATGTATTTTTGGTTTGGTGGTTGGTTGTACCTCTCTTCCACTTCTGTTTGTGACCTGAGAGTGTGGGTTGTGGAAAGAACGTGCAAGTGTATGAAAAGAGGTTGCTCTTGCTTTCCCTAGAAGGAAGCTAGTTTGATGGGTCTTTATAAGGTATTATTCTCCTGGTTTTGACATTTTGCTTCTTTTGCATCTTGGTTTGCTTCCCAGATTTTCTTCATGCAGAAGTGGTGGGAAGGTATAAGTTGGGCTTTTTTTTTTTTCGGTTTTTTTTTTCCCCCGGGGGGTTGCCGCCAAAAATTATATCGTCACATAGCATATAACTTACAATGGATGGGTCTACGGTACTATTTGTGGCATGAGTCAATGCTTGCGTGACAATTTTTTGTTCATTAGATTAATAAATGGACAATCCTTATATTAGATAGATGGAAAGTAAATCATGTTAGATGGGACGCTTTGTTCTTTTCTTTGCCATCGCAATCAGCATCTCCTTATCTCTTATCTCTTACCCTAGTGATGTTATTGGCAAAACGACCTAGACGTTTTCCCCCAACTTTTGTTATGATTGTCGTTGCCTAGTTGGTACTACTTATCGTTTCCTTGCACATTTTTTCTCCATTTGATCAAAATTTGTCTATCATGTTAGGGTGCTTTTCCATCGTAATTGGCAGGGTCAAAAAAGGGTTAACTTTAAACGTGTGAAAAAAGCATGCTTAAATATTATCAAGCTGGAGTTATCGTAATTTAAAGGAGCCATCGTATATATTATCTAGTACAGTAGCATATATATAATTTCCCAACCCTGTCGTGCTTTTCTCTCCCAAGTATAGTTTGATTTTTGTGATCTGACTATGACTTTGTAGATGAGCCCGGTCTTGTGCACGAATACTGTGTCAACTTACCTTGGTCAGACCTGGGGTTTAATCTTTGAAGTATTAACTATAGGTTCATTGTATGGGTTTTTACTTGTCCAAACGTGGCTTCTGGCCACAAAAAAACTTCGCCAAACGTGGCAAGTTTGTGATGCTCGCAATCTGGTTGGAACCTTATCGTTAATGTAGAAAAATAAAGGTTGTGCTTTGTGAATGTATGGGAGGGAAAACCAAGTGGTGGCTTATGTCATGTTCCAAGTTATCTTGTCTGCCTAATGGATGTGGGGGACATAAACATTTGGTAAAATAAAGTTGGCAAGAATTTCTCTTAATGTGTATCTCTGATCTGATGCTGCAAAAGAGGAAGAAATTTATGGGGTCTGCACCTAACGGAGAATGTCTATTAAAGTTAAGTTGAAAAAGTAATGATAGCTACTAAACGAATTTTGGGGTTTTGTTGTACATGGGACGATTAAACAATTAGGTGGGAGTGCAGTCTTTTTGTTTCTTTTGGATCGTTCGATTAAATTAAATCTCAGTGACTGAATTTGCTATACGTTGTCGTTTCAATACGAGAGTATCTAGCAAGCCCCAAAGCATGTTTATTAGGGTATAAACTCGGCCAAATATTTTAGAATATCTGTTTTACGGATCTCATAAGGACTTGGTAAGAAACATATCGCGTTAAAATTTAAGAATGCGGAGCTTGTTTCGATATTTTAAGTAAGAATGAAAACTCAGGCCTTGTGGAAGTTAAGATTTCCTTGAATGTTAAAACGTTAATTTTAATCTGTAATCTACAGGATTTCTTATTTTTAGTTAAAGATATGTATTATTAGTTATAAATAATTGTTTTATAAAAATGATTGTATACCATTTAGGTTTTATTTAAATTTAGCATCAAAACAAACACAAGCAACTTCCAAATTACAATTCTTAATTAGTGTTCTTGGTTTTTCTTTTTTTGGGGGACAAAAGAGATACAAAGTTTTGAGAATAAGGCATAGAGAAAAGGACGAAATAAGAATTAACTCTCGATATTAAGATCACTTTAGCAAAGTTGGCGCCATGTAAGTCATAAAGTTCGTGGGCAATTAGTGTTTAACTAGATATATGTGGAGAGAGATTTAATTATGGTTCTTAACTAGTTATATGTAAAAAGAGAGTTAATCTTGATTGATATATAAACTTACCTGCAAATACACGTACCATATGAAAGAAACGAAAAATTCATCTACCCTGCAATACGTCGGTAATCAGTTGTCTTTCACAACTAAATGGTGGATAATGCAGAGAGTAGAGAATACAACATTATCTCTTGGTGCTCCTTTGATTCTGCTCATTCTTGTATTCTTTTAATGTTCCCCCACCATACCAATTTACTTTTGTTTAGGTTGGAGAGGAACAGTTTAAAGAGATAACCATAAATTTGAAGGACTTCAGGGACTTTCAAACATTACCATAGCCTTGCATTACATGATTTCGGGCAATAATATTCTTCTTGTGTTACCATGATCAAAACTGAGTTAATTGTTTAGTTACCCTTGTTAATCTGGTTCTCAGGTTAGTAGGAAAAAAAAATTTTGAAGGTCTTCACGCAAATCATATTTGGTTATATTTTTATTTTTTCATACCGCTCCAGTAGGATCCGTTGTCGTCCAGCGGTTAGGATGTCTGGCTTTCACCCAGGAGACCCGGGTTCGATTCCCGGCAACGGAACTTTTTTATAATTTTTCCTTAGCATGGCTTGAACCCCGGTGGGCTCACTCCCTCCTTTTTTGGACCTTTCCCAACTGCTTATGGATCCAGTTCTGTTCTATTTGGGCCATTATTGTGCCGAAGTCTTAATGCTAATAAATTGTTGGGTCTATAAATAACTCGCTTTCTCAAGTGGATCATCGGTTTTGGAGGCAGATTTCTCAAGTGGATGTAACGTGGCCATTTAACAACATAATTTAATGTTTTCTTGCATTGGTTTTTAGGAACATTAGTACCCAAATCCCGCTTGCTGACATATTTGGGTCCTAGGCTATTTCAATTTTCTATGGGTTTTGATTGGGCTGAAAGGCCCATTGTCACCCAAGGGCAGCTGTTCCACCTTCCATTTGGCGCATCAGATGACCGAAATGCTTACATAAGTAATGTTTTTAAAATTAGATAGGTTACTAATTTATAGTTCAATAGTATAATAGTAATTAAATTATAATTAAATTGATAATAATTAAATATATATTTTTAAAATTTTATATATTAAAATTTAAATATAAAAATAAATACTAATAAATTTTAAATTTTACTAATTATTAATTTTAAATATTGATTAAGTAAAAAGAATAAATTTGGCCAAATGCCTTAATGTCTAAAAACGATGTTGCTAAAAGATAAAGTATGATAGAAAACAAGTATTGAAAATGACTAAATATACACCTTTTCTTTCCATGATAATATCTTTTCTTTAAATTTCTTTATATTTCAATCCTTTCTCTTTCTTATCATATTTTATTTTTAATTTTTTAAAATTTTCCAAATAAAATAAAAAAGAATCTAAAAAAAAATTCAAAACCGATTCAATAATTGGTAAAACTTTGATTGATTTGACTGTTTTTTGAATTAATTTTTTAAATTAATTTTAGAAGTCAATTAAATTGAATTAATGGCCAAATTTTTTTACTAATTCGATTGTTTTTTTATGCACTTTTGATAGCAATGCATAGTCCTTCAGTTGACAGATCCTCTTCATGAGCCTCCTTCACTGCTCCCTGTCAGCCTTTTATCAACAAACAGCTGACACAGCTGTAGATTAACAATGCTGGAGGGGTTTACTTGGTTTGGAAGAGTTGTCAGATAGAGGGTGTGATAGTTTCCAGCATTTTTTTTTTTTTCTTTTGGTCTAAACAGTTTCAAGCATCTAAACCAAAGGAAGGTTATTTTTGCCTACAAAGTGCTGCTCTTGATGAGCTTTAAGCATCAGAACTCCTAAGTCATAAAATGTTCCTGGTTTTTCATTTCTCTGTTTGACCTCTCTTAGTCCAGATATAATTGTATTTTGCTTCCCTTGCGTCAGTCAATTAATCCTGATGGTGGTTATTTCTACGCATCTTATGCACTTTCAAACTCGACGTTTTCTCGGAAGTCCATCTACACGTCTTGAATGACGTTTATAGCTGGTTTCCTGGTCTTCACATCTACTAAGGATTATGCACAATTTAGTTCAAAGGTGCATATGAATTACCAAAACAAATGAAAAATCAATCTCTGAATATGCCAATGCCCTTTAGAGCCCTTTTTTTTTTTGGGGGGGGGGGGTGGTGGGGGGAGGCCACTTCGGAACTGAAAATGCACAAATATACTTAGGTAAATCCAATATACCAAAAATATAGGTAAACCAAGTCACCCAAAAATGCACATAAAAACGTGTGTAAATCTTTAATTAACATGTTATACGTCTTTCCCATTAGCTTTATTTACCTATAGGTGTACTTAATTTCTCCAAATTACCAACCACAGCAAAATATTATATCCTGAGCTACTTGGCATACAGCAATCTCTAAACTGACTCAAATCCATTGTCATTAAAAATATGTTCTATTGAAGCTCAGGTCCAGAGTTTTGGCGAAGTAAAAGGCCCTCAACCCCGATCATCAAAATTATACTTAGTTTTTCCGCAGGATCAAATTCTATCATATGCTATTCGTGTGCAATAACACAAACGAAGAAGTCGTCCATCGAAATTTATGGGTCAAATTGCAGAATAACTTCACAATCGAGCTTTCTCTTAACCTCTCAGATGCCTCTCAGAGGTCCATATTTCAACTTTGTTACCCAAGCCTACTTGTCACCTATAAGAATAACAGCATCATTTGGTATATAAAATATAAACAACAAAAACCTTTAAGAATGAGAATATAATTATGCCAGTATAATATCAACTTCGACCACTAAGGAGTGACTCGAGTGGTACGCAAGCTTCAGCTTAACGGTTGAAGGGCCTCTGCAACATCCGAGGTTTGCTCTCCATAGAAAAACATTCGTGGTGAGAGACAACCTCTACATTTCAAGCGAGATTAGTTCTACAACTAAAAGGTATCAGGATACACGTGAAAATTAAAAAAATATATATCAACTTGAACGAAGCAGAAATTAAACTTCCTATTTGCAAAATTTCTCATGAAAATCACGACACTCGATCGGGCAAAAGGTAAGCATTTTGAATTAAAGTTCAAAGTATAGAAGGTTGGCATATACAAAAGAACGTCTCAAACCACCAGACCCCGTGGATAAACTCTGAACATTACATTCAAGTTCAAGGAAATCCATCTTGTACTTTATTCTTCTTTTGTTGCGTTCGTCGTTCTTTTCTTCTCATTCAACCATTCATACTTCATTTTTCTGACAGATGAATGGTCATCTCATACATTAATTGCAAGACAAGAAATGTAGAAATTCACGTTTCCATGCCTCAAAATAAATGGGATTTAGCTTCATTGTTAATATTGGCACTGGACCAAGGTCTAAAAGGCTTTTTCGCAAAAGCTATACCAGTCCCCTAGATCAGAGACTCATCTATCAGGAAGGAAGACTTATTTAGATTTTAAATTTTAATCGAGAATTACATATTTGTCAAAATATGAATAACAATAATTCTAAACATTTTAGTCACTTGGGGAGTATAGTAAATATTTGCAAGGACTTATATGTGTATATGAACGTGTATGTCTATACACATACATGTAGTCTCGTCAGTGTGAAATCAAAATTGGTCTACAAAGTAAAATTAAGTAAAATCTGGGAGACATGAGTATCCCGAATCACCTATCAATAGCACACAATCAGTTTGTAACACAATCTTCACTTCTAAAAACTAATTCAACTCTTGGTTAAAAAATACGGGGAAAATGAGAGATTCATAAATTATTAAAAAAAAAAACATAAAAGCACGAGCTTTTCATTCCGAAGAGTTTAGATGGAGTGACTGCTTATCTGCTCAGATTTTATTAACTGGTGGCTAATAGATAGCTGATCATCACATGAAGAGAGACATATGAGGGAACTCATAGAAAGACCAATATCAATCTGTCAAATTAATACAAACATCTAAGGTCTTACAGCTCAATTTAGGAATTTCTTCCATGATTCTCTTCATTTCTTGAAGATGAATTGGCAGTATCCTCGGGTTTTGGTGTATCTTCTTCCTCGAGTATCTTGCCATCTGTTGGAACTAAGCTAGGTATCCCATTTTTTATCTAACAGACACAAAGAGACTGAAAGTTATAGGAAAACAGTAGTAAAAGTGTTTCCATGAAAGCTTGTATAGAACGCAATTTCAGCAATTAACGAAAGCAATAATTGTCAACAAAAAACTTTAACATTCCCCACTAAAAACCAACCGAGGCTCCTTCAAATCCAAGCCCATCTGATTACTTCAATTTTCAACCCCAAGATAAAAGCTTTGTTAAAAATTGACATCATAAAAACCAATTTGGAAAGTTATACCATATAAGTCTGAAATTACCGTTGCAATAATTTTGACCTCCGTTTTCAATAACATAGCATATAAGAGGTTATACGGACATCATCATGTACAATTTGGAGTTTTCACCTCTTGGAGGAACCTTTCAAATCTAGAGAATAAACACGAAGCACATAAGACAAGAATCATAAGCGCAAGGGAAACTCACGGGAAAGGAAACGCCGATGGCATCACTGATTAAGGAATTTGTTTCCTCACAGTATCTACCCAACAAGAGAGAATCGAATAAATGATAAACTTCCCAGCAAACAATAAAATGAAATCATCATAACTGAGAATCATTGACTACCTCAGGGGTTGCTTTGAGAGAGGACAAACTAGTATCTCCGTTAGGGTCTTCACGTGTGGCTCTGCTTTTTGCAGAAGCGCCTTGCTTATCCTCACCATTTCGTCTCGTCGTTTGCTTTCCTTCTTCCGTAGTCGCCCATTCAGCAATCACATATCACAGATCAATACGAAATTAAGATTTAAAACCTAGTTTTTATAATCGTAAAATATTAAGAACTAGCCTAATTTTAGAGAATTAAAATAGAATATTTAGAGTGCCCTTGGTTTACTCGTTTCTTGTTTTTATTTTCATTAAAAATAAGAAATATAAGTAAATGTATTTAATATAAGTATTAAAAAATATTTTTTTAAGAATAGCTAAAAACCAAAAAAAAAAGAAAATTTATAAAAGTCTCAACATTTTATTTATTGATGCAGACTAGAAAATCAAATAATATCTATAGTGTCAATTGAATTTAAAAAATAAAAATAAAAAATCATATTTTTAAATATTTAAAAATTGTAAGATGAAATCGAAAATAAATTTTAAGAAATAAAAATAGGGAATAGAAGTAACGATAATGATTTTAATTTGTAGACATGCACAATGTATTATTTTGTGTTGATATTGTTACCCCTTGTTTTCTTTCTTTTTTTCCTTTATCATTCTATTTTTATTTTTAAATAAACTAGAAAACTAATTAAACTTTACATGGCAAGAAGAAATCTTAGGATCTTTCCTTCACCATTCCATTTTTTATCTTTAAAAAATCTCTCAAATAAGAAGAACAATAACAAAAATTGAAGATGAGAGATAAAGGAAATCCTTGGACAAAGTAAGTGTAAGAATTGAATTCACATTGTTCAATTATTATTTTTAATAATTTTTAGAAGTCAAAACAACCTTTGAATTTAGGATAGTGACAATTTATCTTTTCAATTTGATGTGGAAGGAGTAAATTCATCCTTGAACCGTGGGTCTTATTACTAAGGGTGATTTGTGATGTTTTGAGAATCAATTGTCCCAATGGTCATACGCACTTGCCAAGATGCTTTGAGAACTAGGTGACTGTAGTTTGTCTTATGAGATGGTTTACTGTAGCATGCTGGAAATTTGTGTTGGATAATTTAAGACACTAATAATGCCAAACAGAGAAACCCAACCCCTTAACCATGTGGAATTATTTATTCTTGATAATTATTTTCATTTTGGGATCATGGAAGCTAGCCAAGGAAAACGAACGTGCATCTCCATCCAGTCTCTCTAAAGTGTTCGCGGCTATCACTCGTTTAACTTTGTTCAAGGAAATGTGGCATTTGACTATGAAATCATCCACCATGTGTCCTTGCATTCTAAGCTCTCCTTATTCTTACTTCCTAGGCTTTTCTTGGGGTGGCATTTTACGTATTAGTGAAATTTTTGTACAAAATAGCCTCGACTAATATCATGATACAAAAACTCATCTTTTGAAATTTTCAACATCATTTCAAGCGACTTTGGAAAGCTATACCATATAAGTTTGAAATTGCCGTTGCAATAATTTTGACCTCCGTTTTCAATAACATAGCATATAAGAGGTTATACGGACATCATCATGTAAGATTTACAACTTGAAGGTTGCACATTCCATGGGTCTGGAAATTGGGATAACATGTGATATTTCTTACACGGATTACAAGGATTACGATGTTACTTCTATCTCAAGCGATTTCTATGGTAGTGTGGATGAAAAACGATGGTCAGATTTGCAAAACATAAGAGTTGAGGCGCTTATAATGAATTGCGATAGCCAAATCGATGAAAAAAAATCTAAAGCAAATTAAACTGAAATCATAGTAAAGAGTAAAGAATCACACTTGAGAAGTAAAAAGCTTTCGGTATTTATAGATGAGGCCAGTAATAATCTTGTAATAAAAGATCATAACAACTATTTCAAATAAGGGGTTACAACTAATAAACATGTCATTTATTCTTGAATGTGTATAATAACCTCGTAAGATAAGTGAGGTTAAAGAGATTTCAAACAAATTATGAAATATTTTATGATCAACCATAAGTACATCATAAGATGTTCTTTTAATTGAGATTGTTTTGAAAACTAGTCAAATCTCTTCCAAATTAATCGTCCATGAATTTGGATTAAATTTTCATCGCTCAAATTTTTTCCCTACATTTTACCAAAAAATATCGATCAAAAAATTTAATATGTCACCCACCTTTCGCTGCATGCATTCTTTCCTGTCTCCCCTTATCTCTCACCCACACATCGACCATACCTGATCATTCTTGGCCCTGCAAATTCCAGATCTCTTCATAGAGTTTGAAGTGTTGACTTCGATGAGATATCTTGTGCATTGTTTTGATTCAACAAATGTCCTTGAATAATGTCATTTGATAACTTTGAGTTTTGATAACTACAAGCCGAATAGCTTTAGCAATAATAGAGCGGCGAAAGAGAGAGAATCTGAGCTAAGCGAGGACATTAATTAGATTTCTAATAACATGCCAAACATATTAATTATTTACTATTTTTTTCTCTTCATTTGATTCTTTATATCTTTATTTCGTCTGAATTCAATTTTTTAACTTATATTATATTTATATTTTGACTTTATTGCCAAATAAATAACCCCTTAACATTTTTTACATTTCACAGCAACCCTTACTTTTCTTTAATGGCCCAAATTGGTCCTTGAAGATATTATTTAAAAGAAAAAACAATAAATTATACAAAATTTCTATAAAATTTATTAAAAGTACATTATTTTTTATTTTTAGAACATATAAACTTTTTTCCCGAAACAAAAATTACACTACTTTTTAATATAATTTTAAAATTTTCATCAAAATCTTAATATAATTTTAAAATTTTCATCGAAATCTTAATTTATTTAACCATGATAACCTCTAATTAGGTTTAAACAAAAAAATATTTTGATTAAAACATTTCAAATCAAATTAAAATATAAAAAAACTTTTATTTTAAGAAAAATCTTTATATATTAATATAAAAAAATATAATTTTAATAAAATCAAAAAAATTAGATATGTAATTTACTCTATAGAAAATAAGAACAACACAAACTTTGAATAATTATATTCAAACAAAATAAAATGAGAAAATCAACTTAAAACAGACAAATTATTCAATAACCAAAATGGTAATTAAGTTTATCATTTAATCATTATCCGTATCAATTATCTGGGTTTAGTATGCCTAGCTAACTAAATCCATCTGATAAACTAGAATTCTACCTCCCATACAACAATACATACAACTCCACATACCCGCAATAACGAAATGTGAAAGAAATAAATCAAAGGGCTTAATGAGCTTAGACGTTAACTCACCATAAGAAATTAAGATTTTCGTTGAAGATTGAGATACTCCATGAAGTTTTACATTTTCATTATAGATTAGCCTGATTAGTAAGATATTTGTTGCACCACTAAAGAGTGCATCTATCACCCGCGTCAAAGAGGATCAGGGGGTCTACGATTACTGCTAGGCAACATTACCCATTAATTGGCGTAACAGCTATTAAAGCAATATCAAACTTACAAATACCAATAACCCTAAAAAGTAAATACCCCGAATGGCAGCATAACATATAGACGCGCCCAGCAGGCAGGCACCCATCAACATACAACACGTTCACACGTTCATGGGAAAATCTTTTACCTACCAGCTTAGATCCAATGACAATTGTGAAGTATGTATATTATTAAGGAAACTATGAAAATATTACCAGGTATTATATGAGATGAACTATCATAAACCAAATCCTATGGAAATAAATGAACAATAAGTCTCATGCCAGAATCAAACCATTCCCCCACCCATATTCAGCTATTATTTACAATTCACAATCCCCATAAGTTCAAGAAGGAAGACATGTCTGAGACGTGAAAATAGTCAACAGATACATAGTGTCAGCAAGATATACTAAGTATAACATAAAACAACACGGCAAATCTTTGATTGAAACTTCAGATAGATTAATACATGATACATCATTCAAATGCCCATTGGTTTTCCCGACGGACTTCATCCTCTTCCTCAGGAGTAAAGTCGTTCTTAATATTAAAGGTCTTGCGAATTTCCTCTGGAGTCTTCCCCTTGATCATGTCTGCTACAGTCTGGCATGTAAGGTCCAGCAGGCTCTTGATGTTCAAGTAGTTTGCGGCCTAAATGAAAATGTCATAAAACACAACGCAAATAGTGCAGCCACTGCCTAATAACCATACTCAACGCAGAATTCCAATGAAGGAATATTCTAAACAAGGAAGCAGACAAACAGTCGCAGTTTTTCATCACTGAAAATTCTATACATGGGCATCAATCAGGTAGACCACGAAACCAAGGCTGTTCATCTTGCAATTCTAACATAAGCATAGAACGAAAACTAAATAAAGCACCAAACTCAAGGCAGTCTTCCTGCAATGCTTTGATAGTGAACATAATGCTTGGGCATTAAATAGAGTAGTACGCCAGGTAGTGGTTATAGAATGAAAACATAGAAAAAAAGAAAAAAAAGACCCCCCCCCCCCCGGGGGGGCGGGGGAGGGGCATATTAACAATCAACCATTACCATCTAAAGAAACAGAAAACCAAATAGAAACTCAACCCAAATAACAACGTTGTAAACAATTCGGATTAGCCCAAAGCGCTACATCAGACTAAATCTTGAATCAAGGGCATTCGAATAAGTTCCATTGCAGCTACAGTTCGAGCCACACTATCCTACCCTAATCGCATGGGTAATTGCAAGCAAATCACACCAATTATAAGAACGATATGAAATCCCAATTTCAAAGTACCCTAACCCTAATCATTGGAACATCAACTGACAGGACAGGAACCGAAACGGCAGCTAACAAAATAACACAGCTACAAAACAACATTACAAAGGGAAAATTAACTGACCAGAATGAGATCGAAGAGCGTGGCCTGGTCAACCCTGACGAAATCAGCATCCCAAGCCTTGAGATCATCGTCGGAGATTTTCTCCTCAGAATTGGCAGCATCGACGTGCTTCTTGCAGTATTCGATGACCTTAGCCAAGATCTTGCTGGTCACATTAGGCAGAGGGATGCCGCTGTCGGCACAATCGTCCTCGATCATGTGTTTGATGGTCTGAGACTCAAGCGCCACAGCCTCATCAACTTCGAAGGGCTCGCCATCGGAGCTCTTCAAGGTGATCTTCTTCGACATGATCGGTATAATATGGGTACGATTCTGCTCTCCTTAATGTAAGAACGAGAACGGGCAAATCCCTAACCCTAACCCTTTACGCTCGAAATTTCCTGATCTGGGAAAGGGTATGCACGGACTCCTTTATTTATAGAGCTACTAGAAGCTTCACGATTCTAGTGACGGTGATTTGGTGGCTCCAGTTTTATCCAAGGCAGCATCCGATCTTACACGTGGTGACAATTCATTGATCAAACGTGTCATATTTCAGAATTATGATGAAATGAATTTTTCCCTTCTGAAAAGTGGGTTTCAACTAGGGGTATTTATGAATAGGGTCGGGCCGGACATCTAGTATGTCTGATACCCGATCCGATTAAGACATCGGGCTTATTTTTATGTTCGTGGCCTGACCTGGCCCGAAGAAGTTCGATTTTAGGACGACTTAGGACTGCCTGAATTTTTTTTTTTTATGAATTGATATTTAATATAAAAATATTTTTTTGTAAACTCATAGACATATATTTCAAAACAATAAACTTTTGGAACCTTCATATTTTTATCAATAATAAAAAGATAGCTTAGAATTATCAAGCAAAATATAAGTTATACTAATATAATTAGCTTTAGGTAAATACGTGTATTTTCATTATTTAATAAAAGAAATGTCAGTAAACATGCACGTCAATAATAAAAACAATTAAAAAATAGAAAAAGTTTAAGTAGATAATAAAAGTTACAGCATGTAAAGAGAATCAGATAAAATAAACATAAATATATATATATATATATGTATATATATATATATATATATATATATAAGATGACAAGATATTAATAACTAAAAAAAAATAAGTATTAGGGCAAGTTGGGCAACATATGTCTTTGCCCGTGGCCCTGCCCGGCCCGATATAGTTTTGTTTAAAGTTTTGCCCATTTATATTTTTAGCCCAACCCAATTAGGCCAGGTTAAGGCGGGCCCCTAGGGCCAACCGGGCCAATGTACACCCCTAGTTTCAACGGCCGCGTGATTCGCTGAATTTAAGATATAAACAGAGAATAAGAATACGATTGCGATTGCAATTGTTAAAATTATGTTTGGTTGGATACGAAATGAAAAGAAATATGTTAATATAAGCATGTTTGGTTGAGAGATAAAATAAGAAGAGTAATAGAAAAATTCAAGCAAATTGACAAATATGCCCTTAATATTAAACTATAAATTATCTTGTAAATTGGGATAAAAAAGACGTGTTGTCCTGAGGTTACGCCCACAAAGCTGATGTTGAGAGAAAAAGTAAGAAGAGTAATAGAAAAACTCAAGCAAATTGATAAATATGTTGACAGTTGTTCACCTCATCCTCTCGTTGTGAGTCCATTGACTGGCTTGCCTCTACCAACAACAATTGCGGAGGTTGTTGTTAGGGTAAGAATATTGACTATGGGTTGCACCTGACGATCGGTAGATTAGGCATGTGCCTAGCCTTGAATCGCAACCACAGTAGTTCATTCCTTAACAATTGTTGATTTGACACTTGCAATTTTTGGTATAGGCATATACACGTGTGAATAGGTAGATTAATGTCCCCACCTTCGTTGGTGCGTTCATGTTGTTTGTTGCCATTGTGGCATTTGGTTGCATATTCCCATTATTCTCCTTACACGAGTATTCTCCTTCTGTGTTATGTAGTTCTCTATTGGTATGGTTTGTTCTGCTTTAGGGATTGAGTTGTCTTTGCAGGTAATTTTAATTTAGGGCCAAAATTTTGTCCCTAAATTTTCCATTATTGGCAACTATGTAACATATGATAATGATCTGAGTTGTTATAGTATTATCGTAGAGGAAGTGGCTATTTTATAGGTTGGACTAGAACTTTTTTGATAACTCGAGACTAAAGTATTACATGTTGGTGGCATTTTTTTCAGGATTGTGAATAATGAAGAATAAGGTGATCCTAAATGATGTCTTAAGGGGGAAAACAATAGCTTATAATTAAGGGCAAGCAACAATAAGCCCTCTTGAGTTAAGTGGAAACTGGGAGAAAACTTCTGGACATAGTATTCTTCTTTGCACTCCCAATTTGTGCACACAATAGCATGTTATCACATTGCCCTAAAGTAAAATGGAGGCCTCATATCAATGGTCATAGATATTCAACAGAAACTACTGCAATTTGAGATTGAAGTAGCCATGTTGGATGACAAGTATGCTGAGATTGAAGCAAGTAAGGCTGACGCACAGTTTATAACTATTTGAATGAGGTAAGAAAGAATTCTAAAATTGCACAGACAATGATAAACGGGTGAGACATATTGCTTGCAAGAAGTAGGGAAGCACTGAAGAAGGCCAAACTATTACTTGAGAAGGAATAGAAAGAGCATGGTCTATAATTATTTGTGTTCACACATTGTACATATGCTTGGCGTCATTGTTGGGAATGCAAATGACCCTAGTCCTAGTATAGACATTGGAATCAATGTAGCTGTTGACATTTTGTGAATATGTCCTCCGCTTAATACCTAACCCTTTTGTATCGGCCTTTAACTGTCAACTTTTAGGATTTGGTAATCTAGATGTTTATAGCTCTTAGGTCCCTATGATTTCTTAATTTTGGTTAAAATGCACTAGCCATGCAAAATATGGGATGCAATTTTTTTTTATTATGGATTACATTGCATTTAACCTCAAGTTAGCTTGTTTTAAGCAATATGTGTGGTGATGGAGTAGTCTTCCTTAGCATCCTGTATTGTACAAGCTTAAATGAAATGTAATATGTAGATCAAAGTGATGTAAGCATATGTTTCTCTAATTTACCTTTCCTTATCTTCTTGTTATTATGTATTGCAGTAACTTAAGTGAAACATAGGTTTGTTGTTAATATAGTTCTTTAGTGATATTGATGTACACGTTACAAAAGTGGCTTGCCATTATGTTTATAATGGCAGATATTCAGTGTATTTTATAGCTATTAGACCTTTGGAAAAGGCACATGATTATAAGTGGTCATGTATTTTATGTTATTATTTCATTGTACTGGAGTAGGATACTCATTTAGGACTATATAGCTTCATCTTGCGATTAAAAAGACCATTGGATAGAACGACTTAATGCCTATGAAAGTTATATCAACACTTGATAGGATCTAGTTGAGTTGTAATGATTTCTTTGTTGCTCTCCTTAAATTTTTTTATCTAATAGAAAAAAGTAGCAATAATTATAATTTGTTGCATTGTTATCTTCTTCGCCCACCTTTGTCTCTTTTTTTTCCCTCAATAATCTTAAATATAAATCCACCTTCATTTGTTACATTGTCATGTGCAATGAGATCTGTGTTTAGCTTTCCATCCTTGTAAAGGATGAACTCTTAAACCCTTTATTAGACTTTTAATATTTGCTTTTTACTATATAATTGCTCCTTCCTTTCTATGTACTTTCCCCTGCTTCTTGCAAATAGTTGATTATTTACTATAGAAATGTCCTTTTACTGCAATATATTTTATGCTCTATCTCTTATCGTATCAAGTTGATTTTTCATAATTACAAGTATATTTGTGTGAAATTGTGAAGATTGGTTGAATAAGGAGTGTAAAGACTTGGTTGAAATCATTTTCGTTATTAACTTACACCTACTTTACTTAGGTCCTTGGATTTAGTGAGTACATTGAGAAAGTTATGTGGCATACAAGCAGAGACCATGGTATTTGTTTATTTTTAATGCTCTTTGTGCATGTTTATATAGAATGATATATACTTGCTTGATAGTTTGTCTCTTTTCATCTCCCCCTCTCTTTCTCTGTGGGTTAACACTATTATTAAAAGACCATTAAAATCTAGAGTTGGCCTTATTGAACCATACCATCTTAATGGAAGTAAGATTTGTTTTTTCGAATTTGGGTCCAACTAAGGGTGACTGTTTTAAGGGGGCACCTGTAGCCTAGTGGACAATTCCCTGGAGCCTAGTGGATAGTTCCCTAGAGAAGGGCCTAAGCCAGTCAAAGTAGGGCTACCATCTAGGAACTTTCATTGAGTGTTTTCAGTATGATGCTTAAGACCATTGAGTATTGCATTTTTTGGCTACAAAAATCAATGTCACCCATGAATTTTTTAGTGGTTGTTATGGTCCACCTATGCTTACAATGTTAGTAGATATTTTTAAAAACTTAAATTATGATGTGATTTAGATTTTAATTTGAATTATTAGTTGGTGTGTATGTGTGTATGACATTAGTGTGATGTTGAGTTGATGAATAGTTTGAATTTCATGACATCAATGCTCAATGTATCCATGCCCTAGCTTTTATTTTCCTTGTATATGTCACTATTGGTCTTTTTTCTTAAGGGGTGGGAGGACACATTTATTAATGGCCAGTTAAATTGGAAAAGTTAATTCTGAACCATTATTGTTGTTTGTGGTTTAACTTGGGGAAAAGAAAACTTATTTCTTATTGATTCTAAGTTACCTTCCAATTAGGACTCTTTAAGTGGCAAGTGAACCATAGAGCTAAAATGACTGAGAAGGTAGCATTAGTGGAGCAGCAAAGGATTTTGTAGAGGTATGAGCTAGAATGAACGTTGGGGCCATTACATTAAAGCAAGCAGATGTTGACCAACATGTAAAGCGATCTTTAGTATGATCTTTATTTTGTTCATGTATAGGCCAGGCATTTTTGTGCTTTTAAATAGCCAAAGTATTTTTAAAAAAACCATTCACTAGCTTGCATGCTTAAGCAAATGTGCTCTCCATTTGTACCTATGAAATCATTTTTGTAAAGCTAATGTACTTACTGATAGTTTATGAAAACCTACGTTTATTTAGAATTACGTGTAATTATTTGACTTCACCTCTTACATCTTTTCACCAGTTAACAACTTTAAATTGATACAATTTAATTACTTGCCTAGAAACATTGGCACTGTGTTCTTTATTACTTTTAAAATTGGCCACAAGATTTAAGGTGGCCTTAAGCTCTCCCATAATTAACCTAGAGGCCGAGCAGGGACGAAGCTAATGTGATTCAAGGTCCTTATGTCTCTATCTGTTGCCAAGTTCTAATTTTTTTCGTTTTTGGTGGCCATTTATTTAATCAATAGATAAGAGCATACTTTGGAATGGAATTGTTAGAAGAACTACTTGATTATGTCTAGCAACTTAAAAGCTGCAATTAATATTCCTTTTATATTATACATAACTACTCTTTTGAAGAATTTACAAATAATTTCCATTACTAATCCTTTATGTATCTTGGTGTTGCTAACCATCCACTCATTTTTTATCAATCCCTTTATATGGTAATACATATATAGCAATTCATACAAATGATGAATAGAGAACATGTAGTGTGGGCCCTTAAAGGATGATGTATTTGTTGGTAGGTAGGTGCAATATAGACTTTGTACCTAACATATACCATGAGAATTTTGTGATACCATTCGAATGTTTCTTTTTCAATCTTATTCATTAGGAAAATGATTTCTTTTTTACTGTATTTTGCTGAGCTTCGTATGTGGATGTTGATCATCAAAGTAATGATAACAAGATACAAAGTGCACAAAATCTTAACAAAACTAATTAAAACTAGGAATTAACATTAAAAAAGAGAATAAACTTAGGTTCAAATAGTAACTAAAGTCTAGTACATAGAAATCTGGGAATAATTTACATAATAATGTTTGAAGTGTCAAATTAACTTGCCATGTCATACAGAATTAACATTGTCTTGGTTCATCGAAATCAACTTCATGTAAATCACTTGCTGTATAAATTGATAAAAGTTATACTGGTCATTTCTTTTTAGTTCTCCAAAATCAACTTCACTAGCTTTAAATGTTACAGTCAAATGATACACCCTTCTTATTACTTTCCATGCTAACCTATATAAACGCAGAGGGCAACCTATAAGAATTGAAAGAAACTAAAAATTTATAAACAATGTCTAAGGCTTTGAGCACAAAGCTATGACCAACATGCCTGTTGAAAGTGTGGGGCAAGAACTCTGTTCTACATCATCCATGACTTGTATGAAGTTGCTTCTTTATTGTGCTATTTATGAGTCTAAACAAAAAATAGTGAAACAGAGTAATGTTTGTCTAATCCACAATGCTTCCTAGGGTGTAGTAGATAACCAAATAGAGTTGACATACGTTAAGTTAGAGCTAAGATAGCATTCCTTCAGAAGAAGTACTTAAAATAAAATCATATCGTTATCTTTTTGGAAAAAAAAAAATAACAACACTCTAGTAGCACTACAAACTGTAAGCAGCATTTCACACAACAAGCAAAACAAAATATGTACAGCACTTTAAGGTATGATGCTTAGACAAATGGAATGAGCAAACAAATGTACTTACCATTATACCAGCCACCAACCTAGTCCTAAAATGCAAAACTGTTATTCTAGCTAATGCCAAATTTCTCTACACGCTACATCAGAGATTAAAGACCAAAGAGACATATCAAAGGTTCACCAATAGTTAATGAGCTTACATACACATAAATAATACAACCAAATAAAGAATTGCCAAAGCTTAGCTAGCTACCACAGAAAAGATGGAAAAAAGGCAGTACCACGAGATGTATACTACCTGTCACCATATGCTTTGCTACAACAGAGGGCTTGAAGGAAATTGAGTTATGAGTCAATCTCCAATCCAATATCAAATCCCATTTTGTATTCCCCTACATATTTTCAAGATACTAATAGGGGTGCATATGTACATATAACTAGGTGTAGAAGGTATAGGTTTGAGATCCTTTTGTACAACATTCCATATAAATGGAAGGAAATTACAGGACACCAAAATAGTCGTTACACTAGTATTCATGACCAACTAGTCTAATACTGCACTTATCCTAAAGCAGATGAAATTCAAAGTAGAAGGTTCGGGCATTGAACATGTCAACAGTTGTAAAAGTCTTTGAAACAACCATGACTACAAAGGGAAAAAAATACCATCAATATCACACACAAGGTATAACCTTAGTTTCTCATAGAACGAAAACAATGAAAAAAATAAATTCATGTATTCCCATGTCAAACTAAGTAGGGTAGAAAGGAAGAGTACAACTTTAACTAATTTCTTGACTCTACATTTTCCATTTTGAAATGAAATCATTTGTCATTTCTTTCATCTATAGATTGTTCCAAGTTATGATGTGGTTAGTATCATGGCAAAGGTTGGTAGTTTAGTGATATTCCTAACAACATCAATAGGATCAATATTTGCCAAACTGCACATTAAGGCAAAACATAGATGAAATTGATCTTTCGGTATAGTTTAGCTTTCCTAAGATATGTAATTTTAGTAAGATAAACTTGTAACTGCACTATTACATAAAGCCAGTATGCAAATCCTTGATAGACACATACACTTGAAAATAAAATGCACCTAGCTAGTCAATAACCAAAATAGTTCCTAAGAAAATTGCATTTTCTTCATCCTCCCTTACTATGCCCAAATATGGCTACCAAGATTTATATCCCACCTACATAATAAGGTCAAAAAAATTATGAGTTAATAAGCATAACATTAACCAAGTACAGAAGCAATCAATGAAAATGTTACTAAACTAAACTTTACTAGATGGCACACTATTCATACTCCCATGAATTTAGTGACCTTTACAATAGTTTTTGTACACACTTACAAACAAAAATGGCACAAAACCATCTATGTATTTAGTGCAATGATGACAAAAGCCTACGTGTCCTATATACAACACAAAAAACAAAACAAAGGCATAGTCAAGCTATGCAATTGTTTGCCTGATCCAAACTACTTTTTATGATTCAGTTATGCATGTGAAGTAAAAAAGGAGTTAGTTGCTATCTGAAAGTTGAATGTGTGCAACATTAACCTCTTGCTCTAAGAGACCATCCACACAATGCAACTGATCATATAGATGCACGATGGCTGTGTCTTTCTCCTACTGACGTAGAAACTGGTCAACCCATAGCTTAACCATGTCATTTGCAGCGTCTTTCAATGTGTTTATTGCCTCTTTGATAGTCAGATCTAGGTTTGAGCTGACCTCTATCATGGTTTGGATAAAAAGCTCGTCTCAATCCCAACTGGTTCTCTTCCTCTTGCGACTTCGTGACATTGCCTCACTTCCACCAGCACCAAGCATCTCTGACCCTATGCACCTAGTTTAGGCTCTATATCTATTTGCATGTCATCGAGATCCTCAATACTTGCACCTGTTAATCCCTCTTGGACTTGGCCTGATGTCTCAATGTCATCACTGGTGGCTCAATCCTTGGCCCAAACAATGCATAGTTAATCAAAGTAAGGAAAGGACTTGGTATGAAACAACACTGCATTCTTATGAACTTGCAAGACATGAAAAGTAATAATGGAGACCCATAGAGAATAAATGTAGACAATAACAAAGCATTAGAAATAATAAAAGTATAAAACACAAGTGTCTCACTATACCTTAATATATTCATTAAATACTAACTTTTCTATTGTGACGTGAAAAGTGTCAAAGTCCTAGCCAAATCCAGACATGTTGTTGCCATATAGCATGTCAAACATGACTTGCCAACTTTGTTTCAACATACTCAGCTGAGACTAGATGTGAAGGACTCCCATCAAGCAATGTAACACCCCGAAATTAATTAAGGTGTTAATCATGGATGAAGATTAATTAAGAATAATTAATATGGGATGTTTGGGCAAATAAAGTGAATGGGGATTTTTAGAGAGATAAATTATTAATATGGGTTTGAGAATTAATTGGGATAGAAACTTCACCTATGCCCAAATTAATGAATCATGATAAGAGGCTAATGGAGGCCCAATGAGCTAGATGCAAACCCAAATTAGATTGGCTCTTGAAATTTGGCTTAGCCCAACCACAACCCTAAAGCCCAACTCATGAGATTCAGCCCAACTTATGAGATAAGGCCTAACAAGTATAAAAATCTGGACCCACAAGGAATTAGGCCATTGGATCAACACATTCCACTTGTAGCTCTAAACTTTCTGCAGCCCATTCATTAAACCATGGCCCAATTACTAGAGATGAGCCCAATTGGACCTTGGGCTGATGGGTCAGCCCATTTATCATTAAAACCCTAAAGGGTCAGCCACATCCTTCTCCATTCAGCAGAAAACACAAGAGGCAAGGGAGAAAATTCGGAGGTTTGAGGGAGGCTAGGGTTCTACCAACATGGAGGCTCCATTTCTTACTTCTAGAGGATGATTTAGCCAAGATAAGTTATATATAACTTGACCCTCTCATCCTCCTCTTCATTTTGGTCTGATTAATTTCTGGGTTTGAGCATTTTCATCTTCATCTCAAATCTGAAATTTGGTGTTGGGTGATTCCTTGCAAGATTTTCGGACTTGGAGGTTAGAGGGAGGATTAGGTAAGCTTTTCCCTTCCATTTTGTGAATCACTTTGCTGGAAAATGCCCCTAAGGATGTATTATCATAATGGGTTCTGTTATTGTGTGAGATTACAAGGAGATAATAGTGGAAAATTGAATTTTCTGGACTTGATGATTGAAATGCGAATTTTGGTGCTTCCATAGTGGATTTTCGGAGGTGAGGCTATGTGTGTTATTAAGTGAGTATCTCCTTCCTATTTTGATGCATTTCCTGTTAGTTTGAGACCCCTACAGTTGACCTATGATATGGGCTTTGGTTTCATGTGAAATTACCCAGAAATTGGAGTGAACTATGGCAATTTCTGGTGTGGGAAAGTTGGAATCCGAAATAAAATCCCTTGGTAATTAAGTGAGTAACCTCTAGTCTGCCATTAGTAGTTCAACTCTTTGAATATTTGATTGTGATTAGAAATGATGATAATTATACTTGTTATAGGCTTGGTATATATTGGGATTATTATCGTAGTTAGGGGAAGAGTAATTGGCTTCGTTGAGGTAACTGGGTTATTTTCCTAATTCCATGTATATACTTATGTTAATCTGCTATTTGTTACACATGCTTGATTTTGAAATGTTAAATGACTGGTTGACTACTTGATTGTTATTGTGATTGGACCTAGTGAGTCCATGGTGAAACTGTGGTGCGGCTGCCACCCATGCATGTGTTACGATCGAGCACCGGGTTATGATCAAACCCCAGATGTACTGAGCCCTGGTTGTGCTCATGATGGAGTAGGTGCCGTGAACGGGCCTCTCCCAGTGTTATTGGGCATTAACATGTTATGTATGATTGCTGGTATGGGACAGTAGTCATGGGTAGCTCAACTAGTTCATTTGCCAATTGAATTGATGATTCTGATATTGATGACATGAGATTGTCTTGGATTGATTGACTTGTACATATATATGGAAATTTCCTTTTGTTACTGAGATTGTATATCTCACTCCATTGTGGGCTAACATTTTCAGGGACCGGACCTCTTAGTGGCAAGGAGAAAATTAACGAGAGCTTGTTAAATGGTTTGGTAGCACATAGGTCTGGGAGCTTTGATAAAATGTATTGTAATTAAATTGTTAGTTTTGTATCATTACTACATTGCATCATGAGTTGCCAAGTATAAGGATTGTATATGTAATTCGATTATCATGCAATTGAACATTATGATTGTAATTGGCTAATAATGGAAAGTGTATCTAATGTTAAATATCAATGGTGCATGATTGGTGTTGTTATTATTCCCTAGACTTGCTGATATAGGGTAATTAGAGGAAAGAGATGGGCATATAAGTTTTGAATTGGTAATGGAAGCATAGCTAAATAAATAAGGTAGATAAATGTCATTAGAGCCATATAAAATAAGGGGAAGTGACCTTAGAGTGTCCCTAAGAAGGGAAATGGAGTGTAGAGGGCGAAATATAGGGAAAACAGCTACAGAAGGGAGTCACGCCGCGGCGCGAGTCGAGAAAATTAATTCAGGAAGATACAGTAGCCAAACTCGCCGTGGCGCCACATAGGTTGGTCGCGGCGCAGATCCAACTCGCCGCGGCAAATTACCCAATGATTCCCAAGAGCAACTTGGCCGCAGCGCAAGAGTTTGAGGGTGCGGCGCAAGTTTAAAACCTTAGTTTTCGAGCTCCAGAACCTGACTTAGCCGCGGCGGAAAAGTTCCAGGTCACGGCGCAGGTCCCCAAACTCTCATATTTGACCTAGAAACCCTAATTTTCTTAAGGCTAATGTTAGGGAATCGCAAGAGTACATTGGTGGGAGGTTGTCGTGGGTTGAAATTGATTAATGGATGAATCATAAACCTTTATTGATGATACAAAACCCTTTTACGCATGTTCCCGTTATGGTTGTTAGTTGATGACCCTAATAGTATCAAGGTTTAAATTTCTCTATATTTTGTTAATATGATTAGTTGCAGCGACTCCAAACCTTGATCATTATTTGTTAATCATGTATTTAATTATAATTACCAATATTAGAATTTAGGGTCATCACAAGCAACACCCAGGCAACCTTTTTTCCATCATCTTTTCAAACTCCAGCAAGTGCCCGGGCCAAAATGTGTCATCAACTAGGTATTAACCATCTTGGCGAAGTTCTAAGAGGCAGTCCACCAGGCATCCATCCTTTTCTAAGGACGATGCATGCTTCCTAACTTGTGAGGATGAGTCAGCATTGATATCCATTTAAGTGTGCTAAAAAAGACAAATTACACAATTAAAGGAAGTAATGTAATCAATTATTACGTGAAAGATTTAAATGAAAAACACCTTATGCTGTTATTATGGCAAATTGCAAAAGACAAATGGAACAATGAAATAAAGAAATTTTGTGGAGTAATGAGCAAAATTTTAGAGTAAAAAAATGTCTAAATGTTCTAATCAAAATTATGCAAAATATACATGATCTCATTCATACAAAATCTCACATAATCCAATGCATATCAATCACCACACATATATCTAATCATTCGTGCTTTATACATTATTCTAAAATAATAAACACATTTTGACAAACTATACTATAGTAGTGTTTGCTAGGTACTCTCATCAAGTGTGAGAACTATGCACTATGCACTCTTCCAACATATGTATAGCAAGATTCTCGCGATGGTTGGCCTATGCATTAGATGTCTCTATCGCTAAGATGGGATCCATAAAATTCATGTCGTCAAAAGTATCATTAAAGGTAGTTTCATTGCTTGATATGTCATCCACGATGTCACTTTTTATGAGGTTATGCAACAAGCAACAAGCAATTATCACCTGATTGTGTCTCCTCACGACGTAAAAGGACAGACTCCTAAGGATGGCCTATTGTTCTTTAAGCTACCCAAAAACACGTTCAATAACATTGCGGGCCCTCGCATGTCACATGTTGAAGAACTCCTGCAAAGTGGTTGGCTGCCGACCTTGATGCCAGCCACTCAAGTGGTACCGTTGACCTCTAAATGGTGCAAGAAAGCCCTCGCAATTTGTGTATCCAACATCAACTGGGTAGTAATTACTTGAAACAAGGACAAGTTCATATTAGATGTCACATGCATACATAACCCATTTACATGGAACAAACTTATAACAAGTTCTCAAGACAACATGAGAAAGACATGCACAGCATGGAACTCTTAGTCCTAAAGGCTAGCTAATTGCATCACGCAAAACCCTCCCGTCAATTGTTGAGCCCTCCTAATCGAAGAATACAAATATGAAGTACTCATCAGACGAGCAAACACTTATCCACCATTTGCGATTGTGGTACCTATTTTTTGCTTTTCTTAGGACAATGATTGGAATGTGAATTCCATGAAATGCACTAAGACAATCCTAAAAAGAGCTAGTAACTTTATGAAAGATGAGAAGGATAATTAAAGGAAATAAATAAAGCTTGCAAACATTACCTTAAACCATTTTCATTTCCTATTAGTTGAATCTGGAGGAATAGGTTGAGGATGTTTTAGTAGCTCCTGGTCTAATTGCATCATTGCATTTAAGACCAAGTGAAAATATTTATGAACGGTTTCACTTGATCGCCTAAAATTATATTGTATTACCTAATTCTTCACATAATGTACAAGTATGTTCAAGAAAATTGCAACTTGCTCATTAACCAACATGTGCCTAGTTAGGGTAAGGCCACATTGTTTATGTAGCAACAAACACAGGTGATCAAAAGTTGAACTATACATTCTAAGCTGGTTATAGCAGGTGGTGTCACTACTATAAACTAAGTGCCTTAAGTGAGCTCGCTGTATTTGAAATCAAGGTTATATGACCTAGGACGAATGCAACGTTAATGCAAGGCTAAGGTAACCCACATGTGAATTAACAGCTTACACCTAGCATGTACCGCATGTAAGTGCCATAGCATCATACAAGAAAACACCTATATTTGCAATTTGTCCATAGCTATTTATATACAAGACTATAACCCAGGTTATTATTCAATAGACACTAAAAGTAAGTGCGGAACTTTGGTTAAAGTGCTTGTTCACATGCAATTAATACAAATTGGATTCTAGGGTTACTATATTGGTATCCCGCATTATAATCATAGTTAACTAATAAAGGGTGCTACATTCTCCCATTCTTATGTCAATTGATGCCTAGGGTGGTTTAGGGCAATGAAGTTTCCACTGAATGCAAAATCAAAATTCACTCTATATCATATCAACACTTGGAAATTTTGGCTTCACCTAGTCCTCAAACACCTAGAAGGTTGACCCAATGCTTCACACCTTACGTGGCTTAAAGAAAAACAGCAAATAAAATCTTTTTCTTTTATTTTTCCTTTTTCATCCCAAACTTTGGTTCCCTTTACAACTACCACAACATATTAAGGCATGATAAATTATATTTTCTCCTATCATTGGCTAACTAGTTACAATGGTTCAATGAGGTCATTAATAACCACACAACTTTGCAACATGTTATATGTACAAGATAAACCCATGATCCCAATCATTGCTTTTCACTTCTATTAGCTTCATTTCTGTCCATAACATATATAGTTTACATGTTACCAATCCATTCATATCTTACACACTTGACAAACATCCAACATAATGTAGCTTACTAAACAACCAATCAAACAAAATTTTAGCCAAAGCTTAACAAGTCACATCAATTAATCCACATTGTCATCAAAGAATCAATTGCCTTATCAGGTCCCAAGGTGAACATGTATGTTGATATGAGGTTCCAAGCAGCAGATAACAAAAGTATTTGAGTAAACATATCCCATTATACAGAAAGGGAAAGAACGCTTATTTCTTGATTTAAGCTCAGTCGAAAAAGTAGGGGAAGAAAAGAATAACATATTGTCATGGATTGTTACCCAATCTCTTCCTAACCATAACCTAATTTCCCTAAAGAAGAAAAAAAGGGAAGTTAATGTGTACTTACCCAATTGATTGAGCTTTGGCCAAATGGGTATGTTTAGTTGTTCATGCCAGACAGTGTCTCTCATAACAGTGTTAGACTTCGAAGGAGGTTCTGGTGTAGGTTGAATCTAGCCCCAAATGCTGACCCTTTGTCGTAGGTCTTGTTCGTCCATCTACCCACAGTTGGCTGGATATTTTATTTCTATTAAGGACAAAAATAGATTTTCATTCATTTGGCTCCAAAATGGCATCAAACTCTCACCCTTCCCTTTGCTGCAAATGTTTCCATCAATGAATTGCTTTGCATTCGATTCATTCATCCAAACGCACAACAGCAATGTCGTGCGTTCCCCTCACCCTCATTGATACTGAACCAAATACGCACTATATTTGATTGAATTTGTGTTTTGTGGAAACTTATTTTTTGATTAGGTTAATTTATAAATTTGATTTTAATTAAAAGTGAGTATAATAATTTATATTTAAAAATTTTTATCTGAAAATAATTTTATGACATTAATACAATTTATCTAATGTAAAAGTAAGTTTTTTTTTTTAACTTTTATAATTTTTGTGCAAATAAAAGTTTGGAGGCCAAACCTATTTTGAGAGAAAAATCTAATACCATACCAAATAGGCTGAACTATAAGACAAATTCATGTCAACTTGTGCAAATAGGCTTTCTGACTTTACAAACACCAAATTGAACACCATTGGCCATACATTCTTGTTTCTATACTTATAAATATGTAGGAAAAAAAAACATTTGTATGAGAATCAATATCAATAATTTAGATTTCCACTTAAAAATGTCAATGATTGATATAAGTTTACTTTTAATTTTTAACTCTGGCCAAAGTTTCAAATATATCAATATCAATATAATAAAATAAAGCAATTTTATCAAGAGATAAAAGACAATTAATGCATTAAAAAAATAAAAGATGTCAATAGGCTTCCATATCATAATGGTTTTGTTGAAATACCAATCTTAAATGGGCCAAAGAAATTCAGCTACATTGAATTAGACCTGATCATTGGCTGAAAAGCCCGTCTAGCTTGAAAAAAATGGATATGAGCCCAATAAAAAAAGCCCGATAAAAAATGAGCTCGTTTTGAAAAAATTTAAATATAAAGTTGGGCTTGGGTTTGGGCTTTTTTTAAGCCTGACCCGAATCTAAACCCGTTCGTATTATAATTATTTTTTTATATATTATTGATAAATAATATTATTAAAACATTTAATTATAACTATAGATATAAGTAAAAAAGAATTATATAACATATATGATTATTATTATTTTTTACTCTTACTTATTGTATAATATATTGTTAGAAATAAATTATAATTCACATAAAATAAATTATTAATTAGTAATATTATAAAAAAATTATTATTTTGAGAGGTTTTATTATCTTTTATATATAATAGTATATATATATATATTAAGTTATTTAAATTTTTTGTAATATTTTTTTGAGTTATTTAAAATTTAAAATAAGAAAAAAGCAAGACTAAGAAGTAATAGAATAAATATATTTAATATTTAAAATTAAAAAAAAAAAAGATAAAAATTTAATTTTTTTTTTAATGAACCAAGTCGGGCTCGCACCTTTTTTAACCTGGCTTGAGCATAACTTGAGCCTAAAATTTTTTTATGAGCTTGGCACGTGATCAGGTTTACATTGAATATTTGACAAGTATAAAACACATTATGGGCTTCTCAAAATTCAATCCATGAAATCAATTGCATTAAGTATATTTAAAAAAAAATAGAAGACTTATCAAACATTTAAATGAATCATAACAGTAGTGGTATAATTTGCTATTTTGAGAAAATTAAAGTTGAATTTTTATGTTTTTGTTATTGAGTTTTTTTATAAAAGTAAGTTAAAAAATATATAATCTCTCTAAATTTTAAATTATATAAAAAAAATCTGAATTTCAAATTTTGACATAAAAACTTCTTAAATTTTTATTATTATGCAAAGAACTTCCTTTATTAATAAATCTATTAAATCACTAATATAAGATACCGTGTCAGATTTAATAAAATCATGTGGCTTCTGACTCTTAGCCCAAAAACGCACAGGTCAACCCAAAATGCCCCAAACGCGCAGAGCTAAACCCCCATTGCCCATTCTTGTCGATCTCGTGCGGGAATCCAAAAATCTGCACCTTCCTTCATCCTCCATCGCTATAGCGTGATACGTCCTCCATTTTTACACACCTCATATCATATTTGTGCTTTTCCCTTCGTCTCCTATTTTTGCACCTTGAGCGCGTGACAAGATACATTTTCCAAGGTAGACCATATTGTCGCTTCATTCTTTGTACGGCACCGGAAGCCGATCTCTGTAGGACACGGTGCACTGAGTGGGATTCCTCATCTCTTACCCTCACATTCTGTTGAATCAGTTGACAGAGGTACACTTACTCTCTCCCTTTCCTTGTCTTCTGTTTTTATAAGTAAAGGGGAAGGTATATTGATAAGATAGGTTTATTGCTAAGATGCTTTTGCTGTGTGTATTGGTCATTATCTGCTGGTTGTGTAATTATGTACTGTAATGTTGCATACCTTAAGGTCTCTGTGGCAACGCATTTCCTGTTGCACGTATTAACATGTGCACTGTTGCATATCTCAAATTAAGGAATTCCTTAATCATATTTTTTTTAATTTTATCATTAATTATTTATTTCTTTCCTATAGCTTGTTAGAAGTCAGAATGCATGTATTTAGATCATTTTCAACTATCTCTAGCTTACACTGCACTTTTTAACATGAAGGTGGATTGTTAATATGAATTATAAGATATTCAAGGCTGAGATTTAATCACTTTTTAATAGCACTTCATTATCACTGGTATGCTTGGATTCATATTTTTATAGTTGATTCATGGTTGCTGGTGCTATGTTTCTTGTGTGATATATGGTATGGAAACTTAGCTATAGTTGCTGCTCCGTTTTGCAGGAGTTTGGACGAGGCTGTGTTCTCAAAAATATATTATGAAGCTCTCGAGACCTGTAACTTGTTTAGAAGCTTGCTCAGAACTTGCCTTTTTGTAATCAACAGCCTTATGTTTAGGAGTTTCCTTTTTCTAATTGTAGATGAATGTCAACACTTTGTTATGGAAGATGTTAATTGTACATGAATGACAAAACTTTGCTTAGGGGAAGTAATATTCTAATTTTAGATGCATGTAAAAGATATGGTTTTAACCATAAACACAGCAATAAACTTACATGTTTGAATATTAGCACCTGATATTTTTTCAGTTTCGCTTAAGTGAATCTCAATGAGTTTTCCACGTGGCACATTCAATAAAACTATGGGAACTTTCAGCGTCAGAAGAATATAATATCAAGGAAAAATTACATTTAAAAACTCTAAGTCTTGTAAAATTTATAATAAAAGATTTTAAAAATTAAAATTATTTTTAAAAATTTTAATTATCATTAAGTTTTATAAAATTAACTATTAGATTTAAAAGATTTATTATTGAGAGTATAAAAGTTTAACATTTTTTTTACACCTCGTAATAAATTCTCTAAATTCAATAATAAATTTTTTAAAATTTAATAGTAATTATAGGCTTTAAAAGTGATTTCAATCTTTAAAATCTTTTGTTATAAATTTTATCAAAAATAAGTCTTTAAATGTAATTTTTCCAAAACTTAACGTGAAGAGAGTCACTATAAGTGGGTGCACTGAAAAAACCAATATGATGAATAGGGAATTTTACAAAATGACTTGAGTTGTCATTTCTCAATGTTTTTGCATTACCAAAGGCTTCTGGTATTGGATTAGTCTTTAATATCTCATACTCTATTCCGCTTCCGCCTCCAAGGACAGCCAAGCACTGCGTTGCTATCTTTGCTGTCTCAGTCTTCCCTACTTCACTTTCACCACTTAATGGAATGATTTGTTTGCTGTTTGCTGGTATGGCAGAATTTTTGCAGCAATATGCATTGCTTTTTGGGAACCAATTTTTTTTACAGGAATGTGGTATACCAGAATCCTTACAGCAAGTATATTGGTTGTCTATTACATGGCAGCAGTATATGGACAGATGGATCAATTTTAGAAACTAAGTTTTCTATTTTCTAGTTGGCTATTATTATGAGTTGATTACACATTTAAAAGCTGTATTTTAATAACCTGTTTTTAAGAGCTTGAAGCATCCCTTTTATTTGTCTGCATCACCTCTGTTTTTGTTTTTTCAAAAGCCTATTTACACAAAATTCCAGAGATAGAGAACCACAAAAGAAATTTCCAAAAAAAGAACACTAGATTTCATTACCAACTATGGTTCAGATGTCAACACACTTCATTAACAAGCTTCTCAGTATTACATACGCGCACATCAGCCCATCCTGAGCATACAAACAAACAACCGTCGTATACAAATTTTTGAAATGAAAAAATTTCCTACAAGAAAGCCTTCTAATTTAGCTAGCCTATTTCACAGCCAATATGAAACTTCTTCATCAACTCGAACCTAATGCTTGCTCCTCTCCCACATAAGCAAAGTCTATTTCGTAGCCTTCGAATGGTGATGCCACTGCTTTCACCGACAATGGATGTAGCAGTTGTAAATTGTTTCCAACGAAGGGTCATAGCAAAGTGTAAGATTTATCCATCATGCTATTTCCATGTATGGAAATAGTACTTAAATGCAGCATCACACAACCATTCATATTAAGGGTTGCCAAGGATATGGACATGTTTTGTTTCGGTAAGTTCGACTTATACTTACAGAAGTTAAGCTACTGACGCATAGCATTCACATTGACATATAGCAATCCCTACAGCAATCCATAGGATATTGGCTCTTGTAAATATGCAAATCCATTAAATACAAAACAATCCCACTAACAGACAATTTGAAAATCTATTTAATAATCCCACTAACAAACAATTTAATAATTCCACAATTTAAAACAACAATCCCGCTAACAAACAATTTAATAAATCCATTAAGTGCAACTGCTTGTTATAGATTTTGTCCAACTTTTACAGTGTCAAGCAACTGGTTCATTCTGAGCATAGATTGTGTTTTGGATACAGAAAAGTAGTTTTCAATGGCAAAGGTTATTTGAATATTCCAGGGAAAATTACCAATTGACCTTAAAAATCTACCAATTCATAGCAATATATCGACAAGACAATGGAAATTGACTGCATTCCGTACAACCCAAATTCAGCAACCTTTACACTTGGACAGTGACTAAATTATGTGCAGGCACAAATGGTGCGCAAATCTGGCAACAACAAAAATTCCTAAATGAGTAGCAACATAGCAAGAACCAAAACAAAGGATTTGTTGACAACTAAAATAAAATTAGCCGAGAGAGGCTTCAACTTTCCCTATGATACCTGAAGTTTTCGATAGGGTAAGTCAAAATAGGAAACAAACGAAATACAAAGTGAAATCTTTTTCAAATGATTACCAAATGCAGTACGCCTCGACAGGATACTAAAGATTTCTCAATACACAAACCTTGTCACATGATACCTGGAGTTTTCGAATGATTGCTTGCGTAATGGTGTGCGAATTGAAAGCCTTAGCCTTGCATGAACGTGTGAACGCCGCTTCTTCTCCATCTTCATTTAGCGGCAAACTAACGCAGGTAATGCATCTAACTATTTGACAGTAACGTCATTTTCCCGCTCAATAAAACAGGGCAATGGTTTCATGCGACTTTAATGGAGAGCCATATATGTTGCAGATGAACAGCTGGATCTTCTATGGGTTCATGCGGCATTTTACCCTCCATGAAGCGCACCGTTTCATTAATATAAAACAGTGCATTTTGCATACAAAGCACGCTGTGCTTGTCACCTTGAAAAGCAGAGGATCTCATCGCATATGGCCCTCCATTAAAGCCGCATGAAACCATCGTTCTGCACCAATTGTCCTGTTTTATTGAGCAGGAAAATGACATTATGCGGGCTTCTTCTCCATCTTCATTTATATCAAATTTTAAGTTTTAAAAATCCTTTACATATAATTCAAAATTCAATAAAATTATAAACATTTTAACCATAAAAATATAATAAATTGACATATTTTACGATGCAACATTAAATATTTCTAAAAGAAAATAAACATACAAAGAATTTCATTTTAATTTAATTTTAATTTTTTACAAAATTAATTTTTCTAAAGATTTTGCTTTATGAAGTAACCTTATTTATATAATTTATTTAAATTTAGTTCCAACTTTTTACATCATTATCTGTTATAAAACAATTTTTTATGATGTATCATCTTCATCTATATATAAAAAATCTTTCAAAGACCTCAAGTACTTAGATGAGAACTCATTCAAAGTAAGAGAAACGACAAAAGCAATACGAAAACAAGAACAAAACCATCAACCTTAGAAAATGTAGGAGATGCTGCCGGGCTAAAGTAACAGCGACACAAGAAATATAAAATTTAGTGGAATAGAGAGCAAGTCTTCAAATTTCACCAGAAAAGTGCTGTTTTCTTGCGCCTAAAATTAGTTAGGAGTCACTTCTAAAAGTCGCGCGCCAAACGAAGGCGTTGTCCAACTATTTTACGAGAGTATAATTATACAAGCACCTAAAAGAGTTCTGTACAAGAAATATCTGCCAATCTAAGAGCAAGGCCGACTTGGGATTAGTCAAATTTTGTCTACTGAGTTACGTAAAAGTGATGCAACTAAATCCCACAAAAAGATCATGCCAACACATGCTAAGAAATTAACTCAAAAAAAAAAAGGGGGGGGGGGGGAGAGAGGAAAAAAAAAAAAACTACTTTACATATAGGTGTCTGATGACAGATGGAAAATAAAAATGCATATCTCCTGGAATAGTTGCAAACCCCAGTCTCTTCTAGTTAACAACATTTCTTCAAGAAACCCGACATCTCTAAACATCCAATTGACGATCTCATTTGCTACTTAAGATTCCATATACTGTGAGGGTGGAGGGCTTGTCTTTGTCTTAACAGGTCCTGCAATACGGTTTCCAACAAGGTATACCTTTTAAGTACTGAATGGAAAGCGTCACTCTAGGGAATTCCTGCTATGGAACTCAACAGTAAACTTCATAGCGAAACAGGAAGAAAAATTTATAAGGCGAAGGTAGGCCCATTTAAACAGATTTTGTCCAGAAAAAGAAAGTCGAAGGACAGATGCACATGCAAGGTAAATTAGCACTCCAGAGTCTGAACAATGAAATTTTCCCGATATTGTAGAGATGAAAACATTCCCAAAATGATTAGCAAGCTAAAGGATGACAAGGACATACCAGAAACCCCACGGATCTCCACTTCCCTCCATTCTTGGACAAGAGCACAGCAACAACACATTAAATGAGATAGAAAATCATCAACATAGCCACCCTGGATAAGCATAACGGTAAGTCATGGAACATTTAGAGAGACCAGAGAATGCCAGTGCCATGTAGGTAGTAATAGTAATAAATTTTTATGGTTATTTAAACATCAATAGATACATTATCTACATTCTTTGACTCAGCTCGTTAATTGGATGATCAGGACCCACATAGAAAAAGAGTTGGTAGAAATCACATAAGAAAAAATAATGTCTTGGGTGATATGATTTTAACCGCCAGTCAACTGATGTTAGGTGGTTACAAAAATAGATGGAGTATATTCCTCAGAATAAGATGACCACATCGTACATTGTAAGAAAATCAGTGTTTCAGAGCCTTCAACTTTATAATAAAAATATGACCACCCACATCTTCAAAGAAGCTAAGCACATGTAAATATCTATAAACACATGGGTTGTGATCTAATGGGTTCATTCCTTGAATGGTGTGCCGATGAGGGAAGATCACATTTATGCACAGGGAGTCAGTCTTACCGTGATGTTCAACATTTTCCGAAGCTTCCTCCTAACACAGCACGTGTAGCAACAGCATGACAAAAGTAAAGAATATGCCATTAACTCATTACATGCTTCTGCGGAAGCTGAAAAACAGAAAATTGAGATTATAGTAGCAGAACCACAAATAATGTTTTAAGTGTTAAAAATGAACCAGATAGAAACAAGTAAGAATAGCATCAAATTAGAAGATATATGCAGCATTAAGCAACCTTAGCGTTATCTCAAAAGTTAAAGCAAAGGTCTTGTTTTTTAGTCCATACTCTATAACTCAACAAGATCTTTTATTATGTCTCCATGACATAAAAAGTATAAAACTATCATATATGACAAAGTCAAGTTATCCCTTCACTGCTAATATTGTGCTGCCTCCAAAATAAGAAGTGACTTCACCATTGGTCATTGTAATTGGCGTGTGGCACAGCACCTGAGCATTCAACCATGCAATACTTGTGACACAAGCAAAATGTGCCAATTTATGTGGTGCATTGCATGCACCATATGAATAAAAGGAAGAGGCCGCAGGGGCATATAAAAATTGGTTTCAGCCCAGCATCTGCGCTTTCCTTCAGAGAGGAGACCAGCAAACATCAGAATTTGGAGCGGGTAGTTCAGTCTTCTGTTTTCTCTTCTTCTTCCTTCCTATCTCTCTTCATGCTTCTTTCTCAACCTACTCCAGACCATGTAGACATCATTTGTATGATACTCGGTTAATTTCGTTTTTGGTTTTCCTCAGGGAATTCCATAGCCTAATTGCTTCCGTTCTGTCAATTACCCATTTAGGTCCGAATCCCTTTCCTGTTTTTCAATTCTAAAAATTAGCCGTACTATTTTACCTCCTGGATCAGTTCATTCTATAGTTCTCAGCCTCACCTTGTCTTCTGCTGTTTCATCATCCCAAATGCTTTTTCTTTGGTGATGGCTTTATCCTCTCATCAATGCAATTGCAAGTATTGTTATTCACACTCTGGCTTTTGCATTAAGTAGAACAATATATGAATGTTTTTAGTATCTCAAAGGAAGGACATAACGGGGCATTAGTGCACAGCATGTTATTTTTTGGAATTGAGATATCTCTCAAAAAGTTTTTTTTTGAAGATTTAATCATATTTTTGCTACCTTTAGGCACGGTGTATCAGAGTAGGTTATTTATAGATTTTTGCCTTCTGATTTCAGAACTTTTTATCAGCCGCTAAAGAGAGGTATTTGGCTTGTCCATACAATTCATCATCATAAAAGTAAAGTAGAAATATAATTATATTTGATGTTTACTCTGCATCACAGCTTTGTGATCACAATTCATACAGAAACTGTGAAACTTACAGCTCCATTAAACCTTGTTCTAAAACTTTGATTAAGGATATTAATTCGTTATTTTATCACTTTAGCTTCCCAAGGTACACAAACAAGGAAGAGATTTTTCCAAAGTACAAAATCTGAAATGAAAACTTATGATGTCAATATCCCACTGATTAACTTGATCCAACTGAATTATAGCCTTGTTTCTAAACCTAGCAAAAGCAAGAAATATGTGCAAACAAAACGGATCTCAGATGTAGATCCATCAATCAAAAAGACATTATATTATTGTTAACTTACATATGTGCCTGTTTGTTGCAACGGTAGCAATCTTTGAAAATGTCCCACAAGGGTAGAAGAATGTCTTTATACCTGCAAAAAAGAAAACTCATCACTACTTCGGATGCAAAGTACAACTTGGCAAAAACACATCAAACTAATGGAGTATTGGTTCATATACATTTGACACAGATGATATTCTGCTACCACTGTGCTGGGTTTCTTTTATTCTCAAGGACACAATCCCTCAAATAATTCACTCTTTAACATGCAAAGTAAAAGAAAAGAGAATCCCAGCTCCCACAATTAGCACCACCGACTTCTGTTCCCATCCAAGCTTCACAGAAAAACAGTTCTACACGAACACAAGTATCTCATGCACAACACACATGCCCTCCATCCTAATTTCTAATCTTTCCTTCTAAATATACTGTGCAGCCGCATGTTTCATCCAGTTAAGTGTCAAACGCCCTCTCATCCAAATCCCGCACAAAAGCATAAACTGGAGGAATTAAAATTTGAAGACACCAACCATGTTAACTGAGAGAGGCATGCTACCCATTAATAATAAGAAGATAATATACCCAGAGAGGGGGAGTGTTAAGAAATCTTCACGCTGCTAAAATTGAATGCTTTTAATATGTGAACTAGGGATCTTCTTGGATCTTGCACAAGAGTCAAAATATTTTAGAATTAGACGGTGCATGAAAGTGTGCACGACTGAAAGTCTATGCCAAAGGTAAGGCATGCAATTCCTAAAGATACATGAATTATAAGATTACAAATACAGTTTACCACAAAATACATATAACAAATTAACAACCATTTGTACTGTTGAAACTCACTTTTCTTTGATAAATGACCAAACCTAATGAAACTAGAATTAACAGCAGAAGAGAACATACATAGAGAAGGTTCAGAACAACAAGAAAGTAAATCAGTGTGCCATTCTCCCTGCTGATATGGGCCGTCAGGGGGCAGCAGATCCTTTCCTGAAACTGACAATCTGCTTGTGCCAGACATAAAAGCATCAGACTGAAAGTCAATAAAAGTTTGCAAGACAAGACATTAGGTACTTAAAATGAAAAGAATAAACATTCCCAAAAAGAATTTTTGTTGATACTTCTTTACTTTATAAATTTGCCATTCATATAGAAGGAAAAAAATATGGATTATTATGTATCGATTGAATCAATGACTATTCATGATTTCATAATTGAATCAATTAAAATAAAATAAAACCATTATTAACAGCATGACAGCATAACAAAGAGACGGAAGAAGCAGGAACTGTGTATGCTGCTCCAAGTTAAGATTAAGGGTCCAATTTTGGGTCTTTCTGCCTATCAGCAGTGATTGGCTTAAAACTCACGTACTTATTTTCTATTTTGGTCGGTATAACATGAGTGAATCTAAAACAGATAAAGTTGGGAATTACCTTAATGCTGAAGAAGTGCCACTTTTTTTGTGATATTTTTCATCAGATGAATGGCCTTTGTCACTATTGCCATCAGAGTAACTGTCCTCTACTTTCTTATGACTATTTTCAGGCAAACACTTCTCTGGAAGAGAGTGAACTGCAGCTTCTGTGACATCCAATAAACGTTGAATAACTTCACACTGATTCATATCCAAATTTGCTTGCGATCGTTGCAGCTCTAATTGAAGCTTTTCATTTTCCCTTTTAAGTGCTTCATTGAAGGGCAAGTTGGGGTAAGAACAGGAAAGAGATTTCTTCAGCACCACAGCATCATCTTTGTCAGGTTCGGGTTTTAAAATCACAGTCTGCACCTTTTGGTCCTCATCATCCAATGTGTATTCACGCTGATCTTTTTCAATAATTTCAAGTCTCTCCTGGATATTTCAGAGAAGCAAGAGAATGTTAACATCATTCAGAACAAATTTACAAGCAAAGATGCTACCAAAATGGGCCCATTTATTTTAAAAAAAAAAAAGATGCTACCAAAAAAGTTACAAAGTTAAGCAGATATCAATCCTCATAGATACAGAGAAAATTGCAAGTTCTGAATAATTTGAATTCCATGCAGCGGGTTTATAGTTTATATATATACACAATTGAAGTGAGGGAAATAAGGAAAAGAATGATTGAAATGAGGGAACCACAAACTTTCTCCTCTTTTTTCTGGTTAAAAGATCGTGCATAACAAGTGATAGCTGATAATTGAACACAATTACCCTGACTCGAGCATTGTCCACAAGAGTAATGAGAGGAACAAGACGTAGGTATCGATCAATTTCATTCTGTGCCTTTCTGAATTGATAAACAATGTTCCAGCCCATGGCCAGCAAATATAGATAGCTCCGGTCCTGACAACTGTTCACCAAAATGTAAGACCTTCTTAGAGCATCTTCAAGCTGCTCCAGAGGCTCCCGAGTTTCTGGATATTTTTTCAGCTCTGAGATCTTGAGCTGCTCCAGCAAGTTCCCAATCAACTTCAGGTGCTGTGCAAATTGCCTGCAGTTCTTCTTGTGCATCCGAGCTGTGGTTGCAGCCTTTACAATCATCCCAATCAACCGCACAGCATCCAAGCCCGTCAGCTGGACCACATTTGCAATTTCCCCAAGATGGTCCCATGAAGATGCCATGCTCTCTGAAAATCAATCAGAAATCCAGTTATTGTAGCCCACAGCTTCAAGTTCCAAAAATGGATTTTTTTTTTTTCATAAGTCCCATCATAAAAAAGGAAAGGAAATTAAATATAAAAAGAATCGAGACAGAAAGTTGCCGACTAAAATTTAATAACTCAGGATACAAAGGAAAATCTGAAGACGTTGTATCAGATATTTGGATTCATTTACCTTCGACTAAGCGAATAAAACTGGCATTCTAGTCCTTAATACTTGCAATAGGTTGCTCTACATGCACTGCGAAAGACTAAATGAAATTATGCCACCAGTCTAAATAGTCTAAGGTTTTAAGCCGGATCAACCCCCTCTCTGAAAGAAGCTCTCAGAAATGGCATTGCCTTCCAAGATCTTGGATATTCAGAGACACAAGCACTGCAAAACGCAGCAAATGCGATTAAAGCAGTGAAGAAAAGAACGGGCAAGTACTAAACCAACAAATATTGAGACAATCAGTGACGCTTCTTGACTTGCTTTTCAACTGCAAAGATCGAGCTAAAAAGAGGAACTTGAGCCCAAAATCAACAAAGCTAAACTGAGAGCTATAGTTGTTTTATTTGCTAAATCTCTTCACGTATTATCAACTAAGAAATCTAAAAATCACAACTACCCCGTATGAATTCTAGAACTGAACCACTAAACCAAGTCTGGTTCAGAAATCACTATCCAACTGTTCACATATTTCATTAAGTTTTTTTCAAACAAACAAATAGTAGCTGAGCTCAGAAACATGTAAAAATGGTCAAGGCTTCAACTCACAATGCAGATTAATTAAACAAACTACGCAAAATACTCATAGAAACTTCTCACCTGCTCCAGAAAATGCAGTACCCGCGCTTCTATTTTTAGTTCTAAGTTATTAAAAATGACGAAAGGAACGTTAAGATGGGAGAATAAAACATAAAATTCTGGCAATGACAGGCATTGATTTGCGCAAACGAGCTTCCACTCGTTCTCCTAAATGGAACGTCGGAGGATTTGGGCAGAGAAATGCAGAAAGCTACTCAGAGTACCTCTTTCTCTCTCTTGGTCTTCCCTATCGTCCACAGCTACGATGTTGTTTGTCTCTCTCTTGTGCAGAGCTGAGTTTGGCCTCAAGTGCTCCCCACGCATGCACATCCACAAGACACGGGCAAGTATTTTACGGTGGCGAGCTCTAAGTACATCAATGCCCTTACGTCGCCCTCTTAATTACGACAGTACCACTCTCGCTCTTACAGTTGCCATCTCTCTGCCTCTGAAACGGCGTCGTGCCGGCTGTCGGTCGATGTTGTATGCTCAATCGATTGGTACATCAAATAAAATGGAAAAAATTAAAAAAAAGAGAAAAAAATAAATTTTATTTTTTATTTTAAAAAATAAAATTTTAATAATTATTAAATATAATAAATATTGTAAAAACGAAAAAATGAACCCCAATCACACGGACATAAATATTTGATACTTTTATAAGCATTGTGCATGTAGAGCGGCTTTGTTTAGGGCTGCCACCAAGTGTTTTGGCACGCGTTGATTATATTGATTGAATATTTTTATGTGTTTAATTTTAAATTTAAGAGTGAGTAAATATTTTTATTATCTAAATGTATATTTTAACTTAATTTAATTATTACAGTTTTCATGTTTTATTTCTCTCATTTAAATAATATTTTTTTAATTTTATCCTCAGATTAAATTCTCTTAACAAATAATTAAAGGAAATGAGTAATGTTTTCTCTGACCAAATTAAAAAAATAAAAAGATATGAGTGATACGTCACAACATAAAGCTGGTGTTTCCTAGTTTGCTCAGTTTTGCGATGAGTTCTAAATTATCTAAATATGTTTAGATTGTTTAAATTTGATTTAAATAATTTAGTTTTTAAATAATTTTTTTCAATATAAATCATTATTTTTTTAGGTTTTTATTTAGAATATTATTTTTATCTTGTATTTTGTATTCTTTAAAATAAAAAATATTAAAATTAAAAAATGTAAACTATTTAAATTTAATTTAAACAATTTAAATCAAAATAAGCATCCCTTTAATTATTTCTTAAGATGAGCAGAAGAACTATTTTCAAAGTTGATTTAGTCATTAAAAATTCAACTGGTCTAAAAAATGTGAAATAAAACAAGTACTTTAAAATAATATACTTTAATATCTTATTTGATAGGTAGAAAATTAAGTATAAAAATAAAAATTAAAAAATATTTTTAAAATTAAAAAATAACTTTAATACTCTTATTTTTAATGATTGAATAATAATTAATAGATAAAATTAAATAATAAAATAATAAGTATTTTACCAAAATTTTTCATCCTCCTTACTTTTCTTCAACATACCAGGCGGACTAAAATTACCCAACAATTTCATGTCATGTTTGAAAGTCAAATAAATACTCAATGACTACATGAAGTTACATTAAGTTGTGTCACCCTTTTTCTTAATTTTTTAATTAATGGGGCTTAATGTGAAGATAAAATAAAGAACTAATTAATATAACCTATAGCCGAAATGACATGTTAATACTTTTGAGAGGTCATATATTTACTTTAAACTCAGCTGACCAACAAAAAGAAAAAAGGATGGGAGACAAAGGCATATTGCATTGAAGGTATTGATTGGCTTAACCCGGCAAGACGTCAAAGCCAACCTAAACTGTTCAATTGGATTGGAGGAACCTGTAAAGTTGGTGGTTAGAAAAATCCAACCCGCGCCAACTCAAAACAAATCCATGCCATCAATACCACGTGCCTTTCATCCCTAGTTAGCTGCTCGCTCTCTTACATTTCTCCCTTCCATGCCACTCCCATACCACACGTCCTCTAGTAATTGTAATTAACTGACAATCCTTCACCCCTAAGGTTATGATTGGTAGTCAATTTATAATTATAATATTTTTTATATTTAATATATTTGTATAATTATTATTTAATGATATTTTGTGATATAATGCTTTTCTATATTTAATATTTTTATAATTATTATTTAATGATAATTGTTATTTTTTATTTCATTTATTCATGTAGAGATAAGAATATTATTTTCTTTTTCACCTACTCATTTTTTATATATTTTTTATTTATATACTTAATATTATATCAAACTAAACATACTGTAATATAATGTTTCTATCATACTTGACGCACTTTATCTCGTTAATACATGGAAAATATATTTAGTTGATAATAATTTTAATCACTAAATAAATAAAAAATAAAAAATAGTACTAAGTAAACTTATGCATTTGATTGTTGTTAGATTTTTTAAAAATTTATATTTTTATTATTTAAACTTAACTCACTGGTCAAATTTTAAATTTATTTAACAATTAATAATAATCTCAATTAACATTCTATCAACTGGTTCCAAATATCTAAATATTAATTTTTACAAATAAAGTAAATTAAACAGATTTTTCTTGAATTTTGTTGACAGTACACAAATTTTTTTTATTTTTTAAATATATACAAATTTTTTGTTGAGATCAAAAGTTAAATTACATTTTAGTCTAATATTATTTTTATTAAAATATCATCTATTAACTTAAATATATATTTTTAACTAAAATACTCTCATATATATTTTTTATAAATGATATTTTAATTAAAAATATAAAATTAAATTAAAGTAAATATAAAAAAAACATCTATATAATTTAAACAAAATTTATAAGATATATGTAATTTACTTGTACAAATAATAATTGAGCTGAGAGCAATAATTTTAGAAATATTCATTTGAAAAAAAAAAATAGTACTGACAGTTTAACATTCTCTGTAAAATGAAGGATTTAACTACCCCTTAATCCCTTGCGTTAGTGGAGTCTTGTCTGTGGGGTCTTGCTTTTATGTTTTTCTTTGGGTGTAGTCCTGGTGTTCCTGTCTTGTTTTTTGGTGTCTTTTTTTCTGCTGGTGTTGGGCTCTGTTTTATTCCTGTTATTTGTGTTGGTTTGCTTTTGTTTTTGTTGTGGTGGTTCTAATGAAATTCAGTTTTTTGCCCCCCAAAAAAAATCTCTTAAACCCCAATAATCCTTTCCTACTTCCCCATAATAAATCAATTTTTTGCGTTTTAAGTTTAATAATTTATAAATAATATAATGTTAAATTGTAGGTTTCTTTAAAAGCACATGACTCAAATGAAGTGATTGGTTGTCTCATATTGTAGTAGGTTTGTTATCTGTCTGCTCAATTATATAGAACAATAATCAATTGACTAGATCAGATCCAAGTCAATGTTATGGGATTTTATGCGAAGAAATATACCGTAGTGGATGAAAGTCTAATTTAGTTTGTTATGTGCATCCATGAGGTTAATTAAAATATTTAAGGCTTAAATGACGATTATATTTTTGTAGATATAAAACAGTTTTTTCAAAATATAATATATGAATAATTATCAATTATTTAATTAATTAAATAGCATTAAATGTTTACATTTTTATTTTGATATATGATAAGATAAAAGATTAAATATAGCATTTGCAAATCAAACAAATCATTCGCCAAAGAACACACACGATGATACAATGTTTCCCTTTTTTTTTTTTAATTGAGGATCTATTTTAATCTAGTCAATGATAACCAATGTTTTTAAAATCGGACCGGTCATTGAACCAGTGGAAGTACTGGTTCACGGTTCATTGGTCAAACCGTGATCGAACCGGTGATAATTAAATATATTATTTAAAAAAATTTTATGTATTAAAATTTTAATATAACAAATAAATATTAGTAAATTTTAAATATTTGATTACTAATTTAACATTTCTTAAGATATTACAAAAATTAATGTTTAGTTTAAAATAAAAATTATCTATAATTAAAAATTAAGAATATTTAATATTAAATTTTTAAAATTTTTAAATTATATTAAGATTTTACTTATTATTAAAAAATAAAATAATAAATAATAATTTTAGCTAAGTATCTTGATATTTGAGAGCAATATTATTAGGAAATTGAACATGATAAAAAGTAAATATAAAAAATAATTAATTATACACAATTTATTTCTCTTTTATTCTCTTTTTAAAAAAAAAATCATATTTCAACCCCCTCATCTTTTTATTACCTTCTATTTTTAATTTGTCAAAATTATTTAAAATGAATTATTCTGTTATATAAAAAAATTAAAAAAAGAAAAAAGAAAAATTGCTTTAAACCGGTTTTCACCAGTTTGACCGGTTCTTGACCGATTTTTTGCTTGACCGGTTTTTCAACTCAACTGAACCGGACCAAGGATCAGTTTTCGATCGAACCGGCCAGTCCGGTCCAGTTTTCCAAACATGGATGATAACAAGTACCGACAATTTCAAACCATAGACGAGGATGAGGAGAAAAAAGAGAAACATCCATGAGTTGCTGTGGCTGTCCCCGATACATTATAACATTACCATCTGAGTGTGTGTTTGAAAAAGTTGTATCTCTTCCAAACCACATTTTTACAAAGCAGAAAACTCTTGCTTTTAAGCAACTGCAGTTGGCTAAACGTGATTCTGAACAATAATCAATGTGCATCTAAACACACTATGAGTGATAGGCTCTATATAAGGAACCAAAACGGACTGCGAAGATGGGCGCAGAAGAGAATGAAAAAAAAAATCATTTTAATCTTTTAATGAAGTATCTTTTAAATAAAAAATTACAGTTTAGACCATACATTAAAAATATTTATATTAAATAATTTTAACTTCTAAAATTATCTTAAAAGACTATAAGACTAAAAATTTTAAATTTTTAACTCTAATTTTTTATACAATTTAAATTTTTATTCTTAGAATCTTTAAAAATAATTCAAAATTTTAAATTTAAATATATTTAACTTGAAGTCTTAAATTATAACTTTTTTGTTCCAATTTAGTTCTTATAAAATTGTGTTTGGGCCCCAAGCATACATCAGATTTGGATTTGGATGGCTGACTAAATTTCTTATGAAAATTACACCAAAAATCAAAAATTGATAATATTAATTAAAAAAAAGAAAAATATGACGTGAGTATATTCAGATTTAATAATAGAAATAAAATAGTTAATTAAATATTAAAATATAATATTAAATCGATCCATTCAAATTTATATATCATTTGAACTTATCATAGAACATTATTAGATAAAGTTATAAAAAATTTGATTGTTATTCCCAACCATCTCTCCTTTGTTTAACAAATGCTACATTAAAAACTTAAATGATGCATAAATTTAAATGAATGAATTTGGTATTATTAGATAATGTACAAATCATGTTGTACGGTAATTATACACATAAAATTCTCATTAATTATACACATAAAATTCTCAATAATCCACCCTTTTTTAAATAACACTATTAATATGGTTAAAAAAATACAAAGGATTGCAATCTGTATAAAAGATCAACATTACGTTTAAAATCTCCATTTTTCCTCCCATAAAGCAAATCCAGATCATCTTCTTTGACTGCCGAATTTAATTATGGCCGATCACATGCTTGTTTAACTCTCAAATAAAATCTCTCAGAATGAATTGATGTTCCAAACCCTAAGCTGTTGATTTTATAGTCATAATAATCCCTCCATTAACATTGTAATGCGATCCACGGGAACGACCCCACCCTGGGCCCCAGGGGGGGTTATAACATAATCTAACTATAATCGTTTCGCTACAGACAAATTTGGACGCTAGCAGCAGCAATTAATAAATAAAATACCTTGCACTACAATAAAGTGCTTCCTTTCATTATACTTTAATATGTTAACCTATGTATGAAATTCTGTGAATGACTCCACGTATCTTCCTTTGGGTTTTATTTAAAAAAAATTCTTATACGTAATTTGTTACAATTTTATTATTATGAAAAATATATAAATTTTTAATAGGAATATAATAAGTATATATTTGTTAATTAAATTATATATTTATATTTTATTGTTATTGAAAAACTATATATATGTTATATTTTAATTACAATATTAATAAAAAATTAAACGTAATTTTAGTCCATGATATAAAATGGGCGAAATGATGACGGAGACTAAAGAGACAGGAAATAGAAACCCACTTTTGGTCATGACCTGAACAGATAATCATTTCTTTTTTGCTGTGCTCTTGGAAATAGAGTGGGATCAGCTTTGTGTCCTGGATTCGTAGTCCAATTAGGGGTCCTGAGTTTGAAAAGTTAATGGTTCGAACGAAGGGTTTGAACGCGTGATGGTTAGATGGGTCGGGTTGCGCGGGGTTGAATTGAAAAGATTAAAAAAAAAAGTTGGTCAAAAATGAAAAAATTAATGGTACTGGGGTAGGAGGATAGGATCCATTAATTTTTATTTGAAGAAAGGCAGAGATAGACAAATGCTCCTTCCCTCAGTCCAATTTTCTGTTAATGCGGCTTTTGTCTTTTGCTTGTCTGTAGTATGTTGCAGACCACAAATTTCAAAGTGCCAGGGCCCCTAGTATCCAACGTGGAAAAGCTAAAGAAACTTTCTTAATCTGCCCCAGTAGAGATGATTATGAACAATATCTATATACAATGTTAAAATAATTAGACTTCAGAGAATTTAGGGTCTAAGTTTAAGACTCAGTTTTAAAAATGATGTAATATTTATTGCCTGATATGAATTTTCTTGTTATAAAAAAAAAAGACAGACTCAAAAAAATTCTGATACTTAGATCCATTATGAAACTCAGATTCGAAGGGGTAACAAATTTAACCCCACTGCCGTTGTGTGCAGGTGCCCCGTGCCAATATCCCTTGTTTTGATTAGTGTTTAAATAGAGTTCGGTCACCGAAGCTCGAAGCATCAATTAACATAGCTTATATGAAAAAAAAAAAAAAAAGGTTACACAACCCCAACTTTTTTTTTTTTGGGACCGAAGTACACAAGGGTGACTTTGAGGATAGAGAATATAGGAAAATATTAAGAGACAGATATCGGGATTTTAACTTTAAAATAATAACAAAAATTTTAAATTCTTCAAATACCTAACCGTTATTTGTATTTCTCAAGATACAATATCAATTTTTTTTTAATAAAAAAGGAGTCACTGTTGATGTCCATAAAAATCCAACAAAAAAGTTAATTTAATGAGATAAAAACAACCATGGTTATTTGCTTTGCTATTAAACTTTTTTTTATATTCGAATGAAAAAATTTGAAGTTGTAAAATTAGAAAAAAGTTTTAGTTGTAATAATGTAATTATATAATGAATAAAAAAGTTTTTAAAAATTAATTATAATGATTTTGAAATATTTAAAAATAAAATGTATTTAAAAGAATAATGGCTAAGGAGCTTGAATTTTAATGTTTTTAAAACTTGATAATTAGCAATAATATTAGTAAATTAATAAATAATTAAATAAACTCGGTAAGTAATATTGAACTTAAATGGACAAATAATGAAAGCTATAACTAATATATGAAATATATATATATATATATAATGATCTAAAATTTATAATTTGTCATATTTGAGTCATAATTTATTTTTTTAGTAATAATATAAAATTGTTTATTATTGAGATAAAGTTGGGACTAGTTATGACTTTTAAATTAAATTATATTTTTTATGTAAGTGTGAAAAAGAAATGTTAAAAAATTGTTAGAAGAAGTAAGCCACAAAATGAAAATATTGATAAGAGATAAAAAATTATTCACCCTTGAAAATTATAAAATTAATTGAAGAAAATGAAGGTTAATTGTTTAATTAAATTATCTCAAAATGACATAAATAAGCAAGAGAGTAAAAAAATTGTAAAGTATGCTGGAGCTCAATATTAAAATAAAAAAATTATATTTGGTAAGAAAAAATAGTTATAATATGTTACTATAATTTGGAAAATAAAAACATAAGAAAAAAATAGAATGTTGAAAAAAATAATATTTTAACTATTGTTAAAAAATATTAAATGGACAAATAGTTAATAAAAAAGTAACTATCTTTAACCATCGTCCATGTCATTGGATTGTAAGTCTTTGATTTTTTTTAAAAAATTATTATTTGTTCTTCATTTTCTCCAAATTAAATTGATTAGTTGGATAATTTATGTTTAATATGATAATAAAAAAAGTAAATGTCAACTAATTTAGAAAAGGAAAAAAATAGGCACAAAAAAATAGAAGATCATTGTTTAGGAAGAATTAAATGGTAATTTTTTAAATTTAATAAAATGATTGAAGAGAAACGAAACTGTGTTTAAAATGATTTTTTTTTTGTTTTGCATAATTGTTACGTTAATTTTTTAAAAAAAAAATTGTAGGAGTAATAAGTTATGGAATGAAAATAATTATAATAAAAAAGTTTTATTTATCATGAAAGGTATCAAATTAATTTAGGAAAATGAAGGTTAATTTATTAAAGTAATTTCGTTTAAACTAGATAAATAAGTAAGAAGGTAGACGAATTTGATGAAAAATTAATAACGATGATCTAATATTATTGAACTCGATATTTAAAGAAGTAAAATTTTGTACTTAATAAAAAGAAATAATTATGTTACGATGATCTAAAAAATAAATATACAAGAACAAAAAGAGAAAGAATGCATAATGTTCAAAAGAAATGACTTCCCGTGCCACATCGAGTTCGTGTTCGTAATCGTTGGCCTTGTCATCGGACAGAAGGGTGTTCTTCTTCTGGCTCTTGTACTTCGTCCTCCTCCTCGGCTTCTTCTTCTTCATTAATGCCTCCATCTTCATCTTCTTGGTTATCATTATTTCCTTGATCTTCTACCTCTTGGTAGGGTACGGGATTCACATTTAATAAGGGAGATTGAACTTGAGGAAGTGGTTGATGTGGTGTAATATATCTCACTTGTTGTGATCCATCATATGCAGAAGACGCAAAAGCAAATCTAAAAGCAGACATTGTTTGGTCTGAAAATAAGGGTGTAAAAGGGACGGAACCACATGGTATATAAAATGCAGAGCTGATACCCCTAAAATCAGCAAAATGCATCAGAGGAGTGGAAGAAGATGGACCTGCAATGTCATAACGAGTATGAGCCTGAGCCTGTGTCGCTGTGGTAGGAGATGGACCCGATGTGTCATGGTGTACTTGTGTTTGAGTTCCTGGAGAAGAAGATGGTCCAGTGACTCTATTGATGCATGAAAAGAAGGGTCATGCATCATAAATGTGGTGCCAATATTATATGTATAAGGCCGATCATCCACCATGGGTACTCTAGTGGACATAAATCCACGGGCTCTTTTTGCTGTGCGAGTTGGAGGAAGCTGTGGCCGAGGCAACTGAGGTACAGGAGGAGCAGCTTGAGAGATCGTCATATCTCGGTACTCGCCAAGTGCATCGAGGATGCTAGTACAATCAGTGATCACAGCGAGACCTAACGGTGAATGGTCATCAGTAGCAAGTGCTTGTAAGCGATCAGCAACATCGGCCTGTGAGAAAGAAAATTAAGTTATATATATAATAAGTATAAGGAAAGTGAAATAAAATGACTATGTTAGGTCTTAAAAAGTTACCACAAAACCTTGGGCACCACTAATAGGGTGGATCCACCGACGGGTAACTCTCCAAAACCATTTCATATATTCTGAATAGCGATCTAAAAGCTCCAATGATATTGGTGTTAATGATAAAGTATCTTGCCAGCCCCACCAAGCAAGCACGAAGTTCTCATGCTCTTTCGACCAGTCCAAATGTGTCTTACCTTTTAGTGTAAATGTGTGGACCTCTTCTAAATTATAAGGAGCACGAGGTATAAGTTGCATTCTACCAAATTGTCGGAGCACGCGATCAGCATGATATCATTTCACAATATGGAAGCAAATAAGTGGCACAGATGCTAGCCATATATCCGAGGAGACCAGACAATAGTCAGGAATCAATTGGCGTACATCGTCTACATCATATGGACGCCATATAATCTACAAAGAATGAAATAAAATATGTCAGTATATCGTATCATTGAGGTCACTATGCACAAAAAGTGTCTTAAATCTCATCAGCTCTTATCTGGTCAATAATATTTGGTAGTGATGAATTGCTAATTTTCTCGGATGAGGATGCTAGCCCACACGCCTCCACCTGTAAGTATAAAAGAAAATGACTATTAATTTGAAATTATATATATAAATTGAACCATACAAAAAGTATTCAATTCAAAATAGGGGTCATACCTGTACCTAAGTGGGGGAGCACATCATATATATAAGATGAAGGTCTGGAGGTAGGGGTCTCTCAGGGGCTAGCTTAGGAAATCGGTCCCAAGCCCACAAATAAAGTAACGTCAAACAGCCACTGATGTTAACCTCCTTGTAATTAGTGGCATTGCATAACTCTCTATAGAGATATGCTAGCACTGCAGAACCCCAACTGAATTGACCTGCTACATGAAAGTCCTGGAGGACTGTCAGGTACATAAGGGGAACTCTATGTCCCGACCAGTCTGGCATAAGAACTCCTCCTATCAGGCGTAATATGTAGGCACGAGCAAACTGTAGTGTGTCATTCTCGTCCGCATTCTCTGGAAGTGCCTCAAAGTGGTTGGCGAGCTAAGTAATGCTCAATCTCTGACCATCAAAAACCTCTTCAGGTGGCTCAATTCCAAGAAGAACCTCACAAATAGCTCGCCAGTTGAAGTTAAGTGAACCAGTGACAGGGAGACCAGCCACAGGAAGACCTAACTGTACAGCGACATCCTGTAGTGTAATGGTACACTCGCCTTGGGTGGTATGAAAAGTATATGTCTCTGGTCGCCACCGCTCAACAAGTACTGAAACAAGGGAAGCATTAAAGTCAAGTGCTACGAGGCGAGATACTTCATAAAAGTCAGCGACTCTAAGGTGTGGCACTATGGCTAGTGGGGGAGACTCTAATTGTAGACCATGTGCAACGCGGTGAAGTCTAAAAATGCGATTTTGCTGTTAGGGAGAAAACGTGTGAAATATTATAAACAATATAGTCATTAAACAGTTGAAGATTCAATTTCTACAATATATCAATAACGCACCATATTCAGCCACACCGCCTGAGAGACGTGCCTAGTTTGAAGATACAACAAAGAGTTATCCTCTGGACCTGGACGAACAACATGTCTTGTATCAGACATAATACTATCCTGCAAAGTGGCATCAAAGTTAGCTAAAATACATATTTAACGATATATGAGAAGTGCAGGTATAAATTTATATGAAGTTAACTTCACCTAGAGCCAGATTATACTTTATTGAAAATTGAAACAAATAGCAAATAAGACAACATACTTTATTAAAATTGTCTTACATCATTCATACAAATAACACAAGAAAACCAGTATATAAAGCATTTCTAATACAAGAAGGGAGAAAAAACAATTGACAAACTAAAAGGCTATGGGTTTGGATGAGGACGCGATGGACAAATCGTGCGGTTATGACCCGATTGTCTACATAATGCACATCGTGGCAGATCTCTCAAATTTTCTTGCCAATCTATTTCATTTCATATTCGACTTGCCCTGGGACGACCTTTGCCACGTGTCATTATTGGATCTGGAATAAGCGTTGGGCCTTGAACATGGGGGCAATATGCTTCACTACCAATAGGATAAAATTCAATATCATAGGCCTTCGAAATAGTTTCCAATCGAAACACTCGGTCAACGAATTGTACGTAATCCACGTGAACGTGAGCACAGGCTGCTAATACATGCTGGTAAGGATATTTCAAAGCCTGAAATTCACCACAATCACATGCACGCTCTGCTAAGTTGACTTTACAAGATCGACCAAATTGTTGATTATTTAGATCATATGGCTCCTCTACTTCAAATGTAGACCCTCGTCTATCAAAATCACGAACTGCGCATGCTGATGCTCTTCTAGCTCTGACTGTTAGCTTCAATCTGATGTCCTCAGATATGGTTTCGCCTGCTTCCAGCTGTCCATTTGCCTTTTCAACTCGCTGGACCCAATACTTGGTTAGCCTATAAAATGTTGCTCTCACCAACCCCAGCATAGGTAGGAACCTAACTCCTTTGAAAACTGTATTGATACTCTCTGATAAATTTGTTGTCATGTGACCCCATCGTTAACCATCAACGTCATATGCCTAACACCATTGATCCTTACGTATCTCCTCAATCCAGTTTGCAGCGTGCGTGTCTAATTGGGGTATGTGGGCTAATTCTTCATTTACTTTATGTTGCTCATATAGGTAACCTGTACAAGAAAAGAAAAGATAAGAGAAAAATCCATGCTGAACCATGGTATAACACAAATACAAATGAGGTTACGGGGTGGCAAGATTTACCAATTTTAGTAACTAGCTTTTTCAGCCAGAGCAATCTAAATTTCTTATTGATATTGCTAGCCAAATGTCAAAGGCAAAACATATGATAAGCTTGTGGAGGTTGCCACCCTATTTGCCCATTAGCCACGGCAGCTAAGATACTAGTGTGCTGATCAGAAATCAAGCACAATCCATCCTTATCTTTCACCACATGCGTGCGAAGGTTAAATAAGAACCATACCCATACCTCATATATTTCTCCCTCGACTATTGCGAACGCAAGTGGGACAATATTCCTCTCACCGTCCTGTGTGCTTGCAATCAGTATAGTCCCTTTATATTTGCCATAAAGGAATGTCCCATCGATTTGAACCATCGGTTTCAAGTAGCCAAACGCCTCAATGCATGGTTTAAAGGTCCAAAATACCCGATGAAATATGACTGACTCCCCATTAGCTGCCATAGTCGGTACACTTTCTTTATGCATAAAGTCATAATACGAGCCGGGCATGAAATGCTGAACAGCAGCCAACCATCTAGGTAACAAAGCAAAAGACTTCTCCCAATTCAAAATGTATGTGAGATGGCTCGATATTTTCCTTTCCAAGCCTTTTTGTATGAAACATTGTATCCAAAAATAGAATGCACCCACTTAATGATCTCTCGAATTGACACTTTAGGATTCTCAGTTACCATGGATACAAGGTGTATTGAAATAACATCAGAATCAAGTTTAGGGTGGTCTTGAGACAATGTTGCTGACACACATGTATGGGGGCCATTGTATTTTGTTATCTCCCAGTGATTTTCCTTCCTCCGATAACATGCTCTAACCCTTCACTTGCATGACCCCTGTCCATATTCAAGGCAACGGTATTCTTCGTACTTTTTGGAGAGTGAAACACTTTAAAAGTGTGATGTACGCGTACCGAGTATATCTTCATTGCCCTACGAAAGGATCGCTGATCATTATACAGCATGCCTACACGTAACTCTTGGCCATCATTCATATTTATCGCTGCCTCCTCCATTTCAGCATACTCAGGAACTCTCGCACCACCTGCATCTATCTGTTCAAGAAACGCAACAGTCAAGTCATCATAAATATTAATGGGGGTTGCTGGATTCATAGCGGTATCCACACAATTAATGTCTTCATCATCATCTGTATTACCACCATCATTGTAATCGCAAGGAGCTGCATCATATTCATCTTCTTCTTCAAATTCATCCATTATGTCTTCTGCCTATTCTGGAGGAGAAAAGGGGGCACCAATTAGTGCATGTGACGCACTTGGGTGTGAGATATTATCACTCGACAGGCAAGATGAACTTGGATGTTGACCAACGCCTACAAAATATGACTTAAACAACGCAGGCTGATCGTCGGCGATGATAGCGTGACTAGAGCATGGGAGTGGATCCAGCACATATACAACTGTTGCTTGAGTGGCTTCATTTAAGTTTACTTCTTTTGATAATATTTCTGCATACAATTCTACTGACCCCAACTGTGATGGAAACTTTGCATTCGCCACCCACATCGCTTGGACATTGGCATCTCTCCTTAACTTGCTTGCTCGATACTTTGTGGGTCTCAATGACACTGGATGCCTATATACCAAGTCAGACACATATTGATTTGAGTCAAGCTGTAACTATTCAGCAACTTCTTGTTTTAGCCTCTCTAATGAAATATCATAATCAATAGTCATTACATCAATCGTATCCGTGATAAATGTTGCCCCCTCTTCGGTTTCGCATATTTGCCCATTTGAATATATGCATATAACCTCTTTTCCGTTATTCATTTTGTCAGCTCAATCAACACTGCCACTAACATTCAAAATATAGTAAAAAAGTTATCAATTATCAAGTTTATTATTTTTTTGGATTACATGCATTTTATTGATAATTTTTTTAAAATTTTCAATATTTTTACTTATATTTTTCTCAATATTACACTAATATTTTGTCAATATAAATTATATCCTATAGAATTATAAGTTTCCATTTTTTTATCATCCACATTATAAATTTTATATTTTCTTTTTTCAATTCATAGACAATTCCTGTTTCCTTTTTTGCGATATCTTTTTATATTACCTTTTTTTAATAACAATTTTTTATATTATATTTTCGTAATAGTTTTTCAATTATATATTTTTTTAATAGTCTTTAATATTGATAAATTTTTCTCGCCAAATAGTTATTTTTTCTTATCATAATTTTTTCTTCAATTTTTTTTAATCTATTTCCTTTAATTTTAGAATTTCTTTCCCCTTTCTACATAAAATAACCATAACTTATTTTTTTTTTCCATTTATTCAGATCTTGCAATTGTATTTTATTTCAGCTACAATATATAATAATTATATTTTTCCTCAATATTACACTAATATTTTGCCAATATAAATTATATCCTATAGAATTATAAGTTTCAATTTTTTTCTCATCCACATTATAAATTTTATATTTTCTTTTTTCAATTCATAGACAATTCCTGTTTCTTTTTTTGCAATATCTTTTTATATTACCTATTTTTTAATAACAATTTTTTATATTATATTCTCATAATAATTTTTTAATTATATATTTTTCTAATAGTCTTTAATATTGATAAATTTTTCTCCCCAAATAGTTATTTTTTCTTATCATAATTTTTTCTTCAATTTTGTTAACCTTTTTCCTTTAATTTTAGAATTTCTTTCCCCTTTCTACATAAAATAACCACAACTCATTTTTTTTTTCATTTATTCAGATCTTGCAATTATATTTTATTTCAGCTACCATATATAAGAATAAAAAATTCATCACACATATATACAAATCTAATAAAAAACATATTACAGGTAATTAAATTTCATTTACAGCATAATCATATCATTTATAAAATAAATATAATTTCAAGTTAAAATTCTCATACCAAATTAGGGACCACTTCCTTCTTTTTTTGGCTCCTTCTTCTCATGCAGACTACTTCTATCTTTTTTTTCTTCTAACCACTAAAAACTTTGAAGGCAATCTCCCAATTAAAACTTGTGACTTAGAAAGTTAGAGGGAGACAGCAACAATGAACCAACATCCCACGAAGAAGATGAACAGACAAGCAAGGAGAAGAGAAAATGGAAGAACAGCCACTGAACGAAAGAAAAAATGAGAGTGAGAAGAACCGTTTAATCTGAGAGGAGAAGAAATAAACGGTAAAAAATTAAAGATAAAATTTTTTCCAATCAAATATTGACACGTGGCAGCGTAATCCCATTACCTCCACTCATACGCTGCCACGTGTTAATTTTTATCTGCATGTCAGGGTTAAAATAATTTGATTTTGACATGCATGCATTGGGTGTCCCCTTTGTACTTTTCAGCAACATTTAATGGACACGGTTGCCCAGCAACCGTGTCCATTAAATGTATTTTTAATTTAAAAAAAAGGACACAAGCAGCCGTGTCCTTCATAATACTTAATAAAAAAAAAAACGTATGGATTGAGGGAAATAACAAATCCAGCTGTGCATTGCGTCAAATTAACCTTCCAGCTATTGTAATTGCCTCCTTTTCCTGACAGATATCGAACTTAAAACATTAAATTCATGTTAATTTTAATACTGCGATTGGAGTATAAACTATCGACATTGGTTGAACCAAACTTATTTTAATGATTAGAATATAATTTAAATTACACTAATCTTTTATGAAATTTCATTACATAATACTTTTATTAAAAAAAAAATACTTCACTCCCTTTTAATTTATTTTTTTATTAGTAAAATTAATTTGTTGTATAATATATATTTCTTCTAAAAAATAAAATTACTCAACTATTCTTACTATTATCTTAAAAATAACATCACAATTTTATATTATAGTTTAATATTAATTTGGTTACCTTTATTATCAGATTAAAAATAAATCACAATCTTATATTATGTACAAAATTAACTTCTTCGATAAAAGAATAAATTGAATGATAGATTTTTGTAATATATATATCAAAATGTTAGAAGGATTGAGTATAATTTTTTTTAAAAGGATATCAAATATAATTTAGTAAAACTCAGTAAAAAAGCCTAATTTAGGCTAAAATAACAGGAGACATTTGGTATAATGAAATAAATACAAATAAAAAAGAAGAGTACAAAAATGAGTATATCTAATATATATAATGTTTATTATGTCTTTTTTAGTATCATTATTTAATTATATCTATTTTTTTTAGTAAAAATAAAAAGGTCATTTTTATCCACATTCTTATTTTTATACTTAACAATTCCCTATACCAAATTCTTTGTTAAGTGTTTGTTTGTTTTGATGAAATAATTAAGGTGAAAGACATGTGAGACTGGAGATAATGTGTAAAAATAAGAATATAAATAACCTAAGTCATTGTTTCTAGATGTCAAAATAAATCTGTAAGATGGTTTAACATTAATTAGTACATCAACTATTCCCTCATACTCTATACCTTGAATTCCAAGCAATGTTTTATTATAAAATCTATTATGTAATTTACGCGTTCGATTCATCACTATTGCAAAATCAAAACAATAAACAAGGAATGATATCTTTTCACAGTAAACATTTAAACAATATATAGGGGGTTTATCTTTTTCTTCTATCGTGGTCCACTATATTCCACCTCCATTCCCCTTTTATTTTCTTCAAAACTGCTAAATAACAAAACGCCCCCATCAGCCTCCTATTTTGGCTGTTGTTTTGTGACTCCGAATTCAGGGTTTTATCTTTTTAACTGGCATGTGTCACTGTGTAGATGAAATTAATTGTGAAAAATAAAGGTGAATGTGCTGTGCTGGCCATCATTGCATATCCTTCACGCCATATAGCAAATTAGCCATCAATTATGCGATTCACCATTACTATACATATGTTGTTCAGGACTTATCATTTATCCAATATCCAATTTAAAGTTGATAACCACATTTTAGTCGTTATTCCGTTGTCTTGCCTGATCACAAATCCGACCTATCATTTTATGCTATCAACATTCCAACGACTGAATCAATTGTTATTGGTGGCAGTGGCATCACATTTATTTTGTCATATTTGACAAGTTAACATTATTAGTTTAGGAAAAGTGTAAATACTTTCTTTAATTATAACTTATTTGCAAATATTCCATGAGCTATAAAACTTGGTAAATGTCTTTCTTAACTATACCTTATACGCAAAGACCCCCAAAGTTATAACAATGGGTAACTGTTCTCATACATTTTCATATGTTTGCATCTAAATCTATCTGCCAACTTTCAAGCCGACAAACTTTTTACATTATACTAGCTACAATTTGATTATTTTGAAAACCAATATGTGGATAATTAAATTATATATAATTTTTAAATCCAGACTTTTTCATTTGAATTGTAGCTTTGATTTATCGGATTTTTCTTTTGCTTTTTTAAATTGATTGTCCACATATTGCGTCTAAGTCAGCAAAATTATACCGAGTCATAAGTAGCGTTTGACGTATTTAACAGGAAAAAGGACAAATAAATTTAAATGCTAACTTATTAAAGTGCAGAAGATGGCATTGGCAGCTAGTTTTCCTAGGCTTTCGTTGCTTTTTTGGCAGCAGTAAGGCCAGCCCATTGGTGGACAAATGTACTCTGAAACAACAAAGAAAGCATTAGCTAGGCCCAAAAAGAAAATTAGCCCATTGTTCCCTTATCACATACGCTCTTTACTGGTGAAAAAAAACCCCAATAATTCTCTGCTGGATACTACCGTATTATCACAATAAAATTGTTTACATAAAAAATAATAATAATAATAGTAATAACAACAAAAGGTGGTTTGGAGGCCACGGCACTAGTACACAAACCCTAAAGAAAAACCTTTGAACTATGCATGTATTGAAGAAATTCTCACAAAGATATTTATTTAAAGAGTAAAACTTTATTTTAGTCATTTACAAATAAAATAATTTTTTAATATAATTTTTTATAAAATTATTTTTTAGTTTAATTATCTACATATAAAATATTTCTCCATTTAGTTCTTTATAAAATTATCTTTTTTATTTAGTTTTGTACGTTTGGATTTTTTTAATTTAATTTTTCATAAATAAAACTATCATTAACAAAAGTCTCTCACATATAGATATTTTTTCAATTTAATAAAAATATATTATTAATTATGATTTTATTTTCAAAACACTACATGGAAAAATACCTAATTGTAAGTAATCAAATTAAGACGATGACTTTATAAAGGATTAAATTAAACAAAAAATCTGTTTGTGATGGATTAAATTAAAAAAACAATTCTATAACAAAGAGTTTGATTGGGTAGAAAGAACACAATTGAGAGAGTTAGGGAGAAGGTAACAATATTTAACATATTTGGTAGACATTCTCCAGGAATGACGTTTTCTTCACCTGGCCAATGGAATGAGGATATATTCACAGGCATGTTTTTTGAAATGTCCAATTTGCCCACACTTAAACACTGATTGGATCAAACATAGACCGCCTACAGTAGGAGATTCATGATAAAAAATGGTATAAATTGCTGACTGTACTATCACTACATGAATCTCTTATTGCAAGGGATTTGTGCTAGGTTTGATTTTTGAAAATTTTTGAAATGTCCAACATTTTGCACGTTTGTAACAAATATAAAAATAAATTATATTAATTTCTTTGATTTTTAAATTTTTAAATAAATTTATTTTTTTAATACCATGCCAAATACAAGTTAAGCTATAGGATTTCATTCTATCTTTATTCTTATTCTCATTTTCATTTTTATGAAAATCATTCCCATCTACTAGATGTGCTATGAATGATTAGATTGAAAAATATATTATCTATGAGAGATCAAAGCATTTTATTTTTTTAAATCTAATTATCATCAATTTTTTGAACGAAAAAATTTATATATATATTTTTATATCTTTATTATCAAATTTTTATTAAAATATGAAAAATATATACCTATTTAATAATAACATAGTAAGCGTATAAATCTTTATAAATAATTATATTATTATTTAGTTAAATTATATATTTTTTATATTATTATTAAAAAGATTATTTTATTGTTATATTATAATACATCAATTTTAATAATAAAAATATAAAAAGTCAAATTAAAGTCTTGTGATTTCTAAGATGAAAATTGTTCATTTGCTATTATTAATAGCTCTTCTCTAATTAATAATTGCGTATAAATTCCTGAAAATAAACAGGAGTGCATTCTGCGCCACATTGTACCATCTCCCTCCTTGTAATAAAGGCTAGGAGTTTATGTTTTCAAGCGCGGCAACTCACGAGCGAATGCTGATTCCATAAAGGGCGAATTTGTACTTTGGCGCATTGAATCACTCATGCAGAGTTCCCGTTCCAAGCCTCCCTGATTTTGGCTCTGCCTCAATTCAACGATCGGTATTCCTCACACCAGGATAGGGAGCTCGACGGTTTCGATTTTTTTTTTTTTATTGGATCAGAGTAGAGTAAATTTTTTAAATAATTTTATTATTAAATTTTTAATAAAATTATATTATAATATATATACAAGTTTTTTTTAAAAAAATTAATTATATAATATTAATAAGTTGTTAAAATAATTGATATTAAACAAGCGAATTTATTCTTTAAATTTAACAATTTAAATTTTTATTTAAAATACCGTATCAATTTGTTTGTTGAGTTGAATTTAATATAAATTTTATTTAATTCATTTTTGACTCAGATACATTTAATTAATTTAATATTTTTTGAATCAAATTTAATGAATTATTATATAATTAAGTCAAATTAAATTTTAAAAAAATAAAAATTTTTAAATATAATACAATTCAATAAACAAATATAAAAATAATATTTATGTATGAATTTAATTAAAATTTTTATATTAAAAAATATAAATTATAAAATATAAATAATTTTTTTAAATAATATAATTTAAATTATATTTAAATAATTTTTTTATATATTATATTTCATATATAATTATTAATAAATATAAACTTTTATAAGTTTATCATATGAGTTTATATTACGATTTTACATTCTATTTGACAACCTTAGTTAAAATTATTTATTTAATTATAAAAAATATATTAGTATTAAAAAATAATACACCTATCATATTTTAATTAAAAAATTAATTATAAAGATATAAAAGAATGCATAATATATATTTTAATTTCCTTCTTAGATCTCGCACATTTCAATTTCCCTCTAAGTTTTGAAAATCAATTTAACTAAATAAGGAAAAATCTAGATATACTCTCTTTTCCAATCCAATTTATCGAAATTCACGCCGTCACAAGGTAGCCCCACAGCGTCCGAAGAAATCAGGAATCCAATGAAGTCCATCCGCTAAATTTAAAATTCTACGGTTTTTGTTTTCTAGAGCAGCAGTTAATGGAAAATTTGGCGGGCACTCAAAGCAAATTTCAAAAAAGGAGCAAAGCAAACCCTACCTTCCCACATTGTTTTCCCTCCGCTTCGTCTCTCTTGCCGAACCTTCGCATTTGCTCTGTCAAATTCCTATCTTCTCTCTCTAGAATTTCTGCTACCTACTCTGAGGTTCGTATCTGTTTGCTTTTTCACGCCCTAATTGATTTGGTGTTTGAATATTTAAATACTCCTCCCATGAAGTTCTCTGAGGTTGTTTAAATCTGTCTGTTATCTTGTTGCTATTTAGTAGTTTCTACTTGCCGCCTGTCTCTCGGGTTTATTAGACAGTGTTGAGGGAATTTCTTGTAGTTTTGTTTCAGGGTAGATTGATGGTGAATTAAATAAAGCAAGGTCTTATAGTTAAGGCAACAGCAATAGAAGGTATACGAAGAGAAAAACATGGGAAAAGTACCTCCGCAAGAGAAGGGTTGCAAGAGAACTAAACAAAGAAGACAGTTGCAGAGCTCAAGTAGCAAGTATCTGAAACCAGGTGCTCTTGCTCAGCTTCGATACAATAAGTCGTCCACTGCCAAGTCTTATAGGAATTTTGGAAAGAAAAGAGTGGCGATCTTGCATTCCAGGAAAACAGAGAACAGTGTAGTACCTGAAGACAAACTACATGATAAAAGCCCTTTGATGTTATCGCCCGTGAATTTGGTCAAACAAAATTATTTATTGGCTACACCAAAGACTCCTCGAATTGAAAATTGTCAATCAGATTCAAGGCTTGAGTCTCTTCCAATGGATTTATTGGTATGTTTGATGCAAATTTTCTTTCTTTGAGGTGCTGTGCTGGTAGATTTATCACTTACCTTTAAAATTATGACTTCATATCGTGTTATGCCATGTTTGAGTGTCTGGTGCATTTTTTTCTTCATTTTCCTTTGGATTTAAAAGCATGCTTTTGTTTCTTATTTCCCCCCCTTTCCATTTCTAATAAGCCTTTGAAGTAACAGTTTTTTTTTTTTTTCAAATGTGCTCTTACCTTCAGCCCTTGTTCTTAAAGAGGTGCAGGGGCCGTTCATACTATCGTTATTTGTGGTGGATTCGTTCATTTCTTATTGATTATCTTTATTTATTCATATGATGTTTGAGAACATAAACTTTATGTTTTCTATCATTGAATGCGTTATCAGGACTGTGCTAACTTTTATTGTAATCTATATGGTGGCATTTGTTAATATTGAAACGGCATTAGTCAACCTTGCAAAACCATAATAAGGTCTTCATAAAACTGCACGAGCGCCCGTAATAGGACTTTGTTGTTCCTTACCCAAAAAAAAAAAGGGGAGATAAAGTTTAAATTACAATGTCTTATGGACACACATGCCACTGTATACAAAATTATAAACTAAATCATGTGAATTTCGGTTAACTTTTTTTAGTTTGGCATTTTACTTGTCCAATTAGACGATTGTAGTCACCTGTGTATGCATCGCCATTTTTATCTGTTTTTATCTCTATTTGTAGTGCTGACTCCCTTTTCTTTCACAAATTTGAGGTTAAAATATTGTGCCATTTGCACCATGACCAACTGAAAGCAGTCTTCCATGTTTCTCAAAGAATTAGAAAAGCAGTAAGTCTTTATGTTTTTCCCCTCCGTTGTATTTCTTGCTGTAAATTGTTGCTCTCTACAAGTGATTTGGTTATTTGCTATCTGGGTAATGGTCATCACCTGTTCTGTATTATACAAGGTTTTGATTGCAAGGCAATTTCACTTCAATTATACCACCCCAGATCGCTCTCGCCAGGAAATGTTATGTACAACGACTCCTCGTCCATCTGATTATTGGCCTTTTCTGTGGTAGGTGTTTTACGCTCAAAGTTTTTCGTGCATTCTTATACATGTGTTATTGATTGTGCACTTAACATGTAGGAAGGGCGATGGGAATGGTATCAAAATTTCAAGTCCGCACACGCCTAAAGCACCTAGACATGGGCCCCGATCACCTTCTCGCCTAAAAGTTTCCGAGATGCGGCAGGTTGCGGTTGTTCTTTTCCAAGAGTCAACATTCCCTTCTCGATGTATGATGCCATCTGTTTTACCAAAGCCCCTATGCAAAACCTTGGCTTCTAATCGAGTTCTATTCTATGAGGATGAATTATGTCAGGCTGTTGCTCAGAATAAACTTCGCTGATGTAGTCTTGCTATATTCATATATTTTTTTTTCATCACCTCATGTTTCTCTCCTGTGTATAGTTTGTCTTTAGTCTTTACAACAGTAGTAGTTAGAATAACAATAATCTAATTCCACAGTCTCTTCTGGGGCATTTTAGGTGGTGTCTATATTTCAAATGTCTAAAATGATGAGGGTTAGAAAATGGTCGTGGGAATGACATTATATATAATCAATACTTGTATATGTTATGTATGTTAGAAACGTGTATAATTCAAATGTCTAAAATGATGAGGATTAGAAAATGGTCGTGGGAATAACATTATATATAATCAATACTTGTATATGTTATGTATGTTAGAAACATTCGCTAGTTGTTTCTGTAGAGGCAATTCGTCAATCTTTCATGTTGGTGTGAAATGCTATGTTTTATTGCACATTTTGATGTATCCTTGATCCTGAAAAGGGAGTGGTTTTGCTGATATATGTAGGCAAGTAATTATGCCAAATGTTGAAGGCTATTGAGAGATTAAATTGATGGTCAGGTTGTTTCCAGTTACATGTAAATTTTCATGCTTTAGATGTCACCGTATGAGACTAGCCTCTGGGCATGTGCTGCTGCCCACGTCACTAAATGACTTATTTGTCGTTGTGATGTGGGCTTTATAAAAGCACGTACAAAATATAATGACGATTTTGTCACAAAACAACTGAAATATAATCGGCAAAAGCGAGATCTAACAGGGAATTTCTTATGTGGTTTGAATTTTGCTCCACTTCAAGATTATAAAAGAAAATATAGACAAAGCTGTGTTAGATTCTTGGTAATTGCGACTTCAGCCATTTACCTGTCTGTATTAGTTGACTGTAGCCATTCAGTGGTGTGTGCTGAATGGCTACCATTATATAATAAACACAATTTACATTCACATCTACAAACTTGTTTATTAATATGCCAACGACTTTTTTAATTGTTTAGTTTAAACACAAAAGTTGATTATTTTTCTCTATTCTTTAAGAACTTCTTTGTCTTTGATAAAGGAGTGCAGCTAAAAGTTAGTTAGTCATATATTGATAAATTGCAAATTTTGCATTATAAGGTTTTCCCATTTGTCTGCCTGATGATTTAAACATATCAATGGTACTCTTATAGCTAAGCGAGACTGGTAGAGTTGTTAAATTCAGTTGGTAAAACATTAGTCTTGTAATGAAAGATTTCTCATACTATTTATGTGTTACCTTAAAAGTACATTTTCATAAGTATCAAAATATATTGTCTCACTAAAGGGAAACCAAATACTTTGCTTATGCTTATACTAGATATTGCTTACATTCAATGAATGTGATGTAGAAAAAGGTGACATTTGAAAACCTTTTGTGCTAGAGTATTTTCTATATAAAGCTCTGATCAAGGGGGTGCTTTATGTGGCCATACCAAATATGGGTCATTATACATGAATGCTTCAGGAGATATTTGGTTAATTGTTATCCTTACCCATGGCCTTAGGTATATTTCAACCACTTCTATTTGACATGCATAACAAATTATTGGGTAAGAGAACAACATGCAACACTTAATTGCTAATAATCAAACTACATTATGAAGTAGCAGTTTCATTTAAGATTGGAATTACTTCTAGAAAAAGTCCTTGATTTTGTTATCAAGTGCCAGAGAACTAAGGGCATTGTAGGCCTTCTCTGTAGGATGGTAACTGTCCCAGAATATGTAGTTTGAGGCATTTGAACACGTATTTATGCTGTAAGGGTTGCACAAAATGCCGGCCTCTATATTTCCTGTGCCACAGCATCCTTTCTCTGTCACTTTAAAACCTGAAACGCCACACATAGAAATGCAATGGATCAAGAAGTTAAAAATCTTTAACTCACACCTTTTGGTATTGATTTAGTCAATGATAGTAGCTCAGCTGCATGAGAATTCTACTTTATTGCTGTTTCAGTCAGTACTCGAGACAATCTCATGCTAATTTGTAGGTCTCATGGGTTATGCATGAATGAACCATTTTAACACACCATCAATAATATGAACATGCAAATGAAAATAATGCTGGTATATTTTAATTTTTTTGGTTAAAATGTTTCCGAGTGCTTTCTGGCTAGACCTAGTTTATAAATGATAAGTAAATTAAATTAATCATAAAAAATGTAAATATGCTAGAAGTGAATCTTACTAAAAAGTGTATTTAACATATTTACATACTTATTCATATTTGGCTTTATTTATTTATTTTTCATAAAATGTGTTTAACTTAGAAATTTGAGATGTTTCCGTGTCAAGTGTTGTTGTGAATGTAAAAGTTATGAAATGGCCTTTCAAAAAGGTAGGATTATCCAATATAGTGAGCAACCTAAGATAGTGGTGGTAAGGATGTGAATGATTACCATATCTAGATGGGTTTTGAAGAAGGGTCAGTAATGGGTTGTAAGCATCAAGATAGACAAGCCTAGATTCTAGAAACTTTTTGCTAAGGGCATCCATTTGAGAGGACAGCTTGGAGTTGAAGAGGATTGCTGCTAGGTTGGCATTGTATGAACATATTCTCAGTATGCCTCCATCAATTGTTCTCTGTGAGGGCACACACCCTATAGCTGTTATACCAAATACTCCAATCCTTCTAGCACCTAGTCCATAAAGTTCCTGCATCCCACTCATTTATAAATTTTTATCCAAAAAGAGAGTTAGAATATACAAAATAATATTCTAAAAGAAAGGTTTAGTTCTAAAATTCAAATCAATTTATTTTTTTAGGTGGCATTTGATATGTGATCCTAATTTCCCAAACATTGAAAATCTGTTTATGAAAAAAATGAGTTTGACATGAATATAAAAATCAACATCCCTATATTGTTTAGGTCATATGCAATACAAATATTTCAAAATTTTTATACCTATTATATCTAAACATTTTATAAATGGGTTGTAAGCACTTGGAAAATTAAAATTTTTATGTACCAAACACCACCTTATGATTTGTGGTTCGCCAGGAAGTGAACAGTAGGGTTTCAAATTCTGCATATTTGATATCTTGAGTAAGTATTTTCATACTCCTTTAAAAGAATTGGATGTGTAGCTACTAGATACAAATGACTGAAAATTCCAGCAATAAAACAGTGACCTTACTGAAGATGTCATGTGTCAACCACACTATACTTCAACGACTGCTATGGTTTAAAATTTAGCACTTAGACCATAATTTTGCAATTATGAGTTGGTTACTTCAAAAAGCAGGGGGGAGCACACACACGAAAATGCTCGGTAGAGAAAGAAGCTAGTTTATAACTTCCTCCTGTGAATGTAATACCAATGTACACACCTGCAAGAAGTTTGAAGCTTGTGTAGCCATTAAGTCTGTATATGATGGAATGTCATACTGGGCTCGCCTAATTGGCGTTTGAGCATAAGTATTCGCAATGTCATCGCTTCCCGTGCACACTATGTATATGCTCTTTGATACTATAATTGCTGTTCTGCTTCCTCCAACTTCATCCTTTATCTTCTTTATGTACTCCTTGAACATGTTCAGTTGATCCGATAATGGTATTACGGACTTGCATAACAACGAGAGAGTCATTTAGAGTTTGTTTTATGACATCCCTAAGAAAACTATAAACAAAGGACAAAACCTAAGTAAAGTTCTTTAGATACTAGTTAACAAATTTTTGCAAAAAATATGATTTTGAAGACATTTCTTACTATTTAACTTCACATGATTGATTCCTTAAAATATGTTACTTTTCATGCCATAATTCTATTGAGGGACTTGATAATAGAAACATAAAAAAACTGCAGGGTTAGTTATGTACCACTAACTCAGCAGTGAGAGGATCATATCCAGCACCACCTGAGGCGAAGCTTACACCGGTGAGGAGGTCTTCGAGATGCAGGTTTGGATCAAGATAAGCTGGCAAAAGCTTCTTTACTCCAAATTTTGCAGCTGAGAAAGAGCAGAAGAAGAACCTTGTGAGAAAAATGAAGGAGAATATATCCATTATTTTCTGTACTGGTGTAAAAATACATATGGTACATAACCTATGATGTCTGAGGGGACTAAACCATTGCTAAACCTCCCAGTTGGACGATTTCCTTCAGCAAAATCTCTACCATATGGTGGGAAATTGCACTTGATGAGAGTGCTAATATAATTGTTGTTTCCTGGATCCACTATGGAGTCTCCAAAAGCAAAGACTGCTGGTATAGTTTCATTGTTTGGTACACTCGCAGCAGAGCCATTTTGTTCAAAGATGATAGCTATGGCAGAGAACCGAAGAATGACTAGAGGTATTTGAGAAAGAAGCTTTTGAAAAAGATGATCCATGTTTCTTTAACTCCAATGTTTCTCCTAGACAGAAGGTAAATAAATGAACTTTTGTCAATTTGGATCTTTTTGAGTATTTTATAGGAGGGGAAAGGGTAGTTTAGTTTACGGGATCATCTGAGATGTTCTGTACTCTAGAAATAAATGTAAATTCGCATCATTAGTAATGTTATGTTTCAATCATAAGATTGTACTTTTTATAAAATCCAATATTCGGCAAGTATTATGCTTTACTCTCTTCATCTGCAAATAAGGTTGCTCGTTGGAACATAAAGAGAATTATTTGAGATAAATTTATGTTAAGTGGCTGAATCATAAAATCCTCGTTGCGCGTCTCTTGCATGATTGAACATCTACTCATTTCTAACATAATTCATATTTTCTCTATGACTGACTGTTATATTATTTTGTGGACATCATAAGATTTATAACTAATATTTTTAAAATTGGATCAGTTTTTGAACCGGTAAAAATACTGGTTTACGATTTAGATTTATTAGTTTGATTGTGATTGAATATGTGATAATTAAATATATATTTTTAAATTTTATATATTAAAATTATAATATAACAAATAAGTATTAATAAATTTTAAATATTTAACTATTAATTATATATTTTTTAAGATTCTATTTGTAATTAATAAATAAAAAATAAAAAATAAAATGTTTAGAAATAATAAATTCAAAAAAATTTATTTATCAAATAAAAAATTTAACCAAATTATATATATATAGTTTTTATTATATTATCTTATTAGATATTTATATATATATTTGTTTGCATAACCTTGACAAGTAAGCAGTGTGGCAGCACGGAAAGGACAGATGTTCTTTTCTCCTCATGGCATGTGTTCGAATCTATATATCAGTTCAACCAATAGTTTAATGTTTGATTTTTACCTAAATTAGTCAATTTTTGATCGAGTTTAATCAGTTCATTAGCCACCTTTGGACTCAACAAGAGGCAGATTTTTAGTTTAGTCGGATGAATTGGCCAATCTAATTCGATTTTTATTACTATATTTATAATAAATATAAAACTAATGGTATTTATATAAATTCAAAAATACAAACCTTTCACTAGATATTTAAAATAATATTTGTTTAGATTTAATACCGTCCAAAATTTTTTTTTTCTTTTTGATAAATATTTAAATTTTTTTGAAAGCATGTATATTTCGTCAACTAAAAAAGAATAGTATATATTTTTTATGAGGAGAACATATATTATATTTTCATTAATTAAGTCTCAATATGATTTTAAAACATCATTTTAAAAATATAACAAAACACCTCTTTATTCTTTAAAAACAAATAATAACGTTTACTTTAATTTCATTTAGGGTGGGAGTATTGTGTACTTGTGTGTGTTCTAAAGAACATGAAGTGTTATGTTATATTTTAAAATTGATGTATTAATGTTGTAATTAGAAATAAAATATAATTGCTCCATTTTATAGGGGTATCTCATAAATTTATAGTAAATTAATTATTTAGTTCTTGATAACTTTTTTCTTAATTTAATTTTTTTAAAAATAAGATCTCTTAATTTAATCTCCTCAAAATTTGTGCGAGTTAAAATAATTATTTGATAACTTAATAGATTTATTAATATGACATAAATGGGAGCCAACGAAATTGTCAACTTATGACCTGAATTTGCTTATATGCCATTTTCGCTCAGAAGGCTGTTGTTTAAACACACTTGATTATAAAACAAGACAATGTCATTTTTTGTGCTTACTTGATTTAGTGAAAGTTGCCTAAAGCAACACTATTTTGAGAAAAAATTATATCTGGATAAACTCAAGTTATAAATTAATATCTTTATATCTTTATGAGTTTTTGATTTATGTCATATTAACAAATTTATTAAGTAATTGTGAGTTTACCTAGATAATATTATTTTAATAGGACGAAAATTATTGAAAGAGTGAATTAAAAAAAATTATTTCTAAAAACTAAAATTTTATTTAGTGAAATTCCAAGACGTGAAAGTGAAAACGGGTCAAGTAACCCGGAGGCCAATTGTTAACGGTAAATACCGCGCCATTAGGACGAGCCGAAACCGAAGCAGGACAAAGTGAAGAAAAGACAGGGAAAGAAAATGATGTTAGACGGAGCCGAAGACGAAGAGAAGTTTCTGGCCGCCGGAATTGCTAGCCTTCAACACGATGGCTTCTAAATGCACCGTGCCTTGGTAACCCGACCCCCTTTCGCTTTATGTGGGATGTGTGCAATTTGAAAATGCAACCTTTTCTCTTGTTTCTTCATTTTTATCGGAAAATTTTTTGAGCGTTTGGAAACAATTTGGATCGAATTTTGGTTTGTCTCAGGACTCAAACATTCTAAGGGATGCTTTGAACTATTCAGCTCAGATGCTTTCTGAGCTTCGGACTTCGAAGCTTTCCCTCACAAGTACTATGGACTCTGTAAGTTCCTGTGTCAGGTTCACTGTGCTTTTTTTCTTTTTTAGGCTTTGGATTGTGGTACTGTTTCTGCCTTTGCTTCCTTCTGTTGAAGTGGCCATCTTCTTGTGATTTATAATTTGTATTCTTTAGATATGCGGGCTTTTGATCAGTTGAGGATGCCGGAGGTGTTCTTTGTGGAAGAAACTCGTCGTGGTTGCTCCATTGTTGATCTTTATGAGCTTTTCCAGCGTGCGGGCAACATTTTGCCTCGATTGTAAGTGGCTGTTTACTATTTCCTTCTTCATTTTAATCTTTGTATCGTCAAGTGTAAGCTTGTTATTTTCTTATTCCTTGCATTTGACAATCTTTAGAATTTATCCTTCTTTTGTCTTCAAGTCCTTATAAATCTTCAGATTTATTTCATGCCTTATCGTGGTCACTGGGTAAATTTATTGCAGATAGGGATATATAGCAGAAAAATCTGCTATGATTATAGTATACATGAAGAAATTGTAGTGACTACATGGGTTTACTTAGAGAATCTTAGTGACCAGTAAAAGATTACTGTTTTGTCAATTGCGTAGTTAAGTCAAATATAATTTTACCAAGGAACTTAACAACTGTTTTTTCTTAATATCCAGAGTTCCAGAGTCTATTCGTCCATTTGTCCTATATGATGTACCCTGAGGGTTAGTTACTCCAAACGCATATTTTCAGTGCATGTTCTGTGTCGTTTAATTCATTTATTTTATGTTTGCATTGTAATGCTTGTCAGTTTCTCCATATCTAGCATGGCAAGGAATTAGGGCTTCTGTAGTTACTTAATTTATGCTGTTAACTCCTGTTAATTTTGACTTATTTATAATAGATTTGCTCAAATTTACATCACTTTGAGCATATCTGGCTGCCCAGCGGCAGGCCACTAAAGGCTTGTTCCTTCACTTTCATCATTATGGATTGGTTTGTCAAGAATTGCACCTGATGAATATAGAGCCTGTCTCATTTTCCACTCATCAGTTTGATGAGGTGTCAGCAAATTAATCTGAAACAGTGACATATCAGGAGGTTTAATCGTCTTTCATGCTGAGTATTTTTGAAGAACTGAAGACTTGGGCATTTAATACTTTTTAGAGTTTCTTGGTGGACATTTATATAGCTCTACACTGCAAAAGTTTACTTTCTGCGTGTGTGTATTTTGTCTTTTGTTATATATTACATCTCATCAATGTTCATAATTATTTTATCCTATTTGTTGCCTGTGAATTCTGTATGATAAGTGCTGATCTATAAAAGATCTCTTTGCTGTCAGATTGGTGAAAAAGAATTTTGTTGCCGCACTGAAGTGTTTCTATATTTGTTAAGATTTTTTAACTGCAAGAGTGTTTTTCACTTGATGTGATGTGTGACACTGTTGATGGTTGATACAGAGTCCTATTAATTGCACACTATTAAGATTCATACAAAATTATGGCTCAGGACAAAAATCATGTATCTACTATGAAAAGAATCACCTGTGCCTTTGTTGTTAATTTTACTTTGACATTGTTTTATTAATTTTGATGTCAAAATAACATGCTACTAAAGGGCTCGAAATGTTAAAGTTGCAAGCTTGCAGTAGTTGTATGAACTATTAATTTTACGATCTCAATCAGGTATCTCCTCCGTACAGTAGGATCTGTATACATCAAATCCAAGCTCCTACTAAGGATGTTCTCAAGGACCTTGTGGAAATGTGTTGTGGCATACAGAATCCTCTTTGTGGACTCTTCTTGAGAAGTTGCTTTCTCAAGTTAGTAGGATAAATTGCCTGATATTGGTTCTGAGTATGAAGGGTAAACAAGCAAGACTTTTTTTTCCTTCTCTTCTCTAATATGTGGATTGTGGGATCAATCCTCTTTTAGGTCTTGATTGAGTTAGATATGAGGTTATAATGAACTGACTCAGTAATTCTAAACAGTTGGAATGTAGTCTGTTGGGGGCTTTGGCATGATTATGAACATCTCTTTTAGTTCTTGGGACCACTCTAATCAGAATGCTGTCTACAAAAATTTTGCGTTCCACCCTTGTTATGTTGATGCATGGATTAAAGTTTTAAACTATTGGAGTCATTAGGGCATGAGATCCTCCTTCTCTCCCCCCTCCTTTCTCTGAGATTTCTGTGTTTGCTTTGATCGAAGGGCATTGTTTCTAAGCTGCTGCGTTTTTGAGATTGAACATGATATGCGAATGTCTACTCTTACATCTGCAGGGATGCAGACACTAATGGATGCTGTAGAGCTTGTACTCCTACATTTCACCAAAATGAACAAACTTTGGGTGCAGATGCAACATCAAGTTGGTTAAATTATTCATGCATTACTACAACTCTGATGTAGGACAATGGAGAGAAAGGGGGGAGATATTAGAAAAAATAGAGAAAATTCTAAAAGACTTTTTATTATTCAAAACTAGGTTCTCCCCAAATACAATTGCAAAAGTTTATATTTATAGAATCATAATCATAATTCTAGTAAAAGATAATTTCTAATAATAAAAGATAAAATCTTAATCTTATTGAAAGACAAATGCCTAATCTTGATAGATAATTAAAAATAAACCAAAAGATAATTACTAAAACCTAACAAAAAGATAATTAATCCTAATTCTAATATTAATAAAATATTATTTCTTATATTTATTTTTAATTCATAATTTATAAATAATTAATAATATTTTTCCTATTCTTTTCCCATTCTCCATTATTTTCTTCTGGCGGGGAAAAACTCATGCTCGGGTTTCGAAATAGAAAAGTACAAAAATAATCTATCTTGGAGCCTTAGGTAGGATAAACACCACTGTTTTAAGATATGATAGCCAAGATAGCTTCGGATTCAACAATACATTTGGAATGACAAACTCGATTGGGTGAAATAATTGGATTGGCTGAATTTAAATGCAACATTCGACAACTTCTGGTTGAATTTCAAATTGCTGGTCAAAATTGATTTCTTCACATCCCAAATTTACTTCCAACTGCTCTTCATACCCTATGATGAAACCATCATTATCAGTATCTGACGGGCAATCAAGAGGTTCCATAATAATAACATTGGACTTGATTGAGATATTTTCCTCTAATACTTTGGGCTCTCGACGACGTTCTTCTTCCGCCTTTAGTTCTTCTAAGTTTTTACTAATAACTTGTATATAAAGTTGATTGATGACATTCTTAAATTTATCAAAATGATGATCCACATTTTTTTTGAAGTTGTCTAGACTATTTTGGATAGTTTGGGTATTTTGTTCCATCGTAGATTTGAAAGATGAGACTTTCAGAGGACTTCGCTAATGCATGGTGATGCATGTAGTGGTCATTGGTGATAAGTTTAGGTGATCTGGTTGGATTTCTCCTTTTGGTTCTGATGGCCAAGGATGTGTTTAGATTTTTAGGTGAGTTTTGTATGTATGAAAGGCAGTGGAAGGTGTGGTTGGAGTTGTAACTAGGCTTTGATATCAAATTGATGTAGGACAAGAGAGAAAAAGGGGGAGAAGATAAAAGACAGGGGAAAAATATTAGAAGAAATAGAGAAAATTTTGAAAGACTTTTTATTGTTCAATAATAGGTTCTCCCAAAATACAATTGTAAAGGTTTATATTTATAGAATCATAATCTTAATTCTAATAAAAGATAACTTTTAATAATAAAAGATAAAATTTTAATCCTATCGAAAAACAAATGTTTAATCTTGATAGATAATTAAAATCAAACCAAAAGATAATTACTAAAGCGTAACAAAAAGATAATTAATCCTAATTCTAATATTAATAAAATATTATTTTTTATATTTATTTTTAATCAATAATTTATAAATAATTAATAATAGTTTTCCTATTCTTTATTAAACTCTCATGCTTGGAAATGCATGGTGTCACAATAATTGCATGTCATGAGGGCAAAATTTCTGGTCAAGCAGTTGTAGTAATGCATGTGAATTATTCATACTTTTAGCTGACTTTGAATTGAGGCTTGCTATCCGACTTTCTGGTTTGCAGGGGCCTAACTAGGAGAAAGAAAGGAGTGAGCTTCGTGATCTTGTAAAATATGTAGCCTTTAACTGGTTTGCTTCTCTGCTGTGAGCTGTATACATTATCAACTACTTATTGAGGTCTTCTCTTGCAATTTTTACCTTGATCTGTTTCTAGGTTGGGAAGAATCTCCATATTCTCAATCAGATATAGGGGTGTTGACCTTGATATGTACAAGGGTTTTGTGCTTTGCAGAGTGCTGGAGCAGGTCTGATCTGTTTATTTTCTTATTTATATTATAATAAAAATTGGCAAAGTTATGATATATTTGCTAACCAGCTAAAAGTTACTTTTTCCCTCTCAATTATCTTTGACAGGTTGTGAATTGCAAAGATGAGCTAGCCCAATTGTATTTGATGGATTGTTTAATTCAAGTCTTCCCTGATGAGTATCACTTGCAAACTCTTGATGTATTGTTGGTTGCTTGCCCTCAGCTTTAGGTTAATGACTTTGCACTTTTTGCCTAACTTCATGAGACCTTGATGTTTTCATTTTTCTTCTTCCTAGTCGTAATTGACTTTGTTTATTGAAAAGGAATTTTCAGGAAGCACTACTATAACACAGATAACATACTAACCAAACAAGGCTAAAATATGGAGAATTAAAAAGAAATAACTATAAAATAATGAGCATATTCAAACTATTGCAACTAATGCAAGTTTCTATAAGCTTTAACACCTGAAAAATTGGAATTTGAGGAGAGATTATATTTTGATATGTCTAACATTGATTTTGAGAATCTAATTTTTAAATGAAACTGGTATTGAATAATTTTCAAATTTCTCCATCCATATGCAATAGATGGAAGCCAGCTTAGCCAAATTTTGATGCATTTACTTGTTGATTGTTACATTTGTTGATGTACTTTGCATTATGTTCTTTGTTTTAGACATACAATTTTTAGGTTCATTTTATGGGAATACAATAACAACAACAACAACAACAACAACAACAACAAGGTCTTTTTTCACTAGGTGGAGTCGGCTATATGGATCAAACGATAGCATAAAGTTCTATTATAAATTATATCTTTAGATAAACTATTTAAATCTAATTTTTTCTTAATAGTTTCGCCTATAGTTTTTCATAATTTTCCTCGACCTTTAATTATTAGATTGCTCTCCATCTGATCTATTATTCTTATTGGGGTTTTTGTAGATTTTCTCCATGCATGTCCAAACCATTTAAGACACGATTTTACAATATTTTCTACAATAGGTGTAACCTTAACTTTCTCTCTAATGTATTCATTTATAATTCTATTTAATTTGGTATGTCCACTCATTCAACACAACATTTTTATCTCTGCGACATTGAACTTATTCTCCTGTTGATTTTTTATTGTCTAACACTTAGTTCCATACAATATTACTAGTCTTATAACTGTATGATAAAATTTACCTTTAGGTTTGAGTGATACTCTCCTATCATTAATAATATCTGAAACACTTTCTTATTTCATTCATCTTACTTGAATCTTATGGTTTGCATTTTCCTCTATTTTCCCGTTATACTGTATGATAGATTCAAGATACTTAAAGTGAGTGACTTGTGGTATGGTGTGTTCTCCGATTTTCACTTCTACACTAGAATTAGTGTGCCTCTTACTAAACCTACATTCCATATACTCTATTTTATTTCTACTTAAACAAAATTCATGATCTTTCAAAGTAAGCTTTCACATTTCTAATTTCTCATTTATTTCTTCTCGATTCTCCAACTATGATTATATCATTTGCAAAGAGCGTACACTGTAGCACTAGCTTTTGGATATGTTCAGTAAGCACATATAAAATTAAAGTAGAGAGATAGGGGTTTAAAGTTGACCCCTGATATAAGTTAATAGTTATTGAAAAATCCTTAGTGGACTCACATTGAGTTCCCACACTAGTTGTAATCTCATCATATATATCTTGAATTGTTCGAATATATGTAATAAAAACTTTTTTTTTCTCCAAAACCTTCCACAAAACATCTCTTGGTACCCTATCACATGTTTTCTCTAAATTAATGAACACTATATGTAAATCTTTTTTATTCCTTCGATATTTCTTTATTAATCTACGTAATAAGTATATTGTTTCTATAGTCAACTTATTAGGTATAAAACTAAATTGATTCTCTGTAACTAGAGTCTTTTGTTTTAATTTTCGTTCAATAACTCTTTTCCATAACTTTATAGTGTGGCTCATGAGTTTAATTTCTCTATAATTTGCACAGTTTTGTATGTCCCTTGTATTTTTATAAGTAGGAATTAAAGTATTTTTTCTCCACTTGTCTAGCATTCTCTTGGATCTCATAATCTTATTAAATAACTTTATGAGCCAACTTATACCTTTTACTCCTAAATATTCCTATACTTCAATAGGTATATTATCTGATCTTACTGCTCTACCATTCTCCATCTTTTTCAAAGTTTCTTTTACCTTCGCATCTTGAATCCTACGATAAAAGGTATAATTTTGATATTTTTTTTGTAGTGTCTAGGCTATTTGAATGCAATGAAAACCTATGTCCTTCGTTAAAAAGCCTATGAAAATAGCATTTCCACTTTTCTTTAATATCTTGTTCTATAATCAAGACTCTTTCTTCATCTTTAATACATCTCACTTGATCAACATCTCTTGTCTTTCTTTCCCTGCTTTTAGCAAGTTTATAAATACTTTTTTTTTTTTAACTTTAGTGCCTAAGGATTGATATAACCCATCAAAAGACTTACTTTCGTTTTGCTTACCGTTTTTTAGTGTCTTTTTTAACTACTTTATATTTTTTTTTTCAATTTTCTTGACTTTTAACTTTAATTTTAACTTTATCTTGTACGTTTGTACCCCATCACCAAGATTTTTATCCCCAAGTCTAAAATCTCTTAATTCTTTGAGTATTTCTTTTGCAACTTTCCTAATCTCTTTAGCTATCTCGTTCGACATATCATTTGCATTTCCTTGTACCTCCCATGATCCATTCTCCAGTATCCTTCTTTGCAAGTTCTTTCTTTTATCACCATTCAATTTCCTCTATTTTATTCTTACTATCCTATATTGACCTTTACTTTTTACTCTTATCTTAATTCGAATATTCATCACTAAGACCTTATGTTGTGTAGTTAAACTCTCACCAGGTATAATTTTGTAATCCATGCAAATTTTTCTGTTTACTTTTCTTAATAGAAAGAAATCAATTTGAGAACATATCTTCCCACTTTTATGTGATAAGAGGCTCTTCACGCTTCTTAAAACAAGTGTTAGTTATAGTAAAATCACACACTAATGAGAAGTCTAAAATAGCTTTACCCTCTGTATTTGCTTCTTCTAAACTATATCCCCCATGCGAACTCTCGTAACCTCTAGATATATACTACCAACATGATCATTAAGATCCCCTCCTATGAGAATCTTCTCTCCTAAAGGTATTTTATCCTTACTATCCTGTCTTGACTTTTACTTTTTACTCTCTTCTTAATTCGAATATCCATTACTAAGACCTTATGTTGTGTAATCAAACTCTCACTAGGTATAACTTTGTAATCTATGCAAATCTTTCTGTCTACTTTCCTTAATAGAAAGAAATTAATTTGAGAACATATCCTCCCACTTTTATATGTAATAAGATGCTCTTCACGCTTCTTAAAACAAGTGTTAGTTACAATAAAATCAAACGCTAATGAGAAGTCTAAAATAATTTTACCCTCTGCATTTGTTTCTCCTAAATCATATCTCTCATGCGAACTCTCGTAACCTCTAGATATATACTCCCAACATGACTATTAAGATCCTCTTCTATGAGAATCTTCTCTCCTAAAGATATTTTCTGAACTAAACCTTCTAAATTCTCCCAAAACTCTATCTTATAGTGCTCTTCTAACCTTACTTGTGGTGCATAAAGACTAATAACATTAAAAGTTTCTCTTTCTATTATAAATTTTAACGCTATAATTCTGTCTCCTAATCTTTTTACATCTACCATGGCATTTTTCTAAAATTTATCCACAATTATACCTACTTCATTTTTAGATTTAATCTTACCAGTTTATCAAAACTTGAAACCTGAAGTGTCTAATTCCTTTGCTTTTTCTCCTACCCATTTAGTTTCTTGTAAGCATATAAAATTAATTTTCCTCCTAATCATAGTATCTACTATTTCCATTGATTTACGTATAAGTATACCTGTATTTCAACTTCCAAAACGAATCTTACTTTCGTGAACTAACTTCTTTACCCACATTACCTTTACTTATTTTTCATTACACCCAGGCGGCGATGTAGCGGCTTTTGCTCATTTGACATTGTATTCGAGCTATACAGCGCATTGCTCTCGGGCAATGCCTTAACATTAACGTTAATATATCGTTGATCCATATCATAAAGATTCGTCGAAGTTTTACATTGGTTGTCAACTATCTAATACAACCCTCTTCTTTTTTTCGAACTTAGGACCGACTATGAAATGATTTACATTAAAGCACAACATAGGTAGAGTTATTTTATGGGAATACTAATAAATTAATTTAGAAAAATAGTCTCTGCTTTGCTTAAGTGATGCTATTTCAATGCATCTTATCATGATGAATGAAGCTGTCACTTCAAGGGCATCACTCTCCTTTGACTACATGGATTTTAACTCTTCCTCTTTACCTCCGTTATATAAGCATAGAATCATTTTTCTTCCTGGATTAATTGATAAAGTTAAGGTTCACACAAGACAGAAGCTATTATATACTGTATCCAGAACCATGGGGACATTGTATCTAAATTATCTATCACAATCCTATATTGGAATGCCAGTGGGTGTTGACACATAATTGCTTTTCGTCTCTTTTGTTTCTCTTTCCCAGCCATCTGTTGACATCAAGACAGTGCTGTCCCAATTAATGGAAAGGCTTTCAAATTACACTGCCTCGAGTGCAGAGGTGTTACCAGAGTTCTTGCAAGTGGAAGCATTTTCCAAGTTGAGCAATGCCATTGGCAAGGTAAATCTTGAATATTGTAATGCAAACCTATATAGTTACATACTGTATAACAGAGGAGCATCTACCATGGTTTATTTGATTTTGCCAACAACACATTTAATCAAGGATTGACCAGGGGCTAATTGATAGAATTTTTCTAGAAATTAAGCTTGCTTCTTTCCATGTGATAGGTTCCAAAAGGTATGTTTGGCTTGAGGAGAATGGAGAGTAGAAGGGAAGGAAAATTTTAATTTTGAAAATTTTCTTTGATTTAGATTTAAATTTAACATTTTTCAAGCCAAATATGAGTACTGATGCATTGTATGAATTTACAATCTACAGTATGTCAGACAATTGCAAGGTGAAGATGAAAATCCTTCTGGAGACAATACATCAACAACACCTAAAAACATTTTTTAGCTTTTGAATCAGTATGTTTATTTCTAAAGAACTCTATTTCTTTTCCCTAATAATGTTTTATGTCAGCCTAATTACTCAGAAATGGAGATTGAGTGTTTAATAATACCGAAACTGTAAAGAATTCTTGATATCTGAGTATGTAGTTGATATTTTAACTACTGATATTCACATCATTTATTTGCTTTGGGTCTGTGTTAAATGCAAAGTATTCTTTCAAGATCACGTGTATCTAGTTGGTTAATTGGTTTCATGATATATTTATTCTTGTTTTCCTAGATTATCGAGACTCTGTCAGTGTTCCTGCACCAGAATTGGCACTGCAGTTGTACTTGCAATGTGCTGAGGTACCAGAAAACGTCTTGTTTTTAAGACTTCAAAAAGCTATTTCCTGTCTATTGTTGCTGACTTTCGTATATCTTTAGTTCCATTAGGCTGCAAATGATTGTGATTTAGAACCTGCTGCATATGAATTTTTAACCCAAGCATATATCCTATATGAAGAAGAAATCTCCATAAGTCAGCTGCTTATTGTGTGACCCACTAACTAGCTCTGCTTTTTCTCTCTATTTCCTTTCTCTCCTCCCCTCTCCCTTTTTCTCCTTACTTGGGATCAGGGTAAGAATGAGGGCTGGGAGGTGAGAGGGGACTGGGAATTATGTTGACAAAATTTATGGGGTTATCCTTAACCATGCTCATTTTTATGTTTCTTTGTTGCCATACTAGGATTCCAGAGCACAGGTTACTGCTATGCATTTAATAATAGGAACTCTTCAGAGGATGCATATGTTTGGTGTTGAGAATAGGGGTGCTTTAACTCACAAGGCTACAGGGGTGATTATTGAATTTCATTATTAGCATGTTGGTAATATATCTTTCTGTACTAAAACCTAATGTGGTTCCTTTTCATTAGACAGTATTCAGCAAAGCTTTTAAAGAAGCCAGATCAATGCAGAGCTGTGCATGCATGCTCACACCTCTTTTTGGTTGATGATCACAAAAACATGGAAGATGGAGAGAGGTGGGTTTCTATACATGTGATGTTTCAGGGATTCTAGAGTTCTGTAAATACTTATATCTTGGCATTGCTATGTGTTTTATTTAGGGTTTTTCCAATTGCTGATTTCTTGAGCGCAAAATTCTTGGTGAATTTCCATTTTTCAAATGTCCTGATAACTTTATTGTAATTTATTCCAACTTTGATATAAAGGGTAGTAAAACATTTATTCATTTATATAACACATTCTCCAGAAGATGAATTGCCCATCTAGCTGTCTAATCATTTAAGAGAGGGGGATTGAATTTTCAGATGACTTCTGTAGAGCATGGTGAAAATGGTGGGAATGGAGAAAAAATGTCAATTGCGAAAGGAAGAAGCATAGTTTCTCATAAAATTTGAAAAGGAAGATTGGAATTTATTTCTGTATCTATCTTTCTATTATTCTTACTGTCATTGTTTTGTTTATATTTTTCTCTGAACTGGAGTCCTGTTTTGCCTCAAGCGAGCTTCAAGAATTGCAAATGCTGCCCGAGGTAGCACTGTATCAGTTATGCTCCTCATTGAGATCTTGTACAAAGTAGGGGTTGAACCCGTAAACTCAAGTCAGCATTATTATTCTTGGCTTCCTAACAGTAAAAAATGAAATAATAATACTCTGTATGTTTGCAAGGTATCTTCTATGAGAAGGGAAACCGGCAAGTCACTGTTGTGGCTATCCAGGGCCTAATTGAATTGGTCATGACTGAAATGCAAAATGACTCCAGTCCACAACTCCAGATCCAGGTGCGGATGCTCTCTTTGCTAGCACATTGCGGTATATTCAGTTCCAGAAACAAAAAGGTGGAGCCTTAGGCGAGAAGTTTGAGGCCATCAAGGCGAGAAGTATCATCAAGGTTGATGATACTCCAGAGTATTTGCCTTGTCATTTAGATGTATAAGTAAGTATGTCTTAAGCTGGTCCTGCGACCGGTTTCAATTTTCTCCTTTTGAATTTCAACTGAAGGGCCATGAGTTTGTGTTTCTGGTATCTGCTGACATCAAGTGTATAGACAAAGGTTAGCACATGGATTTCAACAGGTTTCAAGTGATGGTGGATTTGCATTCGAGTTGTAGCCAAAGGTTAAACGGATGGATTTCAAGTGTATAGACAGAGACAATTCATATTGAATTTTATGGTAATTGTTTGTTATTAATGGAGAGAATTGATTAATAGTACTGTCTGGACTTAAATTTGTGCGCAAAGGTGAGGACAAAATTTAGTATTTCAATTGTATAGAAAACAACTATTGTTATATTGACATGAATATTAATTGCTTGCCCTAGTTTAACAGATTTTGAGTCAAATACTCTCTTGTTCTTGAATCCTTGCCGTACTAGTATGGATTAATGTTGCAATTGCAATGTACCTTTGGCAGGTTCCGGTTTTGGATAGAATTGGGTTACTAATTATGCTTGCTTTCCTTTGAATCAATCTATATTTACGAGTTCATTTTCACTTTGTCAAAATATTGAGCAATCACTACTATTATTATTCATATACTGTTTGTCATGTAATCTAATGTTTTTATTGGTTAAAATTATATAATTTAATTTTAAATTATAATCGAATTAAATTTTAATTAAAAATTATTTTTTATCAAAATATAAAAAATATATATAAGAGTAGTGTTCAGTTTTTTAGAATTACAGATGTCCACTAAATATTCCTAATATTTACAACTATCAGAACTTTTGAGTTCATCGAGAGAAAATCATTTATCTAAAATTGAGTTATTTTTTCTTGGGTGACTCCATTTATTTTCGTGAATAAATGCAACTGACTCAAGAAAATGTAAGGGAAAAAAGCATTTCCACCCTATTCCTAGAACAACCAGATCGCAACCAAGAACTAGAAACCTCTGTACACAGCCAAAGCATTACAGGAAAATACAAATTAATTTAGATATATATATCTTCAAGCAAACAAGGTTGTTATCCTAATTGGGATATTCCAGTCTATTAATACATAAATCAAAACAGGAAGTTAAGAAAAAGGTGGGGAACATATGAAGTGCAAATTTGACAATTAGAGTTCACAACAATTCCAAAAAAGCAAAGCATCAGAGCCACCTTGTGCTTCGAGGAGATCTAGAGTACTGTCAGACGAACACCCACAGACTCCAACTTCAACTGCAAATGAATGATAAAAAGGAAGGGCAGAGGAACAGGCAGAACAGAGAGGGCTGTCAAATGTTTACACCTATTAAATCATAATATGGAACAAGCCTTTGCTTTACTTTTCTTTTTCTTCTGCTTTGGCGGTTGAAGAACAACTCTTATGGCTGCATCGAATACTGCCTTTACATTCTGCAGTAAAGTGGGGAAATAAATTTAAATCTAAACATTTAAATCAACCGTTGTCAGATGAAAATTAATAATAGATTCAATTAATACCTGCTGGGTTTTCGAACTACATTCGATGTAGGCAGGTGCATTGATCAGCTTCTTAAGCTCTTCTCCCTTTGAGGAAATACAAATATCAATTTTTTTTCCTTCCTTTTGATAAAAAGGCTTCCAGAGATGTCCTAAAATGTGAATACATTTATTGAGCACCAATAGTCATATTTACCTGAGCCGTGGTAATGGGTACAGCACCTGGATGGTCTATGAAGAACTGCTTATCATCCCGAAGGTCTGTCACAAGCAAGAAATTTTTAAAAAACAACTCAGCTAAGTAAATAGTAAAACCTCATTACATAACATGGTCCAATATAATTCTATCTCAGGTCTAAATCATCCAAATAATTTTTTCAGAGTATACAAGGCTTTTTTTAAAAAAATAAATAAATAAAACAAAGCACATACAAGGGTTAGACAGCAAAACAGTCAATAGCCAGCGTAAATCAAGACAAGACTTAGCCAGTGTTTCAATAAATGATTCAAAGGTAGATAAATATTCCTCTGCAAAAAGTTTAAATAGGCACAATAAGCATTCCCATGAAGAGCAACGATTCAACAAATTAACCCCACCTCCAATGGTTGGCTACAACTCAACCTCACATCCTTTATTTACTTGTTCCCTTAATACAAAAAGAATACCATAGCCAAATGCATCTAAGAAAGTCACTGGCAAATCGTTTTCAGATTAAATTGATACACATCTGGATATAAAGACTGCCTAAGATGTTATCTACAATTCACACGCACAAACATCATGAATAAAAAATGCACCACTATAAGGACAGCAAATTACAGTTGCAGTGAAAACCCTTGCTAGATGAAGAAGAATAAGAGAAACATCAGTAATTTAAGCCCAACACTAAAACATTTCCAGTGAGATGGAAATGTCAGTCGCCGAACCATAACTCAACAATACCAATCTTCTGAGCGTTTTGCATTTGATAAATACTCCTAAGACTGAGAAGCTACAAAGTCAAGCAATACAGCTGAGACCTCTAGCATTGCACTAGACTCCCCAGTGTGTTCAATCTAGTTGTTCAGAAAGAGGAAAAAATAATAATAATAAAAGAGAAGAAAACACAAATCATACAGAAATGTTAAATAATTAACAATGTCTAATTATTTAATGCTAATGCTAAGGGAGAGGGGGAGGGGGAACTTACAGGCATGTGCTCTAATAAGCTATTAATATGCATCTAAAAGAAGATACCAACCCTCCAAGCGAAGAGTGTAGATGTCAAAATAAGTATATAAAAAATCTCTACCCTCCAAAACATCCAGGAATGTGAGGACTAGGAAGAATAGGAATAACCACCCAAAAGATTCACAACTTTCAGTGGAAGAATAAATGGAGGGGAAAAACTCAATAAGAAGGTACTAAAAGCACCACAAATCCCCCACTACCAGCTGACAAATAAAAAGAACCTATACAACAGTTCATCACTGAAGGAAAATGAACATTAAAAAAAGATTATAAATCATCTGTGTTATTGATAATGGACAGTTCCAAAGATGTTGATCAAGAAGACTAACTAAGCCAAAATAAGAAATTCTACTGATCACCAAATCTATGGAATTTGATGTCATATAATTTCATTGTAACAGGCAGAGCCATTAAAATTAATAATTTATAAGCTGAAAGGCAGCAACAAAAAAATGCATAATACTAATCATGATAATTGATATAACATTACACAGGTATAAACTCACCAAGCTTTGTGCCGACCAGAACTATGGGGACACCAGGTGCATAATGCTTCAACTCTGGAATCCACTGGAAATGAAGCCAACACATTTACAACTTATCAGCAATTTCTATACAAAAATAATTTTATTAAATAGATAAAATCAGTATATTGTTCATAAGAGATCATAATAAAACTTGATATTCAAGTTCTAAGAGATAAGCATAAGCGCATTTAAATGATAAAAACACCTTGTGGATGATGCTTCAACTCCCAAATACACAGGAACAAGTACCTTTTTGGAAACATTTTCGTAGCTGGCTTTGCTTATGAGAGAGAAAGCCAGTATGAAAACATCTGCACCACGGTAACTCAAAGGTCTTAATCTGTTATAATCTTCTTGTCCTGTTCCACAAAATAATACAAATAAAAACCCGGAAAGAACTTGCAATATAAAATTGCAGGAATAAAAGGTAACTGCAGCATTACCAGCAGTGTCCCACAAACCCAAATTAACAGTGCTTCCATTGACAACCACATTTGCGCTGAAATTGTCGAAAACAGTTGGCACATAATCCTGCTTGTAAGCAAGTGTTGAAAAAAACATAAAAATGACAATGGTCTCCCTTTTCCAGCAAGCTAACAAATATGAGATCAACACAGACCCTTGCAAATTCTTTACCCATTATAGTATGTCATCAAAATATGTTTCTATTTTAAATAGGTACCCAAAAAACATTTCCTGTAATTCTCATTCCTTTCAAACAAAACAGCATAGATAATTTGTCAAATCCTAAGAAGCATGGACACTAATATAGACATAGGACACGACACCGATAACAGACGCCACTCTTTTTTTGTAGTGTTCTTGCTTTATAGGTCAAGACATAATGTAACATCACTATTGCAACCCTACATGCAGGTCAAAACAAGGTTTAGCAAACCTTGATTAATTCATTAAATACTTTCAAAGCGCTAATCATCTTGGACTTAAGACTCTAGTGATATACTGCATTAACTATGCATGATCCGCATCTTTTCCATTCCTTCCCCAAACGGAGATGATATGCAACATATTTTGCAGAATCCCCCTTTGAATTTCGAGAAATTCTCCAATCCAAAGGAATAAATTGATCAATTGACTCCACTTCATTACCCCAAAGAAGAAAAAGAGAGTGAGAGAGAGAGTCTTTTTTTTGGGGAGGGGGGGGGGGGGGTTGAGGGGACAATTTATTGTTTCATTATTTTTTGCCAAATAAAATTTCCAGAACAACAGGAGAGGACCTACAAACAATTTAATTCTAGTTGCCAATCCCAGGCTATCTTCCAGAAAAGAAAGGACACATTTCTTCAACGCTTGAGAGCCTTCTTCCCAATTTCTCCCATTTTATTATTCTCATTATAATACCTCAAAAACACAACTTTTCACATAATACTGGAAAAAAGAAACGTTACGTATATGAAAACATAGGAAAAAGGAGCAAGAACTCACAGTGGGGAAGGTATTGCTGGTATAGGATATTAGCAAACATGTCTTGCCCACAGCTCCGTCCCCAACAGTGACGCACTTTATGAACCTAGAAGCGCTCATATTTTTTGAATAATGAAAGCCTCAGATCTTGGCCTGAGGACCCGATCACACGCGCCTCTGAATTCTCCTTCTGTTGCTTCTGCTTCAAATACACATCTGTATGGAGCAAAACGAAAATCCAGGAAAAGAGCAAACTTCCATAAATCAAAGAAAAGAAAAACAAAAAATGCCCAAACGTATTCGAAACCCTAATTGTGAAATGCAGAGAGAGAAGTATAAGGATAAGATAGGATTTTGCAACAAAGAGATAGAAATTTTTAAGAAATTAGGAAACCCTAACCCTTATGGAGATGATAGAATTATTCATTGTGGAATGCAGATCGAGATGAAAGAGAGAGACACAAACCCCTTTCGCCGGGAAATATTGCCGTTGAAGCGTTCGTTGAGCGAACCAATCTTCGCCAACAAACCCCTCCCTGGTGTTATTATTATTATTTTCTAAACTTATAAATTTTTCTTTTCTTGCCATTTTTATTTGACGGCTTCATCGCAAGCAAATTCGGCTCCTCTCAATAATAGGAGGATCCTGTCCTGACTCAACTCACTGATTTACCTTATTTACTTGTCTTTCTTTTTTATTTTACTTTTGTTGATTTTGTTTTTTAATTTTATCAGTGCAAACTTTCTTTATAAGAGAAAATAGTGCATGAAAAAGATTAAATACCAGATCTCCGCCTAATAGATTGAAATAATAACAACATGGGCTCGAAGGAAGACAACTGTCGGTGAAACTAAAGCAATTGAGCAAAATTAAAGTATAATTTAACACTCATAAATTGATTTAATGTATAATTAAATTAAAATTTTTTTTATTGAAATCTTCTTCAATTTTTAAGAATGACTTGGCCATAAGTATCAAGAAGGATGTTAGTTTGCTAAAAGGGGCCTATAAAATTAATAATTATCCGTTCTAATTTTAAAATTATGGGATTGATCTAATGATTAAGGAAGTATGTTGTTTACTTTAATTATTCATACTTAAACCTTGAGATCAACAAATTTATTCTCTTAAATACATCGCATTAATTAATATAAAAATAAATTATTAAAATCACTCGAAAATAAATTTAGTCTAATTAATACTTCAAAACCTTAAAAACTTATTTATATGACATTTGAACTTACACGTACAAAAAAAGGTCATTTCCATATTATTAGAATATATACAGCACATAATTTAAATTTTTTATTTTTATTATATTTAACTATCATATTAATAGACTTCCAATCATATTAACAAAATTTTCCATGTATTAGATTGCACCTAAACCATAAACATATACTATCTATTTTTAAGTTCGATACCCATAAATGTTCTATAATTATGTTTGCCAATGTATTGTTGCTAATCAAAATATGATTCACATAAACTTTTGTCACATTTTTTCAATTAATTTCATGAATTCAACAAATCTGTCCAAAGCACTCAGAAGCCAACAATCTGCAAAAGGCCTCAATATTTTCATATTACAAAATCTAGAACAGTTTCTTTTCCCCCTTTTCCTATTAAGAGAGAAGCATCTTATAGATTGGGTTAAAATTTTACAGGGAGTAACAGATTCAGTTTGGATCAGCCTAGCAAGTAAAAATCGAGAAAGACCACAACAAAAACTTTGTCATTTACCATCATCAAAAGCATACTACTTGAGAGCTTTTTTCTTTTTTCAAGAATAATTTTAGAGCAAGCCATTTGGTGGTGAAAAAAATTAGATACTATGCAAGAAGTTTCGTATTCAATTTCAATGCCGTTATACACGATTAAAAAAAAATTAGAGTTGACACCATTTATTGATTAAATTGTGCTGCTAGTGATGAAATGTCAACTAATATAATTGCTCGTTTCAATTACAATAATAATAATTGATAATTTGATATATGAAACTAGTAACAGCAAGGGGTTTGAGATTGGTCACGTGGAAAGAGAAAACCCGCCATTTTCGAATTTCTGTTACTCCTTGCTTGGTTGGGGGAGGAGAGAGGAGGGTTTGCCAAGTGTTTTTGGAGGGGGAGGGAGGGCTCCTCTCCTTTCCCTCCAATTTGAGGGGATTGGGAGGGAAAGTTGAAAAAAAGACTAAAATGCCCTTATGTTGATTATTAATTTTATATTTTATAAAATTTTTATAAGTATGATTGAAGAAAAATTTTAACTTACCAATTAACACAGATATATTGTCATATTAAAGAAAAAATAAACATGTCAATGTTCCTAATTCAGATACATTTTAATTTCATGAAATAAAATATATTAAATTATATATTTATTGAAATAATTATTTAATTAGTTTTATTTATTTACAAAATTTTTTAAATAATTATAATTATAAATAATTTTTTACATTTGTTTAATTTGGTGGTGAAAATATTAAATTTTTAAAAATAAAACAATAATTAATTATATTATCATTACTTTTAAAATATATAAGGGGTAAAATGGTCTATATATTATTATTTTTCCTCCCCTCCCCTCTTGAACCAAACAATATATCTCCCCTCCCCTTCATTAAAATCCCTCCCCTTCCCTCTCCTCCCCTCCCCTCCTTTGAACCAAACAAGGCCTTAGTGATCTGGTCGGGTCCTCCATACAGCCAGTCTTCATTACCCGCCCATGAAATATATCCAGTGTGACTGTCAGATTTATATTTTATATAGAGTTAAAAAAAAAAAAAAGAAAGAGAGAGACAATGCCAACCTTTTAGGAACGCAATTAAGGGCACGAAAACATTTTCAAGCCACAAAATTGAAGCCCCAACCAGTGAGTTTTTAGTACGATTCAGCATTGTGAATTAAAAAAAGAAAAAAAATACTCAAAACACATACTGAGTCTACACCTTTTGTTGAGACAGATGCCCCAGAAACCACCCTTTGCACATATTCTCAGTGTTGAAACAACTTTTAGCCTATACTAAATAAATCAAAGACTGATTTTAACTAGTACTTATTTTAATCCTTATTGAACTTTTTGACAAATTTGTAGGTAAACCTAGTTTATAAGAAACAAGTAAGCCAAACAATTAATAGATAAACAGATATGCATGTTAAGGTACACTTTTAAGTGCAATTCACTTCTGCCATATTTGCATGTTTTGATAGATTGAATATATCCGAAAATCTCTCCCAAGTTTCTGTCAACCAAAAACTTTGGTGTTTGATTTGGAGCAGCACTTTCCACACAGTTTGTGCTTTCTGCAGTTTCTAATGGTGGAAAAGTGCGTGTGACTTATAATGGAAGGTCATCACGCAAATATGGACAAAGACCGCTTCTCTTGGGAACAAGAAAATCTTATTGCCCCCGTGCTATCATCTGAAGCGTTGACCGGTTTAAGGTGATCCACGGTTGGTGTGTTAGCCCTCACACACAGTGTTCCAGTAATGATGACTTATAAACAGATCAATGTCACCAAGGTTTTCAAAAGAAGCAACAACAATGAGATGAGAAGAGAAGAGTATGATCTGCCCAGATAGTATTATTGACCATGTCTAAATTTTTAATGTTACAACTTACATTACAAGTTGGTACAAGACTCTTTTCTGTATAATGAACCAAGAGGGGTATTCAAAGTACACAAGAAAAATACAGATGTGGTTATTATAACAGACAAGCACTTATTAGTTACTACAAGGGATCACAAAAAAACTGGAATGGAAGCAGCGATACCCTAGATCAGGATTTACAGAATGCACCAAGTGTATCGTCCAGGGTATTTCTGTCATAATCCCAGTAAAAAAGCAACTGCCTTGAGGACCTTTTAGAAGGATATGCCTTAGCAACTCATCAGCAACCGTCTTATCAACCTGATATACCACAACAATTGACCCATTAAGCATTATTAAACAGAGAATTGAACTCCAAAGTAATTTCTAAGCATTGGCTGCTTACCACCATGACAGACTTCAACACGTTGACAGTCATGGTTTCAGGAGGAGCAGTAGGTAAATTAGCCTGTTTTAGAATGCTGTGAACTCGCTTCATAATAGAATCATCAATCTAACCAAGGTGGTATGACACGTTGACAGCCATTACCTGTGTATACACGATTTATTCAGCAAAGGTCTGAAGTAAAGGGAAAGAAGCTCACTTGGGAAAAAAATGGGTACAGCAATATACAGAAGTGTAGTTGCAATACTGTACCAGCTGCAACAGCCTCTCCATGAAGCCACTTGCCATAGCCAACTCCAGTTTCTATTGCCTAAAAGAAGGGCCACATGATTATAGAGTGTTTGATAAGAAAGGAACTTTACTAATAAAGAAAATGCAGAAACTAGTAACAGAAACAGAATTTCGTGGCATAGTGTGATCACAGAAAACTCATTCAGCAAACAAACACATATTCATAGATCTATAACCCTTTGAAATTCGCAAAAAAGTCAATCAACAGAATTGTGACAGCTAAAAGTTTAATTGTTTGGAATAGAGAAAGGAAAGAGAAAATCATAATAGTAAGATGTTTATTAGAATGTCTCCCAGGAGGGAAAACTAGGAAAAATCACCAGTATGACTCAGAGCAATATAGTATGAAAGAGGCATGGTTAATGATTTAACATCTGATGCCACTTTTCATTACAAAAAACTGGTAAGAATAAAGTAGGACACATATTTTTCTTCACATTTTTCATGGTCTATCTTTTGCAGAAACTCAAACATCATGATTGAAATAACTTGACTTACTGAAATGGAAAATACTAAAATAAGCTTGTACACCATCTTTAATGCTAATTTTTCTCAATCGATCTTTGTCTCTGCTACCAACTATATTATTCTTATTTGCAAATTGAGACATGAAGCTGTATTACTTTTTAACCTAGGCTGCAAATATGTCAGCAATGTACTTAAACTGGCAAAATAAAACCTTCACAGCACAAATTTCACAGTTTTGCAACCTAACCTTCTACAAGAACCAGTCAAATGGGCGCACCCACATGGCCAAATGTATGGCCCAAGTTTAATATTGCCCTCAGTCCACTTTCCTTCTCATCTAAGGACACAACCTCAGCCTTGTTTTCACATGAGCGCTTTATGGCAAATGCCAGTGCACTAGGGTCCCTGCAGTGGATAATAGTAACTTGTAAGAACAGGAAGACTAGAAGAGCATTACGAGAATAACTGATCAATATTCTGGTAAAACAGATATAGACCAACAAAAGTTTCTATGATTCCAATAAGTAACGAAAAGCAATAAAGTTCAAGCTTAAGATACTTGTTCCAGCCAAAATTACAAATTTTAACATTCAGTTCCAAAAAGATCGGCATTCTTGACCCAAGAGATGCTTTACCTCCTATTACTTGCTATGTAGAACATGATAATAGCAGGATCTGCAAGCTTATTACAATACACGAATGATAATTCTACCTTGTCGTCAATGCTGGCATATTTTTCTCCTGCCACTCAAAGAATTTTGTATCTCTAATGAGCCCATACTTTATAACCTCTGCAAGCCCTGGTGCGACCTCCCTATCTGGTAGTGTATTTATTGTGTCTGTGTCCATTAGCACACACTGCGGTTGGTAACAAGCACCAATCAAATTCTTTCCAAGGCGATGGTTGATCCCAGTTCTGCCAACAACTGAGGAATCAACTAGAACATAATATACAAACCAAGAAATAGAGTAAACAAATTAAAGTAAGAAGCTGAGATTAGAATTATTAACATCAAGCGGAGGAGCAGGAGATCTAAGTGAGACAAATTTGTTCTACCAAAAATATATATATATATATATATTAACAGAGACTGTGAAATATTAGGGGACAGTGAAGGACCTGTGCCGTAACAGTGGTTGGAACCTGAATAAAATTAACACCACGTAAGAAAGAAGCAGCGGCAAAGCCACACATATCACCAATCACACCACCCCCAAGGGCAACAAATGTATGTCGCCTGTCCAATCTTGACTCGATAGCCTTGTCAAAAACTGTCCTATCAGTCGAATATGCAACTGCCTTTAATGTTATTGCCAAGAGTATTTCAAACACAACTGTTAATCTAAACATAAAAGACCTACGATGTCGTTGTACTACTCACCATCTGGTAAAATCACGTCTTCAACAGAAACATTAGGGTTTCCTCTAGTTAAAGCATCAACAACTTTGTCCAGGTACAATGGCGCAATCATATTATTAGTGACCACAAGAACCCTCTTTCTATGAACATGCCTTTATGCAGAAGAATGTCAACAATGAACCAAATGCCTGCCTCATAGGAAAGTTGATACTCTTGGGTTTAAAGATTCCTTTCTTGCTTCGAGTAATCATCTGATGTGTATTTTGTCCATCTTCCCCTTCTGGTCTATGAGAAATGACTGTGTCAGTGTCATTTGAACCATTAGTGAATGTAGGTTGAGGAACGTTACTATCACAATCTTGAGTGTTATAAGACCTTGACACCGAGTTTGGGATATGTGAAGAGTCTATGATTGCAGGACATGTTGATTCAGCTTGTTCCATCGAATCAGATACAGAAGTTGATATCTGAGAGGTTGAATTCTGATCTTCACTGAAACCTTGAACTACCAGAGGATTTAGTTACTCTGAAGCATTAACAAATTTGGGTGGCTGTTTGGTATTTAGAAAACCATTTGCAAATAGAAACTCCTTCTCATTAAACACCACATGTCTAGAAACATATACTTTCCCTGTTGAACTCAAACATTTGTAACCTTTATGAGCATTACTGTGCCCTAAGAAAACACATCTCTACGTATGATATTATAGCTTATGTTGATTATATGGTTTTAGACAAGGGTAACATGCACATCCAAAGGCTTTGAGACTTTGGTAGTCAAGAGTTTTGTTGAATAGCACAAAGAAGGGCGAGTTACCCTTTACAACAGAAGTTGGCAGGTTGATAAGATAGACAGAGGTTTGAAATGCATCCCACCAATAGCATAATGGCATGTTTGCTTTAGCTAGAATTATGAGACCAACATCCACTATATGTCTGTGCTTTCATTCGACTCTCCCATTCTGTGCTGAAATGTAGGGACATGATTGTCTGAAGATGATTCCTGATTGTTGCACAATGTTACCAAAACTTTTGTATTCTCTTCCATCGTCACCTTGCAGTACCTTACTTTTTCTTTCAAATTGGTCCTCAACTGGTTGTTTAAATTGCATAAAGGCATACAAGGCTTCTCCTTTGTATTTAGTGGATAAATTCATGTGTATCTACTGAAGTCATCAACAAAATGAACATAATATCGAAAACCAGAACCAGAGGCAATAGGTAAAGGTCCTCACAAATCAGTGTGTATTAAATCCAAAGGAAAGTTTGCTCGAGAATCTGATGAATTAAGAGATAGCAGATGAGATTTGCCATATTGACATGCTTCACAAAATGTAAAACTTTCATTAGATCTAGTTTTGATATTACAATGATTTAATATTGGTGATAAAGCCCTATCAGATGGATGTCCTAACTTTTTGTGCCAGTCCTCTTCAAATGAGACAAGAGCAGTGTCAGCAGCCACAAAATTATTGTATGAACTCTGTTCCATCTCATGTAGTCCTTCCTTAAGCCTCTCTTGTAGCACAATGCTCCTTGTTGCCTTGTCCTTCACATAGCAACCAGTAGAGTTAAACTCAACATATACATTGTTATCATTTGTTAATTTGGACATACTCATCAAATTTTTGGTAATATTTAGGACATGTAAGACTTCTTTCATCATAAGAGAATGATTTTGGCATGATAAAACAGCAGAACCAATATTATTGATTTTAAGTTTTTCCCCATTTCCAACAATTAGATTTGCCTTACTAGTGTTTTCCTTCAGATTCTCAATGAAATTGCTACTGTTAGTTACATAAGCACTTGCCCCACTATCCATATACCAGGATGGATCATTGACTGTATGTGGATTAGCATAGTAGGCAGTAGCTGAACATTTCCTGTTATCTTCAAAATATGATCCCATATAATCTTTGTCAAACCAAAAATAGCATGTAGCAATTGCATGACCAATTTTACCATACACCTAGCAAATTGGTTTGCCTTGATTCCTACCTCTGCCACGATTTCAACTTCCTCTGAAACCTCTTGAGCTCGAACCTCTCCAATGAGCTCTACTGTCTTCAAAACTAGAAGAAACTTTGCTTGCTGGTTTGTTCATGACCATATGAGCACTGGGTTGTCCGAGAGTAAAACCATTGAAACTATTTAGTTGTTCAGTTCTGCTTTCAAAAGTGAGAAGTGTAGCTTGAAGATCAATCCATGTTAAACCTTCTTTTTCCACAAACAATAATGGGATTGTATTCAATATCTAAACCAGCCAACATTTATGTAACTAAATCATCAAGAGGAATTGGACTTCCAGCAAGAGTAAGATTATCTGAAATGTTCTTCATCTTGTTCAAATAGTCCTCCATTTTCATAGTTCCTTTCCTGGTTCTTTGTAGTTCCCCTTTGAAAAAGGTGATTCTAGCTCTTGTGTGTGCTCCAAAGATGTCTTTGCTGCTGTCCAAAGATCCTTCGAAGTCTCACAATGCAGCATTTGAGAAGCAACTTCCACAGTTATGGTATTAAATAACCACCCAAGAAGTAATTGATCGATGGTTACCCACTCTTCGAATCCAGGATTTGGCTTAGTCTTTGCGCCTTCAGAGATAAATGTAGATAGACACGGCTTGGTTCCAAGAATAAATCCATCAAGCTTGTTTCTTTTGATTATAGGAAAAATCATGGAACGCCATAATAGATAGTTGCTCCTGTCCAACTTGACAGAGCAAATCTGATTCAAGGAGGTTATGAGAAAGGTGGACTTCGGAGTGGTAAGTATCGACGGGGAGGAAGACATGGAGCCGTGTTTGTTCTCAACAGCAGAGGAAGTGGGTGTGCTTTGAGTATTCATAGCATAAGCCTTCGTGCTCTGATACCAACATAGAAAAATGCAAGAATGTAGTGATAGTAGGTAAGCTCACAGAATTGATTTCTGAGAGCAGCTTCAGTAGAAATATATACATAAGGTTGTTACACTATATACGATTTATACATTGCCAGGTGTCCTTTAATAATAGAAAGAGAAAACCTCCTATATAATGTACCCAATAAAAGTTTGACAGCAACGTAATGGAAAGATTCTCCACCTTCAATATGCATTACAATTTTAAGCATGTGTTAACAGTTGGAAAAAAAAAGTTCGTACATTTATATTGATACAAACAAACCAAACTATAAAACCAACAACAAATGAGATGCTTTGACTTCAGGTTCAAACTTGTCAAGCAAACCTAAGAAACCATTGAACCTAGGATGAGCATCGCTTCTCTAGTGATGCTACCAAAAGAAGGACCCCCAGTGGAGCCACCTTTTCAAAGAGCGTCAACGTTCTCTGGATAGATCTCTACCCTCAGAATGCCAACGTTCTTTACACCAAACTCATGAACGGACTCAACCCCCCAAATGAAGGCGAAGATAGAATCACACTTCATTGCAAAAGCCCTACGAATGTGATCTTAACAGGGAAAGAGGTGAACCCCCCCACGCAGATGGTGATGAAATGCCGAAGAGAGTCAAAACCCAATAAGATAAGACCCTGGAAAGAAACCCTATAAGGCACCAAATGTATGAAGATGCCCCAGTAGAAAGGAATAATGACAATCTCACAGTTCTGAACCATGATCCTAGTAACTCTACCATTCCATCTTTCAAAGACAAGCTTCTTAACATGGGAGAGAAGACTGAGGAGGTCCTTGTCAAGCCAGAGGACATTATCATTACTGTAGATGAATTAATTCCCTTAATATCCTTCTCTGAGCGTGTGTAAAAACTTCTGGACGAAAGCATGAAGTTGGCTATTATTGTAAAACTCTTGGAAAGATCCATATGGTACAAAACCTTGAAGGATAGACTTGTCATCTTATGGAAGCCCATGGATTCCTCTCAACTGATCGACTTGGAAGGTGGCTGTTTCATAGTCAAATTCAAAGAACAGAGTGATTTTCATAATGCCCTGTTAGGAGGTCCTTGGACATTCTTTGGACACTACCTCATGGTACACCTTTGGACCCTTTCATTCAAGCCTCTACAGTATACTATAAATCATGTAGTCGGATGGATTTGGCTTCTCATGCTCCCAACTTGTTACTATCATAAGAGTGTAGTCAAATCCATCAGAGAGATGCATGGAGAGGTGGTTCACGTGGATTATAACACATAATCTAGGGATAGAGGAAAGTTCGCGACAATGGCCATCTCCATTGATCAGAGTTGATGGAGAGCTAATATTTGTGAAATATGAAGGCCTCCCTACAATATGCTACCACTATGGTCACTATGGCCACTTGGAGAACGCCTGCCCCTCGAAGACAGGCCCCAAAGAACACGACTCCATTGCTGCTTAAAAGATGGAGACCACCATGCCCATGGCAGCGTATGAGACAGAGGCCTTTGGTCCCTGGATGCAGGTGCAAAGGCGAAACCAAAAAAGTGACACATTTACAAAAAAAGTGTCAGAAAATATAGCTCAAACAGATGCTAATAAAGGCACAAGGTTTGACCTATTAGCTACCTTAGATGATGCAGTTAGCGATGCTGAGGAAGGTGCTCAGAGGGTCACAGTGAATGTCAGAGGCGCTGTAAAAGACGCATCAGAAACATCAACTTGGAAAAACAGGGATACTTATAAGAAAAGCAAAAGAGCAGATGGTTCGAAGTCAACTCACAGCAGAAGGAAAAAATGGGATCCTTACCACTAGTATCAAGAATACAACAAGACACAATTCCAGTGCCGCATAAGTGGAAAGCAATGAGAAAAGATTCTCTTCCAAAGCTTACCAAGTTGTCCAATCAAATATTACCTTGAAGCTCACGAGACATGTAACATCTGATTTTTTGAAAATGAAAGAAAACGTGATAAATGTAATGTACGGTTTCTCCTTAAATGAACAAAACTCACGGATACAAAAGGAAGCCCCCAAAATGAGATAGTCAAGATGCCAAAAAAATTTAGGAAGTATTCTAGACTCTTAAAAATGAGAATCTCAGGCTCAGACGGAAAGAAAAATGGAGCTAGAATGAAGAAATAATTTCTTACGAAAAGTTTACGAAACGTAATGGCATTTTCATAATTTTGAGTAAATTTTGGAATTCACACAGGAAGGCTTTTTAAATGAAAGTTTTGAATTTTTCGGGGTTTTCAGAGGCCCTGAAAACCATGGGAAGCCCTGGGACCAGTAAAGACCCTCCGATGTAATTTTTCAATGTCAGTTGACTCAAATTTTGACCGATTCGTTCGGGAAGATTTTAACTTCGATTTGAGTATTCCAAAGGTATTTTATTAAATTGGGAACCTATTTGTTATGATGAAAAAGACAGATCTAAAAAAAGAGCTAAAATGAAAGAGAAATAGAAATGCTATTACGAAAGGGCAAAAATGAAATTAAAGTATTAAAGGAAGCTTCCAAATTCTTTTTTATAAGTCACGTTCTTTCTCTCCTTCATTAAATCAACTTGCTTCTATCCATTTTCAGAGAAAAACTCCAGCTTCTTAGATGCACAAGAGAAGGAGGATTTTGGAGGAAGAAATTTAAGAAAAAAGGTAAGAAACTTTAAGAAATTCCATATCCTTCCTTCTTGAAACTTGCTCTTCTCCTCTCAAGCTTTCTTTCTATGGTTTTAATAGAGAGTTTGGTGCTATTTTGGGGGCGGAACAGAGAGGGAAATTTCAAAAATTGAGGGAGCAAGCCAACCAAGTGGAAGAATAAGCCAAAGGAAGCAAGAAAATAAAGTAAAACTTCCATTCTTTGGTAGTTTCTTCCTCCCTCTTCCTCTTGCACGAATTTGGCCACCATGAGCCCAATTCTTAGGGGCTATTTTCTGCCTAATTCATGGAGGGATTAGGGGTTTTAGGTGGCAAGGATTAAAAATGAACCAATAGAATCAAGAAAGGAGCATTAGGAAACAAGATGGAATCATTAGGGATCTAAATGCTCCCTTGCAAATTTGATTTAACATGAATGTTTTTAAACTTAAATGAATGTTTAAATATACTCCTAAGATCCCTAAGAGGTCCCCCATATGCCTTTTCCTCCATGAAAATGAACAAAACCCTATGGAAAGTTATGAACCTAGAAGTTGGAAAAGTATAAAGCACTTAAGGGGATTGTAGAAACTAATTTAATCCATAAGTTTCCTTAGCTATTTAAGTGTTTCCTTAACCTCCTACAACTCTTAACAACCTCCTTAAATGGTTCCCCTATTAAAGAAAAATCAAGAAGCCATGAAATTCCATTTATGTTCTAGGTTTCGGCCAAGTAGGGATGGCATAGTTAGAGAGAGTTTTTAAATTTTTTTTCAAGCCCATTTTTGAGTCATATATGTTGAATGAATGTGAGGAGAAGCCTTGGAAAAAATTTAGGAAGTTTAGAGAATAAGTTAGTACTTTAGGTTCCATATTGTGATCTAAAGAAGCAACATGATGTTAGGCCTTTTGTTTTAATGATGTAATGACTCCAAGAGACTTAAAAAGAGTCAAAAATCATATTTGAGAGTAAAGAATGAGGCCTAAAAATCATTTGAGGGATGTTGCTTCATTAGGTGCCATTATAGACCATAATAGAACCTATAAAGCAATTTAGTGTTTCACTAAGTTATGTAGTTTTAGAATATGTTTTATGAACCTAATTGGCTCCCATAAATTATATCTAGGCCAAGAGGAACCTTCCCCACACTTTTGTGGTTGTGTAGCCGAAAAGAAGAGCTTAAATTCAAAGGAAAAAATGTGTGAATTAGTGCAAGGTAGCTTTCTCACCTTCTCTCATGCATGGATGTGTGTTTAGCTTGCTTTGGAATATGTGTATGTGTATTTTTAAGCTATGAAAAGTATGCTAGCATCCCTTTATATGCCATGATTTTTGAGGCTATGTTATGTTTTTCAATGATTACATAATGTTTGTATGAGTTTACTTGAGTGTAGAGAGGCCAAGAACTCTTCATTTTGGTGAGGATGAGCTAACAACTCTTGAGTTTAGTTAAGACAAAGTAAAGAGCCTCCCAAAAGTAAAGTAGGCTCCCAAGAGTATGGTTGAGTTCAAAGTGCTCAAGAAATAGGTGAGGCAAGTCCAAAACTCATGAGGAGAAATGTGAGGCCAATCCAAACACTTGGCAAGCTCTTGAATGATTTGTATGAGTTGCTCACATGCCAAGTTTGCTTTTAAAATGTCTATGGCTTTTATTTTCTCCATGTATGCATTTGTAAAGCTTGATTACACATATTATGTATGATTGAATAGGAGATGAGCTATTGAGATTGTTTGAATCTCATCCCCTCCTCTCCAATGATCTAACATGCTAGGTAGACCAAGTAATTATGGTGAAGGGAGCCAACAACCATGAAGAGCAAGGATTGACAAGCTTATTTATTATTTTGCCTATTTTGAAACCATAATGATGGTTTATAATGTATACAATATTGTATGTGTACCATGAACCTTAAGACATGTGTAAATATACTATTATGTAATGTTTAGATGTATGAAAATGATATATGACCCATAGCACTCAGTTTGAGTATGTAATGCAAAAGTGTGCAATATGGAATTTTAATGAAAGTATGCATAAGTGTGGGTTGAATCGCCAAAATGAAATGAATGAGGTTTAGGGCCATTTGGGTAGCTCACTTAAGTCTCAAATGTATTTTTAGACTTGCCCAAAAGGTGCCAAGATCGAGGGAAATCCATTTGGTAACTTTGACACCCTATAAGGAGCCAAAATTGATCATTATGGAACCCTATATCACTTTTTAGCCAAATGAGTTAGTCTTGATCTGAGATTTAGCATGCAATTAGGTTTCATTGAGAGCTTTCTAGAAAGTTAAAGATTATAATTTTTTAAGATTTACAGAATATTTGATGATTTTTTAAAATTGGCAAAATTTATGAAAATGGTCTAATGCACTGTTACAATGGTCCGAAATTATTTTCTATCACATAAAACTCAAATGATGTCAAATTGTCATGAAATTTTATACAAAGAAATTAGACAATCACAGTGACTCGTGCCAACTACAAGCACCCCATTTGGATATCTAGAGAGAAAGATATGAATTTTTGAATTTTCTGTCCAGTATCAGTAACCTTGCCCAACTAGAAGTACTGTTCTATCAAATTATGAGGTCTGGGCTTGATGAATTAATCTAGAGATATTTTTCCTCTCTATTTGACATCTATAAATTTTCATATTGGTATTATTTGCATGGATTGGATTTTTTTTGAATTAATTGGACATTTTTGAAGTTCATATCAGTAAACTGTGACAGCATCAGGACCTAATCTAACATCTAGAATATTTCGCATGTCAAAGGCTCTATTTGTGGGATGTTATGACTTGTGCATATTTTTAGCATAAAGTAGACATCCTAAGCTTTCTAGAATGACCAAGATTGTATGATTTCAATTTTTTTAGATTTAGTTATGATTTTTCAAAGTTTGCCCAGAAAGGAAACTAATTCTGGCCGAGAATGAAACCTCCTTTTCCACCTTCCAATTCGGTTTCCATGAGTTGTAGGCATGTTTTTGTGATGCAAATGAGTTGTAATGATATAATTAAATATGAGAATATATAGCATGAGCTCACATGGCCCACGTGACACCAAAGGAAATTTTTAGTCATGACGCGACGCAAAAAAAATGTTATTTTTAATGAAATTTCTGACTTCCTTCTTACTATATATCACATGAGCATGTACATGATGATGGATGTGAGCTAGAAATTATGGTGTTACAAGACACAACACTGTTACCATTATTGATATAACGGCTAACCATTCAAAGAAGGTTGGGCCCCCTCGTTTGGATGATCCGAGGCCCAATTCCCAACAGAGGTGGATACTCAAAACTGACCTAAAATCTAAGCCAGCGGATAGGGACATGCCACATAGAGTCAAGATCCAAGCTGAGCTCAAAATCAAGAGCCTGGTGCCTAAACTTAAGTGTTTCAATGAAGGGCCTTTCCTAAGATTTGCTACAAGCCATCTCAGAGGAACTCGAACACGCTTTCTTAGAAGATGAAGATAGTGACTGCATGGCAACAATGTTGGACATCGAAGGGGTCCCTGAGACTCCCTTTGATCTCAACTAATCCCCACCTCTTCTCTCATATCTATTATGGTTTGGAATTGTCAAAGAGCAACTACTCACAAGTTTCACATGGTCCTTAAATCCTTCCTTCAAGGTTACCAGCCTGAGGTTCTCGCCCTCCTTGAACTATGAATTTCTGGCAACTAAGCTAACAGAGCAATTCAAAAAATTGGCCTCCCTAGATCTCACAGAGTTGAGGCTAATGGTTACTCTAGGGGAATTTGGGTGTTATGATCTAACAATATCGACATCCAGATCCTCGAGAGCCACTGCCAATTCATCCATACCTCTATTACCTGGATTGACCGAAATACTACCTTTACCTTTACCACCATTTATGGCAGCCCACACTAGACAGTAAGAAAAAATTTGTGGAAAGATCTCTCATCCATCATTAATAACTAAAGTGAAACATGGATTCTTTGTGGGGACTTCAATGTCACCTTGAACATAGATGATAGAAAAGGAGGGGAGTGCCGTAGAATTGGTGTTTACAACTCCTTTGTGAGTTTTGCTCATGAAAACGGACTCATTGACTTGGACTTTGTTAGACCAAAATACACTTAGAGTAGGGGTACCCTCTTAGTAAGACTAGATTGGGCCTTAGCCAATAACTGCTGGGCCAACGCGTTCCTAAACTCATCGGTGATCCACTTACCCAAGATCCAGTCTGATCATCGACCAATTCTATTAAACTTAGGCCATAACAATGCGAGGAAAATTGATGACCTTCCTTTCAAGCTATTGGCGGCTTGGTTGTCTCATCTCGGGTTCAATGACCTTGTCAAAGGGAGTTGGGATCTGGATCAAAACTTGATCGTTAACATCCAAAACTTCATCTCGAAGGCTTGTCAGTGGAACAAAGAAGTCTTTAGCGAGATTGGCAAACAGAAGAGACAACTTCGTGCTAGGTTACTAGGCACTCAAAAAGCTTTGGAGTAATGGCCTTACTCTACAAGGCTTCTACAGCTTGAAAAGAAGCTTCAGAAGGAGTACGAAGACTCATGCCTTCAAGAGGAACTTCTTTGGCTCTAAAAATCTCGCAGCAACTGGATTTATCTGGGTCATCAGAACACCTCCTGCTACCATACCAAGGCTGTGATCCAACGAAAGAGAAGTCGTATTAACTCCATTCGGGATGATGAAGGGAACTGGCAATATGACGAAGACCACATGAACAATGGCTACTGATTAGTTCAAAAATCTCTACTATATTCAAATCCCCCAACTCATCCCTTACACCGTTAAAGGTAAGTTTCCCATCATTAATGCCCATCTTCTTAGCACTCTGGACCACGATGTCACCATGGAAGAAACTTGAAGGGCTGTCTTTGAAATGAGCCCTCTAAAATCCCCTGGTCTCGACAACTTCCACGCCCTCTTCTACCAGAGTAAGTGGGATACTGTCTTCAACTTCGTCAAGAACCTCCTTAATGGTGGGACCATGACCCTTGGAATTAATAAAACTCTGATCACCCTGATCCCTAAAGTGGATAATCCTCGAAGTCTTAAAGAGTTCAAACCCATTAGCTTATGTACTGTTGCCTACAAGATAATAACCAAGATCATTGCCAATAGGCTAAAGCTTGTTATGCCGAGTCTCATCCAACCTCACCAAACCAACTTCATCAAAGGTCGGAATATTACAGACAAAATCATCATAACTCAGGAAGTGATTCACTCCATGCGCCGTATGAGGGGAAAGACTGGCTGGATGGCAATTAAAGTGGACTTGGAGAAAGCCTTTGACAAACTTAGGTGGGAATTCATTGAGGAAACCCTCCATGATGCTTAGATTCCTAACAAGCTTATTAACTTGATCATGCATTGTATCTCCACCCCTTTGATACAAATTCTTTGGAATGGAAAACCTTCAGACTCTTTTCCCTCCTCCCGGGGTGTTAGACAAGGGGACCCTCTAAGCCCTTACATCTTCGTCCTTTGTATGGAAAGGCTCTCCCAAGCCATCAACAAAGAGGTTAGCAAAGGTGATTGGAAAGCCATCAAGATGGGCAAACAGGGGCCTCCTTTCTCTGACCTTTTCTTTATGGATGACCTCATCCTTTTTAGCGACACCTCCCCCTAAAAAGTTAAGCTTGTTAGGAAGCTTCTTAATGATTTTTGTAACTTCTCAGGCCACACAGTGAGTAAGGCAAAAATGAAAATTTTCTTCTCTAAGAATATAGGTCGAAAGGAGGCTTCTGATATTTACAACCACCTAAGCTTTGCTCAGATTGATTGCTTGGGCAAATATCTTGGGGTTCCCTTGAACCACAAAAGAGTTACCAAAGACATTTATGCCTATATCACTGAAAGGCTACAACACAAGCTCTCCGGCTAGAAAGTTAACACTTTGTCCCTCGTCGATCGAATTACTCTTGCCAAAAGTGTCCTATCCTTTGTCCCTTATTATCCAATGCAGACCTAGAAGCTTCCCATTTCTTGCTGTAATGATATTGAGAAGATCATGCGTAATTTTGTGTAGGGCAGCACTAACTCAAGAAAAGGCATCCTTTTGGTCAGATGGAGCGATATGTGTAAGCCTCTTAATAATAGGGTCTATTATTATGGTATGAAAGTCATGGAAGGTTAGAACCGAGCTTTCCTTTCGACGCTAGCCTTCAACCTTACCACTAAACTTAATCTTCTTTAGGTAAGAGTGTTACATGGTAAGTATGGTTGGCATCATGGCAACTGGGGTATTTTCAGGAAGAATAATCATTCTTTTCTCTGGAAGAGTATTGCCAGCATTTGGGACGAAACTGTGCAGAACATAGACTGGGAAGTTAACCCTAATGGTGACATAAGGGGTTCTTGGAATCCCAATAGCAGTGGCCACTTTGTTGCCTCCGCTTATAAAGCTAACCAAAAGATTAATTGGGGAACGGAGGATCCTAAATGGGATACCATTTGGAAATGGCCCGGACTTTAAAGAATTCAGGTTTTCCTTTGGCTTGTTGCTAACAATAAAATCCTCACTAATTCTTAGAGATGTCGCAGGCATATGACGCTCGACACTACCTGCACTCGTTACACCAATGGCGAGTAGGATATAAACCATATCCTTAGACAGTGTCTGTCGGCCCTTTCCTCCTGGCATCACATTGTCCCTATTCAGCATAGAGGAAGTTTCCTCCAAGGTAATTTCGCAGACTGGATGATGTGAAACCTCAAGTCTTGCAGAGGCAATTAGATATGGAGCATTCTTTTTGGCACTATGTGTTGGAAGCTCTAGTGTAATAGGAATAATTTTGTTTTTAACAACAATCCTTGTACCCCCGTTGATCTTGCCTAGAATGCTAGGAGCCTTGTTATTCATATCTTAGAAGCTAGAGGTGTCCTCCAGAAGGTGGATCACGGTGTCCCTTAACGGGCACAGCGTCCATCCTTCTTTCTTATATTCTTTATTCTTCTTGTTATTATACCTTTCTTTTCACTCAAAAAAAAAAAAAACCAAACTCAATGATGGAGAGAGCTTCAACTTTTGAAAGATGCTTTGTTTTATATACAATTTTTATCCATAATCATAAGCCTTCAGTTTTCTTATAACTACTGTTCACCTTTATTTAAGCAATAAAAGAAAATGAAAATTTGGCAAGATTAACAGAAATAAGTAGTGAAGATAAAGATGAAATCATCTTTTAACACAGGTGATAATTGAAATGATATTTGAGCTATGACATTGATAATAGATTAACTTATTACCTCAGGAGAAGCTGGGGTTTATCAAGGAGTCCAGATCCGATGTCAATCGGATAGCTCCGGCTTCCTAAATCAACCTCCATAATTGTAGGAATTCTAGGTTCTGTTTTTGTTGCAAATGAATCCATAACTCGAGTCAAACTGGCGCAAATCCTAGATTTTCTGCCTCGACTTATGCTTGACACAAAAACCCACTCCATATTCAACTCTGAAGAGTTCTTTGGTGACCAGAACAAAATTTGGGGAGACACATAATTAAACTTTTGAACCAAAGAGAGGTGAATGTATGAGAAATTGGCATTGGATTTTGAGATTGACAAGCTTATTGTTTTCTTGGTCAAGAGAGAAAGAGAAAAATGGTTCGCCATGGAAGCCATTGAACTGGCTTGGAGTTTAGCAAAGGAATGAAAGCAATAGCTCCAAGTTTGTGGTTGGTTTGGGGGGTGAAGGTAGCATGGTGGTCGTGTGCTTTGGCCTTTAGTTGAAGACGTTAGAGATCAATGGACTTTAGTGAAGGGCTGAGGCGGGCTACGAGTCCTAGTTAATGGTAATGGAATTTTTGACGATTCGTGAGAATTGAGAAGAAGAATACCATCTCGTCGCGGAAAATTGGATTGTAAGTGAGCGTTATAAATTCTTTTCAAGTAATAAGTTCACGTGATTTATTTAATTATGTGATAATTAATTATTAAATATAAAATAATATTTTATTAAATAATTATTTAAAATATTTATTTATTTAATAGTTGATAATTTTTTTAAAAAATTAATTTAATTTTAATATAATTAATGAATATAATTTCAACAATAAACTTATTAAATGAAAAGACCTAGATGCAGTTGTTATAAAACAATTTTTATATGTATTAATTTATATTTTTATTATCAAATTCTTTAATCAAAATATGAAAAGTGTATAATTTTTAATAACAATATGATAGGTTTATAATTTTTACAAACATTTATATAATTTTTAATTAAATAATACATCTGTTATATTATTATTAAAAAATTAAATATTTGTCATATTTTAATTAAAAAATCTAATAATAAAGATATAAAAAATTATATATAAATCAAATATTTTATTATATTAAGTGTATGATTTAATTAAAGAACTATATAGTTATCTATAAATTATATATTTATCATATTATGATTGAAAATTTATATGCTCAACATATTTTAATTGAAAAATTTGATAATAAAAATATAAAAAATTGTATATAAATTATTTTTTATTAAAATAGATAAAATATTATATATATTTAATAATTTTTAATAATTATTATATTATAACTAAATAATATAATATTTCTGAAGTCATAAGATGCTCCCATTTTTTTGTTAAAAAGAGTTATAACTAGTTATCAGCAAAGAAATGAAAAAAAAAAAGGTGCGAAATTATACCAAAATTAAGAATCCAATTTACAATGTTATGTTTTGGCTCCAAAAAAACATGACAATGTTATGGTTTTTATTTATATTTATTTTCCTACAACATAAATATAAGTTATGTATATTAATTGTTTCTATTAAAAAAACTTATGTACTTTTTCAAAGAAAAAAATTCATATACAATATCTTATATTTTTATTATCAATTTTTTTAATTAAATCATGACAAGCATATAATTTTTACAAAAAAAATTATATAATTTTTAATTAAATTATATATTTATTATAATATTATTAGAGAATCATATATTTATTATATTTTAATTAAGAATTTAATAGTAAAGATATAAATAAATTTAAGTTTAATCCTTTTTTAATACTATTTAGAAGTCATAATTATTTTTGAAATTATATTAAAACATTTAAATGATATCCAGATATTTCTTACATTACTGTGATGATAAATAATATAAAATGCATGAATTTATTTATATTATATATTAATATTATATATTTTTAAATTTATATTAGTTTATTAAAATATTATTTATAATATAAATTTTTTTAAAAAAGGAACTGCATTATTATTATTATTATTATTTAATTTAGAAACAAAGTTTGTTTTTGGGACTTTTTTTTGGGAGCTCTTTTTTACTGTTCTTTCTCACTTATTTTATTTTATTTTATTTTTGCTGTTGCTTTTTAGCTGCACCCTCGCAAGTACCAACTGACAAAATTCGCGGGGTGTCAATTCGAAACGACGAGGTCGGTCTTTCGTTGAAGGTGAATTACTTTCAACCCTCTGCCTTAGAGTTTTCGATATAATTCTGTTTACCAATTTCAATTTTGATGGTTCAGTGGTTTTGGTGATTTAATATTCAAATATTGCCTGAGTGGAGATATGTCTGATTTGCAATGATATGGAGTTTGTGTCTTTGTGGATTCAGGGAGACGATACTGTCTTTTCCCTTCCGTGCTGTTTGTAGTCTGAGACGGAGTGAACCACAACTGTTGGTGGGTGTGTCTATTAGCACAAGTGGTCAATGCATGCTCGGCTTATTCCAGTGAATTGTGGGATTTTGTATTGGGTTCACGATGGACCTTTTGATTCACCATTATTTATATGAAGAATTCTCAGTTTCGTCTACAAAAATAGGGGTTAGACGGTTAGTACAGGAGTGCTAAAGAATGCACCCTCGCTTTGACCCCATTTTGCTGCTGCGGCATGTATGAGGGAACGTAGGTTGCAACTTGTGGTTCCTAAGCAGTCCATAGTCGAGACTGGACCTCTGAAAGTATTTGCTTATGAAGGATACATATAGAAACAAAGTGATTAGAAAATCAACTAATTGATTTAGGTATATTTAGTGGTGTCAATTAAGATTTGGCAATGTATTTTCCATTTTATTCCTCAAATCCTGATTTCCTTTTCTTCATTAGTATGATTGAGTTCATGAGTCAGTTTGCCACCTATAATTTTTTATCTCATGGGTGTTACGAGTCATACCTTTAGGAGCCCTACAGTGTACTGAAATTGGGTTTGCAAGTTTTGAGCTACCATTGTTTTTCTTTTGTGGTTGTCTCTCCAATTCTTTTTTCTTGTGTTTGTCATGTGGTTGAGTTTAGAATGTTACCTAATTGGTGAGGTATGAATATGAATGTAAGATATGTTTTTATATAATTGGTTGTTTAAAAAGGATACTTAGTTAATATATTAATTTAATATGTGATATAATAGGAATACATCAATTTATATAATATATTTTATATATTTAATGGATAAGTGGGTTAAATAAAAATAATAACAATAACTAATAGTCACATGATTAAAAATAAATAAATATTTTAAAACTTAAATTCATAATAAATTCATGATCCAAATCCTAATTAACAATTAAAATAAATTAAAAAACACAAAAATAAAAAAAATTAATTAAAGTATTGCTAATTTATTAGAATAATATATATTAAAATAATAAATATTGATTATATTAAAATAATATATTTTAAACTAATAAACATTAAAATAATATAATAATAGAGCTTACTGTCGAAACAGAATCCCTTCCTTCTTTCTTTTTATCTATCCCCTCTGCCCGTCGAACATCACCTTTTTAATTCATCGTATACAAAGCCCGGCGAAGATGGAATTTCCGTTATGGTATGTGGCTTGTGCCCGTCGAGGTTTCTGACAAAGATAGCGCTTCAGTTCAGGTAAATTGAAGAATTTTATCGTTAATAGACCTCGGTGTTGATTGATTCTGTCTGGACTCCCTCTTCCCCTGCGTGGCTGGGTTGTTTGAATTTGGGGCGTTTGTCTGGATTCTGGACTCTCTCTTCCCCTTCATCAACGGATTTATTGATTCGTCCGCCGCTCCGTATGGTTCGCGAACGTACCTGCTGAAATGGTATTCGCAGGGATAATGGACGAATTAGGCAACACAGAACATTTCTTATTATCTTTCACCTGCTGAAGGAGGTATCTATGTACAGAATCATGTTCTTTTTAGGGTTATATGAGGACTAAACTGGGTTGGTAATATATCGCCTACTCAGGTTCTTCTTTTGTTTTGTGTGTGTGGGTGTTTTAAAGGTTTCATGTACCCTAACTTGATTCATCACAGTGGTCTCATTTACATTTGTTGTTATTCCCCTTTTGCAATAATAATTAAATCAGTTATGTGCAGTCATCAAGCTATCAGTCACCCTTGTAATGACCATTCTTACCTATTGTGTTGATATATATCCCTCTTTATCGAGCATTTTTGTCTGTTAAATTGTAGATGGCAAGCCGAGTTACAAGATCAAGAAGACTACCACCTCAGCAGCAGGAACAACAGTCAAGGGCTAGGTGGACCACATCGCTCACTAAGATACTTGCAGACTTAATGGTTGACCAAGTACGTAAAGGGAATAAACAGAGCAATTCTTTTAACAAGAAAGCATGGAAATATATTTGTGATGAATTTTACAGCAAGACAGGTCTGAAATGGGATAAGGAACAACTCAAAAACCGATATTCAGTCTTGAAGAGGCAGTATACAACTGTAAAGTGTATTCTTGAACAAAGTGATTTTAGTTGGGATGAAGCCACAGGATCTATAATGGCCAAGGAAGAAGTTTGGGCTAGATACATTAGGGTATGTTCCTTCATCTTTTGGTTTCTTGTTATTAATTGAATAGAAAAGCCCCTGCTTGAGGGCGAAATTTTTGCCCCTACGGCTTAGTGGCTGGTCGGCCACTTTCAGAGGCATTTGAGATTCACCAACTTTCCATTTTAGCACATGGTGACATATGATTCTTTTGAATTCATGTGGTTGGAGAGAAATGCCTGCATCCATCTATTTGACCCTTACGTATGTTATGGTATAGGATTGTTTATATGGCTTCCGTTTGATCTTCTCCACATGGGCATTTTAAAGGAGTCTTTATTTCTAATGTGCAGAGATATTGGTCAGACTTACTGCAATTATGAGCTGTTTAGGCTTTTTCTCCCTTTGTTCTGTTTGAGTTTTTTCTTGTTATTTCTCAATTGAAGACATTTTCTTCTCCACTAAGTTGTATTTCTCCTTTGTTCTTCTTTCCTCCAAAAATAAAAATGATTCTTGATAATGCTGGCCGGAGTTATTTTTATCTTCATATAAAATTAATTGACTAACTCGCTTAGGAATACATTCAGGAACATCCTGACGCCGAGACTGTAAAAGGCAGTGGGTGCCCAATCTATAAGGAGCTATGCTCAATATTCTCTGAGCCGGCAACCAATGGCAGGCATGAATTCATAGCTGCATCCGAGGGTGATGGTACTTCTAGGGCTTGTCCAGAGCCCATGAGCATGCAGCAAGAGGAGTCGTTGTCTGAATCTGAGGAAGATGAAGATGATAATGATCCTGGAACAATTCTACCTTCTACACCTATGGCAACTTGTAACCGCAAAAGAGGACGTAAAGGAATCGATGATGCCATTGCAGGAGCCATTCTGGAGATGGCAGCTGCTTCAAAAATGAGAGCAGCTGCAATAGAGCAATATAATGCCAGATATAGCATAGCTGACTGTATTAAGGCATTAGATGTGATGCAAGGTGTTGATCAACAACTATATTTTGCTGCTCTAAATCTGTTCAATAAACCCAACGCGAGGGAGATTTTCTTGTCTCTTAAAAGTGATAAACGTATAACTTGGTTGCGTGGCAAGTGTGCTGTTGCATCCAGTAGCATGGGTTGAAAAAAAGGGAAAGGATTACCGTTTGGTCACACTCAAGTGCGAGATTATTGCATTTACAATGTTGAATAGTTGATATCATATCACCATGCTTCTTGTTGCTGATAATTTGGTCTAAAAATTGAGGTATTATATTACATTCGACCATGATAAATAATTAAATCCACTGCAGGTAATGCATTATTCTACCATGTCAAAATGACAGGGATTCATGTGAGGAAGCCATACATTCAAAGTTGAAGCATCCCTTGGAAACTGGTGACTTAAAAGTTGTCAATGACTTAATAATTCATTTGACATCAGGGTTTTTAACACTAAATGTTTTTCTTCAATTATCCATTTCTTATTCCTCATTGAAAATCTTGAGAACCTCCTTTCACGCCCCCGGGGGGGGGGGGGGGGGGGGGGGGGTGGTGGTTGTTGTGGGTTGGGGAAGAGCAAAAAGAACACCTGGTGAATCTCCAACCGAGTGCTTCTAGCTCCCTTCCCTCCCAATGGGGCGGCATCCAGTGAGGATTCTACACCATGGAAACAAGACCAAACCAGAATGTGAGTTTTTGGGCTGTAATGTTTTGCCCCGACTTCACAAACTAATTGTGGCATTTCAAAATTCAAATAGCCTGGTCAACAGAGCCTTTTCTAAACAGGGTAGATCATCTGCGAATATAAGATGCAATTCTTGCGTGGAATGTATGGTTTGTGCATACAAGAGTTAGAATTGCCCCAACATCTCACAAACTAATTATGGTATTTCAAAATCCACATAGCCTGTTTAACAGAGCCTTTCCCCAACGGGGCAGATCATCTGCGAATATAAGATGCAATTTTTGCCTGCAATGTATGATTTATGCATACCAGAGAATTGCATCCTGACATAAGACCAACAGGTATAGATACAATCTCAATCATTGTGTTATACAATATAAATTTTCGAATGGTAGAGATTTTTAGACTTCTCCTTCCCTTTGTCTTTACAAATATTGTAGTACACAATATAAATTTTCGAAGAGAGAAGACTTTTACACCCCTCCTTCCTAGCTTTTACCAGGTCCACTCCTTGTTACCCACTCCTCTATACGAGTTAGTGCTGCACACCAACTTAGCCAAAGGGGGCTGTGTTTAAAAAAAACAAAAGAAGGTTAGGCCGGGCATTAAGTTGGTTGTGCTGATCAGTTTGGTTTAGCTAAACCCAGTGAAAATATAAGATTAGAATATATATATATATATATATATATATATAAGGACTAAAATAAAAAGAAATCATTTTTTATAAGTCAATTTATAATTTTAGCCAAAATTTTTAACATATTTTACAAATTATAATAACCATGGGATTAAGACCCTTATCAAGCTCTTCTTTGAATATTATTGTCACATTTAGACAAAAGAAAATGAGATGCAAAATATATAATTTTGGAGTTAAAAACAAAAAAATTAAAATTAAGATAATAAATGTATATCTTCTTAAAGAAAATAAGTAGGCCAAGTTGTTTTTTGACATTTGCATTGTGTTCTTCTTGAAAAATTATCTCAGATAATAAAGAAAAAACTCTAATTGTACTATTAAGCTTTGAATTACTACCTTTTGAAATTTTATCTTTTAAGCTTGCTTTTTCTTCCTACTTCCTCCTCTAAACTCACATTCTTTCATTTCCATTACATAGATATTGTAAAAGTATATCAAAACAAATAATCATATATCTAAAATAGTTAAATGGTTCTAAAAATATGAATTTTTAAAATTTTGAATGAAAAAAATAAATAAATATAATTTAGTCTGACCAGCCTTATTTAGTTTTAGATCATGTCAAACTCAAGTTAGACCTTAAACCCCAAACTATGAACCCAAGCTAAGTTGGGCCTCAAGCCTTTTTTTTTTTTGGCTCAACTTAAATTGAACCAGCTACTAAATTGAGGTAAACCCCGAAACCCATCTTAACTTAACTTGTGTACACCCTAATACAAGTAAATCTTTGCATGCATGTCACAATAATATATAGTGTTATACTTGGGGCAGGGCTCAAACAAGATAGGGTTCTTTATTTCATAATCTTCATTGTTAGGCAGACAAATTTTTCTCAGTGACAGTATTTTGTTTAATAAATCTCACTATTAATTATTAGATAAATATAAATGATTTAATATAATAATCGGTATTATAATAAAATATGAATATATTATATATGTCAAAAATTTTTCATTGTAATGCTATTAATAATGATCTGAGAGCTATGCAAAGAGATGTGAGGGCATGATAATAAATTTGAGTTTTATTAAATTTTTAGAAGAATAAAGGTTTAATGAATTTTTATATAAATAAAATAAAAAATGCGATTTATAATAAAAGTACAATAAACTAATAATGTTATATGTAAATTTAACCAAGAAAAATTCCCTCAGAAGATTTCATTATTTAACTTCATCAAAAAGAGTTTAATTTTGGTATTAATGCAGTACTGAATACTCCATACTACTCTCATTTATATTTTGGCAAGGAATCTAATTTATCTTTTTAATAAAAATCACATAATCTATTTTAAAATTATAGTTAAGTTATATTTTAAATTTTAGATGAATTATTTATTAGTAATATGAATAATAATAGTATTGATTTTTTAGTATTATGAGTGTATAAAAAAATATTTTCCTGTAACACTCCCATATATCTATATATTGTGAAAAAGATTCACTTAATCAGTTTTGGGAAAGAAAGATTTCCGTAAAATGAGTACAAATTTATATTATCTGGACAATAGTTAAACATATGAAGAATAAATTATACAAGCTTTTCTTAAATTTTATTAAAAGTATACAATTTTTTTTAAATAAATTATTGCTCTACACTTTAATTTAATTTAAAATTTTTTTATTAAAATATATTTTATTAACATAAATAAATATATTTTAAAATTAAAAAATTTAAATGTAGAATATTTTGATCAAAAAATTTAAAAATAAATTTAAATACAAGGTAAATTTTTATTGCTAAAATTATATATATTTTTAAAATTAAAAATTATATAATTCCAATAAAATTAAAAAAAATGGAGTAATTTTTTCAAATATGAATTTAAAGCACTTCGTTTATTTATCTCATTCATTTGTGTGTTTTCATTTATATCCCTTTCGTTATCACAGTTTAGGCTTAAATATTCATTTTTTTAATCATTCTTTGGACTTTCACATCTGGTTTAAACTCAAAAAAGAAAAAAAGAATCAATCTTTATATATATATATATATATATATATATAACCCGTAATTTTTTCTTATTTATGTTTACTGTTTATTTGCTCTGTTTTCTTTTTCTTTGAATCCCCCCTGCTTCAGGGGGCCGTACTAGTAAGTTGGTTAAACGGTTTCACGAAAGGAGGTGTGCTTTCGCATCCGTCCATCCGCAATTAACTTGCCCACCTATATACTGGAGCGTCTCGTCCACGCTCCTTGAAGCTGTAGTAGCAAAAGGAGGCTATGGTTATTAACTTCTTCTGCCATTTCTTCACGTTCACTATTAATACTTGTCTCGCGCCTTCTAAACCCCCCACACAGCAAAAGCCTCTCTTCACTTCCTTCGTCTTCCTCTTCTTGTTCCTCTCTTCCAGAAACAGATCCTGGCATTTGCAAACCCTGAAAATGGCGCCACTGCAAGTTGACGCTGAATATCTCAAGCAAATCAAAAAGGCTCATCGCAACCTACGCGCTCTAATCTCCAGCAAGAACTGCATTCCTCTCATGCTTCGTTTGGCTTAAATACCTCTCTCTCTCTCTCTCTCTCTCTCTATCTTTTCTCTGCACTCAATCCGTTTGGTTCCAAAGAAAATGAAGGAAAATAAATGGAAATGATTCTTTGAGCGTTTTTCTTTTATTGGCTTTTCCGAGTAAGCATGTGGCTATCTGGCTTCTATTGATAGCTAGACGCTAGCAATTACGAACTTCAAATAAATTCTTGTTGCTTGTTTAAATATTTACATTTATAATTTTGTAAGGGATTCAATATTTGCAGGTTGCATGACGCTGGAACTGACAATCCTACTGATATGATAAAAGGAGGTCCTAACGGTTCAATAAGAAATCAAGGAGAGTTGAATCTGTCTGATTGATGATAAAATTTTTAAGTTAATTTTATAAAACATATTAAATTAAAGATAACTAAATATTATGTATTATTTTATTACATTGAAGAATTTTTTTATTAAATAATAATTATTATTCAAGAGAAATAAATTATATTAAAATATAACATTAAGCTAATAAAAATCTAATTGAGCTACGAATTTTAATAATTTACACACTTTATACTACGAGGAAGTAATCTGTTTTAAATACATAATATCTTATTCTATTATTTCTTTACAAAACTTGTTGAACTTGTAACTCTCAAATTTTTTCATTTTTATTTTGAAGCTTCTAAATGTTATCAAAATTGCAGAAAGTTAAGTGAACTTTAATATTACCGTCAGAACTTTTTAAAAATTTTCTTTCCTCTTTCGAAGCGTTTATTGTGAAAAGATATATTAAGAAAAAAAAAAAGACTAAAAACGAAGTTGATAAAATGGACTTGACAATCACAGCACAACCATGGTAGAGAAAAGTTGTTAATTACAAGGGAGCTGGATAGCAAAACCGCCTTCTCTTTGGGAAAGAACACTTTGGCTCTTAAATTCATCATAAGCATATGTAGTGATCGAAAATTTGAAGTTTGTGGCTTTGAAGGAATAAAGTAGGATCTATAGAATTCAAATAGTGATGGTGGTGGAGAAAGAATCCCAAATTTCACAATAAGAGAGCAATGAACAAAAAGAAGTATCAATATTAAAATCTTCAACCCATGGCTTGTTCTCTTGAACACGACTCTTCCACCCATTTATGTTTTAGATAGCCATGGCAAATTAAGGAAGGAAAAGGGGCGTGTAAAGAAGAGGTTGAGTCGAATCAAATCAAAGAGAGAAAGCATGCTGAGAAGAATGTGAGGGACTTGAGCATATCAATGGATTTAATGAAGAAGGAAAGCAAAATTTGTTTGATAGAATAAGTCTTACTAAGAAGAATATAAAATATAAGAATAATGGACTCATGAGCATCAGAAGATTATAATTCTTTTGGTATGGATAAAAAGAAATGGTGGAAGCACTTTGTGAAATAAAAAAAAAAGAAAAGGATTTTCAAGCAAAGTCATAAATTGAACTAAAAGACAAGTAAAGATTGCAAGAAACAAAAGCTAAGGAAATTTAGCTTTTGTTTCTTTATCCTTTAAAAATAACTATTAAAAAATAAAAAATTTTGACATATATTGCTGTTATATCCTTATCTTGTATCAAAAAAGTCAAATGAAGCTTTTCTCCTTTGCATCTACTCAGGGAGAAGTAAGAAAGAAGAAATGTACAAGTTTGCAAGTTGAAAGTCATATATCCCTATCCACTATAGTTATTTATGTTTTATGATAAGTAAGACATAGAAGAATAAATAATAAAACAATAAATATTTTGCAAATAATTTTTTTTGGAGCCTTGTTATAATAACTAGATGAAGAATAAAAAAGAAACACAAACACATAAGAAAAGAAAAAAAATTAAGTGTATTATAGTTTTCTTTATTCTCTTCATTATAATTGTTTGAATTTAGTTTCTAGTTAAATCTATCATATGAGAACTTAAAAAATAAGTCTATAGTATCTCGTTTAGATAAAAGTTTTAAATATATTATCATATTATTCTGAATATCTTTCTTAAGTATGATGTAAGTGAGTTTTAGGGAAACCTAGTATAAAACCTTTGGTGAAAAAAGTTTTGGACAAGTTTATGTGGAACTCAAGTATTATAAAATTTAAGTTGAGCTCAAATCTTGTATTAACAGTGAGTACGTGTAAAATTATTTTTATTGTAATTTGACTTTGGATTGAGTTAATGAAAATCTCTTGAGATTTAAAGAAACTAGATGTAAAATAAAGATATCTAAATTAGGATGATATATGATGTATTTTTTTTTTCTTTATTTCTATCATTTTGCAAAAAAAAAAATTTATTGACAAGATCTTGTTGTGTCTCCTTAATCTTCTAAATATTTACTTTAATAATATCATCTTGACAAGATTTTTTTGAATCTATAAGATTTTCATTATTGCATATTTACTTAAAAATTTTTAAATTATCTCATATTTTTATAAAAGCATCTATTCATACTTTTTCTAGGTGCATTCTTCGTAATCATACCTTAAAACAATGGTTTGAAAGAAGCTATGGACCTTTTCGGTGGGTTTTGTTCTTTGTTTTATTTTACTGAAGTAGTTTTAAGCCCTCTGACCTTATGTATGTGATATTTCTTTTTTTCTAAGAACAAAAAAGTGAAATAGAAATGCCAAAGAATCACATATGCGGACCTTTACCAGTTGATTTTAATCCTTTAAAACTCTTAATTATTATTTTGTTGTCAAGAACTTTGCGGGCTTAGACATAAAATTGACCATAATCTTCTATAAATAAGCCCCCTTCCTCCTTACCCCTTTTTTTGTTTACATAAGTTATCACAAGACAACGCTTCAAGATTTTCAAGTAGAGTTTTATATGCGGAGATGCGGAGTTAACTTACATATGGTTGATTTTGTATTTTAGCTTGTTGGTATTGTTGCTGTAGAGATCACTGGGAGCCCAATGATTGACTTTCTTCCTGGCAGCAAGGTATGGTCGTTACCAAAGTTCTTTTACTACACATTTAATTCCATGGCTATTCAATTATACTACACATTTAATTCCATGGCTATTCAATTAATTTATTCTTCTCTTAATTAGGATTTTACGCAATCTCCAGAAGAATGACGTCTTCCAAAAAACAATCATGTATTAATAATTTCACGTGACTGTAATTCTGATTCTTTTTATAAGAAAATCTAAAGAGATTTTTTTTTATTTTAAAATATAAGAAATATGATATATTTTTTTATTTCATTAAATAATAATTTTTTTATCCTCCATTTATTATTACACCTAATATACTTAACAATGCATAACGTTTTTTCATACAAAATAAAAATGAATAAAATAGAAAAGAATTATCAAATTTAAACCTAATTAATGAGTCAAATTGATATTAACTATTTTTTTAATATTAATGAAACAGTTTTTCATCTCTAATAAATAAGACCGGAGGGAGTACCTTAGTGTCATTAAAAAAAAAAAATCTCTGTTAACTAAAGATATATAAAATTCTCAGAAGTTTGATTTGATGGAACTAATATATTTGGTAATAATATTAGAAACAAATATAAAAAAAAATGCTGCAAAGAAAGACAAGAAAGAAAAACTCTTGAAATTTTATAACTAAACCCGATCATAGGCCGAAAAAATCTGTCCAATCCAAAAAAAAAATAGATATGAGCAAAAAAAAAAAAAGTCAATAAAAAACAAGTCATTTTAAAAAAGTCCGAATATAAAACGGGTTTGACTTAAATTTTTTTTAAAGCCTGTTTCAAACTCGCTCGTATTATAATTATTTTTTATATATTATTAATAAATAATATTATTAAAAAATTTATATAATATATATGATTATTATATTTTTTTTACTTTTATTTGTTGCATAATATATTATTAGAAATAAATTATAATTTAAATAAAATAAATTATTAATTAGTAATATTATTACAAACATTATTATTTTGAGAGATTTTATTATATATATATATATATTTTTAAGTTACTTAAATTTCTTGCAATATTTTTTTTGAGTTATTTAATATTTAAAATAAAAAAAGTAAGCTTAACGAGTAATTAAAAAAATATATCTAATATATAAAATTAAAAAAATAATTTTTTTTTTAAATTATTCTTTAAAAAACAGGTGCTTAACTTTTTTTTAATCGGCCTTAAGTAATATAACTTTTTAATAAAAATATAATAAGCGTATAGTTTAATTAAATAATTATATAATTTTTTACAAAAATATAATTATAAATTTATTATATTTTAATCAAAGAATTATATACTTATTATATTTTTATTAAAAAATTTAATAATAAAAATATAAAAAATTACATTTGTTTTCTTAAGACAAAGTGACACATCATTATATCAAATTAATTTATTTCAAAGTCAATAGTGTGCCCTGTTTAGTAGGCATAAAATAAATATGGAATAAGACAATTGAGCGGACTATATTACTCGTTAAACTGATATCATGCTGCATCCTCCTTCCTTCAACAGAAAATAAGAACGAATTCATCCCCAACCTAGCTGGTACCTTAAGAAAGATCACAGCTTTAACTTCTTTTTTTTTTTAATAAAATATTAAAAAATAAGATTGTCAAATTCGTGAGTTTAAGTAAATTTTTTTTAAAAAAACTTATTACATAAATTTATATCGTAAACTCATAAAAGTTTATATTTGTTAATAATTATATATAAAATACAATATATAAAAAGAAATTCATCTAAATACAATTTAAATTAGACTAATTTTTTTAAAAAAATAATTTATATTCCATAATTCATATTTTTTAAAATAAAAATTTTAATCAAATTCATATATAAATATTATTTTTGTATCTTTTTTTACTGGATTATATTCAATTTAAGAATTTTTATTTTTTTTTAAAACTCAAATTGACTCAATTATATGGTGACTCATCAAATTTAATTCAAAAAAATACTAACTTAACCGAATATATCTGAGTTAAAAGCAAATTAAGCTAAATTTATATTGAGTCCAAATCTACAAACAAGTTAACACAATTTTCTTAAGTAAAAATTTAAACTTACTAAAATCGAAAAGTCAATTTGTAAATTTAATAATAATGCTATAGAATATTAAAATAGTTAATGCATACCTAATACGGTAATTCAAATAACATGTACTTAAATGAAGTAGTAACTTAAAATTCTAAACTTCATAAATATTACAATCATTCAAAATAAGTCATCCATAAAAATCATTTAAAACTACTATCATATAGGACAATAAAATAAGAAGCAATTATATATGTGAATCTCAAAGAGCACTAGTCTATATCTTTTTAATTTTAATTATTTGAGTCTGCTATACTTGATCTTATGATTCTTTGTGCATAATGTGTGCAGGGTCATGATTTTTGTCAAATTGATATTGTGGTTGTCCATCTCTCAAAAAGTTCTCTTAGAAGATGTAACGCTCTTTGTACTAGACGAATTACTATAAGTTTCATTATCACAATCAACTGAAATAATTCCACACAATGGATTCAATTATATCTATTATTCTAAATAAGTAAACAAAATTATTGAAGTAACAAGTTGATAAACTTTCATATAAAATTAGACTCAGTCTACACTTGTGAAAGGCATACATATGTACATTTACCGAGGAAAAGGTCTCCTCCTAAGATTCAATTTTTTTTTTAGGCTTCTTTAACACCTAGTTTGTATTTTTCTTCTATATTTCTTGTGAAATTTATTCATTTACGTTCGTTTTGAAAAAAAAAAAAAAAGAAACCTGTAAAACGAATTAAAATGAATATTATTTCGACTAGTTAATTGAGTTCCATCCATGGAATGGAATTGCATATTTAATCCATTTTTTTAAAAATAATTTGGGTTAACAAAATACCAACCCATTTAATATCTAAAATGGGCCATTTTTCGCTTGAGCCATTTATTTGGCCCACCTTTTTATTTTGAAAAGAAATGCCTTTATTTTTTTAATACAACATATTATATTTCTTCTAGCAACATATTATGTTTCTCTATAATAGTCTAATTTAAAAAATTATACACTGGAATATGATTTATATAATACTTTTCAATATTATTTTCATCCTGATGGCTTATGTAAGTTGGACTTAAAATCTTGATATTTATTTTTTATATTGTTCACCAATTTTCACCGAATTATTTTCTTTTTATTAAAAAAGGAATAGGAATAGGCCAACTTGAATAATGGATCAATTTAGGTAAGTCAGATTGGCCTGTTTTGATGGCTATGATTTGAGTGATAATATGAATATTAATATCTTAAAGTGTTGTATTTTATTTATCACAATCTATTCTATTCTATTCCTTCAAACCCCTTTTTGTTTCTCTCGCAAGTTTTTTCATATTGCACCAGTGTCTTTTGGGCCTAAATATTCACTTGTCGTTCTGTTTTTTAAGTCCAGTGAACACTCGTTTCCGTACTCTCAGCGCCTGCACCTGGTTGCTTAGGGCCCAAAAAAACGGAGAAATTGCAGGAAACCTTCTTGACTAAATTGTTCGTCAAAGACCAAAATAATACACATAGTAAAGAATCAGCTCGTTAAAGCGTATCAAGAAAGGAGCGGCAGTTTCGTTCGCTGACGTCCTTAATCTCGGCTCGCTACGTTACTTTTGTGGTAAGTAGGAGGACAAGAGGTTCCTGTGATTCTTACCAATTTTTCTCCTTCTCCAAGCAAGCGTGAAAAACGACATCCTTCCCCTCTGGCTGCAGCGAACATATATGCTTTTCTTGCTCCCCTGCAAACACAAATCCATACTCTCAAGTCACCATCATCATAAATACTTCTCTCGCGCCTTCTGAATTCTCCACACAACATAAACCTCTCTTCCTCTTCCAGAAACAGATCCTTGCATTTGCCAACTTTCCAAATGGCACCACCGAACGTTGACGCTGATTATCGCAAGCAGATAGACAAGGCTCGTAAAAAGCTTGAAGACATCATCTCCGGCAAGAAGTCAAACGCTTCTCTCATGCTTCGCTTGGCGTAAACCTCTCTCTCTCTCTTCTAATTTCTTTCCATCTTTTTCTCTCCACTCAACCGTTTGGTTCCAGACAAAAGGTGAGGGAAAATGAAGGAAAGAAAATGCATAGCTGGATGCTAGCTATTACGAACTACTAATAAATTCTTGCTTGTTTAAATATTTATGTTTATAATTTTGTACAGTGATTCTATATTTGCAGGTTGCATGACGCTGGAATTTACGAATTTACTGGTGTTAATTATTTCATAAAAAAAGGTCCCAATGGTTCAATAGGAAATCAAGTTGAATTGGGTGATGCCTCAAATCAGGGTTTGAAAGACGCCGTGGACCTTTGCGGTGAGTTTTCTTCTGGTTTTTTTGACTGAAGTAGTTTAAAACCCTTTGACCTCACGTATGCGACATTTGTTTTCTTTCAATAACAGAAAAAGTGAAAGACGAATGTCCAAAAATCACATATGCGGACCTTTACCAGGTGATTTTAGTCCTCAAAAGCTCTTAATTATTATTTTGTTGTCAAGAACTTTGCGGGCTAAGACATAAAACTGACCAAGATCTTCCATAAAGAAGCCCCCTCCCTTCTTCCACACTTTATGTTTGCATATGTTACAATGATGAGACACCAGATGACGCTTCAAGATTTTCAAATAAAATAGGAGTTTTATATGCGGAAATGCGGAGTCATAGATTAATTAACTTGTACATGGTTGATTTTGTATTTTAGCTTGCTGGTGTTGTTGCAGTAGAGATCACTAAGGGGCCAAGAATTGAGTTTGTTCCCGGCAGAGAGGTATTGTCGTCACCAAGTTCTTTTACCGCATATTTAATTTCATGGCTGTTCAATTAATTTATTCTTCTCTTAATTAGGATTCGAGTTCAACAGAACCTCCAGAACAAGGGATACTCCCAAATGAAAAACTAGGTATTAATAATTTTACATTGACCGTAATTAATTCCGTAAATGTCATGAAAAAAAAAAATTCTCCATTAGCAATTTGCTCATAATAAATTTAGATCTTTTAAAGTTCACTTTGGCTGAAGTGAGGAGAGAGAAAGAGAGAGAGAAAGAGATAGACAGTATAGGGCTCTTTATCTGTTGGCCCACACAAGTGGATTTCTTTCTCCTCCCTGAAATGATTTCAGACAGTTTAGGGTTTAGGTTCTCTTCAACCTGTAATATAATGTAGGATTTGAACTAATACTTTTATGTCGGTTTTACTTGTAAAACTAAAGCACAGCCCTCGGAGCAGATGTCTGATTTCTGTTGTTCGGTCCATAAATGGAAATGTGTATGTATATTTTTCGGTGTCATGTTCATATAAAGTGTAATCATGTGTGGTAATATTATTGTCTGATATTTCATGCATGTGAAGATTTAGGATTTCGAAATGGAATCTAAGGTTTTATGAGGATCTGAATGTTTTACTTAGAAGACTTCAGCACCATGATGGATGAATTTTGGAAGTGAATAATTCAGTTATACCATAAATATTATAAGTTGGAATGTGGAGCATTTGAATCCGGAAGACTGACTTTGGATCAGAGTGTTTCGGATCATTTATATTAGAGTTAGGCTATAGTTTGACTGTATATCGTAAAATTACTTTACTAAAGGCACAAATTCACAATGGTTTTGATATCTCAGATATTGACAACTTTTTTTTTTTTTTTTCTGTTTAAATTGTTAGTTCTTGCGATAGACAATGATTTTGCCCGTGGAATAATTCTATTATTATTTTGTTATGCTACGTTCTCTTTGTTTGTAATCTGGTTCTCGTTGTAGAGCATTCAACATGATCATCATACATGGCTTTTTGTAGCTGGTTGATATAACTGGATATATGCTTTCAGATGAATCGCAATTAAAGAAAATCATTCAACGCATGGGTCTTGAAGAAAAAGACATTGTGGCTCTGTTTGGAGGCTTGTGCAGCTGGGTAAAAGGATGAAGCATCCAAATCTCCTTTATCATACTACTGTCAATCATATATACTTTTAAATTCATTCTTTATTTTATCTAATCTAATTGATTAGGGTGTGCGAGTTGACCAACAATCAGGCGAAGTCCCGAAAAAGGACCAAGAGAACTTTGACAACTCGTATTTTATGTAAGCCATGTTGAAATGATGACAATTGACGACTGCATTTTTTATTATCAATATAGTATTTCAATAGTAATTCCACGCAACTCTTAACAGAAAACTGAAGGAGATCAAGGACAAGGATAGTACTCAATTGACTGAATATCTGAGGAAGATCAAGGAACAGCATGGTGCTCTATTGATGGGTAAATTCGGCGAGTATGTGAATCAATACGCAGAGGTAACCACCAACGAATTGAATACATTATGTCAATAAAACAGTTGGTTGCTGCTTCTACTTCCTGTTCATTGTACTATATATCATACTCTGGAGACCTACTAATGAATGAAATATTCTAATGTGTCGCAATAGAGGAAGGGTGATTTCTTTCGCGCTTATGCAGCTGCGCACAAGAAAGTCTCAGAGCTAGGCTTCACTCCACCTGCTGCTGCCGCTGTAACTGAGCCAGCACCTCGCAAGCCTGCTTCATGGAATCGTGTCACATTGGCGGGTATCGGAATTGCTGTTGCCACAACTGCGGTGCTCCTGGGTTACTTCCTGAGCAGAAGAAGCAAGTGAAGAGGCACTCACCCAATAATTGTCATTGGAGACCCCCGTTTTAATAATATTGTCATTGTAAATCTTTAACAACATGAATCTTTAAAATAAAATTTGAGAAGTGCAATATTCTATATATTCTCTTAATTATATGAAATGAATGGACGATTAACTTTCTTGTGTTTTAAATCGAGGGAATAATGCATTTATCTTTTTTAGACAAAGTGAGTAATCACTTCATCAAATCAAATTAATTCATTTCGAAGTCATGATGTGCCTTTTTCACAAGTATAAATTGGGAATAATACAATTGAGGGGTCAGTAATAATCTACCATGCACGCCCCAGCTGTTAAATGGAGAAAATTCATCTCGAACGCGTAGTAATGATAACTGTACTTTTTTTCTATTTCTTTTCCTAATAAGAAAAACTAATGAATGAAGACCAAGACCGTTTCAAACGACATCTAAGAAATAAATTGGATTTAAGGCAAGGATTAATATTAAGTTCTAAACTTTATAAATACCACAATCATTCAAAATAAGTCATCTATTTACATGAAGATCATTTGATAGAGTAAAAGTACTAGTATAACTGATTAAGCCACAAAAAATTATGAAACAATATGTATGTGAAGAACATTAGTCTATCTTTTTAGATTTAAATTACATTGAGCCGGCTATATATACTTGATTTTTGGATTCTGTCAAACAAATATTGTCAATATTGTAATTCTTTAAAGAAGAGTAAAAGATGTAATGCTCCTGGATTGAAATAGATTAGCACAATTGATCAAACTACACCTATTTATTTAAATAAATAAAAAAATAACAATGGACTAGCCCAATAAGAAACGCGTATTATCAAATTCAAATCAATCAGTTTGTGATAGTATATATAGCTAGGTATATTTACCCAAGAATGAAATTTTAAGATTCTTTAATAACCCTAAGTTGTATTTGTTGTGAAAAAGATTCATCTGTATCAGTTTTTTGTAACAAATAATTTCCGTAAGTAATTTAAAATTCATGTTATTTCGACGATCGTATGACAATATTAAAATTCCCCGAAATGCTACTTTTTGTTTATCTGATTCTTTTCTATTTTCATAAGTTTTTTTTCTTCATATCTCACTCCTTTCCTTGTCAATTTGGGCTTATCATTCTTCGGCTTTTTGGGTCAAGCGAGCCTTCTGGGCCTTATTATTGCGTGGGCTCCAAACATCGAGAAATTTTATGAAACATTCGTCACCCATTTCTTGGTCAAAGAAAAAGAATCGATTCGTTAAACCGTCTCAAGAAAAGGAGCTTTAAATTCACGCGCTAAGTCCGTCTGCGGGGTTATTTTTGTCATGCTATGTACTGGTGCGTTCATTACACTCTCCTCAAAGCTGCAGTGAAGTGAGATGAAAGGTTCTTCACGTTCCCTCTCGCTGGAGCAAGCAAACAAATGCTTTTCGTGTTTCCATGCAAACCCAAAACCATACTCTGTCGAGTCATAACGTAACTATTATAAATGCTTCTCTCGCGCTATCTAAACCTTTCACAGCGCAGAACTCTCTCTGCACTTCCGTCGCCTTCCTCTTGCAGAAACAGAGCGTTACATTGAACATGGCGGCAACTCATGTTGACGTAGATTATCTCAAGGAAATCGAGAAGGCTCGTCGCGACCTTCGCGCCCTCATCTACAGCAAGAACTGCGCTCCTCTCATGCTTCGTTTGGCGTAAATGCTTCTCTCTTTCTCTCTCTATTCTTTTTCTCTATGCTCGATCCGTTTGGTTGCAGAGGTGAAATAAAAAGGAAGCAAGGAAAAGAAAATAATTAAGCGTGATTTTTGTTATTCCAGTGTTTTAAAATCTCAATTTTCCGAGTGACCAACCGACGGATTTGAAATAAATTCCGGCCTGTTATGTGTTTATAATCTTTTATAGTGATTAATGATTGTATATATTTGCAGGTGGCATGACGCTGGAACCTACGATGCTAAGACAAAAACAGGAGGGCCAAATGGTTCAATCAGAAATGAGCATGAGTTGAAACACAGCGCAAACAATGGTTTGAAACTAGCCGTGGAACTTTGCGGTGAGTTTTCTTCTTTATTTTACTCGATCGGGATAAATTTTTTCCCCCATGACCCTTACGATAGTTGGTATTTTTTGAGAACAGAGGAAGTGAAGGCCAAACATCCACAAATCACATATGCGGACCTGTACCAGGTGATTTAAGTTGTGTAAAGTGCTAATTAATTATTCTTTGTTGTCCTGAATTTTGCTGGCTTAGACATGTTGTCAAAGTATGAGGAATAGAGAAACAATAGTTTGAATCACGTGTAAACATGTTGTCTTTCGAAATTATTTTGCTCCATTATCAAATTAATTGCAAAAGTTTTCCAAAATAGTAACTATTTCTGTGTGTTACCAGTACGATTTTTGTGAGTAATCCAGTAGAAGAAGAGAGTATCCAAAAAGATAAATCTAGACGCATATATGTTTAATATATTAAAAATATATATATTATATATTTTGTATCCCCTCTCTTCCAAGCTCTTCGTAAGCCGAGCTTCTCTATATATAAACGCTTATACCGTTTTATTCCCACGAAACAATGTGGGATTTCATTTTAAAATACCCATTTTTCACAACATATAAGCTTCGATCCCTCCCTCCCCTCTGATGAAGAAAACAAGACGATGCTCGAGAGTTTTATATGCGAAGTCATCGATTAACTTGCATATATATGGTTGAGTTTGCATTTTAGCTTGCTGGTGTCGTTGCAGTAGAGATCACTGGGGGCCCAACAATTCATTTTATTCCAGGCAGAAAGGTAAGGTCATGGCAGAAGTTCTAACTACATAATAAATTAGTGGTTGTTTAATAACTTTATTCTTCTCTAAATTAGGATTTATTGACATCTCCAGAAGAAGGGCGGCTTCCAGATGCCAAACAAGGTATTAATAATCTCATGTTGATTGTAATTCCCTATAATCATGAAAATTAAATAAACATTCGCAATTAGCAGTGATCATCCCCAATATATATACAATAGGATTTGAACGGAGAAGCTCTGAAAGAATTTTTATGCCCAGTAAGTGTGAACTTGAAGCAGGGCATTAGAAGTCCGATTTTCCGTTGTGTAGGGCCCATAAATGGAACTGTAATATTTTTGTTTGATTTTTCGTGCAAATAAGGATTTAGGAGTAGGAAATGGAATGTACGATTTTATGAGAACAGCGAAGGGATGGATGAATTCGAAAATGATTAACTTTCAGTAATCCCTCAAAATATTGAAAATTGGAATATGGAGCATTCGAATCCGGACTACTGTTTTTTAAATTCACGGAATTATGTGAATAGGGGCAATACTGTTCAACTTCTAAAATCTTGTAGGCGAACTCTGAATATTTGGAATAAATTGCATTAACTGACTATATATCGTAAAATTACTTTATCAGAAGGCACAATTCCTCTTTCCTCTCGTGCTTAGCTGAAAACCTATTTCATTGCTGATTCATTAAATAATTTCAATCAAAAGCTCAATTCACATAATTATCAGCTTATGGATGCATAGGGTTTAACCATATTTGTCTGCAAATTTCCAGTTAATTAACTTTTAGAAATTGATTAAGTCACTCAAATATCAGTTTCAATAGTTCTCACAGTTGCCAATGATTTTGCTCCTGGAGTTCAATTATTGTTTGGTTAAGCGACTCTTTTCTTTTAACCGGTTCTTCTGTAACACAGTCAATATCATCATCGCATGTGACTTTTTCTAGCTGATTGACTTAACTGATCGTATGACCTCAGGTCCAACGCATTTAAGGGATGTCTTTTATCGCATGGGTCTCACTGATAAAGATATTGTGGCTCTCTCTGGAGGCCACACATTGGTAATATGATAAAGCATATAGAACTCCTTTATCATAGTTGAAGAATACTTTGAAATTCATTCTTCATTTTGACGAATTAGGGTAAGGCACATCGAGAACGGTCAGGCTTTCAAGGCCAATGGACAAGGGACTATATGAAGTTCGATAACTCGTATTTTAAGTAAGCTGCTGAGGTGATGACAATTGACAACTATTTGTCGATTCAATAGTATGTGAATTGAAATTCCGCGCAACTCTTATCAGGGAACTGCTGAGAAAGGAGCCAAGCGACTTGTTGAGGCTTCCCACAGACGAGGCTCTAGTGGAGGATCCTCAGTTCCGCAAGTATGTAGAGCTTTACGCAAAGGTAAGCACCAAAGAGTTGAAAATATAAGATTAACAAAATATTAGTTGCTGCCCCTATTTTCTATTCACTGTATTTTGAAATTCTAGAGACCTACTAATGAAATTCTTATGTGTTGCTCTAGGATGAGGATGTTTTTTTTGCGGATTATGCAGCTTCGCACAAGAAACTCTCGGAGCTAGGCTTCAGTCCACCTTCCTCGGTTCTGATGTTCTGCATCAAGATGAGGATGCTTTTCTCAAGGACTCGGCCAAGAAACTCTAGGAGCTAGGCTTTACCAGTCCACCTTTCCATGGTTCTTCATGTCTGCTGCAAGGGATCGTGCCTCTGGCCCCATGGTGCTATAGAAATGCTTGTTTGTTGCCTCTAATGGGAGGATCCCGTCTTAATTCCATGTTCTTCTTAGTTAAAAACTTTGTTAACCTTCACTTGAAGTTCCAAATAAGATGGTTCTGTACAAAAACTCAAATTGGTTAATTCTATTACTAAATAGTGGAAAAGAATTAATGCATTTGCGCATAGACAAGGTGAGAAATCAGCTCAAATAAATTTATTTCTAAGTCAATGATGTGCCACGTTTACAAGGCTTAACGAATAAATGGGGAATAAGACAAGTGGACTATTACACAAAAATCTACCATGCAGCTACTGCTATTGGCAGAACGGATTATCATGCTGCATACACTACGTCCTCTAAAGGGACAAAATTAGATGGAGAACAAGTTCATCTCCCATCCTAAAATTACATTATTGAAATATTTTTATTAAAATCAAATTCGCTCAGGCTCTTGGACTCAAAGATAATGTAATATCTTGAAAAACCTTAAGCCTCTTGTCAATTTTCCTCTGGAATATCCCAGAGGTGCTAGTGTCAATGGCTTTATCTGACTCCTCTGTAGGCCCCAGAATCGCAGCAAGAATAGCATCTTCAAAGTCCTTGTTGTTTGGCAACAACTCTGTCAACTTGTCCCCATCACCCTCCGATGAAAGCCTTCTTGTCTTGTTCTCAGGTACCCCTGATTCCCCCTGCAACTTATTGTTAATCTCCCCCACCTCGTTTACTCTCATCGATCCCGCAGCATTTCCAGACCTTGTTCTCTTTAGAGTCTCCGCAAATTGATGATGATGATTCCCAGTTGGTTCTCTTAACAACATAGGCTCTTTATTAAAGGATTTTGAAGCATAAAATGGTGCAGCCGCAACATTAAGTGAGTTCCCCACTGGTGGGGCAACCTGTTGTTTACTACTAACACCTTTCTGCTGTGGCAGTATGTAATTGGGTACTATATTCGAATTCATATTCTCATCAGCGAAATCATCTTGGGTTTTGATGGAATTGGCATTGGTATTTGTATTAGTGGTATTAGTATGGTCTTTACAAGGCTGAGGTTGCCAGATTGATGAAGAACCCAGAAAAGTTTCGAAGAGCCTGCTCTGTTCAACCCTATCCACCCCTCCCTTGTTCATCATTTCTGACTCCAGATCCTTCAGCATTTGCTGTGCCCTCTCATAGGCTTTCAAGTGAGAATCTGAACCTCTTGGGCCATCTGCAACTGCAGGCTTTACCCGACACAGAGTGTCCTTAGCCTCAGAAATTCTCCCTTGCTTCATTAAGCAGATACCGAGATTGCACATCTTGTTGTTATCTGGTGCAATTGAAAGCGCCCTTCGGTACGCATCTTCTGCTTCGATGTAGTTGTTCTGCTGCATCAGTGCCCATGCCAAGTTTCCCTGTATTCATTCAACAAGTACACAACAAGTCAGCTTCCTGTGTCACAGAAAATCAGAGTTAAAATTATCCTAGTTTTTGCTTCTTTCTTACCAGTAATCTAGTGGCTTCTTGCTCCACAGAGACTTGGAACTTTTTTCCTTGGGATCTGGCAGTCTTCGTTCTCTTGCCATTGAAAGCCAAACCTTGTTGGATTAAGTACAGTTTGTGCTTCAGGAGGACTATTTGGTCATCCAGTCTCCCACACCTCTGTCAAAGAGAAAGCTCGTGAGTATTGTTAGTGATAAATGATAAGAGGAACAGTTATAAACAATAAATTGGGAGAAGTGAATGACCTTGTAAAGATCTAAGAGGATATTATCAAGAGACTCTTGGGCTTGATCTGAACATTTGCTTCGAAGCGATTTAATAGCTTCAATGGCCTCTTCAGCCCGATTCTGCTGCTTCATCACTATAGCCATATCTTTCAAAGCACTATCCACTCTGTCTCCCGCATTAATAGCTGCCCAAAATAGCGGAATCGCTCTCTCTGGGTCCTTATCCACCAACTGAACGAAGAAGGAAAATAAAAAAAAAAGAACGAGATTCTCATTAACCGGAACAAGATAAAAGCCAAGAAGGGACCAATTTTAAGAAACCCTAGAAACTTGCCTGAACATTTTTGGCTCTGACATAAGGAGTGTCACCAACAGGGACCTTGTGGGTCACATGGAAGGATTCCGACCGAGTTCTGAGAACCCCGAGAGGCTTCGCCGGTGAAGAAGGAGCAGACTTGGAGGGTCTGAAACCAGGGGGAGCATTCCACATGTCTTGGAACATTGTGAAAAATGAAGATTATCTGTAGTGGGATTATCTTTCTGCAGAAAAATAATTGGACAGGAGATAAAGCGCAAATCTTGGTGATGGGTTCAAAAGTAGAGGGCTGAGAGAGGGAGAGGGAGGGAGTAGAATGAGATCACGAAGACGAAGGGGCTGAGGAGTGAAAGGACGGTCTGATTTAAATGTGTGTGGGTTTGAACTTTTTACCGTTATAAAACTAGCCGTTGGGATGCGCAGGGTGGATCGCGGGGACACGGGTTTGGGTAATCTTGAACGAATATGGATCCATATTCTCTCTTGAACGGCTACCCAAGACAGAGTACTATAAGGTCAAACATCTTATATTCTTTTTATTGCAGCAGGTAAACCACATCACATACTTAAATTAAATAGTTTAATTATAAAACAATTTTAATATGGTCAATTTATTTTCTTTTTACAACACAAGATTAACAATATTTAAATAATCATAGTATGTAAATTTTTCTTAAGACTTGATATCTTTTAATAAATAAAAAAATACTCAAAAGAAGACATATTATGGTCAATGACTAATCTAAAATTTGATAATTACAAATAAAATACGTAAGTTCGTATAGTCTTTTTCATAGTACGTGTTTTTCTTTTTGATCTCGTCTTTTACAGTAATATAACTATTTTTTTAAGAATAGAAATAAAAATTAAGCACAATAATTCAATAAGTTCAATTCAGTTGTAAGGACTAAACTTAGTATCACTTCAATTCATTAACAAATTGATTTTTGTGGCATGTATTAATATTTTTAATTTGATATTAAACTATATATTTTAAAAAGTTAAAACAATGGGAGATGTGGGAATATACAAGAGAACAATAATTTTTGTAGGGTTTTAATTAAGGATAAATTAATTAATTAGTGGCTTATTGAGTTTATCATATGATAATTGCATGGATGTAAGAATAATAACTAATTTTTTAGCCAAAAAACCAATTTTTTAATTTATCATTATATCATGATGTACTTTATTTTTAATATTTTTGAAATAAGATTGATTATAGAAATGAATTGCCGAATAAAAAAAGTAAAAGGAAATAGAGCTTTGTCCTTGGACAACTGGTGGTCTAATTCAAATGTCCAATATTGCCATTTCATACTGTACGTAGACTCGAATGCATCTTAGGATTTTGCACAAAACAAAATACCCCTGGTAGAAAAGGCTTATTCAAACATCAAAGCTTTTATATTTTCTTGCCAAAACAAAAAAAAAAAAATAGCCCTCTCTTCCCCCTCACCCCTCCCCCCTTCTTCTTTTTTATCTTCTTCTTCTTTACACAAACACACACGCAAATCCTTTATTTTTCCAATCAATGGGGTTCGTCATCCTCATTGGACTCCAGAGATAAGATGAGCGAAGTTCACAGGCACACCAACTGTAAAGGCGGAGAATGGTGCAAGACTACCCAGTTTGTCTGACACATACAAAACATTATTTATACTGACCTAACAACGTCCTTTTACTAGATATGGCATATGTAACCATAATCAGTCACAAGAATCGTCTTGCTATAAGTTGGCTTAATCTCGAGTAACAGCTGAATTCACCATAATCATCAACTCGCATGAAAAGTGATACAACCCGATCAGCATTTTCTGTCTCATAAGGATTATCGTCAGCTATATATGTTCTACATTAACAAGAACCTACATGTAATGGTTGCTAAGAGCATGAATCCAAAAATATCTTAAATACAAGCAATAGCATAAGTTTAACCCACAGTAATTCTGGCCAACACCTAACGAAACAATGTGCGAGTAAAACAGACCATAAGGGGAACAACATATCATGTCTCCCTAGGAGGAGCTTTCTTTGCAGCCTCAGCAGCTGCTTTCTCTGCTTCAATCTCAGCCACAATGGCATCGATTTCAGTTTCCTCAAGTTGCCGCAGACCATGATCCTTAGTCATCACAGCAACTTCTATGTTCTTGCCTCCACTCTCAACAACCTAATTGCATATGCAAACGAGGAAAAGTTATAACTGACGTACAGGATAATTATGGGATCCAGTTTCAAATGTAAAATATGCAAATGACCGTTGAAAGTACTACTGCAACAATGCATCAGACATAGACAAAATTATTTGATCCATTTGACGTTTGATAGTTTTGAATATTTACAACAATATTTATTAGGTTTTATCACTGGTTTTGTCTGACAATACAGGAAGACTGACATGCGAAATCATTTGTGTAGGTATCACTGAAACCAGGATTTTTATAATAAGCAGTGTGAATGCACTGGCAGGTTACATGCCATACCCAAAAAAGCTTTGAATGCATTGATTACCAAGTCTCCATCTACTATTAAAAAGCATGCAAATAATTTAAAATCAGAAAGACCAGTCTCCAACCGTCAGTCTTTCCTCGCAGGTATAATATGACTCCAAGATGCCTTCCAGTCAGGCATGATCCATCCCAACAGGACTACCTAAAGAGTTCTGGAGCTCAGGAGCCAGAAACAAAAATCAAATTACAAGCTCTGGGGCAACGTCAACTATGGTACCATAAAGGCCGACACTTCAACATCAGTATTGAGCAAAATACTACAACATCAATGCTAAACAAAGTAATGTTGGGAATGATTTTCAAAATCCTATTGTATTTCCATAGACAACCTAATATTTAGAATTTTATTTACTTAGTAAAGTGGAGTTTTATTTACTAAGTATTGTAGTTATTTGCTTGCACCATTGCAATGGCAAATCCAAATTAAATATAAGAAAATGTAGTAGTAGGTAACCACAACTCCATCATACACCTTCAACTTTAAAAAAAAAAAAAACTAATGAACTTTAGTAACCAGTTCAGCGGCTTTAGAAAACAATCCATTCCAAAGCAACGGATGCATCTCAATTCAATTGCAACCAAACCAATACTTTAGCCACAAGCAACATTTCCCGGCAAGCAAATCTGTCTTTGGCCTCTGTTTTATTGGTTGGGCAGCAAGCAAATTGACGTGGTGGGCCGATGGCTAGGTGAGAAGAAATCATAAAATTTCCTAGTTCTACCTTATGTTGTTTTTCCTAGTTCTACACTCAATTCCTGGTTTAAAGCTATTATTTGAGCATTTTTTTTCTTATGGTATACATCATCTATATGATTTATTTCAAGCTATTTTTCAATGTGCCTTTAAATTGTACGATCCGATATGATTTATAATTTATGATTCAAAAATTAGCTTTTTGATTCACAATTTGAATTGCAATTCAATTACTGTGATTTATACATTTCATATATATATAAGGACAAGTATTTGTATATGTCCATATCAGTCAGACTATATCATTTATTATATCCTATGCAAAAGATAAACATTCCAAAAGCATGTAGAGTTATATACCTGTATTACATGATAGGCTTGATGTATTCCAATAACTACTACATATTCCATGTCTAGCAAGAAAACCTTGTCTAAATACAGTATTAAGACGTCAGATGTATAAAGACTGTTTCACAATTAACGCTAGTCAAAACTCTTGGCACTAGTCACTGCCGTCTAAGTTAGGCATACAAATGCCTGTCTCTGCCTTACATGTAGATAATTTATTCAAAAGTAAGGTCCTCTTAATTTGCTATCAACTGCTTCACTAAAGGTCTCTTCCAATTTATGGACTTCACAAACTACAGAACTGAAAATACTCAACTCTAGAAGTTCCTCCCAAGTCATTGACACCAGATTATTCAGAGAACCAGATATCTGTAAAGAGCAGAGAAAGACAGTGACTAGGTCCTCTAAACAAGAAATCTTGCCAAATTGCAACCCCAAAAATTTTTTTTTGAGTACGGATATGGTATCAAAATTGCAGAAAGAATCATATGAACTCACTTCAAGCAAGGCTCGAATAGCCAGTTTCACAGTTTCTTGCCCAGAAGTTTCTTTATAGTTCTTCTCTAAGAACTCTCGAATTGAATTAGAGTTTCTGCCAGTTGCATTAGCTTTCCAAGCTGAAAACGTCCCAGAAGGATCTGTCTGGTAGAGGGATGGTGAACCAGTGTATGGATCAAAACCAACAATCAAGGTTGAAAGGCCAAATGGTCTCACACCACCGCTTTGGGTGTACTTTTGCTGAAGACCTGCAATGAAACGAGTTATGTACTCAACAGTAACTGGGTCCTCAACTGTAAGCCTGTGGCTTTGACATTCAACTCGTGCCCTGTTTATAAGGACTCGAGCATCTGCTTTTAGTCCTGCACAAGCAAGGGCAATGTGATCATCTAGATTGACAATCTTTCTCACTGATCTGCAAATCAAAAGCAACGACATTGTGAAAAAAGTGAACACAGTAGCATAACTAAATATGCCATAAAATTCATATTTCTTTTTAAATTTTTAAAGAGAAGTTGATAAGTATTACAAAGATTTATCGTCAAAAGAAGACCTATATAGTGATTTCACTCAGTAGCACAATGGAAAATTATTTAGGAAGCATGGATACTGACATGAATATGAGACACACACTGACACAGGCAACAAAATCTGAAGCATTCACATGTAATTTAAAGTGTTGTGTAGGTCTAATATGAGTGTTCAACATGTGTTGGTCACAGCCGTGGCTCCTTTTTTGACGTGTCCATACTTCACAGAAAAATATTGTTAGCATCTAACCACAACAGACTTCTTTATCACATCATAAATCAGAGTAATTGAGATAATCAAAATATGTACATGCCAGGATTGAGGGCTTCGATAGAAAGGAAATTCAGATTAGGTGGTTTGGTCTATGAATAAAGTGAACAAAGCACTATAATTTTCCCAGCCCTCTCTCTCCCCACATCCTTCCCCAACAAGGCTCCCTCCCCACACTCCCCCCCCCCCCCCCCCCCCCCCCAAAAAAAAAAAAAGGTTTTTAGAAGTATTACGAATATGATGTATTACAAGTCATAATTAAGGGTTAAGCACTCTACTCATCACTGGGCATAATAACAAACAAAGCAAATATATATATATATATATATATTTGTCGGAAAATTTAGAGACCTGTTAACCAACCTACATACTAATAGATTATATCTGAAACCCAATTCTTGGTACATTGGTTCAAATCAAATTATATCCATGTCAATGTTGAAAGAAAAGCAGCTATGGTTTTAATAAATATTGTCTAAGTTCACAGCACAGAAAGGTTCAATCACATGGTAAACCCCTAATCGGAGGGGTAACGGATGCATCCATAAGAATCCTAACCAACTTTTAAAGCATGTTGCCTACCCTTGAGGCCCAACATAAATTTCAATCATATAACAACCGAATTCCAGCTGAAAACATCAATTCATGCTGAAAACAAAGTAAAAATGGAAAACTAAAAAAATCCGGGAGTTTCCACCAAAAAAAAAAAAAATTCAACTTTATACGTATGGGCGTTAAAATAAGGGAGTACCTGGTGTCTTGAAGTTTAGCGGTTGACTTTTTCTCGACGCCGAGAACAACAATGTCGGTGCCGCGGACGCCGACGGCAGCGTTGCCCTTGCGGACAGCTTCGAGAGCGTATTCGACTTGAAATAGATGGCCATCGGGTGAGAACACTGTAATTGCTCTATCGTACCTCGCCATGGCGATGAGATTCTCTCTGTATCTTGTCCAAATCTATAGAGTCAAGATTTTCTTCTCCTCCTTCTACTGCTCAACACGGCAGCGGACGATCGGGGTAAAACTTGACAGAGTAACACCGCATTAGTTTCGCTGCGGGGTACCCGCTTGAGCGACAAGTATACTAACCATGGGCTCTATGGGCCTTTGGTTCGCAATTAGGCTGGCAGCTAATACGACCCAATACTTTTTGAAGCTTAAATGTGACGGCCCGACTTTAAGTAATTTTTCTTGGCAATAGAAACCCACTCATCGTCATGATCAAATTTGTCAAAAAAAAACAAGGGCATGACCAAGTAAAAACAGCCACTCGTCATTCTTAGAAGGACAGGCCATGGGCCCATGGTTCAGATATATCTAACAATAGAACCAAAGCAGAATGAATCATCCCTTTTACAGTTGGATACTGTTCAAGCTTGGGATAACCCCCCCCCCCCAAAAGTTACAGTTTAAGCTTAGCAAATAAATCAATCTGGAGAATAAGTCGTGGTTTTTTGGATTATCCTGCACATTTATATATTCGTGAACAAGTTTAGAATGTGTGAACAAAAGGGATAATTATTTTGCATTTGACTGGGGTCAACTAATCATGATTTGGTCAAGAAATGTGAATTTGCGTAGAAAATTTTATGTTTGAATCTTAATAACTTTTATATCGTCTAAAAAAAAAAATCTTGTAACTTTTTTTTATCTTAGAAAGAACTAATTGGTCATAGTCACTCTACTGAAGGAAATAGCTTAACATTCTTTCATAGTCAGAATTCAAGTAGATGGTTACATGTTAATATTGTGATACTGTCCATATGTGTGTGTGTGTGTGTGTTAAGATGTTCATAGATGTATCTTTAAGCATTACAAACTTCAATTTTTTTGAATCTTGTAAAACATAAATAAAAATTGACAGCATTTGGAGAGCTGTCTTTATGTTTTTCTTTAGTTGTTTGTTTGTACACAATGCAGACATATGCAGTTAGAATTTGGCCTGCTCTAAAATAATAACAATTGATGAAACAAATGAGAGCGATATATCTTTTACACTCCAATATTAATTTCTAAAGAGTGAGTTAAGTCATAGGAAAATTGGACTACTATATTTCAATAATACACATGTTAAGCTATGTTTTCCTGATGCTACTATGTGGTAAACTACTTTACATACTCTAAGCAGCCTAAGCGAGTCTCTTTGTTAACTTGGGCAAAATGTGAGAAGTCAGGATGTTCTTTTTGTGAGTGAAAGAATGGTGGACACCATCAGCTTGAAGTCAATTGGCTTTGTTAAATAAGCATCCATGCCCACCTCCAGGCACTTAGCTTCATCACATGACATTGCATGGGCTGTAAGAGCAACAATGGGAATGTGCAAGCCAGTTCCTGCTTCTGATTTCCTGATTGCTTTCGTTGCTTCATAACCATCCATTTTCGGCATCTGAATTTCAATGGCAGAAGCAATTAGAAGTCAGAAAGTTATGCTAAAATTCCATATATCTGATACCCATTGCAGAAAAAACTACTTAACACATTGAAGTGCCTTAAAAAAGTTAAAAATCAAGTATACTTTATAATTATTACCTGACAGTCCATTAGGATCAAGTCATATGGTGGACAGCTGAAAATTTCTGTTTGAGATATTGTGCTTCTCTCCTTCGTGAGAGATTCCCTTCTACCATCTTCAGTGCCGAGCATGCAATTCAGAGCATCCACTGCCTGTTGTCCATCACCTACTGCAACAACTGTAGCTCCCATTTTTTCCAGCATTATGGTTGCAACCCTTTGAAGTACTGGAGTGTCTTCTGCAAGCAATATCCTCAAACCTTCAAGAGATTTCTGTCCATTCACAGCTTTACTTGAGCAAGTGACACTATTTGTTTCCCCACATTCAGAATCTTTGCCTTGAGCTTCCGTTGGAAAGGATGCTTGTGGAGAGGACTGTAATTTTTGTTCCGCATCTTCAAGGATGTCACGGGAGTTGGGGCTGCTCTGACATGACTCTTCTTTCCTTGAAATGTTATCTTCTGAGTATTCATTGGTTAATCCAACCAAGCAGTTGTTTATCTGGTATTGTGATGATGATTGGGATTTTACAATCTGTTCCCTTTGTTTATCTCCATTGGCAATGTTAGAACCACCCATTTCAGATATGTCAGAACCATCAGAGCTAGCACCATCAAAATGAGTAGAATCAATCTCTAGAAACTCGTGTACATCACCCTCTTTCATTGTGGTTCTTGAAGCAGTCATATTTTTCTTTTGTAGCTCAAGATTTCTCTCCTTTATGACAGTTTCCAAAATATGAATCATTTTGGTTTTGTAGAGGGGTTTGTTGATCATCAATATATGCCCCTTCCTGCGAAGCTCCATCTTCATGGTATTAGAGGATTCGTGATTCAGCACCCATGCGAACTTTGCTCTACCAAAGTACTTGTGGAGAAAGTTAAGTTGTTCCTTCCATATATCTGTGCTCAAATCAAGTAGTCCTATGTCAACAATAATGACAAATGCTGGGTTCCTCATTTCTTCTATATCGAGTAATTTGGACTTCAAACTCTTATTTACTGGATAATGTGTATCAAAGCCAGTATTGTGGACTGAACTTCTTGCGTGGAAGAGCTCCCTCAGAATTTGTGTCATTCCATTCCATTCAGATGCCTCTAGCGTGCAAACCCCATTTTTCTGTAACCACTTAGACGTGATTGATCGACCCATGTTTCCTTGTAGTGCAAGCAATACCTGCGATAAGATTTCTAATCTCAGAGTCTGCTTATTATGCTTGCAGTGATTTTCTGTTACAACTCACTAGACAGAAGTCTACTCAATGATTTTTATGTGTAAGGAAGCAAGCGAAGGAAGACTGAGGGAGAGAGCAATTTGTAGGATTGTGTTTAGTTCAAATATATTTGGATTTTAAGACCATGGTGCTTTCATCACTTATTGTTAATAAATGTAGAATTAATTATACTATAAGGGCAAGTTTTCCTGCAGTTTAACTAGTATACCATCCAATTTATAGCACAGCAGAATCTGTTTGCTCGTAACCTTGCAATATCCACTAAGCATGAGATTGTCTTTCTTTGAGTGCTCAGCAAAGCATAGCTTATTACATATAATTGTTTCAAATATTATTTGCAAGAAAGTGTGATTCTACTCACCACTAAGCCATTCTCTGAATAATCTACTGGACATTGTTGTTCTGTGGAATCCATGGGTGTACTGAGAAGCAGGTATAATCGCATCAGAGCTCCTGGGCCTTCCTTTTTGACAACCTTGATTTCTCCACCCATCTTAGTAACCTACCATTCAAGAGTACTACTAAGATAAAAGGAATTATATACAATTCAGCAGACTTGTATGTCATTTTAATAGGAAAAAAGGCACATACAAGTAAAATACTAAAACCCTGAGATGAAACTCTAATCCTTAAAATATGAGCATGAAGCTCTTGTCTCTGTTCAAGATACTATGCTCTGATTAAAGTTTTAAACAAGCAGTAATTATGAATAGTAATTATCCTTGACTTGTCTGAAACTTTACATATTGAGGGTTACCTACCAAGGTTCTCACAATGCAAAGTCCAAGACCGGTGCCTCCATGCCTGAAATGGGAAAGGGTTTGACCGCTCCTTAATATTCATCGGTTAATATTTAAAAGGTTTGACAACCAACAGATATAGGTTTCATAAAAATTTGAAAGTTCAATGGCAATCTCATATGATAAGGATCATATGTCTTTGGTCAAAAGTCAAATTACTTACAGTCTTGTAGTGGCTAGATCTGCTTGCTCAAAGCTTTCAAAGACAGAATCCCATTTACTTGAATCAATACCTATAACACATGGAATACATATGGATATGAGTTAATCTTAAAACTGATTTTTTTCCTCTTGGCGTGCATGGACGTTTCTCATTGCAGTCTTTCCAGACAAGTTTTTAGGTTCATACCACAGCCTGTGTCATCTACTTCAAACCAAAGAATCATTTTTTTATCTCTCTTGGATGCCTTCTTTGCAGGGTTTTCATGTTGCTTCATTCTGGTCTTCTGTGGAGTCCGGGACTTCTGATTAAGAGGAAGATTTGCACTGTCACTGGAAGAATTTGGGTTCTCGCACCATCCCCGCAGAATAATGTGACCGGCTGTAAACATTTCGAAGATTAAAGATTAATCTCTGTTCAGAATTTCGGCTGTAAACATAATGTGACCGGTCACTATGTAGCTCCCCTCCTAAGATAAATGCTTGAAAAGAAGAAGCTTTTTATCATCTACGAACCTCATGTTTTTAGAAAAGCAATGGATCCAACCAAAGATTAAAATTTGCCACTGACTTTTGCCCCTTGTTTGGTTTGAGGGGAGGGGAGGGTCCCCTTGTTTGGTTGATAATTTTGGAGGGGAGGGGAGGGAAAGTTTAATGAAATTTTTCCTCCCCTCCCCTTCTATTTAATTCCTCCAATTTGGGGGGATTGGGAGGGAAAGTGGGTAAAAAGACCAAAATGCCCTCTATGTTAATTATTAATTATGGATTTTATAAAATTTTTATAGGTATGATTAAGGAAAAATTTTAACATATCAATTAATACGGGTATATTACCATATTGAGAAAAAAATAAACATGCCAATATTTTTAACTCAAATGCATTTTAATTTTATAAAATAAAAATATGTTAAATTATACATTTGTTGAAATAATTATTTAATTAATTTTATTTGTTTACAAATTTTTTTAAAATAATTATAATTATAGATAATTTTTTACATTTATTTAATTTGGTAATGACAATATTAAATTTTAAAAAATAAAAAAATAATTAATAGTATTATCATTACTTTTAAAATACATAAGGGTAAAATGGTCCACATATTATTATTTTCCCTCCCCTCCCCTCCTGAACCAAACAATATATCTCTCCTCCCCTCCCCTCCCCTCCATTAAAATCTCTCCCCTCCCCTCCCCTCCCCTCCATTAAAATCCCTCCCCTCCCCTCCCCTTCTTTGAACCAAACAAGGCCTTGAGGGGTGAATATGAAAGTGAAAAATCAATTTTGAGTTTTTTGTGAGATTTTGCAATAAGGTCAAGCAGGTAAGTTTCATATACTTACCCTGTTTCTTGAATTATAGTAAATGTTTCTCTTTTTATTTCCTTTCCAATACCATTATTGTATTAAAAAATTATTACAGAAAAAGTTGGAAGGAAAAGTTTGACTTACATTGAGTAAACTTAATCGAATTGTTGATCAAATTTGCAAAAATTTGAATTACCCTAGCAGAATCACCCTGAACTACCTTTGGCATATCGTCTGCAGGAAAATAGTTATTAACTAGATGCATCAGAAACTTGTTACGAGAGACTGGCAATCATCTACTTTTGACTGTAAGTCAATTCTCTGATGCAACAAAAAACATGATTTATACCTGACAGGTCCAAAATAGTCTCTACATTGTGGTTAATGCATTGCACAGAAAACATATCTACAAGCCCTTCAAGTTCCCGTTCCAAGTCAAATTCTGCATCTTCTAACACCAATTTTCCGGATTCCACCTAGATTCCATAAATTATTAGGAAACTTTCTTGGCAGAAATGCAGTTTTGTCAGAGGTATTAAAAAAAAAAAAAATTGTGGAATTGATTTTCAATATATGACTGCAACCGTATGATCAGATGCTCTTGAAGGAAATGCCTAGCTTACATATATCTCACCTTGCTCAGATCCAAGATGTTGTTAAGAAGACGGAGTAAGGCAGTTGAGCATTTTCTTATCTGAGTAACTGTTGCATATTGTTCATTCGTGAGACAATCATCAGATATGAGAATGTCAAGCAGCCCAATCACTGCTGCCATAGGTGTCCTCAATTCATGACTGTAACGCACCCAAAAAGAAATATGAAGATAATTTTAGAACATACAAAGGCAATATCTTCTAAGACAAGAGAACCAAATGTTACAGAAAGGTTATTAATTTCAGTTAAAGTTGTCTTCATATTACCAGTTCTCCTGGGAGAAAGTGAAGGGTATCAATGTTAAAATTAGTTTATTAAAGAAAAAATAAGAACAAAATAAAAAATTTTCAGTATTGTATGAAACACTGATCATGGTTTCAAGAAAAAAAATCAGCGAGCACATATAATTCAAGATCTTCCTTAGATAATGCTGACTCTTGATCTCTTTCACTGGATATCTCATGCCCTGTTTAATAGAAAAATCCTATTGCACGTATTTACATTTGATAGCCTATGGATTTCTTCCCACGCCTGATCCAAATTCACCAGATTTAATGGAAAAGAACGTTATTTTTGTAGTCAATCAACAATATTTCTATTCATCACAACTACTAGCCATGCAGGAAAGAAACAGGATACCGTATATTTATATTGTTCAAGATATAATGGCAATGTACTGGTCCTATCCAAAACTTGAAAGATTGGCTGTATCTGAAGCCATTGACATAATTAAAGTAGCTTGCATACAGTGTCATAATTCATAAGTAGAATTTTGTTTATAGAGACCAAACAAGATGTTTCGAAACATAATCATTTTAAAATTACATAAGACGAATTAACTGAGGTCAAACACCTTCAAGCACCTGATCAGCTATTGGTTATATTGTTCTTTGTTCTCTAAATTATAAACTGAGTTGGATAAAATCACTATATAAGTTTGTGTAATATGATATAGACCTCAGACTTCAAAGATATTCTGATTTTTACATGGTAGCAGCATAATTAATTATCTTTAAATTTACTTTGGCCAAACAAATAATAATAATAATCTTTAAATTTACACTGAACTAGAAAAACCAACCTCATGTTTGCAAGAAACTGACTTTTATAGTTGCTTGATGCCTCTGCCTTCCTTCTTGCTTCCAGATGACTGATTAATTCTGCTCTTAGTTTCATTTCCTTCGATACCCCGTTTGTCAGTATTAAAATGCAAACACATCCAATGACTAGAATACACAACGATGCAGATATCAGAATAACCAATGTTTTGAAGGCTCTTTCGTCTACCTTCCCCATGATATACTTTCTTGGTATAATGATAACACCCACCTGCACAAAGTTTAAGCCGGTAAATTGTAAACACTCGAAAGTTATAATAGCATAGTTGGTCAGTCAAAACGCAACGAAATAATGTCTAAAAATTTTCCCGGAATTTATGTTTATCAGAACATCTGTGGGGGGAAAAAATTGACGACTTATAATATTCTACCAGATCATCAAAATATATTTTTAAATTTTAAAATCAATATTACATAAGATCAAATGTAATGAATAGATGCAGTGTCATCAAATTTACCAGAGGAAGTTTCTTCAAATTTAGAAAGAATGAGTCAATGTAATATTGCTGGTGGCCTAGCCTGACATTCTCTACGTGAACCCCATGACTTGGACGAAAATCGTTCCCATAGGTTCTCTTCAACCACTCGGCTCCCAATCGTATTACATCATCTTCACAATCAACAGCCATCTTAAGCTTGAGTGGCTTTGTTGAATTTGTTAGCAGCGGAGCATTTGTGGAAGTGGCAAGCAAGTAACCCTCTAGGGACGTCAAATAGATATAACCACTGTGAAACTCTACTAGTTCTTTCATCAGCTGGCCAACACTATAAAGTGCAGTTGTGGCACCCACGACTGCCACAATGCTCTTATTAGAAGAGTCCCAAACTGGCAGTGCAGCAGAAAGCAATGGTGAATCTGTAAACTTGCTCACAGCAACGTGCCATGAAGCTACCCCATCAGGTACTTGAGAAAGGCTGGCAATATTAATCAAGTCTTCTGGTGCGATCTGCTTAGCTTTTCCAATCTTCTCACCACTAATAGGGTCAAGTGGTTCTCGATACCAAATTGCAGAATTGTTACCCTGAATGGCTTCATCATTCCAAGCTTGATGTGTTGAGAGTGAGTTGATCTCATTAGAGGCACCTATGGAGTAGTTTGTGAGATCAGAGTAGATGTAAAATGTATTGTTACCCTTAAGATCTCTATGGAATGCCTGAACGAAGCCGTTCCTGTAACTGATAGTTATTGAATTGAGTGCCTTGCGACTAGAAAAGAGTGCCCAGGTTACAGACCTCATAGCTTCATACAGCTGCTAAGAGTAGCAACATTAAAGATAAGCAGTACTGCTAATTGTCTGAAACATAATAACAGATTAAGAACATAGTAAGAGTACAGTGCATTAATAAACAACCTCAACTTGCTCTGCTTGATTGGCAGGGTTGCTGTATCGTTTGATTACATACTCAGACAGCTTAACCTGAGCTGTTGTAATTTCAGCAGTAGAATTCAAAATATTCCACATCCGTAAAATGGGGCGTTGTAGTAATTCATAACGAAGGCCATATGCTAAGTTATCAAGTGATTTTGCTGTATAGATCTTCGTGAAATGCCATGTTAATATAGTGAGCAGCCCAATCAAGATGGCTAGCATGACCTGCTTAAAACAAGTTAATGGTCAGGATCTTGTCTTTTCTATGATGAAGTGCAAGCAATAATTTCCCATCCCAAAAGATTCATAAAAGCTGGTTCAGATTCACCAGTTTTCTTAAATTTTCATGCCAGATTAATCTGGCTTCATCAATCTCATTCAAATAACAGTGAGAGTATCATTCTGTGTCAGCCACTTACTAAACATGGATAATAGTATAATAACCAATTAAGCAAATTTCTTAGAATGATATGTGGATATTTAGGTGGGTGCTGGGAAAAGTTCACTGACCATGATTGCTAAGCGAACCACAAACACACTGTAGTACGATGAGAGACACTGAGTACTGGCATACTGGAATTCTTCTTTTTCCACATCTCTGTGGAAAATTCTTCGACCACGTGATGTGCTGCTTTTCTTCCAAGAAGTGGCAAAACCCCATAATCTATCAAACACAAGTCTGCACTTGCTATCCATTGGTGAGCTTGAACCTGGTGAATATACAGAATTTTCACAAGAAATTTCGTCTTTATCTTTTGCTGCCATAACTCAGCCGAAGGTATTATGCTTCTAAAATAGATATGAGGAAAACTTGCTTGTGTTTATGCCCCTCGTGTGTGCATCAGACAGAGGGAAGCCACTACGTTGAATGTTTTAAATATACTACTTGTGTCATATCCCACTTTTTGGTGCAACGAGCTTAGTTTTATTCCTTATCCACCACAATTGCCACCCCCACCTTTCCAATTGGCCAAATCCGAACGTTGGCACCATTAGAACCACCTATTAGAGAGAACAAAGAGAAAGAAACCATGACCAAGAAACTTCCTCCTTATGTCTGGATACCATGAAGTGGGTGCTCTGGAGCCCACACCACACTCACCATCAGTGTCTTAAATATATAAACATGTCTCTGCCAAACAGAAATAATGATAGAGAAAGTCAATTTTAGGCAGTTCATGAAAGACTTTTAATTTAATCTTGTCACATGAAAATCCTCAGATACTTAATACTAGTAAAAATAAAAGCAGTACAACGGAAAATAGTGACAATTATTCATGTCCTCATTAAATATAATATGTTTTTAAATAGTGTCTTGTATACCTTAAATCTTCAAATTTCTAAAATAATAGAATTCACATCACTAAAATTCACATCACTAAGACCAAAGGCCCATGAGACATGGCCTTAAATCCCCCCAAGCCATATACAATATATTGAAGTAGTGAATTAATTTAACAATATAACTTTGCTAATGAAAAGTTATTTTGAGTAGTGTATTTTAGTTAAAAGAATTATATTAACTTCTTCATAATTAACTTATATTTTTTCTAAGCATGAATAGGATTCTCAACGCATTATATAAAACATGATTGTTTGTATCTTACACAATACTTATAATACTTGTTATTCTAATTTTATTATAATATTTCTTAACCAATACAACTTTCTTTCTCTATCTAAGCTATCTCTTTCTTATTATTGTCATTCCCCATCCCTCAATTTATACTAATATAATATGAAACCTTTAGGCTTGTTGTCATTTATCTTTTTAGTTACAAATTTAATCTCAAAAGTGAAAAAGTTTAGATTACTAGGTAATATTTTAAGAGTTTAAACCGTTTATATTATTTTTCCATCGTCTATTTTTGTAAAAAATATATGCGTATTAAGAAATTAGTGTTATAATTTTTATTCTTTATGTGTTTATCCCTTGGTTTTTATTACTTAATTTTTATCGAATGGAAAAGTGATTTTTCTATGTAATTTTATATTAAATGATTTGATAAGAAAGGAATTTTGATACATATCCTATCTTTGCTCTTCATGGATGTTGAAAAATTAAAGTAATTAACATATTTATCTATTAAATTTTTTTTTAAAAGATCTTATTGAATGGCAAACAATTAATAACCAACTATTAACTTATTGTCATTAATTTAGTTCAAATATTTTAAAATATACATTATTCGAGTTCTAAATTAATTCAGTTAAAATTAAATGGATAGCCATAAATTTCAAGGTCAAGACTAAATTAGTGACATTAAAATTAAATTAATGATAATAAACTTTTAAATAATAAATTGATAATAGTGATTTTTTTCAGGAATCCATAATCCATATGATAGTTTCCTCTATAAAATATTATCAAAACTAGGACAACTCTAACCTATTAGATGGAATTATACAACCTAAAACTTCCTAATGTGGTTAATCCTTCAGAAACCGCTACTCAAACAGTTACATAAGCCTATTAATATAGAAATGCAAGCTTCGAAAGACTACTTATGACTTTTTTTTTTTTTTTTAAATTAAGGGAGCAATCTTATGATTTCTTCTTCGTGCGCGCGAAAATGAAACAATTTAAACCTTTGGCGGCACGTCATAGGATCTGATTCTTCTTCCCAAGCAAGTCATTAGAAAAGGGCTGAGGCTGAAGAAGAAAGCAAGCATTCTCTCATAACATTACCAAAGCCTAAATCATTTCTATAAAACTTTCCTTTTGCATATTTGCTGCTTGGTAAAGACAATTTAAAAGCTAAAATATATATCGATTCTATCTATATTAGTTCCCAAAATGCTTATACATTAATATTCTTTGTTCAATTTTGGGCTAAAATGGTTAATAATATGAACACATAAAACTTCTGTTTCTACAAGAACTCTTTCTCTCTCTCTCTTTATATATGTATATATATATATATATATATATATGTATAAAGTAGTTCTGTTTCTGGTACCTAAGCTGTCTCTTATGGGCTCTAAAAGTTGGAAGTTCCTTTAAGTGAAAAATGTCTTTGGCAATAATTAAAGCTGTTAGTATAAACTAAACTAATGTCTTTGGCAAAGGATAAACCCAAGCAAGCTCAGAAAAGTAAAAGTGAACAATCTTTGTGAAAGATGTCAGGCAAGAAAGCCTAGGTGGGTATTACTTTTTTTTTTGGGTGTTAAGTGGGGGGTAGCTGGTGATCAATTTCTTATCATAAAATAAGAGCATGTAAGGGTGGCTATGAATAAGAAAACTTAGCTGATCAAATGTGGGCCTATTTGGCATGCACTGGGTGTCTTTGACTTGGCTGAATTTGAAATACTCCTATAGAACATAGCTTTTGTGCTCCAACTCAGTAATCCATAAAACTCACTTTCGTGGTGTATCCTCGTTGAGGGTTGAATTTTTTTTTTTTGAAAAAAAAAAAACGAAGCACTTGAAGTTAAGGGTTAAGTTCTATTTAAAGGTATAGTGGCAAAAAGTTTGAACTGCTTGGTGATAAAAAAATCTCCACGCTATTCAATTCCCATTGCATGGCTAAAAGATGAACATAATGAGAAAAATTATCATCTATTAGCAAGACCATCCACGTATTCTCTTGTCATTGAAGAACAAACAAGTGGAGCACTTTCGTTCTCGTACTCAACCTCTTGCCCTTTGCCCCTTTGTAGAGTAATTTGATCGTGCCCATGTATATCTTAATTTGTGTCTGTTCTGCCATTTCGAAAAGAGATAAATTGCAATTCAGGTAAATTATGAGTCTATTTCAATATTCAAAAGTTGAAGACGTACGTAAGAAGGCATTTCCCAAATTCAAACGGTCGGTCAACCACTTAAAATTTTACAGCTACAAAATGGGTTCAAAGAAGAGACTCTTACAATGCATAAACATATTGGTATGAACAAGCAAGCAATAGCTAATTTGATATGTAAGATTTGTGGGCACTAACAAAAGAGAGAAAAGCGGACAAAGGTGCGAATTCAATCACATTCCCAGTCACATTCAAAAACAAACTTTGAAATTATATTTCAAGAATACAGATACAAATTGTTAGGAGGCAAAATGAAAGAACTAATTCCTGAGGTCCGTAGACCAAAAGTGGAAACTCTCTGGTTTTGAAAAATAGCCTTAAGAGAACTTTCCTCCTAATCAACAGTCTATAACCCCTTTTGTAGAAAGAGATCCTAGGCATCTTTGAGGGCAATTACAGCAGTCCTCTTTATAAGGAGAGATTGCCGGAATCTATTAACCAGTCAGTCAGTGAGATTATGATCATTCAGGAGAATCTAGTGAACTATCTGTACTCTGCTGAAAATTTCAGTATATTTTCCATTTCATTTATTCTGGATGAATGTTGTAATGCAAAAGTATTAAGAGGGAACCCATCATACATGATCATTAATATATGAGTAAATTAAAACGTTAGTCTCTGAAGGATACCACTGCTATAAATTTAGTCCTTGAAAATTTATTGCTATCAATTTAAAAATTGCTTTCCCAATTAAAAAGTGAGTGTACGATATAGTGCATTTTAAATTTGTGTGTTAGCTTGAGTTAGGATTAAACTTTAAAGGATTAAATTGCCCCCCAAATTTAAAATTCATTCCCTAACCGTGTTAAAATCAGAACTACTAATGATATATTTTTTTAAAACATTAAGAATAAATTGATGGCAATAAACTTCCAAGGACTAAATTAATGGTGGTAGTATTTTTCCAGTAGTTACGTAATAGTTTGCTCCTAATATATTTATGTAAATGCAGAAATAGTTCATAATAACCATGGGACCAAATACGGATAGTTTGATTAAAAGAACATGTGCTACATGGATGATTTTAAGTGGTACCCCAAGTTAGATCACTCATGCAAATAAATAAGTATTCTGTAGCAAACACAGAGTAATTTGAAATCATAATTAAATAGCCAATTGATTACCAAAACCCCAATTTAGCATAATTCGCACTTTCTGGGTATATATTATAAAAAGTGTTAGGTTAAAGATCCACGTAGTATGCAATAAGGACGGACTAGGTTTTAACACAAAAATAGCATTTGATTCGCAGCTAAGACTTTAAAATTTTAATGGTAAATTATACATAACTTCTTTAAAATTTGAATTATTAATAAATAATTCTTTTAATCTATAAAACTTAATAATGAATCTCTTTAAATTTTTTTAGTCTATGTAGATAATCTTCTACTATGAGTTAGCCTATTAGTTCACGGTTAGAATGTCATATGTCAAGGTGATATTTGCATATAATTTAAAATTTTAAAAAATTATTTATATATAACTTAAAGTTTAAAGAAATTGTTTATATAAAAAAATAAAATTTAAAAGAATTTATTATCATACTCTATTAATAAAATAATGAATTAATTAACAATATAAAATTATTTGTATAAATTTAAAATTTTAAAAAATATATTATCAAATTTTTAAAATTAATGAAATTATGTATATATAATTTAAAATTTAAAAGATAATATATAATTTAACGAAAAGTAAATAACAAATGGAATTATTAAAGTGCTTGCGATACAAATCTAAAGCGAAACATCACCATCAGCAGATAGGTTGGTGCTCTAATAATTATTAAGCATCTGCACGTCGCCAACCCTAAAAAAAGGGAGAATGATTAAGCATCTGCACCGGCTGAAGGTGGCATTGCGCACTGACGTATCCCAAATTCTGTCGGTGTGAATCAATCATTGATAAGCAAAACCCCATCAGCCGCTGGGTCCACCACTGGGTGTCTACATATCTCAGACGGTGACGGCCAGAGACTAACGGCTCGTTTGGTTACGTAAGGAAAAAAGAAATAGAAAAAAAAAATAAAAAAAATTAGTGAAATTTTATTTTTATTTTTTAATTATTATTTAATATTATCTATTAATTATTAAAAATAAAAATATTATAAATATTTTTTATTTTTAAAATAACTTTATAAACCAATTATAAAAGGTGTGTTTAAAATCATAGTAACAAATCACATTTGTGTAAAAATAATAATTTATTAGTTAAAAAAAATGTGATTTTAAAAGAAATTATTAAATTTCCAAACAAGCACTACCAGTTAAAGGCACAAAGATGACAACAAGTTAGGCTAGTGGCTCACTCTCAATCCACATACTTTATAAAAAATTTCATTCAACACCTTAAATATTAAATTTTTTTTTTGGAAGATTGAAAGAAAAGGTAATCATCAAAATCTATAAAAAATATAAGATACATGTTTTTTAAAGTTATAATTTAATTTTTTCGATGTTATATTGGATTTTTTTAATAATAATTTTAACAAATATGAATAATAATTTTAAAAAATATATAAAATCATAATTTTGATTTTTTTAAAAAAATTAATTTTTAAAATGTTTAGTGTTATTCTTGTCAATTTATAACTTTTATATATCATTTTCTCTTATATCTTGGGTCCTTTTTCAACCCAACGAAGGCCCAAATGTCACCATCACTGGCTCTTGGTGATGTTTTACTTTGATCATACGAGGAAGATGGTGATCACTACTGAAAATTTGTGTAGAGTGACCGTGGCTAATGGCTCATGAGAAATTTTTTTTTAAAAAAATCATAAATTAATAAATTTTGATTAGACTGTTAACAATCTTTAGAAGTATATAGATTATTGATTTACAGAAAATTATGTATGTTGATGTCTTTGTTATAAAATTCTTTAATTAAAGCTTTCTAAATATATGATGTTTTAATTATAATATAAAATGGTATAAGTTTTGCACTCGATTATATGATTTTTTTTAATTAAATCTTATATGCATCATATTTTAATTAAAAAATTTAACAATAAAGATAAAAAAATACATTTAATTTTAATTTGATTGATTTTGATATCATGGTGATTTATTTTATTTTATTTTCCAAATTGAAGATGTTAAAATAGGCTTAGAAGAAAATATCTAAATGTTTAATCTACTCTATCATCTACAAGGGTTGGCCGGAGGATTGGGAAAGACTGAAGAAAATTATGTTTAACTAACTGAAGTGATAAAAAAAATTACAGATTTATTTGGGCTTTTTGTATGATGTATGGGGACTATATCGCTGTCATTTAATTCACAGACAATCACTAACCTCCAAAATCATATAGACCTTAAAAAAAAAAAAAGGATATGTGATAAGTTCACAGGCTGTCATCATGTTTACGCTGATTTTCCGCAACCTTCCCATATTGGAAGTACACATAAAAAATTTGGAAAAATTATATTTAAATATTTAAATTTTATAAAATTTAAAATAAAAGATTTTAAAAATTAAAATTACTCTTAAAGATTAAAGTTATTATTAAGTTTTAAAAGATTTACTATTAAAAATAAAAAAAATAACTATAAAATTTTAGAAAATTTATACAAAATTTTTTAAAAAATATTACTAGCATTATTTAAATTGTAAATTTTTAACAATTTTGTAGTTATTTCCTTAAATTTTAATAGTAAGTCTTCTAAAATTTGATAATAACTTTAGTCTTTGAGAATAATTTTAATTTTTAAGTCTTTTATTATAAATTTTTTAAAATTTAAATCCTTAAATATAATTTTTACTAAAAAATTTTGGCAATACCTAAAAGTAACACAATACCATATTGCCTCGTTCCACTAAACGGAAAATGTAATCCTGCAGAAAATAATTTGGAAAAACCTGATGCCAACCAAAGAACACAGGTCATAGAGGACAGAACGGCAAGCGAAATTGGTTGCTTCCAACATCCATTTAAACCTTTAAAAAAAACGAAGGTCTTGCCACCATAGCAATAGATAATTAGTAATTAATTACAATATAATCTATATATATATATATATATAAAAGAAAAATACCAAATCAAATGTCAATGTTTCCACCTATAATATACAAAGATACTAATACAACAACAAAGGAAGAATTAGTAGTTTTCCTATGAGAAGTAGGCGATGAAAAGCAACTATAAAAGTTGAGAAGGCCAAGCTTTGAATTCAAGAACTCCTGCCAGAAGTCACTTGGATTTTTTACATTTTTTCTTCAATTCAGATTTTTTATTTTTGTCCAATTCAGCATTTTTCTTTTTTTCCTTTTCCTTTAATTCAGCTGCTGCAGCTTCAGCAGCAGATTTGGCCAAAACAGGCTTAAGAAAACCCTTCGGAGTAAATGACTGCCGAATCTTTAAAGCAACCCATGCAGCGCCCACGGCATGACCAGCAGCATCAAGCCCTTCACTCGTTGCCTTAGCAGCTTCTTCTCCATATCTGCAGGACACACATCCACCAGACTTACAGTCAACCTTTACGAAGGCACAGTGGCACAATAGACCCACTATGCATGCCTATATTCGGGTGAGCCATGACAAATGGAGCACAAAATAAATTTAGGAAAGTAGAATTTGATTTTATGCGGCAGTAATGTATGAAGGAATCAAATTATTTGGATGCTAATAACCTCAAATGAAGAAGGCAAGAGCAAAAGGATCCAACTACTACTTTAAAGTAGCCCTATGACAATACACCCTAATGCAACCCTTATGTTTTTCTTCTTTGCCAGTCTATACATGTGTTTAATAAGCCAACTCTACTGCACATACCTCGAATTTTCAGATGCTTGTGCCTGAAATGTCAGAGTAATTGGAATACAATATAGGATACTTGGGTTTTCAAGATCTCCACATTCTTGGGTATCCCATTTACATTTAAAGGACTTTAAATTTTCACACCATCTTAAATTCCATAAATCTGATGCCAAGGTATTTTCCGTACCAGCATAAAATTACTGGTGAATCAAGTGCCGCCACAAAAGCCACCATAGAAGTAATGCCAGCAAGCTTTTTTTTTTTTGTTTTTTTTGGGGGGGGGGGGGGGGAGGTGGCAGCTAGCAGGAATTTTTAATTACTAGTTTAATAAAGTAAATAAGCTATCCAGATGCAGTCCCTAAATGCCCCTTTTTCATCTTTGTTACTTTCCTCTGAGTAATTTACACTGTAAATAATGCATCAATTGAACTTCACCTGTGATTAACAAGGTCAGTTGTCACAGTAGATGTTGTTGACATGACATGTTTTCCAGATACTTCAACCGCATCACACACTTTGGCTATTTACAAGAAAAACATAAAACACGTAAAGTTTAGAATTCAACATTTTTATATACAGATTTAAATAATGGTGTAGAAATCAGCAGCAAAATAATTAACTAGACTATAGTATTAAAACCTAAAACATGTTCAAAAATCATTGGACAACCAAACATAAATGTTTAAAGACTGTGATCTTGGACAGTTAGTATCAATCAAATCTGAAAGTACAAGATCTACATGGCTCCAATCCAACAATATACTGAAGAGTTTATGTGGTGGGCAAGAAAGAAATTGTGGAAGAAAATTATATTTATTGGAACTCCCAAAATGATGATTACAAGTGAGGAACTAATTTAATGTTGGTGCCCAGCACCACTCTTTATATTTCTCTCATCTCTCTATGCTCACTTGGGGCTTTACCTGTCATACAATTCGCGGAGCTTTTTATTTCCACGCACACAAAATGTCTAACACCAATCCTCTATTTGTAGCTAAATATTAGAACTCTCCAGATTGGGGCTGTACCTACCTTCAAGATTAAGCTGACTTTGGATTGGTTAATGTGAATGGTACACCTTTGATTGTTTAATGTGAGTGGCAGACTTTTGATTGGTTGACATGAGTGACAGATTTTTAGAGAAAATTCCATAGCACTCTAGATGTGAGAAAATAATTATTGATTTTCTAACACTCCCCCTCAATAATTATTTTCTTTTACTGCAAGCCTCGTAGTCATGCCAAGTTGTCTTCTAAATTCTTTTAATTTCGGATCACTAAGTCCTTTTGTAAATATATCTATAGCTTGGTCTTTTGTCTTGATATATTTCTTCTCAATGTCACCCCGCAACACCTTCTCTCAAACAAAATGTAGTACACTTCCACATACTTTGTCCTTGTGTGAAAAATAAGGTTTTCCACTAAACGGATTGCTGCAATATAATTCCATTGCTTAGTCAACTAGTTGGTGTAGATCTTGTAATAGTTGTATTAGCCACATACATTCCTAATCTACCATAGCTGCTACTCTATACTCTGCTTCTGTACTTGATAAAGATATAGTGGATTATCTCTTGATGCACTAAGACAATACCTTTAATTCTAGGCTAAACATATAACCAGTTGTTGAACGTCAAGTGTCGTGGACACCAACGTAATTGTCGTCACAATATCCTATAGCCTCACATGCCACATCTTTCTTGAATAATATCCCATAATCAATGGTACTCTTCACATATTTTAGTATTCGATATACTGTTTCCAAATGTGACTTCTTTGGATTATGTATGAATCAATTTACCACACCAATTCCATGTGAAATGTTAGGTCGAGTCAACATGAGGTAGATTAAACTACCCACTAGTTGCCTATATATCATAGCATCTTCCAATTTTTTCCTTTTGCAAAGCATAGTCTAGCATTCACCTCTATGGGCATTGGAATTGTCTTACAATCTAGTATGCCATATTTTTCAAAGGTCTTGAGCCTACTTTTACTAGTACAGAAATAACTTGTCCTTGGTTTTGTCGACCTGAAGTCCCAAAAAAAACTTTAACTCTCCAAGTTCCTTCATTTGGAAAGATACAGATAGATTACCTTTTGTCCAACAAACCTCCTCTTTGTCATCTCTGGTGATAATGAGATCATTCAAGTATACTAGCACTATAGCTACCTTGCCACCTCCTACTTTCACAAACAAGCTTGATTCCACTGGTGCCATTAAATATCCACTTTGTAATAGGAATTTTATAATCTTTCCATACCAAACTCTCTGTGTCTACCTCAACTTATATAGTTCTTTCTTCAACTTGCACAAATAACTTAGATAAGCCTTGCTCTTAAAACCCCTCAGCTGCTTCATGTATATTTCTCGATTTAAGTCACCATGCAGAAATGCATTCTTGATATCCATGTGCCAAAGCCTCTGAGACTTGCTAGTTGCTAGTGCTATTAGCACACGTCACAATAATTATTTTAGCCATTGAACTAAATGTTTCATCATAGTCTAGCTTGTACTTTTGTGAAAATTCTCAAGCTAATAAACTAGTCTTGTACTTTTTTACTAATTCATCAAAACAAGTTTTCACTTTGTATACTCATTTACAAAAAACAAGTTGTACCTTAGCAAGTTGTGGCACTAATTCCTAGGTTTCATTCTATTTTAGTGCATTGATCTCTTTTTTTATTACATGTCTCTACTCTTTTGACTAAGTTGCTTCTTCATAGGTACTTGGCTCTTTCATACCATTATCTTCAACCAACATTAAATTAGCATATTTTGGATTTGGCTTTCAAATCTTACTAAATCTCCGTGCTTGTAGCTAAGGAACTTCTCCCCTTCAAGTCCTTTATTTGACTTGATTTCTCCTCCTTTGGAGACCTAGTGTGTACTCCTGTCTACCAAGGGTTTTTCCCTTTATCTAGAGATCTTGCTCTGTCTTGATCCATTGATGGTTCAACATCAACCACTTCTTGTGTCGACCACACTGCCTTAGCTTCTAATTGTACCTTTATTTGCTTTTGTACTTGTTCCTCGATCTCTTTTGAATTTGGCAACAACACTGCTTGTGGAGACCACCACGACAATGCCTAGTCAAACACCACATGTCTAAATACATAACAACATCTTGTTGTTGGATTACAACATCTGCACCGTTTTCACTTACTATTGTAATCAATGAATATACAATGAATCACCTACTTGTCAACTTTGCTATGCTTTTGACTTAGTACAAACATGTAATAAATACATCCAAATACTCAAAACTAACTTACCGATAGTTTTGTACCCTATAACTTTTCATATGGTGACATAAATCCAAGCCTTGCTTGAGATAAATTGTTGATAACATAAACAATTGATTTCATGCACTCAGCCCAAAATCGTGGTAGAATATTTTTTACATGTAACATGTTCTTGCATGTCTTTGTCAAATGTCGATTCTTCCTTTCTATGAATTCATTTTGTTAGGGAGCATTTGGCTCGCTATATTCCACACTTCTGTAGGTACTCAGAACTCCTTTTAAGTGTCTTCTCTCTCGTTGTTGATGCATAGGGACTGAATTTTGCATCCTATTTCCTTCTTAATCTTCTCCTTAAACTCCTTGAATTTCAATAAAGCTTTTGATTTCTCCTTTATGAAGTTTACCCACACGTACCTTGAGAATTCATCAATAAATGTGATCATGTACTAGTTTCTGTTGATTGATGGTTGCTTCACTGCTCCAAAAACATCAAAATGTATAAGCTCCAACAGTATCTCTGCTCTATATCTCAACTCTTCATATGATAGCTTGTGAGCTTTGCTATACTGACATGCTGCACAAATAATGTTATCTCATATCTTTAAATTTGGCAGGCCTCTTAACATGGATTTCTTCATAATTGCCTTCAGTTGAGTATAGCTCACATGTCCAAACTTTGTCGATTATAGCTCACATGTCCAATCCCTGCATGCCACAAATCTGCTATCTTGTTCTTTCTTGTCTTGTTTACATATGCCACTTATGTCTACATTACATAGACAGACTCAAGTCTCCTTTCCTCCGTAAGTGATAGACTAGTAAACCTCAAACTCTAATATAACTTTATATCTTTAGGCACAAACGCTATATAATTGCTTGAAGATGTTAGCTGCAAGACTAATAATAAAATCTTTTTCATCCTAAGTAGTGATAGACATGGTTCACCTGTACTTAATGTGGACTAAAGCAGGGGACGATAACTATCTTGCTAATATAGGCAATTAGTAACCTGGTGCTGTTTGCTGTCACCACAACTCATTCTTTCTTGTACTCCGACATATTTAAAAGTTTCTTCTTGTCCTTGGTCATATGGTTGGAGCAACCAAATCAACAATCCAATCATCATTATAACTAATTGATTTGTCAATTACTAATACCATATTTTTTGCTAGTCCATCCGTACATGATGCGACAATTTCCTTGCCTTCGTGCCATTAAGGTTGTTTACTATCATCTAGTTCTTTACTAAAACTAGACTCTTCAATAGCAAATGAGGCTTGAAAATCCCATTCTTCTTCACTTCCCTTTTACTTCAGTGTAGCAGCATTATCCTTTACCTTCTTGACTCTACAATCTTGAGCAAAGAAGCCTTTTCTTCCACACTTGTAGCACTAATCATCCTAGCAGCGATATCTCTTTTCTTATCTGTTCTCCCTATGTCAATGTTGTCTAGCTCCCCCTTGCTATGGACCTCTCCCATGTCAACCTCTTAGCCAACCTTGTCTTCTTCTTGAGTTTTTGCCTTCATTGATAGAGCTTACAACTGTCTTGTCTTCCGTATATACACTCTTTTTGGCAAAGAGGGTCTTATCCTCCTCATTTATTGAAACTTTAGGTATTTGTTTGTCTAAAACATCTTGGTTGGCCAAGATACTTTCTAACCTTGTCAAAGTTGGTTCCTTGGCCCAACCTCGAGTAACTGTAATTATTCTTTGGTATTGGGGATTTAATCCATGAATAATAATTATTTGCTTCCTCGCCTTGCTAATTGCACTTTTTGAGTCCAATTTTACAATTTCATTACAAATGGAGTTTACTTTGGTGAAATATTGACTCACCATCATGTCCCTTTGTTCAATAGACATGAGCTCATTTTCTAACAGCTACAATTTTGCATCACCCTTCTTCATGAATAGTATTGCCAGGGTATTCCAAGCCTCCTTTGGTGTTTTCAAGTCTTTGATCCATAGCAAGAACTCATCCTTCGCACTAACAGACAACACATACATAACCTTCCTGACTGTAATCTTCCACTTCTTTTCTCCCCCTTATCAGTTGGTGGAATCTTCTCTGCACCACTAACAATACCTCACAAATCTTGCTCGAGTAGATAGTATTGAATACAGATGCTCCACTCACATAATTGCCATTGTTAAGCTTCTTGATCAAGTTAGTAGAAGATGCAAGATCTGCCATGGTAATTGGTTAGTGCCCGGCACTCAACCAATTAAGCTTGTTTATAGATCACTAAATATCACAATCCCAAACTATGTACTGGCAGAATCTTCCCATACCACGGTCCCTAATCATAAACACCCAAATTGTATACTGGCTCAAGCACGCTAGTCCCTAACCACTAGGCTTTGATACCAAATGAAGAGTTTAGGTAGTGGGCAAGAAAGAAATTATGAAAGAAAATTATATTTGTTGAAACTCCCAAAATGATGATAACAAATGAGGAACTAATTTGATGTTCTGCCCAGCACCACTCTTTATATTTCTCTCACCTCTCTATGCCCACATGGGGCTTTACCTCTCATAGAACTCATGTCGAGCTTTTTCTTCTCTTTTTTATTGGCAGATATTTAGCTAGCTCTTAGAACTCAAACGAGAATTCAGTAACTCATGTTTCATAAAACCCATTAACGCCAGGGAATAAGATAGCTGACATACCAAATCCATCTAGCGATGCAAGTAAAACTTCTTCTGGTATAAGGCTGATAATTTTCTTTCCTGTCTTTGTATTTGCCATAGAACTAGCAAATAATCCAGAGACTTTCACAACCCCAGAGAGGACCCCCGTTGCTACTTTCTCTGTCATTTTAGTCACCGTCTTAACCCTAAATAAATATCAAGCCAAAGGCAAAAATGTCAGTTAAGTAAATGGTCAAATTGATCCAACTATACCAAAATAAGAAATAACTCCAACGAACCTAAAGCAGCAAACTGTAACTTCCCCATCTAATATAATAGAACATTAAATATACTACACACCAGGACGTAGAAAGGTCCCAAAGTAATTAACTAGGGCCATATGAAATACAGAAGGAAAAAAAAAAAAGCTTTAGTTTCAGTAAGCAATTTCAAATTCATCATAATATCAATTATAGCTCTCAGACTTTGGCCCCAAAAGAAATCAGAAATGCTCCTTAGCCAAAAGAAAAATAACTTATCACAAGTTAGAAAAAAAAAATGGATGGGGCCAGGAGAAGGCCTGAAAGAGTCAAAAAAGTAAAAAGTTAATAGACATCTGTCTTCCAATTGTTGACAAGACAAAGATTAAAAGGGCTTATTTGGTTCCAACCACCTAAGAAGTAATTTTAGTCAATTCCTCTGCTTTCTCTTTTCTTGCTTTCCACCTCATTCCTATATTTTCACATTTCTTATAAGCGCCAAAGCATCAAACAGCTGTAGTCAAATCATCATTTGATTATTAAAATATCTTTGTTTCGGATACATGCTTAAATGTTGAATTGAAAGAGTTTTTTTAAAAATAAAAAATCATAAGAAGAAATTGAGGCTTGCTTTATTTCAAGAACATAACATATTTACATTAATTATTCAATTTGAGTTCTTACACGCTAAACACGCTTAAGGACAAAATTCTTTTTTTTTTTTTAAAAAGGTAGCTACTTTTTTCCATAAGAAAAGAAAGAAGTGTTGGGGCTAGAAAATGCAACTGCAACCAAGTACGCCAAATTCATTATATGATGTAAATCATACATCATACATTTGTTAGTATTAATAGTATAATCTCCGCCCCCAAAATTTCCTAACTTCGACCCTCCATCTCATCAAACAGCATAAAGGGGAAAGAGCAAGTAGACACTTCAAATATTCAAACGAAAAAGATATATATATATATATATATATGTATACACACTTAGGCAACAAATAGTAGAACGAATCTCGACCAAAACAATATTACGCATACCTTTTAATCCGCTTTAAGGTTTCGGGACTAACTTCTGCCTTTGCACCTGGAGCCATCTTCGTCTTCAAAACCTCATTTCCCACTTTCAACCTGTCCGCCGTCACATCGCCACACCATAATATCCCCTTAATTAGCTGTCCAGATCCTTGGGCAATCAATCTTGCAGCCGTTCCACTATATTCCTCCACATTTGGAGCTATTGTGGTCCAATATGCAACGCATGTCCCCTCCATCAATTCCTTCTTCTCCCCTGAATTCAAATCAGCAGGAGACATTTCCTTAGCCACCGAGGTATCCAAAGCCTCCCCCTTCTTCTTCGCATTCTCAGACACCCTGTGCACGGAGAAGTTACTATAATTCTCCAAAACTGCATCCAACTCCTTCAACAAACCCTCTTGCCCCTTTGACGCGATCGTCAACCCATAGCTCAACACGTAGCCGGTATCATTCCCTTTATGAAACTCTACCTCCTCACTCATATCGGAAAAGCAGAACGAGAAGAAATAATGCGAGTCGTCAACTTTAACCGCAGCCGTTTCCTTTGCCAAAGACCATTGAATCTTATCGGCAACGCGGGCGAGAACAGCGATGGCGTTGCCGCCCTGGCAGAGACGGATGACCGTAAAATCACCGCAAGCGAGTTTGACGCTGTATTGCTGATCAATGAGGTTGAGAACAGCCCCGGGAATCTTGAGAAGCACCTCTCCGGAAGCCAATACCTCTTCGTGAACCAATGGAGGGGCAGAGGGCGCACTGGGAGTATAGTCATAAGGAATTAGTTTTTCGGCGAAATCGCTCCGCTCAATTGAGGGGTAGAGATTGGACGATGAAGCGGGGGGTGAAGAATTAGGTTTAGAATTTGGAAGTGAAGGTGCAGAAGGCTCAGGCTTCGACTGGATTACCTCTGGGTAGATCGAACTTTTACTTTTAGAGTTTATAGAAGCCATTGACGAAGGGTTTGTAAGTTCAGATTGGAAATCTGGGAGCGGACGGGAATCACACACACAGAGTTTAAGGTTTGGAAGAAATGGGCAAATCAAGAAACGACACGTGGCAGAACTCGACTCTTATCAGGCATCGAGCTTTTAACGGCCACGGAAAGCTTCCCGCGCGCGGACCGGTATGAATTAAAGAGATAATGAACTTCTTTTTCTTTTCTTTATATAAATTTTTTTCCAATGATAAATTCACGAGATCGAATCAAAAGTCGAATGAAAATTCCAGAAAAAAAAAGGCTTTTGCATCACAAAATTGGAAAAATAAGAGATTAGTGTACCATGTAAAATAAGATCATTATTTTTTTGGGTAGAATAAAATAAGATCATTAATCACATTTCATATTCATTCACTCTTTCATTTCTTTTCGTGGGTGCAGTGGATTCTATAGGATAAATTAGACATGAAATGTTTTATATGAAATCTCAAAGTTGAATGGTTAAATTGTAAATACTAGTCCTAAAAATATGTGACAAACTGTTTCCAACATCGAACAGTTCTTAAATTTTGTACTATGTACCAAAGTTTAATCAAGTTTCAGTACATATATTAGATTGTCTATTAGTTAGCCAAACTAGTTCTAAGGAGATGTGAACTTGCAATCGAGATTTTCTCAAGATTCAAGATGCCTTTCTGATACGACATGAAGTTAGCGGATGTTTGCTTTTTAGTTTTTTTTTTCTGATTTTTGTTTTTTGGGTGGTTTAAGTAGGTATATTTTATTGTTCCTAGACAAGAGAAAGTATACAGTTTGAATTTTGAAACACTAAATCAAATTGATTAAAGACAAATTCACAATTTAAGTTCATTATCAACATTTTTTTAAAATTTCTATACTCTCATACATGACTAAGTAAACACTTTGAATTCCAAAAAAGAAATCCATAAATACCCAACCAACATTTGTTTAGCTATGAAATCATTAATTAGCAAGCTAACGATTTCTAGGCTACTGAGGTTAAATTAAGATTTAAAGTTTTTTAAAGGCTAGTTAATGTTTATCATTTGAGTTAGTTGTCTTGATCTCTTTCAAAACGAAAAATTTATGGCGGACAAAAAAAAAATGATAGTTGATAGTTATTCATAACTTCAAAATAAAATAAATGAGAACAGTTTTCCGGCTAGCCTTCATATGTAGGACAGAGAAGTAGAAGAAAACAAATTATCACAAGATTGTTTCAACTAGACCTTGTCCATTATCCAATATAAATCAGTCGTCACTTGTTGTGACAGAAACTTGCAGGATTCAGACAAGGTCCTATAATCTTAAATCATATGTAGTTCTTAAAATTTTAACAAGAAAGTGCGTATTTCCATGGGACCAAGTTCAACAATAAAATCAGAGATCTTGACAGGGCCACCCCTTACTGCTGGAGGCTCTTGGCTATTTTCCCCTTCAACCTTCCAACTCATCTTCTTTGTCTCTGATTTCTCTTGATTGGCTGATAAACTCACTTCCTTCAACTCCTTTATCTGCAAAATGGAACACCAATTACCCACAATTAAATTCACAAATTTTCACAGGAATTGACAAAACATGCAGACAAATTTTGATCACAAAAAATTGTTGTGTACATTTTTGTTGGCAAACAGCTTCTTCAGTTCAACTTTGCTCAGAATTGAATACTCAGCGTCTTCACTTGGCTAACCACATCGAGAAAAAATAATAGAAAGGTCGATGAGAAGCAGGATACAGCTAAATCAACTATGAAAAGTGAAGACTATTACACCAAAATATGTATTAATACAAGACTTGGTATTCATCTGAATTATGATTGAATAGGATAATGATTCTTGTGACAATTTTTACCTCATATAGATGTGCCAATCGAAGAAGCACGGATCCATCATCCAACTCCTACAAAACTACTGAGTTAGAGATTGATGGAGAGAGTATATGTCAAGTTCTATAGTTGTTCCGTGCTGCACTTGGCCTACCTGAAGGGTTATCAAGGCAACATTTTGAGGCAAGCTATAATTTGGATCCACGACTGTTCCTTCTGTCAAATACAAGGACTTCCAATTTTCCAGCGTCTGATAAAGTAAAATATTTTAGCAGTTGAATTATCACGATAATTAATATATGAAGAGTTTACAATGAAGCCATACATCATGAGCAAAAGCCAGTAAAAATGGTGAGTAAATTTCCTGGCCGGTTGCACGGCGCCAGCGTGCACCCACTCCAAGCTTGTGGATGCTTATATAATAATTTCCCCTGACCTGATACAAGATTTAGGATGAGATGTTAGGAAAATAGAAAATATTGATTCAATATGGGATATGTAAAGTCTTATGAAAGTTTGATGATGACGGCCCTCCTAAAAGGTACTATTTAATTCCATTATTAGGATTAATAACGAAAATTCAAAAGTTCAAAACAGTATGTTATACATGGAAGCAAAACCCCATATTACAACATCCCAGGATGTCAGACCAAAAACTAAGGTTGTTCAGCTTCATGACACCAAAAGAAAAAAAAAAATACTAAGGTTGTTGAGCATCATAAGACCAAAACATGGAGCAAAAAAAATGGAAAACATGGCTTATTTTCAGTTTTAGGCGGTTTCATTTGATCTCTTTGACAAAGAAGCCAAATTTGCCATTCCATGAAATTGGTTAAGTTGCATAAAAATATAAGTAATCATGGATATTTTCATACCGTTAGTCCTTCACATGTGTTATTTATGCAAACTTGTTCATCAAGTGCTTCACCTACTCCTCTACTATCATCATTGAGAATACGCCTTGAGTAGTAAAAAGCAACAATCAATATTCTAAACGAGATAATCTAGAACCGGAACTATATAGGGAAAAATATCATTTAGGTTAATATTGCACCTGTGAAGCATGAGTTCCACCTCGCCATCTTTGATACTGGCTCCACCAGTGGCACGATCAACTAAGACTGAGAATTCAGTTTTCTTATCCTTGGTATAAACTCCAAGATTAAGCTGGAAAGAGATAAAGTAAGTTTCAGTTCAGTTTTGACCATCAAAATCAAGATTTTCTAAGCTCATTCCCTCTCTCTGTTGGTAACTTTGTCTTTGCCTTAAGTTCCAAATGAAATTAATAGGGTTAAAAAAAATTTACTGGATAATAGTTTCCTGCTATAGGTTGAGTAACTTGAAGGGGCCAATCTTCCCTGAAATCACGAACCTGCATTAACATCGGAACAAGTCACTAGGAAGCATTGGACGTTTGCCTTTAAAATTTAACAAATAGTAATAAGGAACATTGTATGTGAGATTACCCGTTTCAGAAAATCTCTTCCATTAGAATCAGTATAAAACTCCTTGTTTGTGACCATATTTGCTGTCATTCGTGTGATGACCTCCTTTCCAACTTGGTCATCGGTAGGAATTGGACCAATCTTACCCCCCCCCCCCCCCCAAAAAAAAAAAGTATCAGAAGCTGATTGATTTGTCACTAAAATAACTCCAGATTTGGCCATCCTGAACTTACGGTGAATTCAATTTCAGCATGCTCTTTGTCTTTGTAAAGCCTGGTAACCTATAGAGAAATAAGCCATAAGAAAACTCATGAATAAATCAAAACCAGAAAATGGCATTTAAGGCAAGTTATTGACCTGGTAAATCCAAGAATTAAACTGCTGGTGAACCTCGTGTACTACCGATCCTCGGATAACCTTGGTTGGCACCTGTATTTGAAATAAGTCAAAATCCATCTAAGTGCAAGATAAAAAATATTTTGCAAGAAATTCAAAAACTTTCTATGGAATGGGAGGAGATCCAGCAAATATGTCAGAAAGAGAGGGAGAGAGAGAAGAATAGCAAACCCAAGATAATATGAACTAGATTGCTGATATGACTGACTTGTTATTTAACCCCATATTATCTTATATTCATAACATATGCCCTAATACATTGAAATATTGGTGAGTTGACCCTTTGGAAGAAGAAAACTTACTGATCTTGAAACGACCATTGGAGGGGCCCCATTTGGTCGGAATATGTATGCCCCAGATGCCTACATGTGAAATCACACCAATGAGATCAAAACATTCGCTGTACTAATTTGTTTTGTTATTAAGTGCTTTTGTCTGGGAAGAGACACCACGCACCTGACCATCACCCGCACTAGAACCATACCAGAGATAGCTTTGTTGTACTGGTACATCAACCTAATAAAATTCGCAAATCATGAAATATTCTCCACTACACCATTTGAAACGTATCTCAATATGAAGCTAATGAAGCTAAATCCATATCAACAGCACAGTATGCCCTCCACAGATTGGCTATGTATGCATAGCAATCTCCAATTATGAATATGTAGTTTTTGATGAATGTCAAATAGAACCTTTATTGGTTCTTTGCATTTATTGAAGGCCAGTTTTGGTGCATGTCATCACAGCTTGTAGTTTGGCAATTTATTATAAGTAATAATTCATTCAACAAAAGTTGTCAACATTCCTCTGTGCCGTATGAACATGCAAAATTACTTACTCCAGTTCTCGAATTATAGATCCGTTTGAGTTGTCCAGAGGTTGAAGAAAAGGACAACTTTAAATTTCCTGGTCCTATTTCAATGTTCTCACTCGTGAGGTTGCTGCCAGATAAGAGAAATTCGTTTCTACTTCTTCTACCTATCATAGTGAAGTACCAAAAAAGCATATCAAATGTTAAAAATACTAAAAAAGAAAGAAAGGAAGTAGTCACGGTGCGTTCCACCTTGGTTTTACATAATTTGTGCAATGCTCTTCTTTAACCAGATTATATGAAAATCCAAATATTAATAATACTTTCTTTGGCCATCATAGTAAAAACTATTCACTAGTCAGTTAATGAGCTTAAAAGAGAAAAGGAGACAAAGTCAGAACTTTACCTTTTCCTGAAACTCTAGAAATGAAGTATGTACTCCACCCAAGTGGAGGCACAGACGCCTGAAAGAGAAGCCAGAATTTCGGGGCTTCTTTTGGTGACAATCCCAAATAAGCCTTGACATACAACTTTCTTAAATTTAGTGTTATGTTATCGATCTCCACAAATTGTGCCACGAGGTTATTCCCCGATGAATCTTTGACAACAAGGTTGGCATCATGAACCTAATGGAAAATTGTGAACTTCAGAATTGAGCAGATATTACACAGAATGTAACAGTAATTTTCACACAAACAAGAAGTTTTTCATTAGGGGTGAAAATTGAGCAGATATTAAAGGAAATTAGTGTGATAAATTGAGAATAACCTCTGCTCAATTCATAACAAAAGCTATTCCATGCACTCATTACTCAACAAAACAAGAAACTTCAAAAATTTGCTTGCTTCCTAGCGATCATCCTTCACAGACAAAAACAAGGAATGGAAACCATTCTAATTTTATCAAACTTCACATATGACAATTGACCCAATGGTGTCCACATAGCAAGTTTAATTATTTTCCTAGGTTTAAACAATCTTGGGTGCTTAAATTTATAATAAGAGTTGAACAGAAAAGTAGAACAGGATTTTTAAGGTTTATGTCAATGATAAGGATTCTAAAACAGTTTTTCCTTAGGTGCCATTGTGGTAATCAATTTATGTTTCCTGGTAATACCATCTGAGTTTATTACCTAGAGACAAGCTAAAAAATATAAAAAGTAAATGACCAAACATAACAGTTCCTGACATATAAAGATACTCTAATTACAAGACACTTCAAGAAAAAGTTTTAATGTGAAACTAGAGTTAACTTACTTTATGATGCTACGGGCAAAAGATAGATACTTACTGGAATTTTGATAATGTCAGTACGATTCCATCCAAGTGGGTTATACACAACTAATACCTGGAAGCAACCATTAATATATGATGAGTAAGAATTAAAGCAAAATTCCTAAAATTAGAAGAAAATATGAAAATATTACCAAACTCTTCGCTTGTGGAATATTTTCCTCTGTTGTTGGACAGTAACTGATATTTAGTAATTGACACTGTCAAAATCAAATAAAAAATTAAATATATATATATAGTGCAAAACAGTTTGAGAACTAAGGAGATGAGGATGAACTTGATAATTTAAACTGACACAGATGACATAAGATGGAAAAGAAGACAAATTAACAGTGGCTGCAATAATGTTAGAACATTCATCAAAATTACGTAGTTTGCATATTTTTACAAGATAAATCTTGTAACAAATATTTAAAAATTTTCATCAGGAGGGGATATATGAGATATGAAGGTAGAATCAATTATTTCGTAACATTACCTGGGAAAATGTCGATGCAGGTGCTGAACATTTTGTCCCCAATTTTTTACTAGCAAGACAAGCCAAAGAAGAACTAACAAGATCTTCAGCCTAGAAGAAAATTTTTCATAAGAAAAATTATCCAGACAAACGAAAGAATATCAGTTCAAGAGACAAAACAGATTACTAAAAGTCAAAATTTGAAACAACTCCGCTACTTACCTTAGTGGCTCCAATAGCTAGTCGTTTTGCATAGTCATTAGTTGTATGTTGTTTGGCAGTTCCGGAGATAGCATCATGGTGCTGTGCAATCCCTAGAGCATCTCCAAGGTCATAAGTATCGTCGACTGTAGGTTTCTTTCCGGCCAAAAATTCAAGTTGCCTTGCTGCCTATATATAATTCTTGATGATGAGCTCAAAATCCACCCCAAAATAGTATCCATTAAGCATCAAATCAGAGTAATGATGATGATGTTATACCAAATAGTATCCACTTAGCACCCTGACATATCGCTTCAAGGCTGGACGACTGGTGAAGAAGCCTGTCCAATAAGCATCTGCTCCATCAGCATAACTGTCAGAAACCATCGGGCATGTGAATAAGCAGTCACAAACTGGTTAATAAACAATACAACTTTAACATATCCTTACGGGAAGTAGTCATCGGTTTTCAGTGGCCATGATTGTTTTGCAGCATTTTTTGCATTGGTGTAGAGAGATGGGGTGGAGTACAAGGCATTCACTCTACCATCCTGACAAGATTAATCACACACAAAACATGTATTTGACCTAATACATTCAACTCACCTACATATCCCCTGATCATACATAGTCATCAATAGTTCAATACTTACCTTATTAACATAGTGAATTAACTTATCCATTTGCTTAAACCAAGACTCTGCATATTGGTATTTGAAATCATCACCCATTGTCCACATAATATGGTTTGTCCTTGTCACATTTGCCTATAATAGGTACAAGCAAAGTAAAAACACATATTTGGTACTTATAGTTTGAAGAGCAAAATGCGCACATTATTCACAAAAATCTTGAAGTAAAAGAGCCTACTTGGGTTATAGTAGCATTAATGAAATCATTGACTCGCTGTTCAACATTGTAATCAAATAGAAGAGGATCGTCCTGCAGTTTGTGCATTATGAGCAATCAGCCATGTATTAACAGATTTTGCAACATTCAGTTCCTTTAGGCGTTAAATGTTAGAACCTGTACGGGAACGAAGGCATCGTTGACTTCAAAACCAAAACCACTTGGCGGACTATAATGAACAGGAAAGGCATTGGCAAAAATCTGCAAAAACCCAAAAAAGGACAAAAAATTAATGAAATTGACACTATCAGTCATTTTAAGCGGAAGTTGCAATCCAAACCTGAGCTGAAGAACCAAATGTCTTGGATCCACGCCAAACAACTTCAAGAGCTTTATTAACTTTGCGAACAGCTCTGTCCTGATAATCAATCCTAGCAAAATGCACCGAATCGAACCCTAGCTGCAGAAACATGAAATCCCGTAATCATACAACTAAAATGGAAGTATAATTAATTTAAAAAGGCAAAAAAATTGTGTTGGCATTGAATGTAATTTTGGTAAAAACTAATAAAAGTGACAAGGGCCGAAAAGGCCCACCTCAGCACCAAGTAGGTAAGCTTGAACTGCAGAGTGTCCAAATGGATCAATCTGCCAGCCAGCTCGAGGAGTCTTATTGAATTGTTGCCTTATGAAGCGATGACCGAGAGTGGTTTGGTCAATCATGTCTATGTAGTGACACGTGGCTTCGTCGTGCATGCACCATCCACCATTTCTGCCGACACAAATATTACATCATACTCTCATTCGCACAGTGCATCATACACCGTAATTTTCTCAAACGAAGACACAGCAAGACGAAGAACACAAGCAGCTAATAAGTATAACAAACGAACTACATACTTACACGAATTCTAGTTGACCGGCATCTACAAGTTTTCTCACTTGTTCTTGCGTTTCTGGACTTTGTTCTACCCACCACCGATGGAAAAACGCCTGTCGTTTATTGAAGAATTGAAATTAGATTAGATGAATTTGCAGATTGAAGGAATTCGTATTGACTATTAAGCATTCAATGCTCTTTGAATCCAGTCATATTTAAAGATAATGAATGATCCTAACATCATTTGAACATAATTTACTACTAAATTTCCACAACCAAACTGAATTTGAATTCCCTTTTCTTTTAAATTGAAGTACACTTTAGAGTGTGGAGATTGAGTTCACAGATTTTTACCATCTCGGCGTACACAAACTTCCTATTAGGATCACGCTTAAGAGATACCACAAGCGAGTCCAGCACATTCTCTACACACGCCCCCTACAAGACAAGTACAGACATACAGAACAACAAAGAAAAATTGAAAACCTTAAGAAACGAAAGACTGCACGAAATCAGTTCGATTAATTCTAACCTGAATACTATTATTTGATCCAACGTAGTACTGATCAATAGTCTTCAGCCAACCAACATCGTCATGGCTATGTGCCACCAAATGAACATTCAATTTGCCTTCAACGATTCCGGCCCCAGTATTATACTTTATGTATTTGGCACAAACTACAGAGCCATAAAAAGAGAGCAAGAGGAAAAAAGCAGAGATAGACTGTGAAGATAATGAAGCAGCTTTCTCTGCCATCTCCAACCCACCCCCAAAGTCTCTAGTGTCTCTAGGTTCTTGGACTCTTCAATTTGTAATTATAGAGAAAGAGAAGACCAAGACTTGCACAGAGGTTGACAAATGAAAACAAATGATGCAGCAGGCTTTGTTTTCCGCCTATGATTGCCGGCCTGAGGGAGGGACCATTTCTTACATATTACAATGACAATAAGGGATTTGGATTCTCTCCCCCAACACTTCTATCTTCTGCCTCTCCACCAACATCTAAGGGTTAAGATTGTGTCTTTTAAAATTTTATATCATTAATTGTGGGTGATTGATAAATTGAAGGGTGAAAATTTTGGTGGAGGGACAGAGAATGATCAAATTGGTGGAGAGAATCACGTCCGACAATAAGAGGGTTCAAGTTGAAGCACCATTTAGTTACATGGCAGCCAGAAAGTCTCGGATAGTACACTTGATTGGAGGATTCTATGAACTTTAACTGTTTTAATATTGCTGGGTTGGAATGGGGGACTTTGATTCAGTACGCTAATGTCCATGCGAGGATGTCCCTCAAGTTTGAGAGAAAATGCGTCATTTTATCCTTAGAAAAATATATCTTTTAGTATTTTAATCCTTAAATTTATTTTATTAAAGAATTGTCTTTTAAAATTTGTAACTAGATTGATGTTTATATTGAGCTAATTTCTTAAAAGAAAGTACAATTTCAATGAATGGAGTCGTGTGTAATTAAGTAATATTAATGTATAATTATATAATTTGAATCTCTCTTTATATGTAATTTTATTAAAGAAAGAATGATATAAAGAAATAGGAATATATATAAAATTTAATTTTTTTTACTTATTTGGTATTTTTTTAACATAATAATATTTTATTTGTATTTAGTTAAAAAAATCAAACTCATAATTATGAGAGAGGGTTTTACTAATGAACAGAATATATATATATAATCTATTTTGGTAGGTGTCGTTCAACTTCTACAGAATATTTTACAGAAAAAGATCTGATTTTGTATAATTAGATAAAACCTTCGTGGAATTGAGTCACACAAAGAAATAAATTTAAGGGCTAAAATATTATAAAATATATTTTTATAAAGATGAAATTTTCAGTATATTTTCTCCGAAGTTTGTCAGAATCTAATGATTTCTGGAGAGGTAATTGATCGAGGTGAGAGAAGAAGAGCACGTGAAAGACCTTCGTAAAAAGTGTCGTTTGGTTTGTTTTGTATGGATAGCCGGACGGAGGTTGCAGGGAGCAGGGATTCCTGTCCCTTAAATAAATGTGGAAGAAAGGAGTTTTATCTTTATCGTCTGCCAAATACAAAATTCACATATTTTAAGAATCTTGAATTTTATTTTTAAAACTTGTTTGATATGTAAAAAATTTAATAAAAAAATTATAAATAAAAATATTTATAATATCATTATTTTTAATAATTTAATAATAACTATTAAATAATAATTATAAAAGATAAAATTAATATTTTATCAAATTTTATCTCATTAGCTTACCGAACGTGCGGAAGTTATTTAGCTAAAATGTGTTGAGATTTGAGATGCTGAATAATCAAATTGAGCAGGTAAAACGTGCCCGTTGACTGTTTGGAGTATTGTTATTCCCATACCACTGTTTTGCAGTGAAATTTTTTGTATTTAATTTTTAAATGTAAGGTTATTTAGAAGAGAGATTATAAAATGTATGAAATTTACAAAATATGAATGAGTCTGATTTACTGTTTTTTTTTAATTCGCTAAATTTATTTTTTATATTTAAAAAATAAATACAAAAAAATCCCATTGTTTTGTCATAAAAAAATCATGCACCCCGATCCTTACTTTCACCTTGAGGATTGAAGTCGGGACAGGTGTGAATAATGTTAGAGTTTGTTTGGTTGGAGAAGAGAATAAAAAAGAAAATGTAAAATATAGATAAGTAATGATAGGTAAAATAAAAAATAATTTTTTTATTTTTATTTTTAAAAAATAATTTAATAATTAAAATGATAATTTAATAATAAATATTACATAATTTATGTAAAAAAAATATAATAACTAAATAAAATATTAATGTTTTTGTTAGCCCTCGGCGAGTGCGAAAGCGCTTGTGAAATTTATGGTCACATTTTAGGCCAAAGCCAAATGCAACAAAGTCAAAGAAAAAGAAGGGAAGAAGGCTGTTACAGATTCACGGGGAATTTGGGCATATAATTTATTGGAGAGCACTGGCTATGTATGGTAAAAGTAAAACCCTTCCTTGACAATTCATTGGACAGCTAATGATGAAAATTTCATGTTAGTAGTTGTCTCTTTCCCTCATAAATTTCTGAACCGATGGGACGACTGTGACGCGCCCACAGTCATCTACCCCACAATCATCTTCTAAATGATTCTGTTTCTTAGTGGTTTCTTCTGCTCTTAAAATCAATGTTATTCAACATAATTTATATGACCTTTTTTGGTATATACGCTTTTCAACTAGAAGACATCCCCTCCAATTGTAGCAATATTATAATTCATATACTTACATTTTAAAACGAAATATTTTATCTTTTAAACTTTTACAAAAATTAAAAAAATGAACACTCAGTTAAATTTAACAATATATGACAAAAAGAATCTTTTTTTTCCTATAAAAAATGTACATACAATTTATTTAAATAGGCCTCAATCATTCTTGTTCATCTTTAATTATTATTATTATTATTGGTAGAGTTATGCATACTTTTTCCTAACACATTTGATCCGATGCTCTCAAATAATCCTACCCACTTAAGGATTTTTTTAAAAAAGAAAAATATTGTCTTTCTCCGATCTGAAGATAAGGACGAGAGTGAGACAACCATGGATGTGTGCATGGTCGTCTTATCACGAGGGTTGGAATTAATGCTTCTGTGTCTAAGCTTCTAGGCTTGGAACTTTTCATTGATTTATTTCGTCTCCATAATTAATGCTCAAAATTTCAAACTCCATATTATCCCTTCCACAATATGCTTTCATTGGTAAGGATCTAAGGATGCCAAAAGTTTCTTCATATGGTGTTCCTGTGGAAATCTGTACATTGTTAATTTGTTATACCATGAATTTTTGTTTCAATATAATAGCCCGTTTAGTATTTAGAAAAAAAGAAAATTTTTTTATTTGTTTATAATTATTATTTAATAATTTTTATCTTTTTGTTATTTTTTAAAAAAGGATATAGGAGTTATTTTTTATTTATTTTTATTTTTATGTATTAAATAATCCTTTATTTTTTTTAATATTATGGTCAAGTATATCTTTAAAGAATCTAATATGCTCTCCAAAAAAAATTAAATTTAAAAAATATATTTTCATCTAAATCTTATAACTTCATTCATTTTGATTGGTTTAGGCTTCCCATCTAACATCTTATGTCCTTTTGGTCAGTATCAACGACCCGAATATTGTCCATTAATCACGCGCAACATCCGCCCCATATTTTGCACAGTGACATTATCCACCATCACATTGATTTTTTATTTTTATAGAAAAAAAAACTTATTTAAACGGGGCAAACGAAAAAAAAAAAAACTTTTTTAGAAAACAAAGCAAATCCGTGCATGTCAGTAATATCTAAACTTTCATGTGACGGATTACGTGTCATCCATTAAAAAGACAAATAAGAACCCAGTACGTACGGGTCCATTGGATGCCTATCTATCTTTCAAAACAGTGGCCCGTATAAAGGCCTACCATATTTATTTCAGTCTAATGGTGTTAAACATTTCAAACTCAAATCAAACGGCCAAAGAGGGTCCTATAATAATAGTAAAATATTTTATATAAATTTCGAAAAAATCCATTAATAATAGAGTTCAATTCAACCTCTTAAATTATGGTAGCAAAGATGTTAACAAGAAGGGAAGAGAGACAAGCAATAGGGGCACTAGAATGAGGATTAGTACAGTTCCAAAAAGGCTAGGGTTACAAGATCAAGATGCTAATACCATGCAAGATCCCACTATTGCAAACCAAATAAGAGACGAAATATTAATTAGAAGGGGGTTGGGAGAATTAAACGTTCAAGACTCATGCAGGTCAATCAAATTCAAGCGTGATAAGTAGAAATAATAACAAAAGAAAGTTGTTAGTTATTAGAAGCTATTTTAGAGCTGTTGGTGGCAGATCGAAGGCTATAATTACCTAACTATAATAATTTAACTTCTCTGATGTGATATAAATAGAAAAAATAGCTAGAGGAATCCGTAGTGTGTAAATGATCTATGAGCTAACAAGAATTCCTTTAATATCGAGTATTAATTTTTCTCTAAACTCCATTTCAAGAACGATTTGAAAAGCTTTTGGTAGATAAAGAGTTGCCGAAGAGCACACTATTAGCTGCTTCCTCAGGGAGTGTTTGGTTTAAAGGAAGAGAGGAGAGGGGAAGGGAGAAGTTTTAGTGATATCTTGTTTGGTTGATTTGGAGGGGAGGGGAGGGAAAGGATTTTAATGAAATCTTATTTGGTTAAAGAGGGGAGGGGAGGGGAGATAAAATTAAATGGATAATTATACCCTTATGATATTAGGATTTTTATTTTTATAAAAAAAAATTCTTTCTTTTTATTATTAAAAATAATTTTTTATTTTTATTCAAAAAACATTTTTTATTTTTATAAAAGATTATTTTAAATCTTATTAAAAAAATAAGATTTATATTATATTTTAAATAAAAATAAAAAGTGGGGACAATTTTGTCAAGTGGAGGTAAAAATTTTCTCTCCCCTTCAAAAACCCCCATTTTTGGAAGGGAGGGTTTGGAAGGGAAGGGAGGAGGTCCCCTCCTCTCCAACTTTTTTATACCAAACAAAGGGAGACCCTTCCCTCCCCTCCCCCTAAAACCCTCAAACCAAACATTACCTTAGGAGGTTAAAACGAGAATAGAAGTTCGAGTAAAAATGTTTAAGCCCAGTACTATTTCCACTACTAAAGAGTCTCTGTCTATGCTCTCCAAGGCCAGAACCTAGTATGCCTGAAGAAAATCCAACCATTCCACAATACTCCTACCACTTTCTTGAACCCGAAATCTTATAATAACCCCACCTCATCCACATACCAATTAGCTTAATCAAGTCAAGTTTTAGGGTAAAATTAAGATTTTGTTTGGGAGTAAAATTTGAGGGGAGTTTATTGTTTTATGTGTATTGAATTTGAAACTCTAATTAATCATGGAAGGAATTTTAGTATTTAATATATAAAAAAATTAGAGATTTAAAAGAAATTTTAAAATCTTTTGTCGAAAAGATAACAAAATCAAATCAAAAGAAATTAGAAATTTAGGAAAAATATTAACTTATGTCATTTGAAAGATAACAAAATGAAATCACATGATACTAATTTACTAACATTTAAATCACAAAGCTCCTAAATATAAACTTTTATAAAGTACAAAGGGGTCAAATTACAAAGTACCAAAAAAAATTTTATCCTATTATTTATTAACACTATTTAGCTAAATTATGATTTGAGATGATAAAGAATCTAGTTCAGCTGGTAAAAATAGAAAAATTCATAGATACATACATTATAATAACTAATTGTAAAACGAACCGTGCTTTTTTTCTTATGTAATAACTGATAAAAATCTATTAAAATAAATATTTTAAATTCTAAATTTTTTGACATGCTTATTTAATAAATTTTAGTTGACTTCTTAGACTAGTAGCGTTGTGTATGGTTCTCAAACATTTTACAGCATAGACATATCTGTTTGGAGAGAAGCCTTTTTTTCAGAAAACCAAAAGAATTGAATTTGAAAGAAAGCTTGAATATTTGCCTGCAGTTTGGTGTCGAGTACACCTTGGGTAAGGTTAGAAAAATGGTATTCTAGAGTATGTTGCTGACTCATAATTTTAAGAACATTATATTTTATGTTAGGTAAACGTAATCTTTGGCTTATTGTTATTCTTCCTCTTAATATGATTTACTGAATTATTATTATTATTATTTATTGTCGTCGTCGTTGTCCGCGGTTCACTTGTTTGTTTGAAACTTTAAATGTTTGGTGATAAATTAAAACTTTCTTGAGTGTAAGTTTATAAATATTTAAATATATATATTTTATTTTATTGTATCATTTACAATAAAAAATATATTTTAATAAATATTTATTAACATATATAAACTCTTATAATTTTATGAATTTAGTTTGCATGTCAAGTTTATTCCTGACAATTTTGTTGGCATTAATTCCCTCACTTAACAATTCACTGGACAACTACTGGAGAAAATTAATTAGCGGAGGCCGCTTCCTCCCGTTATAAACTAATCGAACCCATTGTCATCTACCCCCAATATTGACTGATCTTCTTAATGGTCTCCCCTGCTCTTAAATGAATGTTATAATTTATATATTTATGTCAAGAATGTTATTACGTTAACAAAGTTTATATCACTCTTTTGGTATTGATGTGTTTAAAATATTTTTTAAAAAAAGTATTGATTAAAAAAAATGAGACAAAAAAGGTACAAAAATTAAGGACAAAAAGTTCTTCTTAAAAAAAAAAAAATCTAGAGCGATGGTGCTACCTACTTAAGGATTTTTTGTTTTAATTTCCTCTTTCTCCACTTCGAAGATAAGAGCAATAATGCATCAACCACTAAGGTCTGAGAGGTCGTCTTACCATTATAGTTGGAATTAATGGCAAATGAGAGCTAATTTGACCCTTAAGAGCACTTGTGTGTTGTGGGTCTAATTTTGGACCTTATTTATTTACTTTATCTCTAGCATTAAGCCGTTTGGCACGCTCTATAAAATAAAGTTTGACAAAATTTTTATATTATACAATATTTGATGTAATATTATATAAGATAGTATTATTTTATATTTGGTGACATATTGTATGATATTAGATAGAATAAAAATTAATTGTATTGATAAAAGTACTCTTTAATTAAAAATATAATATATTTATCTATTTGTAATGCTATATTAATTATTGGACAAATAAAAGTTCTTAGGGATATAAAAATTAATATTTTTATTTTTCTAATTTGTAAATAAATATTCTTTTAAATACCCTTAATTTTTTTAAATACCTCTAAATTTCTTTTAAATACCCTTAATTTTTTTAATGTTCTTTCAAATTAATATTTTTATTTTCTTAATTTGTAAATAAATGTTCTTTCATTTTCTTTGTTATCATGTAGTTCTGCCTCCACTTTTTCATCAATTGACATGTTATCCAACTCAATTTCTAATATATCTATAAGTACCTTCATCATAATCAAATTGTACAATAGACAACAAGCAATAATAATTTACTTATGAGTTTTTATAAGATAATAACTAGGATTTCTAAAAATTGCCTAATACATCTTCAATAGTCCAAGTGTTTTTTTTTATCATATTTTTAACTTGAGCATGTTGCTTATTAAATATTTTTTAAAGAGTTACTTGGATATGTTTACATCTCCATTTACTAAAATGGTAACAGGTTCCTTTATAAGGGGGTAAGAAACCCTTTTTCATTAGTATATCTACCATCTACCAAGTAATGGGATCCTATTTCGTAAAACAAATATAAAATTAACATTTTTATTATAATAAAGTAATCAATTAGAAGGTAGTTATTAATATGTTTGCACTTCCTTTTTAACTTGCCAATCAACTATTGTACATGTATCAAAACTAAATTAGAACTTACTTTTAAAAAAGGAAAAAAAAATTGGGTGCTTAAGAGAAACCAAACTCTTGGTATGCATAGGTGACTATGGTATGACACCATTTGAAGGAGGGATTCCATAAGACCGCACATTAAGGCCTGCCATTTAGAAAGGTGGAATTTAGCATCACAAAAAGAACAAAACAAAAAAAGTCAAATAGGAAAGTTTGAGGCTAGGAGGGAGCCTAAAGAACTTGAATGCACAACAAATACCTTAAAAGGAGCAAGTTGTCATGGTAAAAAGATGGCTTTCTCAAATTGAACTTCTATTAGGAGAGTTGGAATGCCATGCTATAGTCAAAGTAATAAGGTATAGCAATCATGGTTGTTGGAATAAATGCTTTGATTATGTTAAAAATAAGAATATAAATCATATCCTTGTACAACAATTGATGAGGATGATATCATTTTGTTAAAGATTACCTTTGAAAATGATGAACAGTGAGAGAACTTGTAATGTAATAATAATACACATGTCTTGATAACAATTCAATTGTCATAAGCACTATAAGACCATGAATTTTAGGCTGAAGAGGTTTCTTGGGATACCATATGGAGCATTTCTAGCTTGTATATAAGAAACTCCTATCCAAACAAGGATTATAAGTGGCACACTATGGATTGTCATTGGGTTACGAGGCCAAAGCCAACCTATAATACAACTTATATTATTCTCTTGGGAATCCAAATTATTATAATATGATGGACTAAAATTCCACCAATTCTTACCAAAACCATAATACCATGATATAGCATTTTTGCTTCTCAGTAAGTTAGGAGAAGGCTAAACAAAAGAAGTAAAGTAAACATTCCATTAGCAAACCTCCATGAGCGTACATTACCCTAAAAAAAAATAAGTATTTAGCATTATTTATCCTGCATCAATTGCCACAATTGATGTTAGGTAGTATAAGTGGAAGGAATTTAATGTCAATTACTTAACATTAGTTATAATCGATATTAGTATTTTTTGAAATTTTTTTAATTAATAAAAAGAAAGAGATCACTTTACTTTTGTTAAGGCAGTGTAAAATTTCCAAAATCACTAAATCAGTTTGCCCTACACTTTGCCATTCATTCTTAGCCCTAAATCCCAAATTGCTACTCTAAATTGCCATGAAATCTCCCTCTTCTTCCTACAGTGTTTATCCATTGGTTCTCTCCACTACATCATCAACATTTTGGTTCTTTCCACCTTCACCATCGATCTTTGGTTTTAGCCACTGATTTCTAATTCTCTCCACCTGCGTTGTGTTGGTTTTTTTGCAATTTCCAAGTATAATTTTTTTGCAATATATCTTTTTCTTTGCCTATTAATGCCCTAGGTGCTGATTTATGGAGGAAGCATAAACCCTAGGTTTTGTAAATTGGGATTTTTTGTTTAATATTCAAGTTCTATGGCATGTAATGGTTCTTTTTGGTATGGGTAGGCATTAATTAATGATTTCTAATAAGAATGAGTAAAAATATAATGATTTCTACGGATTTCTTAGTGAGAGCAGCCATGGATGCAAATTAGGAACCTTAAATTTTATCTTGATGCTTTAATGGTTGGATGATACTCCTTTAAGCTTGGGTAGAATTTAAATGATGATTTTTTTATAAAGATGAGCCCTAATATGGTAATTTAGCATGAATTTCCTATTAAGGCAGCCACATATACGAATTTTAAAGAGATGAGATGGAAGGTGGCTTATATTTGGGATTAAAAGCTTTAAATGGTTTAGTTAGGGAAGAAATATAATGGAGTAAATTATAGAAAAAGAGTTTCAAAGAATGGATGTGATTATGATGTGTGTGTGGTATATAGGAGCCATTGACCGGTGTTGAATTTTCTCTTGTTCAATAGGTTAAGTTTCCTTGGGGTGACTCTTGGACACCATTTTGGAGTTAGAAGTCGCTATAAAGGTAACCTAGAGTTATTTTCTCTTATATGCATGTGTGAGTCACATTGTGTGTTATGTATTACATATGGAAATGATTTAAGTGATTGTGATGAAATAAACTTGATCGATAAGAATGTGATATCTCTCTGCATTATGAACCTAAAGGGTGTGTCCTAGTAGAGTCATGGATGACATATGAGATCACTTTACATAGTGAACCTCAAGGGTGTGTCCTGCCCACCTTAGTTATTGGCCAATGACTAAATGATCGGATGATGAGGAATCAAGCTTATTTGTATCATTACATTCATGCATTACATTCTCTGTGCATATAGGTAGAAATGATTCCACAGTTACTGAGATTTACATATCTCACCCCCTCGTCTATTTTTGGTGAAAGTAGTTCCTCCAGTAAAGAAAATACCTTGAAGACCAATAACAAGCAAGGCTAGGTCTTATAGTGGTATATGTAGTTTCTTTTCATTCTTTTGTAAAATATATATATATATATATATATGACATGTAAAAGTCAAGTGCAAGACATGAATTAATTTAGGAAATGTACCTATGGCAAGTTATAAATTTCTGAAATTTAGGATCTAATGTTAGCCACATTGTTGTTTTCGTCAAAATAGTACACATTGTCCAAATAGGAATGCCATATTTTAGTGTTGCAGTGCCAAACCATATTTCTATCTCAAAATGCAAGTTGTTGTTTTATGCCAGCCATGTTTTTATTTCATGTGCATATTATTGTTTTGCAAGCTTAAGGGTCTAACTTTTGGTAATGACTCTATATGGAATTATAAACATACTTTAGGCCTCTTAAAGACATATTGGAAGCATTCAAAGGTTTAATTAGAGTTCAAGGATTTGTTTTATATAGATTTGTGCATGTAATTGAAAGGAATGTTGACTTAACATAATGTTAATAATTGATAACAATTAACTATTAAAATTTTTCCCATAAATTTGAACTTCTCCTATTGTCTTGACGAATCATGCTTTATGTCATGTAGAAATCTTTTCCACATGCCTCTCCTTTCTAGCCCCATAATGCATTATTCATTTTGTGTTTTATTGTGTAATATATTTTTATTTGGGAGAAATATGCCTCTTCATTAATTTATTTAAAAATTTAATAATAAAATAAGTTAACCTACCTAATCATAAGTGCATATTACTTATAAATTTTTGTTATTAATCCATCTTACATATGCATTATTATTGTTTTGATTGCCTCTATAAATATCTAGGTATCATGATGGATAAAAGTTGGATTAGTAAACCACAAACTTCATCTAAATATGTCATTTGGGTATAAGGCTTTCTTGATATTGCATTTTTTAAGCCTAATTGAAAAGGATTTGTAAAATGCCTATGTTATTGCTGTGGTTTTGAAAAAATGCTTCTCAAGAGATATTATCTTAAATTAATTGATATGCAATGATTTTCCCTTAAGGTATACTACTTAGATTAGGCATGGAGAACTCCCTAAGGAGGAGGGTGGTTTTATTAATCCTATAGTACAACAAGTTAAGCAAATGGGAGGGATATGTAAGATTTATTACATGATGCCTTTGGGATCTCTAGAGAGAAAAGCATCTATAAACTAGCATCATCCCATCCTTGTACTATTAAAGTACAAATAGATTCCAATAATGGGTTTAATGAGGAATCCTATGACTTTGCTAAATTGATCAACGATGGAAGTCAAGAATTGTACGAAAGTTGTAGAAAGTATTCAAAACTTTCATTTTTTTTGTGACTTAATGTAGAATGTAGAATATAAAGACTTGACTAGTGTATTAACCAGTTTGGGTATTGCTAAAAATATTGGATATTATCTCTTATATGACAATTTATTATTTTGATATGTATGAAGAAATTTCACAGAGACTCAGTCAAGAAATTGAGGCTTCAACACTTGTTTCATAAGATGATCCACTTAGTCAAGTGTTGGGAAAAGAGCATTTTGGATGAGTATACAACTTGGGCTAGGGTTTATACCCTTTTAAGGTATTTAAATTACCTACTCATCAATTTAATAGTATGTCTTTAAGTTCCACTAGCATTAGAAACTCAAGTGATGAGATGGTAACTTTAAAGAATAAGCTAGCAACGATAGAGGAACGATAAAAAATCATAGAGGAAGAGCGTGCTATGGAACAAGCTAAATTGGCTCATGAGTAAGTTTGAATGAATAACATATTCAAATATTTAGTATAAAAATTTGGAATAGAGCTACCACCAGACATTTCTCGTATAGCTGAGGCATCTCCTTCATAGATAATATAAATGTCAACCTATATAGTTATTGAATTATTATATTTAAAAATTTTGGAGTAAATATACTTATATACTTTTTCATGCAACCACTTGATGTTGGTAGTACAAAGGCATCACTTGTACTAGGTTGACAGTCATCTTATGCAAGTCATGATCTATGAGGTATTTTGGATTTCATTGAATTTATTTTGTTTTATAGCATGTTTAAAGCCTCTTTTGGATAACAATTTATGAGGTTTAACATTTGATTTTTGTTTATCTTATTGGTTATTACACGTTTATAAATTATTTAGTTAATATTTTACATTTCTTGTGTATAATGAAACTTTTACAAAGATAATATAAATAGATATTTATTAAATTTAAGATTTTCTTATATAGTATATTGATTTAAAATTTAGTTTTATGTGAATGTTTAATTTCTTAATATATGTCAAAGTATACTAAGACAAAAGAAAAATAGAAGGATAGCAAAATACAAAAAAATAAAATTAAATTAAAAAAATTTCTATTCCCTAATGTTGGTCATAATCAACGTTAAAGCAAAAACCTAATGTTGTTTATGATTTCCATTAGTATATTTATTAGTTACCTGATTTTAACATCAATTATAATAGACGTTTGATTTTTTACCTAACCTCGATTATAATCGACATTAGGGCTAAAATTTAACATTAATTTCAACTAATATTAGCTTTGCTACATAAAATATTAACTAACAACAGTCATAATTGTCATTAGTCGTTCATACTTAGTGTTGGTTATGACCAATGTTAGAATCTAACATCAGTTATAACTAAATAAATCTTGAATTACATCGATTAATGTCTGTTTTAACCCACATTAGCTGTTCTAGCATTGATTTTTCCAATAGTTGATACAATTATCATTAAAAGAAGTCCCTACACTACCTCTAATGTTGGTTTTTGCAACAGTCATTAGAATACCTAATGTTGGCTAGATGTCGTTTTGGACCAGCGCTAGATGTCTTTTTTTTTTTGTAGTGGTATAAACTCAATTAATTTCAGATTTTCTCATAGTGTATGTGAACCTCATTTACAAGTCCTTAAACATGTATAATAAGCCAAATTATATATGTTGTACTAATTTTTAATTAGTGTGTATAAATTAGTGTTAATTAATTGTTTGATTAACTAATATACTTTTTATTTGATGATATTGAGTAATTAGTATTATCCATAAGTTCCTTTAAAATGAAAGCCTAAAAATTAAGGTCATTTTTGTCTATTTACATATTTGTCATATATGTATGTGCGTGTGTGTGTGTGTGTGTGTAAGAGAGAGAGAGAGGCCCTTGTGTAGGGTGATGGCATTTGTAAGTTGTTGCTTCTTTCTCCTCTCCCATTTTCTCCTCCTTTTCTCTATACTTTCTTTGCCAATTCTACTCCATGAAGGATTGAAGATATTAAAGAATCTATGCTTGGAATCAAGGTATGTCTATAATCTCCCACATCTAGTTTAATAATATATGGTTTCAATACTATAAAAAGGAAAGTTTTGGCCATAGTGCCTTAATATCAAAACTCATAATAAATTCATAATATATTGTATAGGTGATTTTTTCTTTAATAAGCATTCTTACTTTGATAGCTTGCTACACAAAGAACACTGTAATGAGCAAGCTAAACAACTCCCTTGCAATTTGGGTAAACTTATTAATTGTGGAGCAAGCTCCTAAAATGGACATCAAGAGTAACAGCAATGCTATCTGCACACCTACCTTATATTATCAAATTACAAGACAAAACAAGACAACATTAAGCCACAACTGCATTATGGTAGACACTGTAATAAGATACAACATGAGGACCTTGCTAGGAAAAAATGATTCACCATCCACTCTATGTTAGAAATAGATTGCAACCTAACTTTGGTCTCTCTATAGCAAAATTGAACATGAACGTGTACGTGATCATGGTAGGCTCTGCAACTCCTAAATTTAGTAAAGATTAACCCACTAATATTGAGTGTATAATGCCACAAATTGAAATGGATGCCAGGGTTTGAACAACTATTATAACTCCATCTTCAACTAATAAGTACTTGTCATCAGGCTTTTTTGTAAAACCAAATTTATGCCAAAAGTGTTAAAATAATAATAATAATAATAATAATAATAATAATAATAATAATAGGAATATAAAATCAAAAATAGACTTTGAGACATGAAAAATCACTATCTTTAAAGAGTAATTGTTTGTATATAGAGGATTTACAGACAATACTCTTCTAAAATATAACAATGTCTTTAAAGAAGCACCTAAAAAATTTAGTACTTTTGGTTTAGAAGAAAATTATTTATAAATATTGAACAGTTATTTTTTAATAATTATATTTGTTTGTTTCGTTAATAAACATGTTTATCTTCTATTAATTGACATACTTATTCTATTAATAGACATACGTATTTTTTTTAATGATTATTTTTTAATAGACATGTAGGTTCTTTATTAATAAACATACCTATTTTTTATTAATAAGTGTTTTGTTTAATAGATATATTTATTTATTTATTAACAAACATGCCCCTTCTTTCATGGTTGGGGACTACTGTGCAATGTGGAACGACAGCTCTCATGTGCAACTTCACAATTTCATGTTGGTCAATAAAGATTAGTCATGTGCAACTTCACAATTTCATGTTGGTCAATAAAGATTAGTTTAGTTTCTCTACCTTCCTCTTTAAAGAGATACAGCTCATTTTTTTTCTTGGTTTCTTGAATATGTCTCAAAAACTAGAGGAATTATTTGAGACCATATCTATGGGGTAATTTTGGCCACGGCAGGAGAGCATGACATCGAGCTTCTTTGTCCAGTAGGGGTAATTTTGGCCTATAATATATTTTTCCTAACTGCCCTCCAGGATATGACTTATTGTTTGCCTCTTTTGTCATAAAACTAAAAAGTGAAAATTTGAAATGCTAGCATAAGAAGTGTCTTAAAAAGGATCTTCATAACTTTACAAGAAGGCAATTATGAATTAGATCATTAACTGAAGACAATGGTCGAGTAATTATCATTTCTATATTTTGTGCCTTTCATTAGTCATATTGCTTAGGAAAAATTGAATAATGATTAATTATTGCTAATATCGTGGAGAAAATAAAGGCTATACTACCGCAATGGTTCCTTTAATTTTGATATATTTAGATTTTAAAACTAGTAGTAGGTGACCTTCTTCTCTATGAAAACTTGGTATAAAGTTATGGGAAAACTATATAAACAAAAAATTTGCAAAACATTTCTCTATATATTAGCCGTGTCTCTGTCCACAAGTCTTGCATTTTACTTATTTTATCATGATTCTTGTCTTGTACTCATTTACCAATTTAGATTGATTAGAAGATATGTATTTTCGACGTTTGTGGAGCTTTTATTGACTGTTTATGATACTATGCCCTTTTTTCCCTTTAGTCTCTAGCCTAAAACTTTTCATAGGGAGATATAGAGTTAGTATTTGGGTTTTCAAAGGCTTTAGCTTTTGACCCCCCAGTATTTCCTCTTTGTAGCGAGTAGGCTCTTGTGCTAGTTTTAGGGGGTGTTTGGCAAGAGAAAAGAAAATGAGAGGGAGAAGAAAAATTTGATAAAATATTTATTGTGTCTCTATAATTATTATTTAATAATAATTATTAATTATTATTTAATTATAAAAATAAAAATATTATAAATATTTTTTATTTATAATTTTTTTTTTCTTTTCTCTTCCCACTTTCATATTTAACTTATTACGTACTAAACAAATTCAAGAGTTTTGGATGTGCATCTTTTCTGTTTTAGGCTCTTATGATATAAGAGTTATGCATATATTCAAAATTTTATTAGCTATGACAAAGTTGACTAAGTATTTTTTTTTATTAATCAATGCATTTATCTTGGATTTTCAACACATCAACTAAAGTGCACAAAGAGAAAAGCTTGGACGGTGACTTTATTGTGAAGGCACATCAAAGGATTTCAAATAAAGCTCAAACCTGATTGGCGCATACTAGCCCCAATTTCGCCACAAAAGTTGATTTCGTATTAATTTGGAGCAGAAAATAAAAATAAGGTATGATAAAATGATATGGTTTTGCATTTAAATGCATTATTGTTGTAATAACTTTTTTATTAGTATTATAAAAATAGTGCATTTAGATGCAAAACCATATTTAATTTTATTTTTCTTTGAGCAATGTTGGCATAAATTTTTCTATAATTGATATATGATTATGTTAGAGGAGATTATACTTTCCTTTAAGCTTAGAACTGATTTAATTTCATTTAAGAAACTGAATGAATTAAAAGATAAGTAATTTAAATATATTACTTGAATAATTATGAAAATATTGTAAAATTCATACTGCTAACATGATTTAAGAAACAAAATTCTATCGAAGATAAGTGTAATAATCACAAAACTCATTTTGGGGGAGGGGGTCGTGCAAAATGATCCATTCTTTAACAAATCGGTTGACACTATTGTAACTACCGGTTAATTTATTATGAAAGATGAGTTCTACTGAATATACATTTATCTCCCATTAACTTGGTGTATGCAGAGTGAGTTTATCTAAATTGCCAGAGTGTATGTTGCAGCTCATTTCCCTCTGAGTGTAGGATTGGTTTATATTCTTTGGTCATCATGCCTTTACTATGATACTTCAGCTTGATTATACAGATTTCAAGAAATCATCTTTTGAGGAGATCATTGAATGCATCTCTGACTTAAAGTTTCTGGATGATGGCCAGCATCTTATAAGTCGTGATTTACATGAATATGAAAGTCTTTCTAGTACTACAGTGATGATAATTACAGATCTAGATGGCCAGCATCTCCAACATATATCCTCGACTCAAATGCTATAGACAGAAGGTGCAAAGCCCTTTAGTTTATTGCTGCATTTGTGAACCCCTTTTCTTACTTTTTATGTGTTTGTTAGTGATAATTACTGATACTAGATTGGAAACATTAAACTCCCTCTTCACTTTTTTTTGGACTAAAAACTCCCTCTTTACTTCATGAGCTGTTACATATAGAACTTCTTGGTTCTCAAGGTCCTCGCAGATTAATCAGCCTTTTTTCTGAGGTAGCTGAGTAGTTACTTGCATACTGAAAAACAAAGAAATATCAGATCCACCAAAGATTCCGGTTGCATAGAACTATATGATCATATTAGGTGGTAAAAAGAGTTTCACTAAAATTATATTCTAGAAATATGTAAGCAAATCCAGACAAGTTAAGATACTTTTAGTATGTTCTAATTGTTGGATATTTTCATATGTATTTTGACATTCCAAGCATGGGTAGGTTTGAAGAATACATTTAGAGGAGGGTGCTTAAGCAATGATATTAATGCAAATTTTTGGTTTAAATATGATTAAGATAATTAATATTAATATATCAATGATAAAATAAATGATCAAACAAGATAAATGAAAGCAAAATTTAAAAACTTAAATTTTATTACCATAAATAAGTTTCAATTAATTGAAATTAATTTCAGTCAACTGAAACTAAATATAATTAAAACAAATGAAAAGAGAAGATTCAGTTAGAATTCAGTTACTTAAACTCAATTTAAACAAAAGAAAAACAAAACAAAATGAAAAGGAAGCAAGGTAGAAGTGTTTTCTTCTTTGCATGTCTCTTTTCAATAAATGTTTTTAATTGCTTTTATTAAATGTTACAAGACGTTGTAAGTAAAAGAAAGAGATAAAGTAATATAAAACTATTATTTTAATTAAGGAAAGGGATGAGGAGACAAAAGAATAAGTACTTCTTGTTTGACATGTAATTATATTGTAATTTTTTTTTTTGTTTTTTACCTTTTTATGTCTAGTTCTTGTCAGATTGGTTCGGAAGGGAATAAAGCAATAAGTTTTCATTTTTTTAGCCTTAGACCATTACATGTAAGGGAAGCAAGCCTTCAAAATTTTTTTTCTAATATAATTTCAAATGAATTAATTTTTGAATCCTTTTCACAAAATTCTTATTAGGCTTATATTGACATATAAGCATTTTACTTGATATTTTTTATTTGTGTTTTGTTATCATCAAAGTTAGATATTTTTGGAAACCATTAGACGAACAAGATTGAGACACCAAAAGCTGGACAAAGCAATAGTGGAGGCAAAACAACCAATTATTGTGGTACAATACTATTTCAATCAAGCTCCTTACAATTATTCGTTTAAAGAAATAGTAATCATTGAAACTTGTGCATTGATGAAAAAGTGAACGAATGAGATGATAAATGAATAAAATATGGTGTTTGTGAGAAGCTTTTGTAGAAATAGTTTATGAAGGAAGCATTAGTGAACAGCAAAATTCTGCTCTGGAAGGTTTGTACGAATCTTCTCTTTAGATATAGAAATGCCTTTGCTGCCATGCCACTGAAAACGGTCTGATGAGAAATGAATTGAATACAGTGTACCATAGCTCATAAATTTTGCAGTCTGAAACTTCCAATTCAGTAAACAATTGAATTCTTCAAATAAAGTTAAATAGTCCTGCATTTGGATCCTCCAATGAGGCTATCAAGTGTCAACTCTGCTAGGTCAATTTGTTTTGCATAGATGGGGTTGAGAAAGTTCTTTTGGCGTTTCAATTTTAATATTTCTCAGTTCCAAAATAATTGCAATTTTGGCTTCTAAAGTTGAGAGCTCCTATATGGAGCAGCTTCTTAATGAGCTAACTGCTAAATACCCGTGTGTTCTGTTATGTTTAGGCCCAACAACTGAGAATGTTCGTGTTGCTGTTGGTGCTGTTTATTGTTCTTGCAGCATGAGTACGGAGATACCACACAATGGGTGCGTATCAACTGGTAAGGCTCGACTTTAGTTTCCATCTTAACCTCGCGGGCTCAGAGTTGTATTTCTTTTTTAATTCTTTGGTTCAATTGAGAAATCAGAAGTTTTGCTTCTGATAAAGTTGAAGATTTGCATATAATATTGTTATGTTGCATGGTCTCTGATAAAGTTGAAGATTTGCATCCTTGTACTATTGGTAGTGTAACAAAATGCTGGATTCTACCCTTTTGTTTTACCTTGCATATGGCATATGGAAAAAATTTTACTTTCACGTTTGGCCTTATACATCCTAATGGCTCTCTTGGCTTCGACAACTAATCTCTCATCAACTTCCTTTTAAGTCACAACACTTTTTTTAACTCATTTATTGCAACTGGATTGTGCTTTGATATCTAAGGCTCCTTTCTTGTTTTTTTTTGGAGATATTTAGTTAAACAATATTATATATAAACAGCTTATCAACATATTATTAAAATTTTATAGCATTGATCATTTTCATTTCAATGAATATATAAATTTAATTTTTTGTAATTATATTAAATTTACAATTTGTTAATTCAGCAACTGCTGATAATTTTAAAAATAATTCTAATAATGTATAATCAAATTTACAAATCTTCAAATTATAGCCTAATTATAATATTAACATATAAATTATATAATATAAAACCTTACTCCTTAAATTATCATAAAAATCAAACATTTAACAATCTATTAATTGTTAACCTCTAATAGCGTCGCGTAATCAATTAAAGTCGATTTTCACAACTCTCAAAAGTTCACTTGTGCATTTATTTATTTAATTTTTCCAGATGACATCAATAGAACTTAAATTTTCATATCAAGAGAAATTGACTTCTCATAGCACAACAGTTAATGTCATTTTAAATAAAACTTCTTATTAAAAATAGATATGTAACAGAAGTCAGCTTATACTAATTGTGACTATTAGCTCTTAAAATTAACAAGTGATTAACAATTTTACTTTTTATGATAATTTAAGAAGAAAAAGTGTTATATTTTAAAGTTTACATACCAATGTTATAAACAACAAACTATTATTTAATAGGGCAAAATGTAATTTCACCTCAATTATGCCATTTATTAATTTAATAGACAAAATTGTCACACACAGTAACACAAGCAGCAAGTGATAGCACTCACCATATTACTGTTGGATTTTACAATGTGTAAATACGTGCCGTACAACTTTTTTCTCACACTACCTTCACAACTAAAAATGTGGCTGCATGAGAGCTCAGGCGACAATTTATAGTGTACACAACTACGCCTACGTTTTGCATTTGAAATGAGAAAAAGAAAAGTTCATAAATTAGCATTATGCATCTAGTTCCATAAAATCACCAGCAAAAATACCAAAATAAATAATATAAATCAATTTTGAAAGGATCGATATAAATTTTGAGATGACAATGAAATACATTTAAATGGTTCGAATGTTCCTCCCTCGGAGATCACATTACACAGCTCGGCGAACAGCAAGGCGTGACTTACAATCATCTAGAACTTAGTCAAAAGACCAAATATCAGACCCAAATAGTGCCCTATTTTGTACCACTATCCAACATGCTAACAAATTTGTCTATCAGAGAAAATGTAAAACCTGACATGGACAAGAGGATCCGGAAGATTATTTCTTTTCCTCCTCATTTGGTGGCTTATCTTCATTCTTCTGCTGGGGCTGATTATTAATAGAGCAATCAGTAGACTAATGACAGTGCAGAAAATGTACCAAAATACCAATAAGATAGACGGACTAGACATGAAAAGAGGTAGAACTTACATTCCTATTAACTTGAAGTGTTCCACACCCCCCCCCCCCAAAAAAAAAACAAAAAAGAGCAAGAGAATAATATAGAGATTTTAGTGAGCGAGATAATTATTCTCTCATTGCACATGCAGTTAAGCTTGCAGATTTCTTTTAGGTCCATAAATGAAAATCCACCTAAAACTAGTCCTCCAAAAACATTAGGACAAAACTTAAGCACAATTTTTAAATGTTTACAATCAAGTTCTCCAATAAAAAATGATAAGTATATGTGTGTGTGTGTGTGTGTGTATATATATTAACTTAGCACCATATAACTAGGTCTTTTGAAAAAATTATATCCATGCGTCATATTTTGATTGAAAAATCCAATGGCAAACACCTAAAGAACTTTATCTAAATCTAGTCCGAAATGGCAAAGATGTTAAGTAAGAAACAGTGGAGAGGGGGAAGCAATAATAGCCCTAGAATAAGGCTCACAGTTGAGTAGACCACATCAACAGTTCAAAAGGCCAAGTTACAAGATTAGCATACTAACACCATGCAAGATCCCACTATAGCAGAGCGTAGAAGATAAAGAATCAATTAGAAGATGAGAGGAGTGGTAACTAAACGTTCCAGGTTCATCCCGGCTGATCAAATTCAAGTATGCTTCTGATGAAATTTTCTGCTAAAGTCCTTTCCAATCCAAGAATTTCCCTTCCACCCCCCCCCCCCCCCAAAAAAAAAAAAAAAAAAAAAAAAAGGAAATAAAAAACAACAACCACCCCAAAAAAAAAAGGCTCACCTCAGACTGACTTTGCATGGAGGCCAGCAAATCTTTGACTGATGGGTCATTTGGGTCAACGCCAGGAAGCTGCAATAGCAATGAATGATTGGTGCGGAACATTAAGAATATAATTTTAGAAGAACAAAAATAACTACAGGATATATCAGACATACTGAAGCAAGGATAGAAGATACGAAGGACTGATCAGCCAACAATTTACTCATGTCTGACTGGCTTGCTGAGTCCTTTGTACCGTCTGTTACTGACAATTTAAGGGCTACAAACAACAAATAAAAATGAATCAGTTAAAAACAGGACAATCACTAATATCTTTCCTGTCAAATTCCCAAGAAGACGCAAATTAGTTAGATCCCAAGTCCAGGTCATAACACGCAGCTCTTACAGCTGAGAATACTACCATTCATCTCAGATCAACCTCAAACAAGTAGAAGTAAGCTGAGAAAATAGGTAGATGCATACTAAGCAATCTTGTGCTATGCAATGATACCATGAGGCCATAAAATATGGAAAGAGAGAGGAAGAGAAAGCTCTTGAATGAAATACAGTTAGTAAGTCTGACCTACAGAAGATTTTGAATTTATAGGAAAATATACAATACAAGTCATTCATGACTCATAATTCCAGAATAATGTTCTAATTATAGAATATCCTCCTATTAATAACAAAATCATAACCTACCTAATAATTAAAGAATATTTACATTCTAACATACCCATATCCACAACCAAAGGAATTTAAAAAAAAAAAACCACACCATCCCTTCTCACGAAAGGCATGTACAAGAAGATATCATCTCTCCTTCCTCACCAAGCAAACAATTGATTCGTTTTTCTCAATTTCAGAATTAGTTCAATCACCAAGTAATATAACCACATGGCATTTTCCATGGATAAAAAGACTAGAAGAAAAGGACAGACTTGCAAGTCACTCAAGCATAATGAAGAGTTCCTAAAACAGCATAAAAACTAACCAAGAGCCAAATCAGGATCCTCTGCAGCTGTTTCTGACATATCTGTATCTCTTACGTCTTGGTTAATGGCGGGATCATCCATTGACATTGCAAGCGCCTGCTGTAGGAGAGCATTCTCATCATCCTGTTTTCATTTGAATATCAGTTCCAACAGCAAAAACTACTGTCAATATTCAATTTATGGGAAGCTTACAAGTTTATATACATACATACATACATATATTAAGAAACAAAAAACAAAAAGCTTTAACATTTCAGATCCCATTATTCAGACACCTTCCAAACAGCACTAATAACTCTCACAGTATCTCCTTTTTCCGTTTTTCTTTAAATGTCTCTCTTATGAACAAACAATCGGCTGAAAAATGTTGCTTAGTTCTAGTGCAAAGGAATGGATGTATTTACACCAGTGGATTGAGAATGGGAACACAAACCTCTCCATCATTATGTATTTTCCTCCGCATTATTTTTAATCATCCAGAAGGAGGAATACATAGAGAGAATACATTGCTAGGGAGCCAGAGGAAAACAAATTTAACCCATAGGTTAGTTATGTGACATAAAAGCAGCGGCATACAGACTGTGGGAACTCGAGGGTCACTATAAATGGCATATAAAGTCGTGATGATAAATTGATAATCATAAGTGAGGGAATAATGAGTCAATCATGTTGTAACACCAGGAATGGAAAAGGAAAAAGCTGATAGCTATAAAGATAATGGCAGTGAGATGACGGCAAAAGCAAATACCTAACACTAGCATTGTCAAATTAAAGTTGGCATGCAGGAAATGGAAATGGTTCCATTTCTGATATTAAAATCACTGGTCAGTTAGGTTGCAGCATCAGTCACAATAATGTTGCCACTAGCCAGCACTGTAGTAGTGCAGTAGGTGGATGAAGAACAGTTAGAGAGGGACAAAATAATGGCAAAAGTGCAGTCTAGACTCCAGATTGTCTGAGTAAGTGACTGACCTCCTGGAATTTTTAAGGTTCAGTTAAACATCCACTCAGGAGGAAATGATCTCCCACCAAACCATGATACGTACTTAAGGAAAGGAACACAGTCAACACATGTATCACACATGATGCAACACTACAAATAACACCTAGACAACTTATATTTTGTCATGTCAGCATACCCAAGTCGGTGTACATGCTTAGTCTAGGAATATGAAATTTACCATTGACCCATTATCCTCCTGGGGAAGTTTCGAATCAAGTGCCTTTTGTGATCAAATTACTCAAAATAACATGAATTATGCAATTTGTCCCAGGATCCATTTAATCAAATGTATTTACATAATTACGTCCCAAGCAACAATAGAACAGAACAGACTGCACACATGGCCAAAAGGACAAAAGAAACCAACCATCAAATCATTTGTCTTATTATCAGCTTCAGAAGTTGCAGTACTGGTACGCTCAGTCATTGTGGCATCTTGTGAACTGGCTTGCTGCTCACCTCCCTTCTCCTGCTTGGCAGCATCCTCTGCAGCCTTTTTTGCAGCTGCCTCTTGTCTAGCCCTCTCCTCTTCCATTGAAACTCTTAGAGCAAGGGCTAGTTCAGGATCCAAGTTTGGATCCACGCCAAACTCAAAACCAGACACACCACCAGCTGCAGCTGCTGCTGCAGCAGCTGCAAAACCGCTTCCACCTTCCCCATCCCCAGTAAAAATAGGCGTACTGCCACAAATATATCCAAATTCAGAAGATTACTTCTTACATAAAACCTTAAACTAAAGAGAGAGAGAGAGGGGGGGAAGATAAAATTCAATCCACAAACCTTATAAGTACATCAGAAAGAGCATTGGGACCAGCTGGAACATGAACAATGTGACTGGTATCATTATTGTTAACAGCCGCAAGAAGTGCTTCCAGCTTTTCTGTCTTCCCCTCGTCTTCTTCACCAAAATTGATAATGTCAAGGGCTACACTATTCTTTTTCAACTTTCTCCCAATCATCTCAAGCATTTTCTTCTCGTGCTTGATAGGACTACAAAAAATTGAGGTAAGTAGAAGAAAATATCTAATTAATTACAGAAAATATGACTTCAAATAAAAGCATGAGATCTAGCCAAGCATACCTTCCAGCAAAGATGATAATCCTTTGCTGCTGTTTTTTATTTTGCCGATGCTTAAGAGCCAATTGCGCCACTTGAATGCCAGCAGCTAGGTTCATTTCCCCACCTATTTCTAGTCCTAATTTACAAGTAAAAAGATAAAAATAAACTTTCCACGGACAGAAGAATTTATGTAGAACATAACATATCAGAAAAAATAAGCTGCAAATTTGTTGCAATTCTTTTTAAATATTTACAGAAATGAGACCTTACAAATAAACATGCACTGTAACAAATGATCTTACATAGCTGCCACTAAAATCAAAACAAAAGAAGCTAAATAGACTTAAAACCAACAAACATAAAGAAATAAAATTGTTTCGACAGCTAATTCTAACATCTAACACTATCTCATTTTAAGTGCAAAAATCAACGTGTATCATCATTAAAAATACCAGAGGCACGATCTTCTAAAAACAAGCAACAAAACTTAACAAGGAAATAGGGCCACTTCTTAGTACATGTGTACTAGCACCATCTTGATAAGGCAGTCAGATCCATGTAACACTCCGTCTAAATACTTTAACAACAATGCATATGCTTCAATTACAAAGCGTAGCATAAACACAAGTATTTAATGAATAAAAACTGACCATGCATGCAAGCCAAGATCTTGCCCAGATCACTGGTGGGAGTCACCAAAACACGAACTCCCTTCCCCGCCATTGTGAGAACTCCGACTGTATTTTCTGGATTAGACTGTGAATCAGTCAAAATATATTCATCAGAATTCAAAGCACAAATAAGTGCTGTGAAGTTATCTGAAAAATTCAATTGTAAATTGGAACAGAAGTTTGTTTGTCTAGAAGGAATAATCCACATACAATATGAATACAGTTACGCATATCAATCTGGAGAAGAAAAATTTTCTATGACGCAACAGATTTTCTAATAAGAGAGATCGTCAATAATAAATGCATAAGCCGCCCCATCTCGAGCCACCTATAATAATCCCAAGTTTTCTTTTCGTCCAACTAGTTTACCCAGAAACCAAAAAAATAAAATAAAAAAAGGGGGGGGGGGGGGAAGAAAGGTAAAAGAGAATAAACAATCACGATTAACTTCACCTGTGTTTTAGCACCGCAGATAAGATTTACAGCATCTGCTTGAGCTTGAAATCGAGAAGGTGAGTAATCCCCGTTACGCATCCATTCAGAATTGTCGATACAGATCATTGTCGCCTATTAAGAAAACAATCCAATGGAAAAGTGCACCGATAACAATAAGAAAAACCCTAATTCAATCAGATGGAAATGAAGAAGGGGGAATAGGCAAGCTAGGGTTCGTTGCAAACAACAAGAAGGGAAATTGGGATTTACCTCGAGCACCATCGTCGAAGATTTTAGGAGCGAACGATCGAGAGCGAGTCTGCACCCTACTGACACAAAGGCTTTTCAATTGTACCAGAAACAAATGGGAGAGAAAGCTGAGGTTTACTTGCCAGAGAGGGCAGCTTCCAGTTAACATGCCTTTAATCTTCTGTAATTGCACTAACGGAGACGTGAGCGCTTTAACGGCGATAGCATAGTGCCGGTTAAGAGAAGGAGTGAGAATGATGACGGAAAACTTTTTTTTTTTTTATTTTTTGGTTGGGGATTTGACACATGGAGTAATTTGATCAAGCCTAGAGTCGGGTTCGGATTGTCTACTTGGCAGCTCGCAAAGCAAAGCCTGTTGAGCATTTGAACGACGTCGTTCCAATTAATGAATCTCAACGTTATCACCATCGAATGGACGGTATCACACTATGCAAGGGATAAAAAAAAATGAAGCAAAACGTAGCGTCACGTACTATCTCCTTCTTCAGTCAATTCCCGTGTTTCATTGAACGGGAAAGCATCAGTTTTTTCTTCTGCAACTTCATTGAGTGGGAAAGCAAGACTGGTCTAAAGGTATTGGTGCATCTGTCATCATTCCTTTCCTTCGAGCAAACTTTAATAAAAGGTAGTGTGTGCTTTGTAATATTGATTTTGCATGTCTTAAAGTATATTATTTCCGTGTGAATGTGAAAACCTGAAGAAGTGACCACAAGGGTACAAAACCTCTTAGAGGAGTTACGGGAAGTAAAATATGAAAATTCTGCTTTGCATGCAAAAGTAGCTGTTTGCAAAGCATTAGGTATTGCAAGCAAAGTGTTGTTAGTGGAAAGTCAGGTTAAGCGTTGTTTATAAAACATCAAGGGTTGCTTTGTTTGCTTCATCATGTTCATTAGTGTTTTTGATTTAGTCTTAACATTCCTATCTGATTTAGGTCCCAAAACTTGTTAAAAGAGCGAGAGATTCAAAACCAATGGGTGCCATATCTATTATTTATTATAATATAATACAATACATCATAAAGTATATATATTTTTTATTGTATTTCATGCAATCTATTGAATATCATATTAGATAATGTTCACTTTTTGATGCCAACAAAAATTATGCTGTTGGAATATTGCAACACTTTATGATGTAAGTATGTGGAGGAGAATTTGACAATGGACATGGCAAAGCCTGGAAATATTGCCTATTTCATGCGTGAGTATACATTATCTTTATCATCATTATCAAATCAACATATACTTCTCTTTTATATCATGCAATTTACTCAATATAGTATACATTTGCATCTCTGTTGTCAGATAATGTTCACGGTTGATATAAAAATTTGAATCTAAAAATTTAAGCGAGCTTGAGATTTCTTCATTCACATCGTGTTGGAGAAGACGACCGTTGAAAATATAGCTTTGCGTTGAAGAAGCTTCCTGGCAAAAGATCATTATGGATTCGTGCTGTTGAAGGCAGATGCGTTGGAGAAGACAGCTACTGGAGATTCGGGGTGGGTTGAATGGAGGGCGGAGATTGGGATGAATGGACGAGCGAGATTGGCTGTTGAATTTGACTATTTTAAGTCCAACGATGCCGTTTTGATGCAAAGCACAGCGTGCTCATCAGGGGCGCTGAGTAGACGATCTACGAGCGCCTAGAGTCGAGTCCTAACAATTTAGTAAATTATTCTCTCAGGTACTCGCATTATATGATTTTTTGTTATAATAATGTGCATAATTTTTTTAAATTAAAAAATAATTAAAGTGTTCTAAAAAATATTATTATTTTTGTTAAATATATATTTTTAAACCTTTATTTTAACATTATTTATTTTTGTTTAAAATTATAAATATAATTTATTTTTAAATTAAAAAACAACTATATAAATTTAATACTTTTTATATTATATAAGTAATAAATTTAAAAATATTTTAATTAAAATAAGTGTAATTATAACTTATTTTTTTGTTACAAGAAAAATTAGTATAACACATCTTTTGATTTTAGAAAAGGAAAGTATAATTTTTAAAAAAAAAAAAATGTATAATTTAAATATTTCTTAAAAAAGAATAAAATTTATATTGGATTTTAAATCTAACCCAACAGCTAATTCATTCATTAGCATAATAAAATTTGTAATTTTGCAAGTTGCAAAAATACTCCCTCATAGCTTCGTAGCTTCTTTGTGAATTTTTTATTTTTATTTTTTTGTATTATTGTATTTGTATGAAGGACTGTTATAAATTTTCATTAATTTGGTCTTGTTTATATTCTTTGTTTGTAAAATAAGTTCGCTTTTATCTTTTGTTAATTCTAGTCTATGTGCTTAATCGTTTCATTATGTTTCTATAAATGAATATTCAAAAATTAATAACACTCACTCTTTAAATTAGAAGGGGAAAAAAAGCTAGCCCAAAACGTATATTTATTTTGTCAGTTTAAAAAGAAAATTCAATTTTAATTGCTGTTGTCTAGTGTAAATGTATTATTACTTGAAAAGTATATCTATACCTTGCCTAATTGTTATTGTTAATAACTATTAAATGAATCGTGATTTTCATTTAATAATTAATATTATCATCAATCAGATAAAATATCAATATATTTTTATAATTAAACTTTTTGGCCTTAACATACAAACGTTTGTAAAAATTTGGCGTTTTAGTATATTAACTCAAAAGCAACAATATAATTTTTTTTTTATCATGCTTTGATTAGTTTGGGACATATGCGATATAATTATCAACTCTATATAGAAATAAAGTAGGAAAAGCTCCCGCAAAGATTGATTACCCTAAGATAAAGTTCGCTGTGTTTGGAGGAAAATATAGCATTTTTGCAAACCATATCTTATGAAAAGGAATCTCAAATTCTGAAGGCAGTGGAGGAGGAGAATCGTATTGTAGATCATGTTCAAGAGAATTCTGATGAGTTGGTAATGCTTCATTTCTTTGGGTATCTGAGGCATCATCAAGATTATGAGAAAAACAAGAATATTTAGTTCGCGAGGAGCTTCATCCCTCACTGTTTAAGGCATTGTAATTTGAGTTCACCATCTCATACGTCATGAGGTCAGACAACGTTGTCATTGATGTTGCACCTAGTATTGTAGCAGAGGCACCTTGTCTACCCTTCACTCTCCTCTGCCATTTTGAAAGTGATTTTCTTACATTTTCAGATATCACAGACTTCTTGAACCTTGAACCCATCTGCAGATATATTCACATAGCCAAGATTTTAGAGACAGATTAAATGCGTGCCTGATGATGAAGAATAATAAGAAGAAGAAGAAGAAGAAGCTGGACCTGTGTGACGATAACATAAAGAGGAAACGTTATGAAGCTGCACCAGATTTGCGAGATGACCCTGTGTTGGCAATTAATTACATGACTTTAGTGAATTTGTCATGCCATTTCTTGAGGTTTAGAATACATGGTTTTTAGTATATGAAAATTTTAATTGTCAAGCACTTGAAAACTTAAACTATAAGATGATTGAGCAAAATAAATATAAAAAATTCTTAAATTCCCGTATCATATATACCCTAAATAATATAGAGATTATATAGATATTTATATATATATATATATATATATGTATTGGAATATGAAGTTTACCCAAATGACAAGCGGACTACAACGAAGGTACGATTGTCCATGAAACAAGAAGGTTCCTTAATTTCCCACTGCAACCGAAAAATGAAGACAACAATCAAAAAGCATGCCCTTATTCCTACCAATATATTTTTGAGCTACAAATCGATCAACTATATTCCTTAAAAACTGAAATTGTTTATGTTAATATTTGCTGTGCTTTCAAATATTTTTATATGCTAATGCAAAGTGTTAGAGGAATAATCGACTCATAATTTTAGAAACTGCAGTATGAAAGCAATGGTAGTTTCTTACGAGGGACCATATGAATGATGCCATTTCAAATGCATTCTGCAAGATTACAAAGGGGTAAAAGAAGTTAAAAGAAATAATAGAAATGTATCAGTTATGAAAAGGTAAAAATGGAAGCCTAAATTTACTGACCAAGAAGGATATCAACTGTATTAACCACAGTAGAAGCCTAGGCTTCCCAAACCAGAAGAGCTCATCTCGCAAGTTGAATTCATTATGTTTCAAATATGAGCAAGGGTTCATTATCTCAACAGCCAACTTTACCACCACCCGATGCAGTTTAGTACCAATTATGAGGATCAACTAAAATGTAAATCAGTATAAGAAAAATCATCAATACTTATAATATAGGTCTAAATACAAAGAACCCTCTCAGTTTAAGAGATTGTACAATTTACTTTCCTCAATTTTAAAAGTTGAATATAGACACTCTAAACTTTTAGTTTTTTGCAACATAATTATTCTATTGACTTTTCCATTCAAAACTCTAACATCACTTTTCCATGTAAATTGGAAAAGGTTAAATCAGCAAAAAATATATCTAATCTATCATATCAAGTAGCAAAAAAGGATTTTTTGGGTCATTTTTTCCATATTTTTTACAGCAAAAAAAGTCTTTATTTGACACTTAGAATGACATGTTGGATATATTTTTTGTTAACTTAACCTCTTTCAGTTTACATGAACAAATGGGGTTAGAGTTTGGACCCAAAAAAAAAAAAAATTAGGGGTTATGTTGCACAAAATTAAGAGTAGGGAGATCTATAGTCAACTTTTAAAGCTACAACTCTCTAAGTTGAAAAGAATTCCTTACATTTTGGCCTATGATATAACTCTTGGTTTATAGTAAGTGAATAAAAGACAGCAAATATTATCAAGACTCACAATTGCTGGAACGAAGGAAAGCCAAAAGTAGAGGTGGGTTCCTGAACAAAAATAACAACGTTCATGATGAAAGAAACTAGCATCATTTTGAGGACTAAGAGAATACGCTAATGTTATACAAGGCCATAAGCAAGAACACTTGTCCTAAAGAAATTAAAGATTCTCTAAATTTAAATCATCATTGTGAAGGGGAAACTATCAAGGTTAAAATAATACTCACAGAAACTTACCGTGAAAATTTAGAAAAATGCAACATATGGCATATATCCAGAGAGGCACACTGTAAAACAAAGTTGAAATGAGGCTATCAAATTGATTTTCGAGAACCAAAAATTAGTGTGATAAACAAAGGTTGCAAACTAAAACTAATAATCAATTGATTTAGAGTCCACTTTATTACAACCATCAACACATACATGAGCTTTGGTAGTCAATGACTACTAGTCGTAGCCTGTATTTGCATATCGACACTGGATGAAGATACAAATGAATTTTTCGAAAATACCCTTCACCTAGGAAATTATTTATCTTGTGGACTTCATTTCAACCAGAAACATGTTTTATTTCCTAAACTAGTGCATTTGGCATTGACCTTCCAGCTATTTTTTTTTTCAATCATTTCTGTGAATTCTGACAATACTTTCAACATTACCATAGTATAATATAACACTAAAACATCATTAGAGTCGAAAAAGGAGAATAGAGGTTCACTTTATCTCCTATTAACTATCAACTCAGGGGTCTCACAAAGAATCTTAAGTTATTTGATTTGTATAAGTTGCAGGTAGTTACTCACCATTTATATATCCAAGTCAGCCATAAGTAGTGAAAGTTCAATTAGACTAGCAAAATTAACTATATGAACTAAGTGAAAGCCATATAATCCAATGTAAGTAAAGAAGCAGTACCTGACACCAACAATGTCACGGAACTCATCATCCATGCTTCGAAGTATGTAGTTGTGGAAATCATATGTCAGGGGAAGCTGATGATTCTATAGAATTTCAGAAAAAAAAAATACAGAAATATTAGCCAAGCAAAGTTTGTTTGTCATCTTCAGCCCTCCATTCCTTTCTGCACTAGGAAAAAAAGTGGGTAAAAATGAATACTCATCGAAATTTGAATTCCTTGCATCTGAAAATCCATATACTTTTAAATTACCCAATCCAAACATCACTTGACAGTTGCTGCAGATAAAAGATAAATACACAGCAGTTGTGTAGTGATCAGAAAGTACTCACAGTAATGAAGCCTAAGCGCAATGCCATGTAATCAGCTCGGTTGATGGAACTCCAGAATTGGTGGCTGAAACATAGCTGCAATTTAGGTTCATGAGTATTATAAGAAGTCAAATAGAATGCTACTAAGGAACATTAAATGAAGAAAAAAAACTGCCACTTTTCTTTTAGTAACATGCCATCAACCAAAAAGTATTCTTGGAGATAAACTGTAGCAAGCATACAGTCTGGTAATACTTTTGCTGTTGGAAAAAATCCTTAAAGCAAATGTCAAGGAAAATGGGGAAGGACTCCAAATTAAGCAATTCACGTATTTGGTGACCTAAAATTTTATGTAGGAGATAAGCACATTAATTTGCTTCAATTTGTTCCTTTTGTCAGTTAAGATTTAATTAAGTTGTTGTATAATTGATCTGATTCTGTACCATAATTTTTATGTTCCTCAATAGGAAGATGAAAGAAGATAAGTATGCATCAATCAAACCATGAACAGATACAGTGATTTTTGAAGTATGTTCAAATGTCTTAACCATGAAAAGAAAAGAAGATAATGTATAAATAATACCAGCCAAACAAGAAGTTTGTGCTGACTCCAAGGATGGGATGTGTGGTGAACGATGAATGTAGAAAGCCGTCTAAATCTTACATTTGGTGTAACTTGTGAAGGACCTACCCTTGACAATTTGACAAAAATGGAACAATTAGTATGAAGGTATTAAAAGTATTTTCTGGCAAAAAGTAATAGTTAATTTATTGGCTCGTTGCAGTTATCAGATGAGAAATTATGGACCTTGTAAACTTTGTATAGCCATAGTCTTTGCTTCATTTTCCCATGCTCTCCAGCTAAATATCTGCATAAACTAAAATAAGAAAATCAATGGCCATACACCAATTTTAAGGCCCAAAATCAGTGTCAGAAGAGGGTTTAACCTTATTCATGGCCAAGGCAATAGCAACAAAGCTGTAGGAAACATGAGTGATCCCAAGAACAAACACAAAACGATGAAGCTGCTCAAGGCTGTCATAAGAAGCAAATGACTCATGACCCTGGAAAGCAAATTAATGAGAGTTTTAATTAAATCAATCATGAACTATGAAGTTTATATACCCTTTAGCTTTAAACCACTGAGAAGATATTTCTAATAATTAATTTACTTGAATTACCAACTATTAGCTAAAACGTAATTGTGAACTAAGAGTGATAGGAAAACTACCTCAGGACAATAATCTTGCAGTCTAATGTTCACATGCTCTTTAGAAACTGTCATATTTTGCTGTTCTAAATTCGACCGGAATTTGCGTGTTGTTGCAGAATTGCCTTCCATAGCACATGGGAAAAATTTGCTGCTTAAAACTGAAGACTTAACACAAATCCTTGGCACATAAATAATCCAATGACCCATCAGCAATGACAGCAACCCAAAAACCATAAGCTCTGCTTAAAAATCAAACTCGTTTGTCAAACTCATATTAAAAAAAAAAAAAAAAGAAGTTAATGAAACCCATGTGGGTTAAAGCTTAAAATTCCCTACCTTCTTTGATCTTTTCCATGGCGGTAAGCAAAGATTTTCTCTTGGTTCTGTCCAACCACTGTGGTATTGATGAAATAACAAATTAACCCATGAATGGTAGAATTTCAAAGTGTAGAGAAAACAGAGAATAGCATGTTTTACCTTTACAATTTTTTTCAATAAGCCATGAGACAAGAAACTTGTAGTAACCAATAGAGTGATGACAGTTGCAACTGCCCAAGAGGGGGTTTCAGCCAAGGATCTTCCTTCGCTATTTTCTTCCTCCATTTCTGCGTCCTATCTCAAAACCCTCACTCTTCTGAAAATTTGAGCTTCTTCTGTAGAACTTATAATCCCAAACATTTACATGAGACAAGAACAGTAACCTAGACGTATTTAAGGTCAGTTTGATGGTGCAGAGCAAGATGTTGGCCATTAATGTAAGCATATGGTCGTTGGGGTCTGCTGGAGCAAAATGTAGAGGCCTTGTCCTGAGAAAAACTAGACACGTATACATGGGCTGTCACGAACCGGTGGGGACATAATGGGGTTCCATTAACTGATTACCTAAACATCGCGGGTTCCATTAACGTGTGAATTCTCAGGTTGGATCTTTTCCTATGAGTCAATATTATTATGTTCTAAACATTGTTTAAAAACCAAACAGTCCTGTCAATTGATCTGAATGATCCCTAAAACCAATTTATACCATCCCTGGATCTGGTGCTACACGCTGTGCATATCTCGTCTTGATCCGGGGTAGATTATATATATATATATATATATATTTTTTTTTTTTAATTTTTGTTTTATATGATACAAAATGAAGAATAAAAATATTTTTATAACTATAATAAAAAAAAAATGTTTTGCATCAAAAATAAAAAAAATTATAAAATTTAAATTGTCAAAATTAAATCTAGACAATTTAGAGTTTATTAAGATATTATTTTCTCGTCGCCTCAACTCCAAACACAAGCCATAACATCTCTAATCTAGACGGAGCTTTCGGTGACCTTTTTTTACGATCCATATCTCTTTTTCTTAAATCTTTTGAGGCCTTGATTTTGTTTTTGAAATTATTTAAGTCTTTTAGAGCTTCGAAAATATTGTTTTCTGATGGCTCTTATTGTTTTTTCTTGCTAGATTCTCTATCAAGTACGTTTTGAGAACTTTTCGCCTTAAATGGTAGCGTCAGGTCTGTTGTCTTTCAAATTTCAATAGAGCTGAAGAAGTTCTGCCTTATTTGTCAATCTGAACTGCTTTTTTTTTTTCCCCTCCTTAATACGGATCGACGGTGGCAATCTTGATCTCCAGCGGTAAGGTTAAAAAGTTTTTTTTTATTTTAAATCTTAAATCACAAGTTTAAAAATAAAAATTATAAATAATAGTTATAATTTTTGACCTTTCTATTATAATTTTTATTTTTAAACTTAAAATTTGAAAGCTAAAACTAATAAAAAAAAAAAAAAGCTTTTAACCACAACTGCACCCTCTCCAATCCCCTCAACAACGGGAGAGGATCCACATTCTCATTTGCAGTAATCCCATTATTACAGATGTTAGTATCTTTTGAGGCCTTTTTTTAATACTAAAATATAATATAAGGTATTTAAAAATTATAATTAGGAGGATAAAAAATTTTAGCTATAAGAAAAAATTATATTTTGAAAATTTTAATTATAAAGTATAATTTTTTCTTACAGTTAAAATTTTTGTCCTTCTAATTATAATTTTAAATATTCTACATTATATTTTATTTCAAAAATAAAAACACTATAAAAAAGCTAAAACATAGCAATTACCCTACTAAAAATAATCCAAGCACTTTTTTTAATCTCCATTAACTGTCTAAATCCCCTTTGTCGTGAGTTTCTTTTAGTGTGCTTTTAATAGAGAAACTCATGACTTTGAGAATGGTGTGGAATCTTTATCTCAAAATATTAACAAAATCCTTAGCCATCCTTTAAGGTTCATTTGACTCACTGAATTATTAGGTATAGCATGGAAAAGAGAATGTGAAATTGAATGTAGTTACTTTAGATGTGTTTATATGACATAGAATAGAATGAAAATATTACCACATTTGCATGTTTGGTTTGATAAAAAAAGTGAGAAAATGGTAAGCATGATTGATAAAATGTCCAAAATGCCAAAAAAAAAAAAAAAAATCGAAAAGTTCTTTTGGATTGTTTGCTGCCTCCCAAGGTGTCAACGCCATCTTCTTCACTATGCACATCATGACACGACAAACCTGGTGAGGTTTCTTGAACTAAAATCTTTCATCAAAGTTTCTTGAAAACCAAATCAATTAATTCACACCAAATCATGTATAAATCATCGAAGTTTCTTAAATTGAAATCTTTCATCAGTAACGAACCAAGAAGTTGAATAGATTCAGTCCAGAAGACCTATTTCATCATTTGAAGCTTTAAGGGCCAAAATCAACAGAACCCATCTCAAAGAAAACATATAAAGTATGACACACCATCAATGAAAATTCTAACTAATCAAATGTGGAAAATCTCAAACATACAAGTTTGACAGGTAAAGGGCAAGGGAATGTTAGAAGGGCCGACCTTTGCCAATGACAGGCACACGAGATTTATAGAGAAATAGGTGGTTTGGATATCAAAACTCGTGATGATGGAAGAAATTTTTCAGATGCTAAGGTTGGAGCTTCTTATGAGGTGTTGGATGATGAGTAGTGGTCAATCTTCAATGGCTACGATGGTTAGAACTTCGATGGCGACAGGCAGGCCAGATGCTAGTGTCCATTAAGCAACTTGCTGTGAGAATAAACACTGCTGCAAGAACAAAGGCGAAGGACAAAAATGGAAATCAATCTTGGAAGGCTCCAAACTCTCTATCATATGAGGGCTACATGGATGGGGAAGCTCTATCTTCAATTTTCCCTATATAATCTCAACCCGCAAACCAAATGAGATTTGCGACAGGAGTTCCTCGACATCGACACTGCCTTGGCCCAGCCAAATGGGCCCTTAGATCAATAGGAAAGTTACATATGTTTATCTTTTATTAGTATATCTGAATTTTTTTATAATTATTATAAGTGTGTTAAACCTTTTATTTAGTAAATTACTTGTGTAAGCTTAAGGCCTTTTGTTCAAATAAAAAATGTCTGAAATTCATTAAGTAATTATCTAACATGAATGTGCAGTTTCACAGCAAAAAAAATCTAAATGTTCTAAAAGTGGTGTCAAAATAGTTCATGTCAATTATGTAACAATCCATATTAACAATAATGTGTCATTAATTTTTTTAAAAAATATCATCAAAATTATAAAGAACAAACAAGAAAAGAGGCATCAAATAATATTTGATTATAAATTCCTTTTATTTTCTTTACAATTGTAATTGTAATATTATAATAATTTATCTTTGTTATCATTTTAAAAAATAATAATAACTGTTTAGATAAATGTTTGGAATCTCTAACATTACTAAATACGAAGAATTTTATTTAAAAAAATTATAGTTTAGGTTTTACATTGAATTTTTGCCTTTTGTTTGGAATAAACTAAAATGGGCATTAAATTTAATAGTGAAACAATTTGAGTTGGAACTTGAAAGTGATACTATATGTTTGCAAAATGATGGAAATATGAGAGTATGTTTAACCATGAATTTATTAAAATTATCTAGTTGTGATGATTTCATAGAATTCTTCACGTCACTAAAAAAGTGGTAAAAAAACATTTAAAAAGAGTTCAGAAATTGGAATCTTTGTTATTGGGTTAAAAAAACAATTATAAATTGTTAAAGGATGAACTTTTAAGACTTTTGTGTAAAGGATTGTTAAGGACTAGATATACCAAATGGCTTCATCTAGGAAAAGATAATGGATTTCACAGACGATAAGATACAAGACTCTCTTATCGAAATAAGATGAGTATTCAAGGATGTTGGAGTTCTTGAGATAAAGGTAATGGTAATAGAAGAAGGATTTCTTTATTAGAGATCTAGCTTTTGCAAGAGTGGTTAGAGTCTCTAGATAAGAAGGAAAATATTTTTTCCTAGCTCGTTGTAAGGAATGAGGAAGAATGGTGTAACCTAAGACTTTGTTGGCCATGAGAATTAGTGGGATTAACTTCTGTAAGATAATAAGGTTGATGCCTTTAGGTCTTGAGAGGAATTCTGCTAACATATTCATGCTACCTTTGATATGTTACACTGAGAATTTTTAAGATAAAACCAATCTTTTCATCTAAGCATCTACTTATTTACAATGATTTTTTTCTTAGAATCTACCACCTTTAAAAATAAGAAATTATCCATTTATACCATAAAAGTGGTAAGGGCTGAGATAAAAGTTGAATTTCTTAATTCCTCCTTTTACAATAAGGATCTCCTTATAAATTGCATGGTAGTACTTTTCTTATTCCTTCAATTGTTCACTGACATATCCATAATAGTAATGCTTTCTATTTATTTGTTCTATCAGAACTATCATCTAATAGTCATTATTAGCATATGTTTGGGGAATTTGTGTTCCTTTATCTGGAATATCGAAAGGTAAAGGATTTTGGATTATTCTTTTTAGATAGTACATTGCAGCTATCTAGTCTTTTCCTTAAAGTAGGGGTTCCTTCTTTGTAGGGAGTTTAGGCAACTGGTTGGTATGATTTCAAACATGTAGAATGAAATTTTTGATATAATTTACAATCCTAATAAATTATAGTTTGCTTAACTATTAAGTTTTCATCAAGAATTTTTTGTAATTCTTAAGCGATGTATGGCCTTGAAAGATATTGACTATTAGATATTTGTATGCCAAAAAATTTAATATGGGTTTAGCCTAATTGACTTTTACGGGTTCATAGCATGATCTCATTTTCTTTTTTTATACTTATATGTTGTTGGAAGAGTATTATGCAATATCTAATTTTTAGAAAAGAAAAGGATATCATCAATATAGGAGTACTATGCAATATGGGCTTATAGATCTTGATCGTCACTTTTTGAAATAGAGATGAGGCGACTTTAAGTCCGAATGGTATGACTGTCTTATACTTTTCTACTGGGTCTATTCCCACTTGATAAAATCTAACTTTAAAATTAAATTTGGAAACTATTTATACATCTTTTAAAAAAGAGTGATCTAAAAGCTTATCTTTAGAATAAGCAATTTGTCATTTTGTAAAAATATATTAAAAGATTTATAATTGATAACTAATCTTTTCTTTTCTCTTTTTTAAAGTTATAACCTTTTTATCAGCATGAAATGCTTGGCAAGCATACTCAAACTTTGTAGGTTTAATCAAACATTATTTAAGTAAAGAAGCACATTTTTCCTTAATTAAAGCCAAATCTTCCAAAGTCATTCTAAGATGAGAGGCTTTGGTAAAATTGATATTCTAATTCAACTTAAATGGCAACTAAATATAAAATTCTTTATTTTTCTATAACAGTGATGAGCGTAAAAATAGATCATGACTCTTTGGACAGAATTCTATAACTTGGTCTCTAATATCTTCATAACCATATGGAACTTGTTTGAGTTCAAATAGCTTTGGAATGTTTGTATTAGGAGTAAAATACTACTTGAATTTGATTTCTTTTAGAAGGATTTGTAATTTTTCTACCTTATGATAAACATCTATTCCAATAAGAATGTCTTTGCCTAAAAGGTTACTTTTTACGACTTTTGACCAAACAACATAAGTAAAGAAAAATGTTATTCCAATTCTTTTCTTAATAATTAAATTAACTTTAAAATTTTTTCTATCAAAAGCACTAATGTGGCTCTCATATCTTTTGTTGAAGAATTATTGGATTCATTATTGTTTAGATGCCTTTATATTGATTTAACCAATTACAAGAATGGACCTATGATATTTTCCTCGTAACATATGCATCTAAATATAAGGAAGAGGGGATTTTGTCTTATGACTTTGAAAATAGGGCTAAGAGAAGCAACTAGGTTGATCAGAGGATTCATTAGAATCATATAAGCTCAATAAGGTAGTATCTATATTATCTTTTAAGGCGAACACTATTTCTTGATCAACATATTCTCGTTCTAAGAAGAGATCTTCAGTTTCCTCACTTTGTTGAAAGTGCGTAAGAGCTTGAAAAAGTTGAACAAGCTTAATTGCCTTCTTTGATTTATTAGGGTATCCTTTTTACAAAGTGTCCATTTTTTCCACAAATGATGTAGTTGCCTTTTTTCTTGAAACCAAACAATTTCCTTTTGAAAAATCTTATAGATTCATTTTTGTATTTCTTTTTCTCATATTTGCTGGTTTTGTAAAACATTTGGTGAAAAATGAGACTTCTTCTTTGTAGAACATAAGTATCTATCCTTCTCATGAGCTTATCCTTATTTATAACCAAAATAAATGATGGACTTTGGCAATCTCCCATTATTGTACTATGTGTGTCTTTATTACTATACTTTATTAAAAATTGTGTGTAGTTTACAGCTTTGTAAAAACTACTTTAAAAAAACAGTTTACCTAAAAGTAGTTAAGTTATTAAGGTTGTTTGTCGATTTGCTCCTGCTTCTGGCTATATCATCAAAGCTTGTTTTAATTTGTATACAAGAACCAATTTCATCAATAATACTAGTGTGTTTTGAATAAGCTTTCTCTAAAAACTTTATTCTTTTGAAATTTTTTTTTCATAGTTTTCTTATGTTTATTTTACCGATATGAGTACACTTTGCACTTACTTTAAAATGAGGATCTTGTGATATAAAAAGTATTAATAATATATTACAATATTTGTCAGAGAAAACTATTTTGTCCATAAATTCATAAGTCGAAAAGGTTTCTAAGAAGATTGGAAAAATCTTTAGCCTTAAGAGGCTAAGAGACTCAGAAGGTCTAGAGGAAGAGAGACTAATTGTCTTAGCACGTTAAGAAAAAGATTCTCCCAATTGTAACTAGAATATTCATATAGAGTTTTATGTTCTTCATAGACAAGGTATAGAGCCCAATCTTAAATATTTATCCTTTACTTGTAAGAGGCATAATTATAGAAGTAAGTTTTTCAATAAATATTATGATTTGTTATATAAAAAAGAACAAGTTAAGTTAGATAGGATTGTAAAACCTTTTACTTTCTGAAGTTTTAAAATCTAGCATCCTTAAACAGTATTAGAGCCTTATTTTTAAGATAAATAAAAAAAAATTATAAAAGAGAGAGAGAGAGAGAGAGAGAGTAAGAAGAAAAACTCCATTTCTGTAGAAACTCAATTTAAAATCTCTAAACCTATTGGACTTTCCTTTTCCTTGTCTATATCTTTTATTATCCTTTTTTTCTTATCTCAAAACCCTTTCTCATTGAATAGATAATCTCAATAAATTTACCCTATATTCTAGATTCCACCAAAATAAATTACATAATGGCCACCTTTCATCATTAACTGATCTGCAGAATCAAAATCATAGTCTAGATTTCCATTTTTCTTGTACCTTTAAAGATGCATGATATGTAGCAGTAGATAGGCTTTATCATTCGACAATCATTCAGATCCCAATGACACTTCCTAAAAAAGAATTGCTACAGATAATGTTGTTAAAATGGGTGACTAATTATGAAAAGAAATTTCATGCGACATCAAAACTTTTTCGTACAACTAATACTTTAGAACTCTATCTCCTGATAGACAACAAAGTTAAGACAGGTTTTAAAAGACCTAGAGAAGAAGAATCCTCCAAGCGACATGCAACAACTACTTGATACTCCACGATGCTCACACCAACAACAACATAGAAGTTGAGTAGAAAAAATAATCTCCATTCAATTTTTCTATCATGATGATCATTACAAGTTTGTAGCAAAAATAAATGACCATTTCATATATGATTGTGACCCTTCTATGGTGACCCAGATTGTGGATGCTAGGATTATGAAAATTGGGAAAGCTTTAGTGATAGTGATTAGCGACCAAAGGATCCTATAACTATTTTAACCTAGAAAAAGAAGAAGTCTTGTTATTTAGGACCTCGCTATCATAGAAAAAGAAACATAAAAATAATGATGAAAATAATCTTCCTAAACCAAAATGGGTAGGCTAAAAATCTTCCATCAAAGCCAACCTCCTTTGAAGATTTGCTAAAAGACCTTGGCCACTATAATCTTTGAGTCACTTGTAAAGAAGGAAAAGATTGCTAAATCATCACGGTAAGAACCAATAGTTGTTCCTAAAACGATAATTTTAGAGACAAGAACTACTTAAGCTAATTTTGCGCATAATGTTCTCATTAGCCACATAAACTTATGATTCTAGCTTTCCATTGCTAGAAAGAAAAATAGATATAAATGAAAAGATTTTCTTTAATCCTTTTTGTGGTTCCCATAGAAATCTCCCCTAATAGGTCAAGAGCTTCAACTACTCAAGTAGAAAAAGTACTTAAATGGCATTCGCACAATACTACAACTTAGAACAAAGTACTTTAAAGAATTGATAGAATTTCCACTAAAAACCCACATTTGTATCAAAGTCATTCTCAAAAAATAAACTAGTTGGATGTAGAATTAAAAAGATTTATTGCAAAAAGATATGTAGGCCTTGTGTTTGATCAAAAGGAGTAAGAAATCATAGGATTGAAAAAGGAAATAGGTTAAATAGAGGCATATAAGGCAAGAAGTTACACCAAAAGTATTTATGAACTTTATCTAACATTTTATACCTCACCTTATACACCTTTTGTTATACTACCATATTTAGCATATCGTTTAAAAAATAATTGCAAAAAATGTTTTAAAATGACTCATAAAATCCTCATAAAGGCAATGTCACACTTTTAACCAAAGATACAGCCCATATCTTTTAGAAAACCACCTCATATGTCAAAAACATTTACACCATCAACTTCTTGGACGGAGCCAATTGAACCTCATAGATTTGCACCATTAAAAATACATGATCCCTTACCATCTTCACCATCGACAGCAAACCTTCCATCATCTAAAAAGGGAAAAGGAGTTCATATACCTACCTGAAGATCAAGAAAAGCAAGCCTATTGCTTTTGCCAAAAGAATTTCTCCAAATGTCTTGTCCAATACTTCTAAAAACTCTAACGATATTAGATTTTGTGTAAGTTCTAAAGGCTTAGATAATATTATTGATATTCTACTCTCCACATGGCCAATATTCATGAATTAGAACAATTAGGAGTAGAAGACCTCAATGATAATCACAAGTTTGATATAGAATTTCATATTGGAGACCATGTTAATGACTAGCAAGCTGATACTTAGAATAAACTGTCGAGACCATGGTTCATTTTTTATGATGTTTCTTTGCATGAGTTTAGAGCATAGACAGGTTTGTAAATTACAAAATTAAGAATTACTATTAAAAGTGAATAAGAATTAAAATTTAAGGATTTCATAATTTAAATTATACAATTATTAATTGCATTAAAATTAAACGAGTAATTAACGCCCTTCAAATGATTCTTTTTCATTTGTCTTACGTTAGATAATCAAGAGATAAGATCACGAGTCTCAGATATATACACACACACACACACACACACATGAATGAAGACTATAGACAACTTTATTACAGTACTCCTTAACTGATGAAGAGTTTAAATCAACTTGCTGTAACATATGGATAAATTATAACTTAAATCCATGGAAACCATTTATTTAGCTAGGAAGAGCAATGATTCTTTAACTGATCAGATAACCTCTTTCGTTACTGATCCTTTCACAGGAAATCGGTTTTTAACCCAGTCCAGATAACCTCCTCCCACGTTGTTCACATTCTTATAGCCCTGCCAATTCATATTAATACAAGTTACCGTTTCATCCTTTGGCAATGCGGGAAAAGATAACGCAGGTTTTGATTTTCATTCTGCAGGGAAATTTGTGAGAGTTCAAGTTTCGATCTTTAGAAAGTTAATAGAAATAAAACTTAGTAATGAAGAGGTGGAGTTTTGAATGTCTCACATTGAGCCAAGATAGTGATAGAGGATAATACGTGAGTTTTGAAGCACTCTCACCGAATCATTTTAGTATTTTAGGATAAATCCTCCTTTTGTCTCAAGTCACATCAATGGATATCAAGATGAATCTATTTGAATATAATTTTGAAGAATAAACTGTGGGGCTATCATAAATTAACTTACATCACCTAGAAGATCAGCAGATGCATAAACAGATCTCACCCCGCTTTGACAACCCTAAAGTACAGAGTTCATCAAAAACATATATAAGCAAGTTTGCCCTTAACTAGCTAGTAGTACTGTTAATTGAAAAGGAAAGACATGGAGATATTAAGGAAACATTTTCTGAAAATGGAATTCTAAGACATCAGAAAAAAGAAAAATTACCACAAGCAAATAGTCTTCCTTGTTGCAAGCAGATGAAACCTCCTTCAGAAACTCTGGATTCTTCACCCTCCCTGTTGAGCAAAATAAAGAGATTTTGTCCCCCCCACACACCCCAAAAAAGAAAACCTTTTAGCAAATTAAAGTAAAGAAAGAAGAGGTGCCCCCAGAAAAGGTCCAGCTAGTATCAGAGAAGAAAATTCCATTACCCTCCGGTGTATTGAACATGTAAGGAATGTTAGTGATCTTATCCGCTTCCGGATGCCCTTTCTCGAACTCTTCCACCGTCCTATTAGTTTTTCCAAACGGGTTAGGTTCAATTTCTCAGGACACAAACATAACATGGAACCCAGAAAATTAATTGAGAACCGGATGAAAAAAATCCGATATTGCTCCTTACATTTTCTCAAGGAAAATGACCAAAATTAGAAAGATTTCTACCTGACATCAAGATAAACATGGCCGATCTGGATCAGACCCTTGGCTGCATGCACATCAACGGTGACAACCTCTGCTCCTGAGCTGCGCAACAAAAGAAAAGAGAAGATGAAGAAGAAATGCCAGAAGTTCTAGAATATATGCTGAGCCAAAAGGAAATTAATGTGTAAAAGAGAAGGTCAAACCTTCCGGTAGAGCCCATGACAAAGAATTAGAAAAGCAGGTGAAGACGGAGATGAAGCTGTTTGAGAAGTTTTTCGCTTCCCGTAAAATGGGCGATTACCTTACAAAGATGTGATCGAATTGCGTAACGCGTCAGACTTCAGCTTGGTGGGACAACTTATTAATGTGCCACGCCAGCGAAAACGACAGCTTTCGTCGTATTGTAGCTTCTGGAGCAAAGAAAACTGATACAATACCGGTAGGCATGCCCATTAGAGCACTACAAGTTCGAGAAGCCCTTATCCATCAAGAAACTCAAATCATTCAAAACAGTATAATTCAGGTCCAAAGAGTTTATGAAGAGATGGCACATGCTCAAGAGGCCCAAATTGTGCTAGTATATGTCCAAAAATTTCAAAGAGTTCAAAATAATCTCTATGTTGAACGTCGACCCAAGTTTATAGCCCAAGATCCATATTTGATCAAGATCTCTTTAAAGATGCAAAAGTGGAAGTTACAAGTGGAAGCCCAATATCTTAAGAAGATCCATGGAGCAACTAAATTTAATATCCAACATGTTGAAGGGCCAATGTAGTTATACACATACAAGAGGAGTGCCAAGGCCCAATTGGAGTCCAATTGCAAGAGATTAAGAATCATGTGACAACCATGTGATTTTTAATGAAGCATGAGCATTCCATGTGACAACTTAAAGAAGCTAATTAGTTTTGACTAGGATTTCTTTTGAATTTCATTTTTTATTATTTTATTATTTTTTGAAATTGGTCAAAGAGCTTATCTTGGAGATCAAGTTAAGATTAGTATCATAATCTAATTAGGATATATATTAGGTATTATTTAAAATATTTATAATCAGAATTTAGAGTTTTACTTTAATTAAGACTCTAGAAAATTTTGCCTATAAAAGGCTTTCTATTGTACTCTATTTTACAGATGAATGAATTTGAGTATTATTCAATACTTTGTGAGGCTTTTGCTTCTTTGTGTTCTCTGAGAGTTCACGTGACTTATCAAAGGATTGGTCTTCCTTTGTGGCGTCTTGAGGCTAGGGTTCTAAGAGACAAGTTCTCTTAGGGTCTTTCCTTTGACCAACATTCTTGTTTTCTAGCCGGTCTCGGGCAAAGTGTCATCTTGTTGAAGGTTCCTAGGACAAGGTTCCTAGAGGGTCTCTCATCATTTGGTATCAGAGCTTTAGTCGCTAGTACAAGGTATATCTTTGTGTTTTCCCTTTCATTATTCTTTATACTTTCTCTCCTTCCATTAGTATTACCTTTTCCATCTTCGTCTTTTTCTATCTTCTTCTGTCTTCCATTGTTGTGTTCCTCTATCCTCAAAATAAAAAAAAAAAAATTCGAAAAAAAAAGAGTGAAAAAAAAAAAATTCAGATTGCAGAATTCAAAATTGCAAGTTGTGCCAATTCAAAATTAAAAGCAAGATTGGAGTCAATTTCCTAATTGGAATTAATTTCCTAATTGGAGTCAATTTCCTAGTTGGAGTTAGTTTCCTAATTAGAGTTAATTTCCTAATTGGAGTTTGTTTCCTAATTGGAGTTAATTTCCTAGTTGGAGTTAGTTTCCTAATTGGAGTTAATTTCCTAGTTGGAGTTAATTTCCTAATTAGAGTCAATTTCCTAATTGGAGTCAATTTCCTAGTTGGAGTTAGTTTCCTAATTAGAGTCAATTTCCTAATTGGAGTAAGTGTCCTAATTGGAGTCAATTTCCTAATTGGAGTTTGTTTCCTAATTTAATTGCATTAAGTGGCTACCAAGTTTTCTACTTACCTATTTGCATTCAAGAAAGGATATTGTTTCCTAATTGTTCGAAACTTGAATTGTAAGTAGTTTTCTATTCTTAAATTTTCTTATTTTTAGAATTTTTTTTTTCCTTTCCTTCTCCTTCCTTCCAGGCCTCCCCTTCCTCCTTTCTTTTTCCCCTTTTTTTGTTACACACCTTTTTTTTTCTCCTTTGTTTGATTCTTTGGGAATTTACATTTTAGGATTCTAGTTTTTTGATTGCCATTAGTATGATCTTTTCATTTGATTTGCTTGTGACTTGCTTAGAATACTTGTAAGAAGTAAATTATTGAGTGGTAAAAGGTAAGAGCATTAACATTAAAGAAAAAGCCAAAAAGAGAGTTAAACACGAGTGAACTTATCATTTTTTGAGTGTAAACACGTGAGAAGAGTGCGTGAGGTCCTATTCTTTCTATCTTTCTTTGACTAACTTTTCAGGTGATAAGATGTCTAATGAGTACAAATTCCTTGAAGAGGCTAACAAAGAGCGATTCAAGCAATCTTGTGCAAGATTGGATGCATTCCAATCCAATTCCAACTCTACAGGACAAAATAAGGAAAAGGCATCCCCTGATTTCCATACTAGATGCCTTATCAAAGAAAAAGTTTGTAGCATGGCTATTGATAATAGTAGCTATGTAAATGTTGCTAGTACCTTACTTGTTGAGAAATTAAACTTGCCTACTATAAAGTATCCTAGGCCCTATACCTTGTTGAAGGGTAGTGCTGAATTTAGGGTTAATACGCAAGTTTTTATTTCTTTCTCCATTGGTAAATATCATGATAAAGTGTTATGTGATGTAGCTCCTATGTCTGATGGACATATTATGCTTGGTAAACCATGGAAACATGTGAGAAAAGCTAAATATGTTAAGCATAAGTACAAATATTGCTATTGCTATTCATTTGTATTCAATGAAAAAAATCATGTATTAGTACCTCTTGATCCTATGGATGCTTATGAGGATCAAATGAGAATAGTACGAGCATACAAAATGAAAGAAAAGGAGAGAGCAAAAGAAAAAGAGAGAGAACATGAGTTAGAGAGAGAAAAAGAAGAGATTGAAAAAGAAACGAGTGTGAATGAAAAGAAAGAGCAAGAGAGTTGTGAGAAAAGTGAGAAAAGCATGAGTGTGAACTTGTTTGATGAAAAAAAAGAGGTTGAGAGCGTATGTAAAGATATTTGTTTATCTACTAACAATCTTAACCCATCTTTGCCTATTGTTAGTTCTAACTCCTTGCAGGTATGTAGAGATTTGTTTTCAAAGAAGCTACCTAATGGACCCTCATCTTCAACTAGCATTGAAAAGAGTTGTGATTGCCTAAAATTGTTTCCTAAGAAACCACCTAATGGCGAAGATTCGAGGACAAATCTTTTCAAAGAGAGAGGGAATGATACAATACCAGTAGGCATGCCCATTAGAGCACTACAAGTTCGAGAAGCCCTCATCCATCAAGAAACTCAAATCATTCAAAACAGTATAATTTAGGTCCAAAGAGTTTATGAAGAGATGGCACATGCTCAAGAGGCCCAAATTGTGCTAGTATATGTCCAAAAACTTCAAAGAGTTCAAAATAATCTCTATGTTGGACGTCGACCCAAGTTTATAGCCCAAGATCCATATTTGATCAAGATCTCCTTAAAGATGCAAAAGTGGAAGTCCAAGTGGAAGCCCAATATCTTAAGAAGATCCATGGAGCAACTAAATTTAATATCCAACATGTTGAAGGGCCAATGTAGTTATACACATACAAGAGGAGTGCCAAGGCCCAATTGGAGTCCAATTGCAAGAGATTAAGAATCATGTGACAACCATGTGATTTTTAATGAAGCATGAGCATTCCATGTGACAACTTAAAGAAGCTAATTAGTTTTGACTAGGATTTCTTTTGAATTTCATTTTTTATTATTTTATTATTTTTTAAAATTGGTCAAAGAGCTTATCTTGGAGATCAAGTTAAGATTAGTATCATAATCTAATTAGGATATATATTAGGTATTATTTAAAATATTTATAATCAGAATTTAGAGTTTTACTTTAATTAAGACTCTAGAAAATTTTGCCTATAAAAGGCTTTCTATTGTACTCTATTTTACAGATGAATGAATTTGAGTATTATTCAATACTTTGTGAGGCTTTTGCTTCTTTGTGTTCTCTGAGAGTTCACGTGACTTATCAAAGGATTGGTCTTCCTTTGTGGCGTCTTGAGGCTAGGGTTCTAAGAGACAAGTTCTCTTAGGGTCTTTCCTTTGACCAACATTCTTGTTTTCTAGCCGGTCTCGGGCAAAGTGTCATCTTGTTGAAGGTTCCTAGGACAAGGTTCCTAGAGGGTCTCTCATCAAAAACCATCAACAAAAATGAGGACTTCAGCTTTATCTCTTTTTTTATTAACAGCGAAGAGTTCCATATTTAGAGTGTACCTGCCTGGACTATCATGTACGTACATCGGGATACAAGATACAACACTGGAAAGTAACACAGAACTTAGTTAAGCATTAACAACAGTGTTCCAAACTTGACATGAGATTAGGCAGTAAAATCTGTAGCTCCATTCTGTTGTTCAAATTCTGAGTGACATATAAATGTTTAAATTCTGGTGTTTAAATTAAATAAGACGCGCGTTATTTAAGTAACATTTATATTAGATGTTTTACTCTTCAGTATTTTATAAAAAATATCTTGTGTTGAAATATTATATAGAATCAACTGATCAGTAATGTATGATTTTGTAAAATTTCCCAGTGAAAATTCAGATCCAACCAAATTGCTCTAGCAAAATGAGAGTAAAAGAAAATATCATCAATACCATAGTCACCCATATTACAAAGAACAAGTAGAGGGAACCTGGAAATGATGTTGGCGAAGAACGTGGGCAATAGGAATATCCCCACTTCTTGGTTTCCAAATGAGGAAGTATAAGTGTTTGTGGAATGTTTAATTTCCACAAGTATTTCCAAGGAAAATAAGGACTTGCAGAGGAGCAAGCAGAATGCTGCTGCTGCGCTTATTGCAAAACTAATCAGTTTATATCCTGGAGCGAAAAAATATGTTCCATTACAAATTTAGAAGCTAATTTCCAAATCAATTTATCCTGAACGGGAGTCTTGGAACAAGGAGTCACCAAATTTTGATTACCAACCAATTGTGAGTATAATCTCGTAACCTTCCTATAATCTCACCCAGCAGATGACTCATTCCGACGATTGGCCACAGTTCAAATTTCACTATTCCATCAGTTGTGTAGGCCAAGGTTTCAATTTCAGCATGAAACTAAATTATTTTGATGAAAATAAAAATTGTAAAGTTTGATTTTTCCTTTTGACTAAATATTAAGGGATAAAACAAAGGTGAGTGTTATTTAAGTAATACGTATTATACTTAAATAAATTGTAGTTATCTAACACCTCCTGGACAGCTTTGCATGCATCTGGGGCAGCTTTAGAAAGTAACATTGTATGATCTACAGACATAAGATGCAATATCCATGGTCCTTTCGTTGCATATTGTATCTCCTCAATTTCCTTTTCCTTCTCCTTTTTTGACAACAATATACGGGACAGAACATTAGTACATAATAAAAGAAGATAAAGGCTAAGAGGATCAGCCTCACACAATCCCCTCTCAAAAATGATAATGTGAAGCTTCTGTCCTCTTAGTAAAAGATTATAAGAACTGTGGTAACACAGTACATGTTAAGACGTCGCCAATGCTTTAGAAAATTTATTCAAATAAGTAAATTCCAAAAAATTCCAGGCCATTTTATCAATAAGTTTTAAAATAATTTTATCAGAAAATTTAAATTATTGTTTAAAAATTTACAATTAATAACCCACAGCTTAATTTTTTTTAAAAGTTACAATAATAAATTAGTCTTTAAATTTTATTTATCTTTTTAAAATAGTTTTTTAAATTAATATTTTAAAATAACGTCTAAATTCATCTCAAATTCTAATCTCTTACTGTCATACATAATGCAGAAAAGATGAATTCGAAACTTAAAATAATCATTTCATAATGTTTCGGCGGTAAGACTATTGTAAACTTAAAATTGAACAAAATAATTAAGTATTTAATTTGTTACATAGATTCATACTCCTAGAGGTAGTTTCTGCGTTGGTTAATAGTCATTTACCATTTTGCCCTTTGCCTTGCCAGTGTCCACACAGAAATAATCAAAACGCACAGGACCTCTAGCTCCAGCTCCGTCTTGTGGATCAAAAGGCAAAATACTTCAAATTTCTCAGTCCTCAGAGAGAGAAAGAGGCAAAGTAAGTGGTAATGGAAAACAGAACGGCTGAGAAGGCTTCATCTTTGAGATGGAAAATCCTTCGCCGGGCTCTTCTTCGTCAATCTTCTCCTCCAAATCCCGGTCTCTGCTCTTTACCTTCTCTCTCTCCATCGCCTGCGTATTTGATGTTTCATGGCCGTCACCCACTGTTCCTTTCTTTAAATTGTGAAATTTTGGTTGCGATTGATTCAGATCAGTATACGGCCTTGCAGATGATCAAACCCAAATGGGCATCAAGCGCATTTCAAGAAGGACCGTTCATGGCTTCAACTTAATTCCCTCTCATCTGCTCCACGAATGTGAAACTAGTGACTGCGATGGGTCGACTTCGAGGGATGCTCGCGTTTGTTACACCATACCCATCCATGGCACTCCAAAGCTATTTTTGACGTTAGTTTATAATTCACTACTTTTCTTTTCTTTTCTTTTTCTTTTTGGGTGATTTGACTTACGGCTACATTTGATTAAGAGATTAAATTATTATTTTTTCTTATTACTTCACCTTGCGTTTAGTTAATGTAGCTGCTAGAGAAGTAACTGAGTAAGTCATTATTTCTCCTCTCATAAGAAGTTTATAGGTTAATCATTACTATGCTTTTCTTAATATACATGAAGCTGTTTGTATGTTAATTTCGTAGCGGGATTTATTTAACCAAAAAAAAATTGCTCTTTTAAACTTCAAGAACAATACCTGGGGACTTGTGCCTTTTTTTTTTTTTTGAAGTGGGAATATTGTGGGCTTGTGCAAATATCCATGTCATACTTTAGAGAACCTTGGTAATATAATCATTGAATTTTGAATAGTATTTTCTATTAAAAAACGGTCCATTGTTGTCAACAATTTTATGCAGACAAAGAGTGGACAACCATGCTCAGCTCAGTGATTTTGAGATCTGCAACAGATACAACATTGACAACACTGGACTTGTTTGTAAGTTGTTATTATCTTCCTTAAGGAAGTCTATCCTTCTTAGATGATTTCCTATTCCTAGTTTACAGGGACTGACAATATTTATATCAAATTTCATTATAAGCACATGTTAAAATAAAATGACGCACGGTTGCTATCACTCAAATTAAATTCATCCTATGAAATTGCTCTCTCTCTCTTTATTTTTTTTCCTTTTTTCTCATGAATTTCAGAGTCCTCACAGCTAAAAGTTAAAACTGAAGCTTACAAAGACACAATACTTCTTTTAAGTTTTATTTCTCATGACTTGTGCGGTAAGATGATTATATAATATGATAAAGTAGAACCACAATAAGTGATTAATCCAAGGGATCTAACATATGTATTATTTTATGTATTTATATATGTATATATACATGCTCATTGCAATGATCATGTCATCCTATTTAACTATCGGATTGAGATGGCTATCTGGCAAAATCTGTGCCTAGTTCATGAAAATCAATAAACTTTTTTCATTAAATCATTTGTGATCTTGTGAAGATGTACTCAGTTACTAAAACTACTCAAGGGAACTATTTCTTTCAGGACATGAATCAATTATATTTGAATGACTAGGTGGGGTAAAATTCTGGTATTAAAATTTTGAAGCATCATTTACCCTTTATTATTATTTGGAGGATTCAAGAAGTGTAACTTTAGGAGAAATTTTGTTTTCTGATCAACCAAAAAAAAAAAACATAGAACAAGATATCTTTTTTAACGTCGAGTAGCCTTGCAGGATGCTGCAGTAGGATGATTATATAATAAGTCAGATTTTTATTATCCTGCTTTCAGAAAGTGTTGATGCAGATAGGATGCTTTTATTAACTACTTCTATTTGAGGTATAATTCAGTGCTAATAAGTCTGATTTAAGTTACCTTTGGAGAAATTTACAGGAATCAGTGGTTTCTTTTAGAAACTAAATTGTCAGTTCTCATTTGACTCTTGGTCTTTTATTTCCAGAGTTTCTGTTTATGAATTTGGCATTTCATCTGCAGGTAACTGGCCATCAGAAGATGTCCTTGCTTACTATTGCTTGTCACATGCAGATCTATTCAGGTTTGAAAAGTGATGCAGTGTTACTTTCTCAACAGTTTAATTATCTGTTAATCATTACACCTCTTGATTTTTCTGTGTATTGATAGCTTCCATTTCTCTATGCTATATTTCTATGTTCTTCCTCATTTATGATTTCTATTGTATTACATTTATATATTATCAGGTCTAAAAATGTTGTCGAGCTTGGGTCCGGCTATGGTTTGGCGGGATTAGTTATTGCAGCTGTTACTGAGGCATCAGAGGTTGTAATCTCAGATGGAAATCCTCAAGTAGTTAATTGTATCCTTTTGGTATAGTTTTATGTAAGCTAACACTTGCTATGTTTCAAAATGATAACCCTAAATTTGTCACAACTTGATATAAAGGATTATCAGACCACTGTATTTATATCCAGCCTTCTTCCTTTAAACTTTGTTCTTAAAGGAGGGTAGATGCCATGAGACTTAATGTTATAAATGTAAAATCTAATTCGAAAATACTCTTTAATGTCATTGCTTGTTGGTACATCTATATATAAGGCTTGTCCGAACTCAATTTCAGAAGTGTTTGTCCAGTGCCATGTGGTGTCTGCCAATGGCGTGGATGGATAGGATAATTAGTTAAAGTAAAGAAATTGATGAGAAACTTTTGATGTTCTCCAAGATAGTAGAATTTAACAAATTCAGTTGAGTTTAGCAGCAATTTTGTAATGTTTTGTCTTACTGTGTTTAGATGCATGTGTCTTACTATTGCCAAAACAATAGTAATTGTACAAAGAGTGGATGGTTTTCTTTATCTCAAACCTCAGTCTATTCTTCTTGAGAAAGGAAAGAACTGCTTAGAACTTGAATTGAGGATTACAAATAAAAAGCTATTCTATCAACTGCCTGGATAAAATGGGTATGCCATGTTGTACAAAAATTTGGTGAAAGGGGGTTGCATGTTGTAAATTCAAATGCTCCTCTATTGTACTTAATTTACAATGCTCCCTTATCCTAATTTACCATTAATGTACATAATTCCTGTTCCTATTTTAATTTTTTATGCATATATGCCTAAATGTCATCTAATATTGAGTCATATAGCTTTGGGAATTGCATTGTTAATTTTGTCATGACCATGGAATTATAAGGTTTTGCTGCTCTAAATGTGCGATCTCTCTTCCCATTATTTATGCTCACACCAGATTTTCACAATAATAAAGGCTCAATTTTGTTTTGATTTTATGAACTGTCCGTGTAATGCCCCCATTGTGAAATAAACATTTCTCATAAAATGTTTTCTTCTTAATTTTGATTGGGCTTTCATGACAATCAGATATTCAGCGTAACATTGAGGTTAATTGTGGAGCATTTGGAGATACAACAGTGAAGTCTATGATGCTTCACTGGAATCAGGAAGAAACTTTCAATATCCCAAACACTTTTGATATCATTGTTGCAAGTGATTGGTAAGCTTATCTTCAATATAGTGTCAACTGACGGCCTTTAGACATGTTTTTCATGCTTCCGATCCTTTTCTCTGTCATGTCATGAAAATTAAGAAAAACATGGTAGTTTGAGTAACAGCCATAACAATACTGTTCACCTTAGATAAGTTTAATTTACATGAATTGCATTTTTCCTTATTCTATTGGATAAATTTGACGGATTGACATGATTTTAGCGTGAGGTGGTAGTCATGAAGCTACATATCTTTTGATTATCCGGTGGAAGGCTGTAAGCTATGTTCTTTTATGATGAGTAGATTTTTGCATTCATGGCATGGTTGGTAAATGTGATTACTTTTCTTTTCCTCCTTTTTCTTTTACTTTCAAAATTATTGTTGGATACGTCCAGGTGTCTAAATTTATTCGCTAATTGACAAAAGGCAGTTGTACCCAGTACGTGATGCTTGAGCACGTTCACATGCATACAACTTTACTTGCTTTTTTGGTGATCTTTATAGCAGTCTTCTAATCTTCTTACCTCTTATTATATTCATGAATTTGATTGGTCATTTGACAGCACTTTCTTTAAGGATTTCCACAGAGGCCTCACTCAAATTGTCAAACTCTTTCTATCAAAAGCGGGGTCCTCTGAGGCTATTTTTTTAAGTCCTAAAAGAGGGAATTCACTGGACATGTTTTTGGAAATTGTCAAAGAATATGGCTTGCAATTCAGTGTAACTGAGAACTATGACACAGAAGTTTGGAAACGTCATGAGAGATTCATGAATGGAGAAGATAGAGACTCTTGGCCTAACTATGAGAAGGATCACTGCTATCCACTTCTAGTCAGAATTACGCTGTGAACCTTTAGAACCCACTTCTTTGATTCAGATGCTTTGACTGTGACCTTTTTCCCGTTTCTGGTTGACCCATGTTTGACGAGGATCACATGCAAATACATTCCTTCGACACTTGAAATCTCCTAGTACAGACACTTGCCAATTATAAAGCATCGTTGGATAATCCATTGTTGGGATCATATCATCAGTATACTGAACATCAAGAATATTCGGTGGTTCAACTTAATCTGATGAGGAATCTTTAGCCCCAAAAGTACCAAAGATTATTGAGCATTTTGAGTTCATGATAAACCTTTGCACTTGTTCTTTAGCCGCCAATATTAAAAAATTTGTAGTTGGTAGATGGTAGCGTGTTATAGTGAAAAAAACTTATAGCATTATTATTGTGTATCCTATTTTTATAATTAATGAATGGGAGTTCAGATGAATCATGCATGTGGGTTTTTTAGGTGATGTTATTTGGGATTTGCTAAACTTTTTGACAGAAAAAGCTTTCTTATCTTAGTCTAAGCGTCAAAATAACTAGAAAGAAGCTTTTAGAATAGCTGTCCATGAGTAAATAAAGCAACCCCATCAGTGGGATGAAGCTGAAACTGTGTCAAAAGCTAGCAGATACACTATTGGTTCAATTAAACTAGAATTTTAATCCAAGTGGAGGGATTGCTGTCGCTTTTTCTCTTGTATGTAACTGCAATGAACGTGCTATGTCATCGGAGGGTGAATATGGTCTATGGAACTCAGGATTCTTAGCTGTTACGGCAGCAACCATTTATTTCCATTCATTGCTTTGTTGATTGAAGTTGTCTCCATGAACCTTTATCAATTTTCTTATTTACTTTCTAACATAGAATGATCTCCTGGTCGCTAGTATCCCTGCCAAATAAAGAGGGAGCTAAAAACAACGATAGGACAGTTCATGTTGGGTTTTATATAATGTACTACAAACTACTTTACTCAATGTTGAAGAGCTTTACCAAATTAGTGAACGTAAAAGTTCGTTTTATTTACAAGAGGCTCTTCCAATGACATTAATCGGATTCTAATTGGCCCCTTTATCCCGTTAAGTGGTGTTGAAGCATATAGAATCCCCAATTATGGGAATGTGGCCTTGAGCTGGAAATTCTGCTGTTGGCAATTGGTATTTGGTAGTTGAGTAGATACCCAAATCCAAAGCCTAAAATGAATTTCTATGACACATTATTAGGCAAAACTAATCAAAGCTTCAAGCTTCCATTGTAATTTATCTGTTTATAGAGTCTCTTCCTAATAGTAGACCTACTTTTAGGGTAATTTTATGCTTATTTTGTCTAAAATATTTGGTTATAGATCTTCAAGTAGTAAATATTCTGCCCAAGTTCAATTGCTTTTTGCTTTATTTCTAAATAACAAAATGATCAATAGTGGGCATTGCTTCCTTTTTCACATTACCTTTCGGTTAAGAAACATCAGGGGAAAAAGTTGAAGATGGAAAGTAAACAAGCACTGAGGAATGGCCCAAAAGTAGGTTTCTTTCCCTTGGTCAAGTGGTTCCACCTCCCCCAAGTTGGTGTAAGAATCAATCACTCACATCCCTTGTGTCTGCAACCTGGAATCTCATAGCCTCATTTTGGCATGGCGATTTGGGATCACCTTAGTTTTGTCTGCCCTTAACCTTTTATTTCCTTCTCTGATTGGAACAAAGCAAAAACATTACTCTACCATCTCAATGAGTTCACTTTTAGAATGTGATAGCAGAAAAGTTTGGAGCTATATGAAGTACTTAGATAAAATGCAACACTTTAAATTACATATACATATTGTATTGTAAAGTTGGTATTATGTTCTATATCTATACAGTGTTCATATTCTTTGATTTGGAGTATCCCAGCTTCCATATTGCGGCCTCTTATTTGTGCTGTGTTCACAATAAAAAGGATAAACAAATTAAATTATTAGTAAATTTTTGAGAGCCTATCTAAACTGGCCCATGGCTATTGATGACGGTGAGGGAAAATTGTTGATGTTACCATCATTCTTACATCTGAAGTGCGTAAGAAACAAGAATTCTTTTGCCATCATCTGTCGAGTTTGGGTTTGATTGTGAAAATCCCAGTCCCATGCAAGTGTAAGAAAAATGAGAAAAAAAATAGATAAATGCCAGAGAGGAGTAATTTCAAGCGGTAAACACAACTTAAAAATTTGTAGATCAAATAATTTATTTTACAAGTACAATGAAAATCGGATACCTTAAATTCAACCTAAAATTTTACTTACAAACTGTAGCAGTAGGATTCAATGCCAAGAAAGTGAACATTCAAATAGTAGCAATTCTGTCATTTTAAGCCTTTTCAACTCAAAACCCTCATTCACTCCCTTTCTTAAATTTTTTTGGGCATCCATCTTTTGCGTGCACATAATTAAATGGCCTCCTTCATGACGACATTTCACAAAAAGGGTTTGAAAATACAAGTTTCTAGCACTTGTTTCTGTCTGTAACCATTCTATCCATGTTGGCCATTTAATATGCCTTAGCTTTTCTAGGCCAAAGGGTTTTTCAACCAATTTGCAACCATAATTCAACAGGGGCTGCCATTTCAGTCTAATCACTTTGGAAAAATCCCAGTGCAGATCTACATTTGCCAGAAATATCTACTCTTGCAAGAACTTACAAAAACAAAATGGATCAATTTTTAGGCGGATTTCATCTATAAACTAATTATAAGGAAAGATATAAATACATCAGACACAGTCCACTTTTAAGATATTTGCTTATTTTTGTATAATTAAGTTTTTTTTTTATTTTTTTTTATTTTACATATAGCTACATATAATTGAATCTAGCAGTTGGCGCAGACTGTTTCAATCAGAAAGTGACATAAACCGTATCACCCAGAAAAGATTGGAAGATAAGAGCCTTTCCCAGTTACTTATATCATATTTTAACTCGTTTTTTAATCTTTTTTTTTTTGGTGTTTCTTTTTACTTTTTTGGTTGTAATTGGGTACTCAATCGCAAATTTTTAGTAAAAAGCACCCACTAATCTCTCTCAGTCCTCAATAATCTAAAAGATTCTGTTCTTTACGTTATAATCACTTCAAGGGCTCATAAACCAAAAAAGAAAGAAAGAAATCTGCAATTCAACAATTAAAATGCTTATAATTTACATTGAAATGTAACAATCTTAATAATATGGTTTAACACCAAATTGATATCGTCGATTCTATTCCTGTGTCCCCGAAAGGCAGATAAGGATGACAAGTGAGATATGATGTGACTGGGAAAGGACATTTCCAGAGACTACAACACTAAAAGAGAAAGAATGATAGTAACAGCCACAAAAAATGCAGATTTTGAAGCTCCATGATCACGATTTCTCGTTGAAGCCCCTGTTGCCATATTAGCTAGCCATGATGTTGTAGCTAGTGCAGCTTGTTCCACTGATGATCCTGAAGACGAATCAGTTCCTTTTGATGATGAATTCGTCGAAGACTTAAGGCTGCAAAACAAATAAGAAATCTCATAAATTCCAATTACAAACGACACAAAATACAATAGGTTACAGATATCATAATAAAATAAAATGTATAATATTTAAATATAATTCTAAATGGTACGAGTCACACGTGCGTTAATGCTTTATTATGAGTACACATAATGCATTAGTTAATTGTACAATATATTAAAAAGATTAAAGTGAATGTTGTTAATGATAGAATTCACTCATTTTAAAAGATTATTAATAGCTCTTAGTTGGGCAATTAAATTATTTTATTTTATTTTTTAAAAAAAATATAAAAACATGTGAGATCTGAGAACTATTATTCAAGAAAGGTTTATCACCCAAATAAATCTTACAAATATTAAATCCTTTTTCTTGAAAATTGTCATTATAAATCTTTTAGGATCCAAATTAAATCGGCTGCACCGTTCGCTTGATTGTAGATAGGACTCTATTTAAAAAAAAAAAAATATTGCTTCATGCATCATAGTCAACTAACGTAAAATTTGGCCAAAATTCAATTTCATTAAAAGAAAGAAACAGAGACAGAAACAGAAACAGAGAGGGGTGAAAATGAAAGGAAAAAACACGGGGAAAAGAATGAAACAAGAGAAAGGTACCTTCGGGAAGAAGAAGGACAGAATGTGATGGTATAGTCAGCTGCTGTACAAGTGAAGGTACTGGTAGCATCATCGTAGGCATAACTATACGATTTCGGACACGCTGACTTGAACATCTCCGAGTACATCGAAGGCTTACACGTGGATGGAGACCCAAACGCCCCGTTACAGCAATACTCCGGCTTCCCAAACGCCCCACAAGCACTATTACACGCATCGCCGCCCTCCACCCTCAGCTCCGACGGACACCGCTGGTTGAGATCCGCCGCGCAGCCAGTGCTCGAGCAGGATCCCGAGCCGCCGCTCGCTTCCACCGTCATCGGCAGATTGTAGCCGTCGACGAGGCTGACGTCGTAGTAGTCCTGGGAGCCAGGTGAGCCGAGAGTGAACTCGGCGAGGGTCGCCGGAGGTGTGGCACCGGCGCCGTGGCACTCGATTTGGCCGGAGCCGCAGTCGCCGGTGGAGCAAGTTCCGTGGCCGGAGTCATCGAATTTGCAATCGGTTCGGGCCCAGAATCTTCCAGACCATTCCACTGGGGCTTGGAAGCTTTTAGAACTTCCCTTTGGGAGCTCGAATCCCGTGCTTCCGATGTCTGGTTTTCCTAGAATTCCCGGCCATACTGTGTAATCGCACTTATTCACAAACGTAAATGTAGCACCTGAAACTCCTGAATAAATATCGCAAAACAGAGCAAGATGGATCAGTTTCTTTAACTTTTTGTGAGAGACCCAGATTTCCGAAGTCCGTAAAGTTTCAAGATTTACCTTCGAAAACGAGAAAAAGGAAGAAACTGAATATCAATTGAGAAGAATGCCGGTAACATGTGAACAGAGCCATTACTGCTTTCCTCCTCTGTTTCAGTTGAACGTGTCAAAAAAATGGATATGATTGCAATAAATTCGAATTAAATTACCGAGCAAGACGACCCTGCTTCTTGTTTCTGAGTTATGAACTTGAATGGGTAAAAGAAGAAGCAGAGATTTCGATTGTATAGATGGCACAGTGTAGTATTGAAGTGCCACTTACAAAATCCAGCAGATTCTCGGCTATCTATGTTTTCACTCTCTTTCTGCGACGAAAAAGAGTATAGAGAAGAAGAAGAAGAAGAAGAATCAAGAGAAAGTAGGGGGGGGGGGGGAGTTTTAGTGTTATCCCCAGCATCGTTTTTATAGACAAAAAAAGGGAAAAAGGTGAAACGGGTAACAACCGCCACACTTATTCACTGTAGCTGAGAGTTCAGAGAAGAGAGAGAGAGACAGAGAGAGAGAGAAGGGACAAAGTTGCTACCTCACCTACCGGCTTGATGAATTCGTCGTTTTATCTGAAATAATTTCGAAAGATCATTTCAATGCTTAATCAGCTGGTGCAGTAGAAAAGAGGGAGGATAGCAGAAGGGAGATCATAAAGAATGATACAAACTTAAAAAAATATTATTTTATAACATTTGGTAGCATTAGTTATTATTAATTTTAATTAAAGTTAATAATAATTTATTTTAAAATAATAATAACAAATCTTATGAGATAATATTTTCTAAATCCGAATCCTTCTTTATAATTCTTTCATAAAAGATGTTTAAAAGAGTCTTTTAAGAACCAAATGTTTATATTTAATATAATAATTAATAATAAATTTAAAATTTATAAACTAGTGTTTTTATTAGTTATTAATATGACAGGATTATCTTTAAAATTAAAAAGAATAAATTCTTAAAAAATAAAAAAGCCATGATTTTAATTTATAAAAAGAAAAATTATATTTTAAAATATCTTTCACTTTAATTTTTAAAAATGTTTAATTTTTTTATTTTGTCACTTATTATCATAAAAAATATTTTGAATGATTATTTTTATCTTACTTATTTATTTTTTAAGATTTAGGATTTTGAATTTCAGAGTCGAATGCTTAGGTGTTAAATTTTTTAAAATTTTGAGATTTTAAAATAATTTTGTCAAATTGATAAATTATAAAAATAATAATGATTAATAATTTAAAAATTTTAAAGTATTATGAATTATTTTATTAAATGTATTGTTTTTAATAACATTTATTTTTTAATTAGTATTTTAATGGAACTAGTTAGCAAGATTTTTTTTTTTTTAATTCCAGTGTGGCCGAATTTTGACCTGTTGCAACTGGATAAGTGGCAATTCATGACATATGCATGTTTTTCTCGAGGACGCAGCACACAGCCATAGACTCTTTCGTATCACTTACAAATTGTTACATACTTTAGCACGAGACAACAAAATAATCAATCTACTATAATTATTAGTTAAATAAAAAAGGTTACGATTTTTAATTTACTCATGCTGAACAAGGAAATTTAATCTCCCTTTAAACTTGAGTCATATAGTGCTGAGAAGCTTGGCATAAACACATAAATTTCATATATTAGTTAATTTTATTTTTTTACTACATTTTATATGCATTTTATAAACATATTAAATGTAATGAAATGAATGTTAGATATTTTATATGCGTTCTTATTTTTTAACCTTGTAAGTTGGTATCGGATGAAATTGCTGTGTAACAAGGCACATTAATACAAGTTTTTCTATCTAGATCCAAATCCCAACTCTTAAAATACTTATAAAGAATTTTATATACAGACCTAAGCGAAAAATTTTACAAACATTCATAAAATATCGTAATTTTGCTAATTTCTTACAAGCTAATCTAAAAATATCCTTATATTATTAATAAATAAATAAGAATTACTTGTAGGTGTCTCGCACTTAATGCTTTAGTTGTTTACCTTGAATGATGAATTGTGAAATAACTATTTGCTTACGTATTCAAGAAATTCTTGAAAACTTTAATATTAATATACTGCGCGAAGATTGAATTGAAATTAATCTTTATTGAGGCTTAATTTCTTAAATTAAAAAAATAAAACTTTAATCATTTCAAAAATAAAATTAAAATAGACATATACATCTACCGTCCACAATTCAACAATCCAAAGTAATTATAAACTAAAAGTTGATTTGCTCCAGTTTGATGTGTCATTAATCATCATATTTAATTAATTTAAATTTTTTTAAGTGTAAAATTTGTAAAATGTCAATAAAATAATATAAGAAGTAAGACTATATATGAAATCTATTCTTTCTAGTTTCACAAACTTTTTCTTTTCATTTTATCTTTCTCTCACTTTAAAAGTATTTTATTAAATTTATATTTTGAAAGATCTAGATTCATATTTAATTAAAAACATATATAAAAGTGTGAAATTTTAACTGGAGATTTTTTTTTAAAGTAATTTTCTTATGATAACAAATAATTTAAAGTAACATTTAGTTGTCTTGCTCTCCTTGTTTAGTTTTAAAATTCTCTAATTTTTGTTAAGAAAACGCGTAAACTTCACTTTTTCTTTACCTTTCCAAGAAGGGAGAAAAAAAGGGGGATACGTTGGTGATTGGAGAATAGTGCTGGGAGGGGAAGGGAGGGGGGACGGTCGTCGTGTACCCATAAAACTAGCATTACAAGGCTCCACGTGTCCACTGAAAGTCAGTGTGAGCCTTACAAGCTAGAAATACTATTAGTAACTCATTCTTATTATGCTATGAGGGAGAAAGCAGCAGACCAGATTCACCGAATCCACGCGCTCACGTGACCGCGTCCCCTACACCTGAATAAAATCGACAAGCCGCACCGTTGCATGTTTCGAGCGACGGTTGCCGACTTGCTTTTTAGTTTTGAACGAAGAAGAAGACGAAGCCCCCTCACATGCTTACTTCAACAATCGTAATCAACCCTCAATATGTCTTCTCTTGTTTTGGGACATCCCTCAAGGGCTTTATGATACACAGTCTTCCAATATTCTTGTGGCTATCAACAATTTAATTATTTAAAAAAAAAAACTTTAATTTGACGTCAACGTTAAATATTGAGTATGATGTTGAGTTGGATTTTGGATATTATCTCAAATTGTTAGTAATTTACAAAAGTTAGATTTAGAGTCAGATTTATGATCATGAGCTCTAATCAATAACAAGTCAATTTAAAGAACAAGATATATATATATATATATCAATACCTGTAATGCTTCTTTTTTTGGTCGTTGAATCTACGTATATCTATATAAATTGAAGTTACACAAATATGTTGAAACGCTGAGTTGAATTGCGATGAAGGAAGAGGGGAAAGGGATGCAAGACCTAACTGTTGGGGAGGGAGGACACTTTTCAAGATATGATAGATGGAGAGGACGAGGGAGGGAAGGGAAGGGAAGGGAACAGTGTCACATGGTTGATGTTTGAATTGGACCACACATCCTAGCTAGCGTCTCGGAGTCATTCCCAAACCTTTACACGTGTACTGTGCATCAGACTGATTACACCGCTTTGGAAATTCCTTGCTCCGTTGATTCATTTGCAGTCAGCATGCAACTCCTTCGCTCGTACTGCAACTTCTGTCCTATTTATATATATTGTTAGACTCTCCATATTTCAATCAAATTGTTACAAACGCAAAGCCTCGATGCGTAAGACTTGCAGGAGTTTTATGATGCCAAAGTTATTCACAAAAAAGCCTACAAATATTTTTATTACTATGCTTGCTTTACATACACCTATATATCTAATATATAATGTATACCCACTTCATTTGGCTGCCCAATGTTGGTGTTCTGTTGTGGTTATCGGGAGAAGTAGTCAAAGGTGGGGTAGGGAGTTTATTTAAGGATAGGTAGATGGATGGGCGTGTGTGTGAATGCTTTCCAACGCCCAAACGCAAACACATATATTAATTAATTGCCACTTTGTGAGCATCGTAACGCACCAAATTTTAGCTGGATTTCTGTGGGGGCAAAAACGGGTCAATATTATAAACCCGTGGGAGTGAGTGTGTTACGCCAAATCTGACGTGGTTCATTTGGAATGTGTGTGGATAATGATCGTGACAGGACTGCCTTTCCACGTGATGGCTGTGCATTCACGAGGAGCCCTACTCACATCGCCCATCTTTCACGTTGCTCCCCAATCATTCAATCATATTATACTACGAGACTTGATGTTAAATAATTTATAACAAGTATTAAGTTTGACTTTGTATTCTCCATCACAATTGTAAATAATAATAATAATAATAATTGCATTAAATTAGCATTTTAACTTTGCAATTGTACAGATATGAATCTTTTCAAATCAATTAAGTTATTTAATTTTAATTTTGCTGAGTTAAAAACCTGTTAAAATAATATATTATTTTATTTTGTCTAATAAATAATTCTAAATCGTTAGGTACGTAAACTCAATCGTTGCTGTGATAGGTCTACTTATATTAAGATGACATATCACATAATTATTAACTTTGTTACTGCTCTTATAACCCACCTCTCTTTCTCATCACTTTTCTTTAGATAGTTTATACTTTAATTTAGAATTTTCAAATTTTAAATAAATAATTGAATTAATAATCACGTAAGATGCCATCATAGTGGCTCTACACAATAATTGGATTGACAAATTTGATAATTTGCCCCACATATATAATGAAATAACATATAAAAAGTCATTTTAGCACATGTCAAGAATTTAAAAAGGTTAAGTTAAAACCTTAAGTTAAGGTACTAAAATATTTATTTAACTAAATAATTATTGCCCAATTGTATTTTGTATTCACTGCTTCGGTGTAAAGTGAGACTGAGAATTAGTAAAATTGTTCAGGTATTTGCTATTCAATTTTTTCCCCAAAAATTCAATCATATACTATTAAAAAATCATTATGTGATATTTTAAGTTAAAAAAATATTTTTTTATCATGTTTTTTTTTTATTAATAAATTTTCAAATGCTATAATCTTTTTTAATAAAAAAATAAAACCGTGACATTGGGAAAGTGGGAGACCGTCTATCTTAGTAAGTCGGTGAGCCCTTCAGTAACAATTTGATAAATTCGTTTCATCAGATAAAAGCTATCTTGGCATCCGAAAAAGAAAAAGATAAAAGCTATCTAGAAAAGAAAACACACGTCCCCTTGAAAGATGTAGATTTAAATCTTTTTATATAAGGGAATAATAATAACAGTGATATATGAAAAATAAAACTGAGGTAAAATATATAAGATTTTTTTAAACAATGGGTACACTTAAATGATAAGTTTCACATAATATAAATTCTAAACATTTTGTGTCTATCTCGACATTATCATATTTTTCTCTTAGAATTTGAATCCTTCCTATGAAAGTATTGCTTGGAGGACCAGCCCAAGCTCGATTGGCCCAACTCAAAAGTTATTAGAATTTTTTATATTAAAACAATATTTTAGTAAAGAATATTTATTATTAATTTTTTTAATCAAAACATAACATATTAAAGAGTTTTTTTTAATAATGTAATTATTTGATGCTGAACTACAAAAAGAATTTTACTTACCACTTTTTAAATAAAAAAAAGAAAAGTGCATATAAGTTTTCTCATATTATTAGTTAGATTCTAATAATGTAGTCCACATTAATATAAAAGTCATCCTAATACACTAGTTGGTGGAATATAATGAACGAATACATTGTACTATAACTTCATCTTTTGACAAGGAATGATTTTCAAAGTTGATAAAGAAAATTATAGAAATAATTAATAAAATATGATAACAGGTATGTTTAAGCTAATCATATAGAATTAGTATTAATTAATAACAACATACATGTACAAGAATCAAAGTTTTGGTCCTTCATTGATTTCGTCCGTGGAAAGCAGCGGTGACAGTGAAGATAAGATTTCTTTCTTTCTTTCTTTCTTCTCCAAAAACTTTTAAACGTCATACGGCGCCCTTTCTCTAATTTTTTTTTTCTTTGCTTGTGTACTGTTCATTCTTTATTAAAGTTTTGCATCAGCAGCTGATCATCAAGTTTATCATAACTTTTCAGAGTTCTTTGTGTTTATCTGCGTTTGCTAACCTCATTTTTAGTTAATTTATTAATTGCTTGTGCGAGAAAAGAATGTGGTTTAATTTTTATGTGTGTGTGTGTAATTATGAAAAAGGGGCGTCTGATACTGAGAATGTGGAGTAGTGAGAAAATTTAATGGGAAAAAGTGGTTTTTTATTTTTCTGGAAGAAAAGAGAAAGATGTAAGAGAAACAAGATGATTATGAAAAAGGGAGTCAAATGACGGAAATGAAAGATGAAAGCAAGCATCCATGGAGGATATGGAAAAAAAAAAAAAAGTAGCAAAGATTGCTTGATCATTGCTTTATCAAGAACTCAACGTATCATCAATTTCTTTAAAAGTGCCTTTCAAGACATCTATTGGTCTCCTTTTTTTCTTTTTTAATTCCCCATTTGTTTATATTTTTACTATCACGTACATATAACGCAAGTAGCTTCGATTCTAAACATCGATCACTTTTTTTTGTTAATATGAAGGAAGAACAGAAAAATGCTTTGATATATAAAACCAAAATGTATTTGAAAGATCAACATTACAGTTTGCGTGGAAACATAAAAGGGCACTTCAAGTGATTCCATTTCTTATATGTGCGGAAAGTGGCAATAACTCAATGAACCGACACATTTTGCGACCAGAAGAAAGAAATATGGGATTTGGATATATTCTGTTTATGGTCAAATGTGAGTAAAGCAAAACCAGCTTTAAGCAGTGACATAGATTTTAAAGAAAAAGTTGGTACTAATTGCTATTAAAAATAAATAAACCAAATCATTATAATTAAATAAATATATAAACTGTTGAGTTATATTCATACTAAAATATTTGATATTTTTGCATGTTTATTTATAATTTTTTTAAGAGGTGAGAATAGAAATTAATCTCTTGATATTGATATGAAACACACGTCAATTTTTACTTGGCATCATGCGAATTATATTTACTCATAGATTTGTTTATAGTCAATTTAGTTTATCGATCTTTAATATATCATATATACTTCTAAATTTCTCATTTTGAGACAGTAAGGTTATGAAATAATATGAAGAAGGAAAGAAGTGAGAAGGGGGGAGAACCCTAAGTGGGAGTCCATTTTCAATACTCAGGTAATATTGAGGTTTAGTACTACTGTTATTTATATTTTGTCACATAATGTAATTTTTTTACTTTTAATAAAATCACATAATCTAATTTTAAATCTAATTGAATTGGATCTTAAATTTTAAACAAAAATTACTTGGAAAGGCTAGCAAAATTATCAACAGGATGAAGCTGAACGAATCTGAAAGATAATGGAGAGGCTGGGATCATCCACAAATTGAGGGAAGGTTGTGGGCTGCCTCTTGAATGCTAAAACATTAGGCCCACTGATTTTGAATGTAATTCTAGAAGCCCACAAACATAAAATTTGGGTGCTTTTGGAAAGTTAATGCTATTTTGACCAAAGGAAAAAGCAATTAAAGTTAATGATCCTATCCATTTATAAGCACTGTAAAATTTTGATTATCCTTCTTCCATGTGCATACAGAAAGTCTAAATGGAGAGTGTTCATGTTTTGGAGTCAACTGGTGAGTTAAATACTATTAACAACTTTCCATAACGTGATAATCGTAAGGATACTTTTTCTTTTAAAAAATAATAATAATAACATAGCAGATGATATTGTTCATAAATTGATGTCATAATAACCAATAGACTTGATTGTAGGCAAGACTTTTATATGAACTGAATTACAATCAATGAAAAACATTCTGATAAATTTCATGGCATTATGTTTCAAACATTTTTTTTACCTGATTTACAATTTTTCTGACATAAAATGCTTGAGTAAATATGACAAAATAATTTCAGTCAAATAAAACTATTTTAGAAAATAAAATGTAAATAAAAACAAATCTAGATATGCAAGTTATTAATTTCATAGACAATACAAAACCTATTTAACTATTAATCTTCATAAGTATTTTTTATTTCATTGTATGAGAATCCTCATCTATATATATATATATATATATATATATATATAGGACCTTTGATTTTTTCCCTAAAAAATATAAAAAAATAAAGTAGTAATTTTAAAATATATATAAATGTAAATTATGATCCAAAAAGAAAGTTAAAATATATGTGGGAGATAGTGAAAATTTATTTAATTTTTAATTTTTAATTTTTAATATTATAGTTTAATTTTTATTTAAAAATTTTAACTATAATCCCTCTCTTAATTTGAAAATGTTACTTCAAAATTTTTTATGTATGTAATTATGTTTTAATCTATTTTATAAGTAGATGATAGTGAAGCAATGGTTTATTATATATGGAGACAAGTTAGGACGGTGTGGCGGCGTTTTATTTGGTTGTAGGCGTTGTCATCATTCCATTCCGTTCGCATTATATTGTTATTTGGATGGTAGGAATTTTCAAAAATGGAGTTGCAAAAAATGATGAATTCCCAATATAGTCCTGTCCTTTTTATTTTCTTCAACTCCATTATTCTCTTCTCCATCAGTCAACCCCTAGGAAACTTTGATGGACATAATTATATTATCCATGAATATAGGGGTGGAGAACCCAAAACAAAAATCCATCCATTCTAGTAGAAAATAAAAATAATTTTATGTACCGAAAAAAAATTCACTATCCATCGTTAATTAACCATATATGACGTTGTTCTATTTTAAAAATTATTATTTCCATCAATCACTTCAAGTCTTAACTAATGGAATAGATTCTTCCTTGCACATATGATATGGGTGACCTCAAAAGAGGGCATGAAGTATGTAAAGAAAGGGAATTCACCAGTAATGTGAAAGATTAACGAGACAAGGAATCTGCTTAAGAAATCAAGAATGGTTAATAACAGAGTTATTGTGTGGTTAATTTATTATGTAATTAAATAAATAATTATTGACTTTAAACTACGATCGGCATAAAAGTGCGTCCCTCGTGTCGGACGTGGTACCCTGACTTACTTTATAATATCACTAGAAAAAGGTTGAATTAAACTTGACAGTGCAAATTTATCAACTTCAATTTAGGCTTTTTTTTCTTCATGAAAATGAGTGCATCTTCCTTGAAATCGCAGGGCTTGCCCATTCAAGTTAACTTACTTCTAAGATAAATTACTTTGTGGTATCATGTTTCTGTTTACTTTTTTTCCTTTTCTTCTTTTTCAGGTTGCGACTTTAGTGTGATCGGGTAATAAGATAATCAACGAACGTGGCGGTGATGCAATAAAGGTTGTGATGAGTGTGATGGAGAGAATTTTGTACACCTTGTAACAAAAGATGCATAGATGCACAAAATAATATTCTAATTTCTTATAATTGCATCGTTGAACCTTGTTGATAATACAGACACAACAAAAATATCAGCCTTCCCTGCTCTTGAAGAGTCATCATGTTTTTGCAAAGATGATTGTAGCATTATTCAAGATAGATATAAAAGTGAGATAAGACAGGCTGAATTTCGAGTTTTATTGATTTTTTGATGGAATGAGGATTTTATTATATTTTAGCCTATATCATTTGAAACTTGACAGAATTGATACATATGGTTCAATTGATGATCAATTTATAGGGTATAGTATTATGGTAGATGTTTAAATGTGGGATTAAGTTATAATTGAAACACAACGTTGAAATAGTTGCATTTAAATGAAAAAAAAAAAAGTTATGTCTAGACTAATTAATAATTATAACTTTTAACTTAGTAGTAAATGCTCCATCCAATAATTGATATCAAAGCTAAGGTTACTTGTTTGATTTACCATAGTTCCCCTCGTGATATATTGTTATTATGACATTTTTATCTCATATTTCATGTATTTAATATATTAAAGTTCCATAAATATGATTGTATTTAAGATAATTATGCTTATATGACATTTAAAAGTTATGATTGTATTAAAGTCATCAATTCAAAGTGATGTGTTGACGTGAGATTTCTACAATTTTTTATGAAACAAGACATAATCTAAAATTATGTCAACATATAATATGTGATATTCTTGAATACTTATACATACCATATCAATTGCTCATTAAAAGAAATTAATAAGTAATCCAGTCATCAAAGAGGAATGTCCAAGCTCATCAGCACCAACTACACCATCTTTAAGTGGAAGTGCCATGGATAAAGAGCCAAAAAGGCAAAAAAAAAAAAAAAAAAACAAGTAAAAAATGTTTTTGTAATTGTGCCAAGTAAAAGGCTAAGTGGATCCAAAATATGAAAGGAATAACTTGTGGCGGCTTATAAACCTGAACATCACATCAGGAATACTATGAAAACCATGTCTCTAATTTAATATATCTGATCGCACAACTCTCCCTTTATCTAGGTGAAAACTTGTGGTAGCGCGAAAATAAAATGACAAATAACTCACCACAAAAACAATTAAGTGATAAATAAATCAAAGTAGCATATTATCAAGCAATCAACAATAATAAAAAAGGAACCAATTCGTACACACCTTAGTTGGCACGACTGGGTGGCAGTTGCATGAAAGTAACTTGTCCAGCGAATAAAAATTGGACTCCATTGTTTATTTAATTCAAATGCCCTCTTATTTACATTTACAATTGGAGCAGCTAGCAAATGGATCCTAAAACTAATAATATATATAATTTTGAAGATGAAACCCTAATTAGTATGGCCTCCCCTTTAGGAGATGAATGGGGTGAATGTAGATGATGTGTGCTTCCTGTGTCAGTATCCCATGGCACATGCAAATTGCAAACCCTTTCTTCCCTCAACTTGATGTTTCACCGAAATAATGTATTAGTCTTGTCTTCTTCCCAGTTAGTAGTGATAGATGAAGCAACTTGCAATTTCAATGGTGCATGTAGGTAGAAGCTAGAAAAACTGGTACCTACATAACTCAGCTACCAAAAACTCAAAACTCCAACTAACACAGCCGCAGCAATACCCACAATCAACCTAGCTGCTAGCCTGCCATGCCCACCTGATGAGATCTCCACAGCCTCTGGGTATTTCTCACTCCCGGCCTTTATCAAACTGCATTATTCAAAACTTCAATATTCAGTGAATTATACCACTAAATCTCATTTGTTTATTATCAAGTTGGCTCCAACCATATCTATGATTATTTTTTTCAAGTTAATAGAGGTCCATTATTATTTTTTATTTTTATTTTTTTTAAGTAATAGTCGTAGGTTACCCTGGGGAGGAACCAGGGCAGAATGTGACGAGGTAATTTGCAGAGGCACAAGTGAACGTGCTGGTGCCATCGTCATAGGCGTAACTGTAAGCGCGTGGGCACGCGCTCTTAAAGAACTGCGAGTACGAACTGGGCTTGCACGTATTGGGAGTCGCGTACGCTCCAACGCAGCAATACTGTGGGTCCCCGAATGCTTCGCACGCGCTCTTACACGCCACGCCCTCTTCGCCACCGTTTGCCCCGTTCGTGACCTTCAGCTCCGTAGGACATGCCCCGTTCAAATCCACCACGCACCCCGTCGACGTGCAGTTCCCACTGCCAGCGCCGCCCTGTGGCTCCACCTTCATGGGAAGGTTGTATCCATCGACGAGGCTCACATCGTAGAAGTCGAGCCCGCCGGCGCCGTTCAATGTGAACTCTGCGAGCGTGACAGGTGGGGCAGCACCGCCCCCAGCGCATTCTACTGCGGAGGAGCCGCAATCTCCGGTGACGCAGGAGAACTTTCCAGTGGAGTCTTGGGAGCAGAGGGTTCGACCCCATAAGCGGCCGGACCAGGAGGTGGGGGCGGAGACGGCGTTGGATTGGCCTGGTTGGAGGGCGAAACCAGTTGTGGAAAGTTGTGAAGTTCCAGCGTTGGACAAAATGCCTGGCCACACTGTGTAGCTGCACTTGTTTACGATTGTGAATGTTGCTGAATACGAACCTGCACATTACAATAATGTAATTTGTGAACAATACAATCCCCAATAAATATGAGAGAGAGATTTGATTTCCAGGAAATGTCTTCAACCAACTATTTGTTTTGAATCTTAAAAATTTTGTACTTGGTTAGATGTTAAAGCATATACATTTGCTTTGTTTTTTGTCCTGGTTTGGACTTACAAGGAGTAAAAGCAAAAGTATATTTCCCTTTTAATTAAGGGTATGTTCACCTGTAAGAAATTGAAGGAGAAAGAGGGAGAGGAAAATGGTGGCAAATGGAGTAGAAGCAGCCATGTTTGAGATATGAGGATGGGAATGAATTTGGTTGAAGGTGAAAGCAGAATGGAATGAGAATAAAGTGAATATAAAGGGAACTTGGAGGGTGGGGGCCATGTGGGGGAGGGGCCCATTTTAACATAAGCACATGGAGGCACAAGCAGAAGCAGCCACTGAGAGGTCGGCAATGTTTCTGATTTCTTGGTGACATAAACTGATATTGTAGTTCCAGATCGAAAGAACCTAATTGTAAAATGACAATAATGAGAGACAGGCTTTTTTTTTAAGAAATCAATACTGCTGCCACTGACACAGTCACAGACGACCCAAGTTATGGCTTATGAGTGGGAGTTTGGACGGCTACGAATTTATGCTCTGTTTGGTTTGGTTTGCCGTTATACGATTATATTCTCTATATATTAGTTTTGCGATATTTATTATATTTTATATTTTATTTATTAAATCATCATTTTAATTATTAAATTATTTTTAAAAAAATAAAAAAATATTTTTATCTTATTATTTCTACCTACTCACATTTTACATTTTCTTTTTCATTCTTTCCTCCGACCAAACATATCCTTCGATACATATCCCTGAATTTGATTTTATAACATTTACAGGAACGAAGGTATATGTCAGTTTAGGCAATGACTGGTCAACTCTCGGGTAGTACTATTCTGTAGTTACCTACTCCATTCCCGTCTCATTTTTGTACCTCTCTACGCTCTCTTTTAGGCCGTTGCCAAATCCCTATTATCGCATGCTTCACGCCGATGTCAATGTACAATGCGTTTTGCTATGATTGATGCCTCTTTCGCGTCGCAAATTAGATACAGCTTGACTCTTGCACCGAAAAATATAATAAAAAATTTGTGATTATTACTATTTTTTCAAATAGACGTTGTTTGAGTGTTTGTCATCTAACAGCATCATTTTAAAATCTTCTAAAACCAGTGTTTATATTGAACAAATAAAATTATTTTTTGAATATGCTTTGATTAACCAAATTAATACGTAAGTTTAAGCAAAAGAAACGCTGAAGTAGGTTTTCCTTTGCCAAATGATGCAGAAGTTTATTATAGGAATAAATTATATTAACCTAGTTAAATTATATTTGATTTTTTTTTTGTTTAAAAATTTATCCTTAATTTTTATTTTTTATCAATAAAATTGATATTTTTCACAATATATATTTCTTTCAGTTACATAATTACTTAACTATTTTTTACTATCATAATAAAAATAAAAATAAAATTACAATTTCATGTTATATAAAAAGTTAACTTATTTAACAAAAAAAAAAAGTAAATAATTATGGAATATATATTGAAATATCAAAGAGTTAGGTCTAATTTTGGAAACAATAGAGTATCAAATGTAAATAAATCAAAATTAAAAAAAATTATCCTAATTTCCAATAAATGTAATATTATGTTGCTTTCAAAACCAAGCATGCCATTTCCACTGATGGACGAAACCAAGTTGGGAGTATATCATGATTCATCACTCAACCTTTGTTGCTTGATTTATCGCTCAAAATATAGTACAAGTTGACAAGCGTGCAAGATGACGTTTTATAGATCCTTCCAAAACCATGATGCAACGGAATCTATTGTTGATCCAGGAATCTAGAAGAAGCAGGCCACGTTCCAATATAGAGGCCAAGTACCCATCTTGGGTTTGGAGGGATTAGGAATATCGGGTCATCTTACCATCTAAGACTTTGGACACGACAGCCCACCTCAGTCACAAGCCCAACCCAATGTAACAATCCCGAAATCGGGAATAACTAGAAGAAAATCATTTTCAGATGTTTTGTCTCTTCCATCTAAAATGCGTAGGCTTGTTTTATGTTTGATGTTGCCGCTATTTGTGTATTGTCAGGCTATGTGCCTTGCTACATCTTCATTCATCTTAGCATGGATGTTAATATCCCCATCAGGAACACGAGATCATCGCAAGAGAAGGCAGGGCAAATGAGCTAATTCTGGTTAATCTTAATAGAAGATGCCTCCCCAAAGATCTCAAGGCGCATGAAAGATTTGCCAGATCTAACAACAGACAAGGCAAACACTTCAAATAACAACCCCACCTCAACAAAGGAGATCGAGGCGGAGGTGACAGGCTTCACTGCCTTAGTTGTCCTTATCACCAAAATATATCTGATCGGATCCGGTTCCAAGTCTGAATCTATTAAAAATAAACGTAACCTGAGGAATTATCCCCTCTTTAAGTATCTCTGTTACAAATTCAGTAAACATTTACTCATTTATCAAAAATCTTGGCCTCCTATATATCTTATAACCAGAGACCAATCAACCAGCTTCTCCTATGCAGTTTCTTAGACAACGCTGTCTCACAGAAATGCCCCTGTAATTATGTGAGGTCCATGTATCTAAATGTTTTTCAATAATTGAAATGTTTATCATACATCAGCAGCAGCAGCTCATATCATAACCAACAAAATTTGAAAACCCTGAAATAGAGTAAATGCAAAATCCACTCAATTATAAGTAACTCCGTACATATCCCCGCTTCAAAGAACTATGAGCAGCCGCCAAAAATCAAAATTGAAGAGCGTACTTCAAGAAGTTCCATAAAATAGATAGAAAGCTAAATTGTACGAGAGGGCAATAAAGGTTCTAATGGTAGAAAGAAAAAAGGAAAATAAATAAAAGAAAGAACTAACACAAATGCTTGCAACTAGATCTGCAAATCAACCTAAAATAAAACCCAGGATAACAGGACATGTGATCAAATCCCAACAGCACAATTTACCTTTAAAATTTAAGTATGGCTCAACCTGTTATTCAACATTTAACATCAGGTCAAAAAGTCTAAAAACCAATCTCCAGGAACAAACGGACAGTGAGTTTCCCATGCAAAAAACCCAAAAAAGATACAAAGAAAAAGATATAAAGCAGCATTAGTGAATGTAAGATCGAATTAATGGTAAGGACAAGAAATCTGCCCTAGATGCAGACCAAGTGAAGGTATGCCAAAGCAACAAATATCGTATGAATACATCCATTCAATTATACATAAAGGGCATTAGTGAGTGAGCCTTACATAAGAGAGCAGAGTGCGGAAGAGAAATCAATTATAGGACAATGTGCACGAACTAGTGACAATATTTTTCATGCTTTCAAGACAAAATCTCTGATAGAACGCAGAATGTAAATTCTTGAGATGACATGAAACTATTATCACGGTTTTTCTTCTCTTCCTTATATTTTTAAATACGTTCCTCAATTTATCAGCATTCAACGCTTTAATTAAATTATGTTCCCATCAGCTTATTATGTTACAAGTCACGATCCAAAAATGGTTATGTGAACCAACAATTGGGTCCAAGTCCACCCAACACAAAGCTTTGAAAAGGCAAAGAGCTAGATAGTTGAGGAATAAAGCTTTAGACAGTAGACTCGCAAATTAATTTTCCAGAGAAAAATCCCGGAAAAAAAGAAAAAAAAGCATTTACCCTTCTTTATTATCTTCGTAATGATCCTAAACAAGGAAGCAAAGGAAAGGGACAATACCTCACAATCTTATATGGAATGCATCTTAATTTCACAGAACTTTAAATTTAGGACCATATAAACATTTCAGAACCATAGTACCTGAAATTACAACAGCTCTAGGGCGAGAATGGCAGATTTAATAATAGAAACAAGGTCTGGCAGGTCCATTATAGTTTATATGGCTACATTCACTGCATTACTTTCTGGAGGGGTGAAGTTATGGATATGTCAAACCAAGAAAGCAATCAAGGAAAAAAAAAAATTATAACTGCTTAATTAGAAATTTATCCCATAGTCATTGATGACAAAAGAAACAAATATAACGGATAGGAATTCTAATCCTCCTCTAACCGAGCAATTTGCGCAAAATTGCCTGTCAAGCGGTAATTGATTAGCTGATAACAGAACCAAAATCATAATCCTTTGCATGAACATCCTATGTATAAACTTCAAAAGGAGCCAAATAGTAGGTTAACTGTCAAAAAAAAAAAAAAAAAGAGAATATGTTCCCCTTTTCTTTCCTCCAAGTTTATCTCATCCAGAGGCTTCAGGGCACTCTCTCGCGAAATGCCCACGCTTCCCACAATTAAAGCATGTATTTCCTCCGGCACCACCGCCGCTGCCGCTGCCGCCATACCTTCCGCCATCTTTGTCGCAATCCCTGGCCAAGTGACCTACTTCCCCACATCTGAAGCAACCTCCACCACCGCCACCACTGCTTCCCCTGGTGCAGTCTCTCGCCATGTGCCCATACTCACCACACCTAAAGCAGGCCCCACTACCACCGCCACCACCGTTGTTTCCACGCGTGCAGTCCCTTGCCAAGTGCCCAATTTCACCACATTTAAAACAAGAAGCGCCACCAGCATTGCTGCCCCGGTTGCAATCCCTGGCTAAGTGCCCAACATCACCGCACTGATAGCAGCCAGCACCGCCAGCTCCTCCGCTGTTACGCCTATCCCCGCCTCTCCATCCACCGCTAAAGCCATAGCCCCCATCGCCGCCGCCGCCGCGGCCACCGTAATTGTCTTTCTTGGATTGTAGAGGAGCTCCATTGGGGCCAGTGACATCAATGGCTTTGGTTTTCTCATTGTCACCAGAGGCAATCAAGAACTCGACGCGATCGCCTTCTACAAGACTACGATATCCTTCGGATCTGATGGAAGATTGATGAACAAAGAGATCTTCTCCTCCATCGTCAGGCTTGATAAAGCCAAAGCCTTTAGCATCGTTGAACCACTGAACCACACCAGTTGATCTCTCCTCCGCCATTGGAGTGGAACCCTAGAGAGTAAAGGGGGATAGCGTAGATTGTGAAACGTGAAAAGACAGAGACAAGAAGCTCTATATATAATCAGATCACTGGTCAAGATTAAGAAACCCAAAAGTTCAGCGAGTAATAAAACCCTAAAATTACTACAATCGCAACCCTAAACTGCGAGTTTTACAATACTAACATTTGGGCCTAAGAAAAGAGGCTATTATTATGGTTATAAAAATTACAGTATTTTTAATAATATTTTTATTCTTGTTTTTAAAAAATACACAAAAAGGCATTATTGAGCTTGCATTTGATAAAAAAATAATATTGGAATGTGGAAATTATAAATAAACAATTATTAATTGAAACTTTTTGCTTGAAATGTTCATACTTATGCTTGGTTATTTAATTTTTAAATATAAAAATAAGTACTTTTATTGGAATTTTGTTATAATTTCTTTTTATTAAATTCTAAAACATTCTAATAAACTTACGGTGCTTTTACAAATTATTCAAAGTCTTGTTAAACATGATAATTTTCTTATATTTCTTATAGTATGTCCAAACTACACACCATTTCATTTTATTGTAAAAATTTATATTCATTTTTATACTAATTTTTCTTGAAAGATAAATTACAGTTACATTTATTTTAATCAAGATATTCTTATATCTATTATTTATATAATATAACAAGTATGAAATCCACATTTGACAAATATAAGAATAATTAATTTTCTAAATTTTGAATTAATAAAATTTATAGTTTTTAACAAAAAATAAATAATATTGAAATAAAAGTTTAAAAAATATGTTTTTAAGAAGATATATTTCAATAAAATAAATTAATATTATTTTTAAAAATATTTTAGTCAAACTTTAGTTTTAAAGGAGTTTATGTATATTTTGACATTAGAGGAAAATGTTACATACTTTAAAATGTCTCTCAAAATTAAAAAAAAAATAATTTACTATAAATATTAATGCATCTTATGTGCCTTAAAAATGAAAATTGCATGTACACGGAACACCTTCTAAATATTCTGTCACACTGCAAATGTTCGGTCATTTTAGATCCAGGGCTTCCTTTATGGTCGGTAATAGCACTAAATAAATAAATAATAATAATACTACAAACGATTTGTTGCACTTAATTTAGCGATGTTCTTCTTACTGTTAGCTCATTGAGTAAGCTTGACTGTGACCTCGTCTATGCACATGACAATAATTTTAACAATGCCATATTGAATCTTTTCTGGGTTTCATAATTCTGGGAGACAAAGGAAGCTTTCGGACTACTTGGTCATGCATGAACCTCTACTAAATTTCACGATTCAGGAAAAAAGAAATGAAAAAGTTTTAAACTTTGACAAATTCCCCATTAAATTTACATAGGAAATTCAACTTCAGTGGAATATGATATATCAAATTGATCTATAATACAATGGTGGTAATGTTTGGTAAACGAAGCTGGCTTCATCTATATTGCATAGATCCCTCAAAAATATCACTCCATGTATTGCAGTGAGGTTGATTCATTATTAAGTAAAAATATCATCGAAGAAAAATTACAGGGGCCTCATTTATCTACAGAATGCAGGGGAAATGATAGAATGGCTGCTTCACAAATAAGACCAGATATCTGTATAAGTGAACAGAGAAATTAGTAGACTTCCACATTCCATTGCTCTGCTTTCTTCAATTGCCTCTTGTACTCAGTCCAATCGATACCTGCAGATTATAATGAACACAATTCTATGAGTTAAATACGTGATTGTCTTGCAGGTTTCAAGTATGCTTGGGCCTTTTAAAATTAGCAAAAGCTAAATTCGTATGATCAAGTATAATGTAAATAAAGGAAAATGCTTCTTACCATCTTTGGCAGCCAATGAGACCATTATGTCATCAATTCCCTTTTCCATCCCTTTCAACCCACACATATAGACAAAAGTATTATCTTTCTTGAGTAAGTCCCATAACTCTTCTGCATATTGAGCCATTCTGGTCTGGATGTACATCTTCTCCCCTTTGTCGTTGGTTTGCTCTCTGCTGACAGCAAAGTCAAGCCTGAAGTTGTTAGGTGCTTTCTCCTTCATCTTTTCAAATTCCTGTCCCACACAAAGAGCACAATATAAGTCAGTGGGAAAGATTATAAATCCCCCTGATTCCTGAGAGCATATGAGGGAAGGTTTTCGTTGTATCACCTCCTTGTAAAGCAGCGAGCTGCTTGTGGGGACACCCAAAAAGAGCCATGCCAAACCATTGAACTACAAAGATATGCAAAACTCAGTTAGTTGGTATCAAATAAAGTCACTTATATATATTTAACCTTTCTGATATGCTAAATTTATGTTAGTTTCTTATGTGGCACTCATTTTGTTTTCCCTCTGGTGATCTCATTTGCTTCACCAACTATTGCCTTACTGCCTATGAGAAATATCATTTATTATGATGAATACTAGCTAAATCATTCAATATTGATTGTCTAAAGATGGATCAAGTGAATCTGTAGCAGTAACCTTTGCAAAATCTCTTGAATCAGGTTTATTGTTGCCTAGCTCTTGCAGCGCAAGCTACATCTACACAAAACTGCTACAGTGGAGCTATATGAAAGTTGCAAGCGTTAAGCCTCAAGCTATAGTGCGAGCTATAACGCGTTATTAATTTCAGAAACTTGGCTCAAGAAGGATGTAACTAAATTTATTTATTTATTTATTTCGTACACTTACTTTGTAATCATCGTGCTTCTCGAAGAGCATTTTCCACAAAAATGCGCGGAATGGAGCGATCCCAGTTCCAGTTGCCAACTGTGGAGAAAGTTTCCATGATCAGCAACGAAAATCAAAACAACCATAACTGCATAAACGATTCAAATATCCCCTTTTCTCTACTAAAATAAATGAGTAGATAATGTACCATGATGACGGTGGCGTTAGGATCTTTTGGCATAAGCATTTCTTTCCCAACAGGCCCAGTGATCGTCACTTCAGCTCCAGGCTTCAAATCACCTGCTCATAAATATCTTTTGAGACCAGACACATAGCTAAAATTCCTTCTCAACCACATAAGAACTAAAACTGTCCATCCTTACACAAGAAATTTGAGCACACTCCTTTGACAAGCTCTCCATTTTCATTTGTGTACACAAGCCGTTTCACACACAGAGAAACCTGTATGAAATCATATCACACAGTAATTAAAGAATTTGAAGCGTTATATAAGGAAGAAATAAATTGTTGGAATGTAAAGTTACACTTGATTCTCAACCCCTGCAACAACAGCATAAAGAAATAACATGATGAATATGTCTGAGCCGAAATTCAAAACTCACAGTTTTGGAGTCTCCAAAGTCACCAAGGGCACTGCTGGCAATAGAATACAATCTGAGCTTGTGAGGCTTGCCATTCTTGTCAACGCCATCTGGAATCACCCCGATTGACTGTCCTTCTCTGTAAGGAACCTCTCCTGAGATATAATTATACATACACACCATGAGCATGAGCTTGGTTGATTAATAATAGCAATGAGTAAGGAAAAGAGTAGAACCCTCGGTGCTGAAGACCATGTGCCATGTCTCTCCAGGAGCATCATCCCCAGTGATCTTAGTGTTGAGCAAGCATCTCCCAATGTAAGGATTCTTGGGTTTGAACCTGTTAACTACCACTCCTTCTTCCTGTTTCTTCGATTCCTTCTCTACCTTAGTAGCAGGTGTCTCTGTCTCTGTGGTCGTCACTTGGGCTCTGATAGAAACTATTCTCCCACTGCTATACACATCCCTGTATTGCAATGCAACCTGAGAAACCACAACGCACATCATAAATTCATAATCATACCATAATTGCCTATCAAACATGTGGAATGCTAAAATTATATAATCTGTGAAACATATATATATATGTACCTTCTTGAATACTAGTCTGTCTGGGGCAACGAAGGAGGTTCTGGTTGAGAGAGAGGTGGACTTGGAGGATGGAAAGGAGACTGAAGCAGTTACCGCGGAAGCCATGTTGTTGAGCGAAGGAAAGAGAGGGATTTGTTAAATGAAAGTGATGATATTTAGTTGGTGAAGTATGAAAAGAGAGAGAGAGAACAAAGGGGAGTATTGTTTATCTGGTTGCAGTTGCATACACAGGATTATAAGATTGGGTGGATGAGATTTGGAAGGGAATGCAGTGGTTGATGAGAGGATAAGTCGTTTGAGTGATGTATGTGTCTCTCACTCTTCAAGGACCTCTCTTTTTGTTCTCTTTTTGGGTTAAAAATGGGAATTCACTAAACTGGCAAGTAGAGTTGTGAATGCAAACCGACATACACGAGTAGCACGATAAAATGTGTGTAATTTTAAGTGTTCTCTGTTTTATAGGGGTATCGAATATAAATACAATCCCCCCTTTCTAAATATCCATTCTTCATTGGTTAAGATAGTGAGAGGGCCGTTTTGTCCAAAGATTCTCTAGTCACTAACATCAATAGGTAACGTTAGATTCACAATTCAAGTTGTATCTTGATTCCATCTCATGCTTGGCCAGTACATAACCCCATTCTTCATTTCTAAGATATTTTTAACATTTTTAAGATATTTTGCTCATTTATGAAATTTCCAGCATAATATCATTGAAATCTCAAATTTTGGTGGAATTTTGGCTGGCCACAAAAATTATACATGGAACTCTAAACTGATTTTATTCGTCCCTATAATAAAAATAAAAAGAAAAATGAAGAAAAGAGCTTTGATAATTCATGGCAATTATACGCCTTCTCTGCTGCCGCAAAATGATTTGTATAAATGACGACTAGGCTTGAGGCCCAATCCAAAATCAGGAGGAATTGGGCTCAAAGTTTTCCACGGAAGTCTGTGTAACAGAAAGAGAGTGCTGCCAAAACGGTGACGTTTCTGTTCACGGACTAAGCTCAGACGTGGGTCGATTACACAGGGGCTTTGAAGTTTGAACCAATGGTAGAACAGTATATTGGGGGAGATCATCTGCTGTAGCCTCTGTCTCTCGGACTCCTCAATAGCCTAATTGCCATTGACGACTCTCGACAACTCCTGTCCTTACCACCGAAAGAGACCCACCCCAATATCTTGAATTTTTCAGAGCTTGTTGCTTCCACCTTCTGTTTCTACTCTCAGAAACTGTCGTTCGTTTTATGTCGAATAGGATTTTCATTTTCTCTCGGATTGCCTCTCCTTGGTTGTGTTTCTTCCTAATCCACACGATCAGAATGCAAGACATTGGCATCCATTATCATGTCAATTTCTGTTTCCCTGAGTACTCGATTTAGGTTGATATTGCTTTTTACGGGGTAAGCATCTTAATTCTTCATATCTTCGCGATGATGAAGGCCGTGAATTAGTGTGTGAAAGTCATTGGAAGCTTATGGGATATATAAAAGAAATGGCATATTTTGCAGTAGTTGATTTGGGAAATGTCTTCTTACAATCATGTGTTAAAATGAATCCTAGTTAGCATGTGGAGGGGATATTGATGTGCTATATGCAGAATTGCATTGCTGATTCTACCTCCATTGGCACGTATGTCAAGTCAAGATTCAAGAATTAATATATGTAAAAACTTTCTTAAAAGTGAAGCTACTGCATTGCATTACTTATGTGCATTGCTGTTGATAAGCTCTTTTGCCTACATGATACTTTTTCTACCTTTATAGTAGGTTATCATGGGTAACGTACGGTTCGCTTGATTTTTAACCATGAATATTTTGTATTAGAACACACCGAAGAAATTTTTATATATTTACAATTCCCCTCTTTTTTTTTTTTTAAGGCTCGGTGCTGCTCTGACATAAATTGCATTTCCTGAACATGCTGTAAATGGAATAGTTATAAGAAGGCTGGTGATGCCTCAAATAGGTAGGAGACAGAGCATAAGAAGATTTCTGGGGTTAATATATTCTGATACTGACTTGTTTGCATTCTCAATTGGCCATGGTAGAAGTAGTTGCAAAAGGTGAATCTTGAATTTTGGCTTGAAGTGTTTATAGGGAAATGCTTGTATGAGTAATCTATGGGTTTGAATATTTTAAAATGATGTAGAACTGTAACCAAGAATTCATTAGAACAAATTCTTAGCTTCGGATCACTTGGAACTTTTCTTGTCATGACAGCTACCATGTCACTTTCTTGGCTGCTGTAGTGAATATCTTGGTTGAAGACTGATCCTTTGGTTTGGCCTATGACGGTTATTTTCTTAAACTTGATTGTAGCTTTTGCAATTTGTGTAACTATTAGTTTCTTGCCAATGATTGAGATGGAGCTTTATACATCTTGTTAAAAGTTGCCAACCGGTTTGGGATGGGAAATCTCTCTTTCAAACCATATCCAGTTATCTGATATGGACAAATGGCCCAACCCTTTTAACAATATAAAGTCTATTTTTAAACTTAAGATTTATTTGTTGATCTTTCTAGCTTTGAGTTTGCAGTATTGGGTTTGGCATACTTTGCCTGAAAAAAGTTTGAAAAAAAAATAGAAATGAAAACGAGTAGAGGGGAGGGAGAGTGGTCCGACAAGTGGTTTGATATCCTTTCCTGCATTAAGAAAAATTCATTAATACAAATCAACATAGCTAGTTTGTGAAAGCCGTGGTATGAACATGGATAAATTTGGCGCTGACCAATCCATCCAAAAGCTTTAGGTTTTACATGCTCTATTCAACCCCACTAAGATGAATGCAAAACCATCAAAATTTGGATTGGAGCCTGATAAAGCACATTATGGCCAACCCTTGTAGCATCTGTGTTTCTCCCCAAAACCGTGTGGTGTTTTGTAATACTTTTTCATAATGGTGGCATATACCTTCTATCTTGGCCAATAAATACTTGTCAGACTACTAGAAACTACTCCTTGCTTGCCAAGAATGGTAAATTGATACTTGGTTTCTCCCTATTAGCACTGTCATGGAGAGATACAGTCTACATCAGTGCTTGTTCAAAACCTGTATTTTGGATTTATTTACCCAAAAAAAAAAAAAAACTGTATTTTGGATTTGATAATACATCAATGAAATCGTACGTCTTGCCTTTTGGTCTGTCATATCTTGTTGCTGCTGCATCTGATTTTGCCTTTAGCTTTTTGATATATTCCATCAGCAAGCATTCTGGTTTCCGAAGGAATCAAGACATGCAATCAAGATGCTTTGCTGAGTTGTGAAAGGTATGATAAGTATTGACATTTAATAAAGCAGTTAGCTCACCAGCAGATGCACGTTTTATAACAGAATTTCCAGAACTGAAGGATTGCCATGACTCTGTTCGAGATATATCACAAAAATCGTTCTAAATCTGTATAGCTTGGGAAAAGTAGTTTGCTTTACTATAATGGATTTTATCTAGTTTCTGGGTGGTACTCTAAGCCATTGACATACGTAAACCTTGGTTCCACTTTCAAAGGAGTAGTCAATCGCGCCTATAGTAGTACTGCACGGCGGGGCTGAACATCCTGAGAAATGAGCAATTCACAGTTGGAATTGGATGAGAGAATCAAAATAGATGACTCTGACTTGGGTTGGTTTGAAAGACATTTGAAACTTTGGCTCGGGATGACCATAATCCGGAGCCAAATCTCAGGTCAACAAAACTTGTGCATTCATTCTGAACACTCTTTTGTCATTGGAGCAGCGCAGAATACCATTGAAAAGTATAGAAATGAAACGTTGAAGTGCTAGAGCCGTCAACTCATGTGATTTACCTCTAGAGGAATGTATTCTTGACGATGAGATAGAAGTGGGGTATTTGATGATAAATATAACCCACTTCTTGGCCGCGAGGCAGGGTCCAACTTACAGGACATTTGTGTGTCTACAATCTGTCACAGGACCAATTAGGGGATTCAGATTCTCTCCCTTGCCTTTAAACTATTGAAATTAATTTGAATGGTCTAAATTTTTTACTATAGAGGTCACGGAAGAAGTCACTACAAGGGATCTGATTCACTTTCTCTAATTAGAAAGGACAGATAGAGGTCAAACCTATAAAGCACTTACACATCACTTTGAAAAGAGTTGGGTTATGTTGAATGCATGTTTTGTACTCAACATAATATAATGCTTTATACCAGGCAAATTCTATGAATGGAAGTGTATCCGGTGTGCAATTAGTTTTTATTTTTAATTTTGTGCTAATAACAATTTTAAAATGTACTGATAATATTTAGATAAATGTATTGATAATCAGCATTTATTAATAGTAACAAACTTCTAGTTATTAGGAGGGAAATGGTTACTAAATGCATTCTTAAAGTGTTAATAACTACACGTTTAATAGGTGTTGATATCAACATATTAGTTAGATATTACTGATTTCTTTTAAACCCATTTTATTACAATAAAAGGTTATTATTAATTATTACCTCCAGTCTCATATATAAAATTTTTTTTTGAGATTTGATTTAGTTTAAAATATAAAAAACAAATGATTAATGTAGAGAAAATATACACACTATATAAGGTATTTTTAAAAAATAATTTTTATTTAAAATGATTAATTATTTTTAACTAATTGTTATCTTTGTGAATTAGATATTTATCTTTTATATATGAGATCGGAAGGGTATGCTTAGCTCCGTATGCTTCATCTTTAAACAATAATTTTGTTATATGGTGATATTTATAATTGTATAATGATATGCGGAGTCAAACAAAAAAACTAAGAAATATTTTTATGAAAGTTGAAAATATATATGAAGAATTGAAGAAGGCATTTGCTTGTATATTCACCCACGAGAATGATAGAAAAGAAACGAATGATTGAAAACCTTTACACTGACAATTAACTTGTCTATTGATGAAATCAATGAAATCATCCTGATCCTCTAGACTGGTAAAGCTCCAACCTACTCTTGGCTTCTTGCAACAACGCCTCGATTGTCTCATGCTGCGTCATGGAGGACTGCTTGGATGCCCATTCAAGCACCGTGAGCACCTTAGCCTCGGCAAGTCCTTCACTGTCCGGGACATGCAGTGCAATGTAGCAGAGCAAAACTAATGCTGAAATCTGAACAATCTGTTCTCCAAAATACACAAGCTGTACCAAATGTTTAGCCCCACCCGCGCTTATAATAGCCTTGGAGTGATCCAGGTGAAGGTAGTTTTCCGTGCAGGCAAATTTTGTGAGAGCTACACATGCCTCTCTTGATACCTCAGCGTCTCTTTCGTCCAGAAGTCGCACTAAGGGAGCAATCATCCATGTCTCTGTCGCTCTGAATGTCCTTGCTAAATTCCCAGTAGCCTTCATGCAAGGAATTAACAGGTCTGAATCTGCCTTCTCTATGATTTTAAGCACTTGATCAACAACAGCTTTGCAAGCAGGAGAGTTAGGCTTGAACGCTGATCTTCTCAGATCCGCATCTTTCTCTGCCACTGCAGTAATCTCCATCACTGCCATAGCAGAATTGTACTGCACATCTTCACGTCCTTTCTCAAGGAGTACTGCAAAGCACAGGAGAGCCCTGGATTCTGTGATGCTACGACAAATGGGTGAGTTACCCTTGGCTAGGTGCCACAGTGCTCTCGCTGCCATTGCTTTCATACTAGCCTTGGTCTCAGGGTCTTCTAGTTCCCTTCCCTTCATGTTAATTCCTGAATGTGAATAGTTTTGCTGGTGATGCGATTGCTGGGTTTGCTTCCCATTACTAAGACCATTGCTCTTGGGTTGACTGGCTTGGGATTTCTGATTTTCTCCATTTCCTTGATTAGCCCGCTTGGAAGTAGCATTCATCTCCATTGTACTTGTGATCACTCTATGCAACTGATAAGCTGTCCCATTACCCAATGGATGTGGTATCCGACTCTGAATCTGATTCTCATCCTCTTCATTGACCATTTTGATATTGGTGTTGGAGTTAGAATTACTACTTGCCATCACAACCGCATGGATTGATGTGGGTTTGATGCGATCAATGGCATACTTACTGTGTTCTTCAACGGTTTCGAATGCAAGATGGCTGACAAGCAATCGGATTATATTGTGCTGAGCAAAAAGATCTTGGCATTTGGGGTAATTCGCCACCAGCTCTGACACAGCCCAGGCCACCACAGCTTGCACTTTCATCGGACCTTCTTTAAGGATTTTCGCAAACACAGAGCATGTACTCGCATGAAGCAGGTGCTCCACGCTCTCGGGGTCACGACCCAGAAGCCCAATTGCTCTCGCAGCATTTTCTTGACCTTCCATCTTACCGTCTTTGAGCAATTTCAGCAATGGTCCAACCCCACCTTCCTCGATTATTAACTTCCCGTACCGATCGTTGTCCCGAGCAAGTGACACCAGCGAAGCCGCCGCATCAGATCGCTCCTCCAGAGAACCCGTATAAAGAGTCGCGACTTGCTCCCATATCAGATATAGATTCGGTTCGTTTGCTGCGATCGGAGGAAGACCCAGATACTCGTCGCCGCGATCCTCCGCCGGAGCGGACACACGGAGAAGCCAGGACACGTCCCCGATTGAGTTCTCGAGCTGGGAAGACATCTTGCGAAACGCGGCAGCGGGGATGATGGCGAACACACGCTTCACGAGGCCATTGGCGCGGCATTTGAGAATCAACGAGAGGGCTTTATTAAGGACCTGTTCGGTTTCTTCGATGATCCGCCGCGTAGGGCGTTCGTAGAGATCGGAGCTTGCTCTCGCCGCCTGCCGGAGAAGCCCCGCGAGTTTCTCGGTTTTGTATTTGAGCTCTGCGCATTCCTGCCTGAAGGAAGAGCTAGCCTCATCGGCTGCTTTGATTACTTGGTCTGCTAGCTGGATCGGTTTTGCTAAGATTTGCTTCACTGAGTCCGCCATGGCTGCTAACAGGGCGGAACAAAGTTTTAATTTTTGATTGAGTGAGTGAATGATCGGATCAAAAAGGATTGGAGAAGGGGTTTTCTTAGCCCACAAATTTGGCGGTGATAGAGGGAGATGAACTGGGTGTTGTGTTGTATGCGAATAAGAATGAGATGATATACAGAATCACCCTAGGCAACTGGGTGGGTAATGTTTCGAGTCTGCCACGCTGGACGGAATTTTCAAGGTCAAACGCACTCATCATCTATAATCCTGGCCCCACTGGCTGTGGTTGAAATTTCATGACTTTGAAGTTGAATTCAGCCGGCGTGCTTATTATTGATGCTGAATAGTCGGCGAGGCTCATCAGTTGCGTCTCGACCTTCTGCCCTAGAGTAGACACAATGCACTTGCTTTCACTTTTGTTATTTCGTCAAAAGGTATCGTCTTACGTTTAAAATTAGTTCAATGATACATACACGTTTGGATTGACAATTATATACAGTAACTTTTATTGCATTTCAGAACTCATATATTTTTATATTATTTATTTTCAGTTTACAGTATATTAATAATGTAATATTTTTTTTTTTACTGAAAAGTAATAGAAGTTGTTGTAAACTATATTTTAGTTAATAATAATATTTCATAAATATCACTATAAATAATTTTGGATGCACAATGTTACCAAAATAAATATTACAGCATTGAATAGGTAACCTTAAGTTTTAAAATCTTGATGGTTATATTTTAAAATATGATAAAAAAAATTTTAGTAATTCACTTTTTTTTTTTTTACCTATCAGCCATTTTAAAATGAGTTTCCAATTTTTTTTTTGGGTTAAAAAAGTACTCAAATTTCAAGAAAAATTATAAAATCAGTTGTATTGGATTTTTTTAAAAGCATTTTAAAAACAAAATCTTAAATGCACAAAGTTAGATGAATGAATTCTTAAAATCGTCTTTAAGGAAAAAAATAAGCTCAAACAAGATTTATAAATATTTCTTATCGTAATATTAACAACAATAATAAAATTATATAACAAAATTCTTTTTTCTTTTAAAAGAAAACTCAAAAAGTTAGCTGAAAGTTCATAACAATTAAAGGAAGAGCTACTCTAACATCAGGACCTGTCCTTCTCCTTCCTCTTTTCACCAAGAGATCATCCTTTGCTCTCTTTTTCCCTAAAATGATCACCCAAAGAGGAATGTGGAATTACCTGTGTTGATTGGCATTTAGTTGAAAGGAGCCAACTAACATTTTGGTTTTATTCAATGAAAAACTCCAACCCTGAAATCCAATAACCACAAATATTTCCTTTTTGTGGAAGGATGATCCATCCTTCCATTTACTTGTTTTATTAATCTCTTTAGCATCTCTTCGTTTCCTGTAATCTCTTGTAAACAAGTTTGGTGATGTTCTGACGCGCCATCCAATTGGACTTGCATCATTAATGATCTTGTAATTCTTAGGAGTTTAGATTTTTTTAAATTCTCTCTTTATAAACTTCTGTAAATTTTGAAGAGAAAAATAGATAAAAGAGAGAATAAGTAAAAAGAAAATAGATGAATCTAATAAATATTTTTATTCTTTTATATTATTTTTTCTCAAATTTTACTAAAAAAAATTTAAAAATTCATGCACATCTCTTACATATGACTTTATGTCTTCATTTCCACCTTGACTGTAATTGGGATGATGACCTTTTTATTTGGGGACTAAAATACATGTTTATCTACCAAAAATGAATGTCCACTCATGGAGTGCTCAATTATGCATGCTTTATATTTTACTATTGTTATTATAGTTAAGGGTATTTTTAAGGTTAAACATTTTTTTAAGACAATCTTAAAATTAATTTTTTTACGTCAATTTGATACATTTAAGATTTTAATATTATCAATGTATTGTCCAGAAGGGTCAAATCTAATTTGATTTATATTATAAATGTGTGGATGTTATATATCTTCATTAGTGTAAAGGTCACCAACAACACTCCAAGTCTAATATTTTATTATTATTATTATTATTATTATTATTATTATTTGTTATAATTAATCATACTTTGGTTTATTTCCACACTATAAGTTTTTAAATATTTATTTATTTAACTAGGTGTTAAATTTGATCATCGATTGAGATTCGAATTACATTATACACAAAAATGTATCAAGTTTCTACATGCTTTCTGGTTATTTTTTAGCTAGGGAAATGATAATTGTGTGAATTTAATTAGGATTTCAGTTTTATTCTAATCATGACCTGCATATAGTTGTATGTTTACAATATTTGGAAGGCTTTAAAAAATTAATTGTTAATTAGAATATTATATTATTAGATACAATTGGGAAATCCGAAGCAGAAAAAAGAAGCCTAGAAGTTGCAAGCTGGCAACTATAGAAATAAAGTATTTAATATTTTTTTGTTTAGGATATGTGATAATGTGTTGTTGTTTTCCACTCTCAGTCTAATATATATATATTTGCTTTGATTCTCTCCAAACTTCAAAAAGAAATAGTTTGATTCATGGGAGTGACTCCCACGAAGTGCTAAAGTTTGCTGGGTACAAGTGCTCATTGCTCGTCAACATCAGACTCCTGTTTGCGACATCAAATTCTGTGTATAAATATGTCAAAATTGTTAAAACATATGACTATCATTGAGTCCTAAAATCACAATAAAATTGTTAAACACTGTATAAATAATAAAAGTAGAAAACAATGCAATAAGTTTTGTAATGTGTAAACATCTTCAAAAATTATACTTAGCAATTGTAATATCTTTTCTCCAATAATACTTGTAAAAAGTACACATAAGTAGGATATAAGAGTTTAGCGAGATATAATTTTTGTCTAATATTTAAAGTTGTTTTCTATTATTTACAAAGCATCTTTTAATAAGAAAAATCAGAATAATCATGTATAATCATACCTTTTACTCATTAACCAATTCAACTTTTGAATTGAAATTTTTTATCATATTATTTCTGAATATTCAGATCATTTCTAAATATTTCAACACTTACTTGATTATTATTCAATAAAATTCCATAACCTTTGATCTTATTAGTTATTGTGACTATCTTTTTTTTCAAAATTTCTGATATTTTGTTTTTTACCAATCAATTAGTTGTTTTTAAGATAGTGTTATGGAGTTTTTCAATTAACTAAAACTTGATTACCAGTTGATTGGTAATTTTAAATGTGGTACTAGTTGATTGGTGACCTTTAGTATTATAATTTAATTTGTCTAAAATTTATTAATTAATTAAAACTTAGTTACCAATTAACTAATGAGTTACCAATTAACTAATGACTTTCAATAACCTACCTACTAGTTAACCAATTGGCGATTTTTATTGTTATAACCTAACTTTCTTAAAATTTATCAATTGACTCGAATTTGGCTGTCAATCGACTAGTTATCTCTTATATCTTATAAACATTTTCAAAAATTTAATTTCAATTTTTGCAAAAAGCGGCTTCACTTTTGATATTTAGTGGAGTTACTTAAACTCTTATAAGTTTATCATAAACTCATTATATAACACTCACCTTTCAAATGTTATTTATACACTATGTTTAAATTAATTAATAATTTTTTAGTACTCCTAGCCACTTATCATTGACTTGTTGCAACTCGTTAAATTTCTTGTTTAGATTTGGTCTAAGAAAAAGTTTAGTTTCTATTACTAATAATTCTATGTTATGGGTTTTAATCTCATTCCTTTCATTTCTTTTGTGAGTTCTTTTAAAAGCACATCTATTAAGTTATTTTTTTACCTTAGTTGTTGAATTATAATTATTCTATTATACATAAATAACACATGTTTCAAAGAAAAGAGAGAATACAGGTTTAAAAAAAAAAAAGAGAAGAACTCAAGCCCCATACATACTTTCATTCTCTATGTTACTCTTTCGTAAACTTTATAAGTATTTTATAATGAAAACCTTTAGATGATCCTTGCACAAGATGATAAGGGGTCTTTTATCTCTTAAATCCAAGTTATTAAAATTGATTATCTTTCAATAATTTAAAGGATAAACCTCCACCATGTTTTTCACTTTAAATCTAAGATAAAATTTATTTCACAAATATGTTATATTCCATTTGTGGTGAGAGATACTTCCTATATAAATTCACAACAAGTAATTTGTCTTAAAATTGCCATTCACGGTATCCAAGTATAGAAATTAGATAATAAATTTACACTTTATCTAACATCATATCATATGCTTAGTTAACCACAATACAAATTAAATACGAATAATCCATCTATTTATTATTAAAAATAATTTTCTTCATTAGATATGATCATATTAATAACATGGTTGCAATTGCAACACTTACAAACCACAAACTTAACCAAAACATGAGCATATAATTTCAACATGTCATTTTACTATCTTATCAATGCATATATAACAATTATAATTAAAATTAGAATAACTCATAAGACAATCATCAGCAATTCTAATTAAAATTATATAAGATGTCATCTTATAGTATAAATACAATTAGAACTTTACATGATAAATTTCAATTATGCTAATTAATATTAAAATTTTACACACAGGCGCGCGCGCACATAATTATTTATGTCACTTGATTGCTATTCAAAGAAACTCTATAGCTTTTGATCCAAATAGCCACTTTAATTGTTATATATTTTTTTAAATTTCTTATATTATGTTTTTGACCAATTGACTAATTATACTTGGGTGAAAGTTTTGAAATGTTTCAGTCGATCAAACTTGGCTACTAACTTCACATGTGTTACTATTAACTAGTATTTTGCTGATAGTCAATTGGTGGCTATCATTGTTGCAATCTAACTTGTCTAAATTTTATTTGTTGATTGATAGCTTTAGTAAATTATCAATCAAGTGATATCTTGTTACCAATCAATTGGTAACTTCTAGTATTACAATCCAATTTTCCTTAAACTTATCAGTCGACTAAAACTTGGCTGTTAATTGTCTAATTACTTATAATCTCACTTGTAATTATTTTTGAAATCTAACAAACACCAATGCCAATGTTTTCAAGTATGATTCATTTAAGTTATATTGTTTCGCTTAAGTTTTTTTAAATTATCTCATATAAATATCCACAAATTCTTTATTTTAGAGTTTAGACTAAAAATCAACAAAAAGTAAGAAATTGATGTTGCCTTATATATTAAACAATGTCCAGAATGATAATTTTCATAAATTCTCAAAAGGCTATTAGGGAACAAAATTTAACCTAAAAAAAAAAAAAAAAAGAATAGATGCATTGATTTCTTGCAAACTTGATACAATCAAATGGCTTAAAGTACCTTGTTAGACTGAAAACAAATGTATATGATGCTTCAGTATTGTCCAAGTTCAACTAATGTACGTCTTTTTTATTTTTTATTTCTGGCCAAAAGTTCAATTAATGTACTTCAGTTTATGTCTTCTAAACATATATGCTTCACGATGTATCAAAATATAAAACTTCTACACCCTTCTTGGGGCAGGTTTTCCATTGTGAAAATTCTCGTAGTATTTTGTCAGTATATCTACAATGATACAATAATTATTAGTTTTCAAACTATGAGCTGATTAAGTGTTGTGACATTTCCAAGCAAAAAAGATTATGATAACGGAAATTTCTGTAGTCACATCTTTGTTCTCAAATGCGATATTTTATCTATCTATAAAAAAATAACAATTAATTTTCTTATTTATAGTTCTATTGCAATAATCCGAATTTTTTAAAATTAAATATTAAATCTAGTTAACTTGATTATACGTGCTGCACACGCTTCTTTCTCTCGTTCTTTTTTTTGTTAATCTAATTATCGTCATATCTTTTGGATAGGTAAGTAAACTAATTAGCCTTGACATTATATTAGCCTCCTGCTTAATTAGAAGACAGTGCGATTCTATTATTTTATGCGAGTTAAGATAAGATTCTTTGAAAATTTAACCAGATTTGTTCTTCGTATTTGTTGGAGTAGTGCGCAAATAACTCAACTGCATTGGAAAAGCTGAAAGAACTCTGTCTAGCTTAGCTACCTTGAAAATGCCATTTTCCTTACCCAGAAAACTGAAGCCTAAGCAAGTGACCCACACTCGAAAGAAGCATGTAACATGGTTCTCCTAACACCGCCCCAATAGAAATTAGAAAACAAAACATTACAGTATCGTACTATATATATGCTTCCTTTGGGAATGGATTCCCTTTGTATAAACACATGGAAGTACTTTAAGATTTAAACGTAGTTGGTGAAGCTGCAATTTTCACGTTGGAAATATTGTATATCGACATATAGCATTATATGGAGTCTCGCAATCAGTTTGCTTGCATCGTTTTGAGTACAAAACTTCGGTGGAAGCATCCTGGTTTTGGTCTATCTACGTACAAGCAAAAGCGGGCGTCGAGGATTGATGTCGTTTGCAAACACTCCATCCAGGCCCCAACAATATTGTCAAATCCTATATAAATTTGACGTCAATTTCATTGCCTGCAAACGCCATTGTTTGGTATAATGGGCTACTTGGTTTCCATATCCATGATGCTATATTGAGCGGGGGCCTTCCTTAAAATGCTAGCTTTCCGGATTCACCCGGTTTATACACTGGAGAGTTTAATTTAGGATTGGATTTAGATAAATTTTTCCAGACACTTATTATCAAAATCTCTACTAATAACCTGAGACATGCCAAAAAAAATTAAAAGATTCAATCTTAAGTTGTAAAACACATATATTTTTCATACTTGTCAAAAAAATAATAAAAAACATATAAAATTTGTATTTAAATTTTTTGTAATTACTAGTTTCTCAAATAGGTTAATTATGATTATGTGGTGCTGGTTTGTGCGAAAGCTGTAGTAGTCCTCCGACGCTAGGCTCGGACCTCTTTATTTGTATATAAGTTTGGTTGAATATAGGGTAAAAAAGGTTAGCCTCTAAATTCATTTTTTTTACTCTGTGGGAAAGTCAGTGGTTAACTTGTCCAACCATACTTCTAATATCTTTTCCAGTTTAGAGGGTAAATTTATATAATATAGATACAAAATAAATGCAAAATGTAATATCAACACTTTTAAAAAATAACTTTTAACATTAAAAGTTTTTAATTTTTCCCTCTTCAACTATACAAATTGCAATTATGCAAAAGATCCATTTGCCTCTAAAACACATACTCAAAGAAATGAGAAGAAAAGGCTGCTGAGCTTGAGAAATGAAATATAACAAGAAGGAGAAGAAAAAAAGAGGACCAACAAATTGCTAGAGAATGAGTGCTTTTGGATTGTTTTTGGTGGTGAAGAAGGAGCTACAGTTTTAAACAAATTTTTAGGGGCATACTCATCATTTTACAATTTGTTATTATCTATTTTTTTTAGTATAAGCCAACTACAACGCACCATTTGTTAAGGAAATCTCTTCTAATGAATCTCTGAGCGTCATGTGAATACTTTATTTTCAATTAATATTTTTGACTTGATTAGCATTGATCTGATTAGTCACTCGTTGATCGGTCATATTATCCTAACTTTCGCAGGTTGGCCTACAAAAAGTTATCCCTTTGAACTCAAAAATAATGTCTTCAAATTTCATGTAATTATAGAATTTGGAGACTATGCCTTTGAGTTCTTTTTCAATTTTAGTGAATTTGAATATAATTAATTCCAATTCAACATAAAAGCTACTTCTTTGTCCAATACTTTTTGTTTTGTGGCTTTTTTCATTGGAATTTAAAAATGATGCGATCAATTATGATGTAGTGGTTTAATTTTATATTGATAAGAGAAAGAAAGAGAGGGTAGTTTTCATTTATTTTAGAATAAATTATATATATAAATTTGTTTTGAGATATAGTTAAATTATACTTGATAATCTTCTTGTTTTAAATATTACATGTTACCTCTTTTGATTTTTTTGTTAATGAAATTAATTTTTTTTAACACAAGATGTGTTTTATCCAAAAATAAAACTATGCAATTGACTTTATTGTTATATTAAGAATAAAATCATATTATTATATTAAAATTTAACATCAACTTAGTTATTTTTACTATAATATTAGGAATAAAGTCACAATCTTATATTATATGAAAAAATAACTTTCTTGATAAAAAACATAACATACAAGAGAAGTTTTTACTATATATATATATATATATATTAAAATATTAAAGAAGTTGAGTGAGATTTTTAAAATAATTTGAACATGGGTATGATTTACCAATCCCGGTAAAGTTGGCGTAACTTTTTAGATCTTCTCCAGAATCTCATTCCCTACTTATTGAGCTTCATCCCAATTGTTTGTGTTGTGTACCTCTCTATACATTTTATGTAAGTATCGTTGGTTTGTGTCTTAATTTCACTACAACCAGGATCACTGACACAATACGAAAGTGCCTTTTGCTTAAAAAATTTTGATTACGCAATTTTACGTGCTTCTTTTCATCTTTTTTTAAAGAAAGTAGCATTGTATTTACTTTCAGTTTAGAACTTGAAAATTGAAATAGATAAATAATGTTTTACGTACGTACTTTTCAAATACACATCCCTCTTTTAACTTCACATAGTACATATTTAAAAAAGAAGAAAGAAAAGAACTAACCTGATGATTCATAGAGATTGGGTTTGTCCACAATTAACAAAAAAGGATTTTAGAGGATAAATGTAAATAACTATTGATGAAAAGAATTAGCAATTTAAAATTTTTAAAAATATTCTAGAAAGTTATAATTATGGATTACATAGTTTTGTTTTTTCGGTTCTTTAATTTGTTTTAAGTGCATTGTGAATTTATCTTAAATTTAATTATATGTACTCACCCTAAAGATTTTATTTGTTTTTCGAAGATTTTATTAAAAACATGGTTTATGTATCAAGTTGTAGAAAACTATAAATTTAAATGATTTGTATAATTACTCTGGCTTTCATCAGGAATACATATGTCGAATAATAAGAGAAAATCGGAACGGTTAACTCACTTGCTAGTTCGCTGTGGAATTTACTAGGCATTTGGTAATACTATAATTTTGGTTATGTGATCTTTCATATTATGTTAATCTGTACTTTAAGATGTTAGGATTGAACGATAATATTTGATATGTTGTTGTATGGGTATATAACATTACACTTTGATCTCAATCTCAAACAAAATGGTATTATTTGATAACAATAAAAATATTTTGTCATTCAAGTGCCTCCTTGAATGGGAGAGTTTTGATGATTTCCCTTTGATCGCTAAACGCCTAAACCGATTAAAAATATCTTAGCATTCGTTTATTAAAAAATAAAATAGAATTGTATCTCACAGTTTTTAGTGTCTGAGGTAGCCCAAAACCCAACGAGATGGGCTCACCATTTTCTTCTCCTTTCGTCGGCCCAGCCACCTTTCAAGTGCAAGGCCCAAAATTACGAAATTATGGTATGTATAAATTGTGGTCCAGCAAGCAACTCATCACTCATGAGTTTTCGTTACTTTGGTAATTTTCAACGACCTGACAATTTTTAAATAGAAGGGAATTTATAAGTTTTTACTTTCATGTTCTCCAATTTAAAAAGGCAAGTGGATATTTTTTTACAACTTAACATTAAATAATTGAATTATTTAAAAAAAATTTCACATGTGATATTTTGATTAGGATAAATCTAATAATAAACACTTAAAATGTTTTACTTAAGTATTCTCCTTTTAAATAATTTTCACCTTTAACATATATAGGTACATGGTTGTTTTGTCAGTAATTTAATTATCCATTTATCTCAGACAAATTATCTACTTGCTAATTTATGAAAAGGAATTAAGAAAAAGGAGAAACTATAAATTAGTTGCTGAAACGAGCACACCAATATTTCGAACTTAAATTTGCATTTTCTTTTTAAAAAGGAAGGCACAAAAAGAAAGAAAAAGAAGCCCATGTGTATGATTACAATAACTATAATGAGATTCAACGGCCAAGAAATTAAATTGGTAGTAATCGATTGGGGCATAATGTGATGATGAGGCACACAGAGGGATAAGTAATTAGTGATAATCATTCACCACTTGGTAGATATCATTGCGCGGTAGTGGTGGATATATAGTTAAGAAGGTGTGGATGGAATTAAGTGGAATTTTGGCTTTATAATGATTGATTTTTATAAGGTGGAATGCTACTTTTGGCACTATCCAGTTAACCAGACCACATGCAAAAAGATGTCCACGATCATAGGGCGCCGAAATATCTTTCAGCTGCTGCAACATATCAATAATTGATCTTTAATTATAAAGGGTTAATTATTTTCCGAAAAAAACAAAAAAAAAAAAGGAAGGAGAGAGAATTGCCCGGGACTGTCTTCAAACTGAAGGATTGTTTGGTTCAATGTAAGAAAAGGAAATAAAAATGGATAGAGACAAATGCACAAATTTATACATTATGTATTATATTATTGTTATTACTACTTCATTTATGGTTCTAAGTCTCGTGCTGAAGGGACCTGCTACATAATATTAGTCCCTACTTAGGGAGGTTATTGTTTATCGTATAAAATTTTTATATAAAATAAATAGTTGAAATTTGCTTGATAATTAGATAAATTGAGCCTAAACGGAACTTTAACGACGCATGTTTGGAGTTACAGTCAGTCATAACAAAATTTAGACAATCCTCAATCTAGACTTTATAATCTAACAACATTTTACTTATAAGCAGTAAAATTGCCTTATCTAAGAGGAAAAAAAAAAACAAAAACATAATTTCAAGAGTGTGAATCGTGAATACCATACAAAATCACTTGAAAATATGAAATATTAAAGTAATCCTGTGATAAATTAACCATCAAAATACCATCTTCCAATCTCGTTCAAACTTCTTCTGGTAGATGGTCTCATTATCAGTTAGACCTAAGAGGGGGCGTCTGATGTCAACTAAGTAACTGTTTGCTAGCTTACGAGCTTTGAATATTCCTAGAATGAAGCTTTGTAGAAATTTAGGAACATAATTAAATTAGTCACAATAGCGACAGAAGTGGCGGTCCCCACATTCCTCTAGCAGAGCTGTCCTCCAAGCTCTCATTTGTGTTGGAACACAATTATTACCTTCTAGAAACTCATCAAGCCATACTGTTGCTCCACGCAATAACGCTCAATGACAGAATCATTGTGCTATACATTACACTCAACACACACACACTCGCTCTCTCTCTCTCATCCTTTACAAACTACGTGAAGATATTTTTACTAAAAAAGAAAAACATAGTTATTTAAATAACATTCAAACTCATCTTTAGTTATGGTTATTATATTAGTTTTTAAGTCTAAATTCTTAAATAATCATTGGGTAATTAGAGACACTTTTGTGCAGTGCCAAAAAAAAAAAGAAGAAGAGAGAATATTTTCTCTCTCATCTATTATTGCGTCCATTAATTAGTTTAATCCATTTATTAAAAAAAAATGCTTTGGTCCAGTTTTAACGAATAAATGAAGCTGTTCCCTTTTTGTTTTTTCGCCTCACATGTCACAGCGCACATATAAAAGTGTGTGATAGATATTCATCTTCTAGAAGAATGGCATGCGTCAACAACTTTGCTGAAAAGTCACCTCCACGAGGACGGGATAATGCTTCTTTCTTTGGCCAGAGAATCTGTTTGAAGGGGGGGAAAAAAAATCTGGGACATACATAAATAACTTTTATTGAATTCCACTTTCATGTTTTTCTCTCTCTTCCAAAAGATTTTTTTTTTTTGAATTAAAAAGGTTCCTAGTTGCTTTCTTTGTCGAATGAGCCTCACTTTTCTTCAGCTTTTTCCGTTTCTAATTTTTAAAAAAATCAGATCAGTGGTGTGTTGCACACATATATATATATATATATATATATATATATATATATATATATATATATATATATATATATATATATATATATATATATATATATATATATAATATTGTTATTAGAAAATACTCCGATCAACTATCTCGAGTTAATGAGATTAGCATAGAAAAGAAAATGCTCATTCGTGATTTTTCCTTGTTTACTTCAGTCATTCCATTCCCTATAAAATTATTCAGTTTCCTTTAAATAAAGTAGGCTAGAAAGTAGAAACATTGCATTCTATTTTATTATTTTTATTTTTATTATAATTGTCAAATGTGTGACATATACATATCAAATATATTAAATTTTAAGATTCAACAAATAAAAAATAGGGCTAGTCACTGGAGTGAAGCTGTGGTAAGATAGCCGTACTAGATTCACATATAAAATATAATATATATGTATATTTTTATAATATACATAAAATATTTAAAATAATAAATCCAACTCAAGAATTTAAAAAATTACTTAAACACAAGTCATAGACAAATTTATTAATATATAATTTGTAAGTAATTAATTTTTATAATAATCTCAAACAATATCCTTTTTTGTTTTCTTTATAAGAGACATTGAAAATAGTTAATAGTAATACCATAGTGTCAACTCAATATTTTCATACATTTCCCAATCACAAAGTCATATTATTTTATTATATTGACTTAAATCATATAATTTATGATCAATTCAACTATTAATTCTTATTGTTGATTTTGTGAATTATTACGAATTGTATAATTTAAAATTATTTTTAATTCAATTATAAATTTATATCATTGATTGTGTGACTCATTATAAATTATAAGATTTAAATCATAAATTGTATGATTTTAATACTATTTTATTTTATAATTTCTTATAGTAACTGAAAAAATAATAACAAGATTCAATGTTTAATATTATAAAATTCTTCATCAGTAATTCTTTTTCAAAGAAAAAGATACTAATCGTATGTTTTATGTTTAATTATTTTAAATTTAAGCCCTATACGTATTTAACTTTTTTATGAATAAAAGAATTTATTGTATTCCTCTCTTTTGATTTCTAATAATTAAAAAAGGAAAAAATATAAAAAAGATTCTAGAAGTACCTCGACAAATGCAGAAGAGGCAGGTAGGAGGACGAAGAATTCTAATATGAGGGGGGACAGAGAGTTGCTGAACCATAGAATGGTATGGAGCTGAACTGGAAAATTTGTTTTCACATTCAAATTGAATAACAACCTTCGCTCCCTACGAAATTCTGACTACAAACTTCTAATTGCACAGCCTTCACAACCAAAGTCCCCCGCGTCCACCCTTCACCACCACTTCCTTTTCTATCTTCTCAAATGAATAGAAATCAACCCGTACACTTCAGAGCTACCAAACAAATATGTCTTTTCCAAGTATTGTCTTTGGTACACTCAGCGTCTTAGGTGTTCAAATTTGCTCCCAACTCTTCTTCTGAAAAATCTGGTGCTTATTTATTCTAGTCTTCTAGATGTTCTCTGTCCCTCATCTCCCTTCAGTAATATTCATATTATAATTCCTTAGTCCTTTTGTCTAAACTAGTTTGCTAACCCCGGGCTTTGTACGGGATTTCCAGAAAATTTATGTTAGGTAGGAGAAAAGTTATATATATATATATATATATATATATATATATATATATATATATATATAGACACTCACATAAAGTTATTTATGGATAAAATGACAATATATTCTTAAAATACAATACACGTAATAATAGACTGAAGAAGTTAAATATGGACTGACAGTAAAAAAATAATTGCTGGTTATATTGGTGCGAAAAAAGTAAAATTGATGATCTAAAAGAGTCATATAGGATCTCAATTACAATTAGAATGAATTGAGATTATATTTACATGTCCACGCGCTCACGGATATACATACATATATATATATATATATATATACACACACACACACACTGCAATATTAGAAAGAGTTCTTAATATATAATAAAATGAATTGGAATTACGTGTGCCTAACATTTTATATTAAATGCAATAGAACCTATTTTATTTATTCAGAGAAGATGGGTTCCATTAATAATTCCTTTAAGATACATTTGCCAAGGAACAAATCAATGATCAGGGATCTGTTGGAAATTGACTCAATCAGATTGCATTCTAAAGGAAAAAAAATAGGAGCCTCTGAGCTGATTGTGAACTCAATTCGTTAATTGGTATAGCTAAGATATTGTTCAGATAAGTAAGATTGTGATGAGCACTATTTTGAGGAATGTGAAGAAAATGGTGACTTCCATTACAGTCAGATAGTGATCGGCATCGACGTTGTAATCACCATGGAAGCTTTTACAATGAGCAGCTGCATAATCAAAATGTAACTCACGTTTTGATCTATAATTACGACCAGCTACTTCACCATCTTCGATGTTTAGGGTACAATCTTCCATTCCAATGGCATTTGGTCAAATCCTCTTTGATCCTTTCAGTTTTGTCAACGATGACATAGGAGAAAGAAAAACTGAAACAGTGTCACCTTTCAGTTGTAGAGACCACTCATTAAACTTGTGCTGTAGTTATATCAGATGTCATACAAGTAAAGGTACAAGTGTGGCAGGCATTGTGATTATGTGTGTAATAAACCTGAAGTATTTGGACACATGATATTCGTATTTTCATTCTTTAGTCTTTTTGTCTGTGGATCACATTCATCCCATAGGACCCACATAGATCATTTGTTTGTTCGGATTAATCCTGAGCCGTGGAAAAAAAAAAAAATAGTGTGAAAATTGATGAAAATCAGGAAGTATTTGAATGGAGGTTGGATCTTCTACCGTTGTTTAGGATTGTAAATGATGTAGTCAAAGATTCTTTTGACAATTTTTTTGTTTTAAAATTTAAGAATAAAGATAAAAATTAAAACTATAAAATAAAAAAATAACTATAATCCCCAAAAACAAAAAAAAAAAACAAAAGGCTTTGATTGTACCTCAACAATTGCTGGATGACTATAAAAGATCTGTGGTAATTTTAATGGATGACAAGAGATAAAATAAAATGATTCCAGTATATGGACTATTATTTAAATTTTTTTAAAAAATTAAATGGAATGATAAGGAATAACTTTTAAAACCTCTTCTTTTTATTCAAAATTTAAATTTTGGTACCTCTCCTATCGGGGAGGCAATGATAAAATGAAATACTTTAGCAATTAATTTTACAAATATACTCTCCTCCCTAATTAGTGTCTCAAAACCTATATGAAAGTTTAATGAGGTAGACGAAAGCAATACATTATATAAACCATCCTTATTTTCTGACATATGTAGAAAGTTTCACGGTAGACGAAAGCAAAAAAGAAAAAAATCTTGAAACTAGTATTGTTTAATGAGGTAAACGCACAATTGAATCATCAACAAAAAATAAAAATAAAAATAGCTTACAAAAAAGGGTATATTGAAGAGGTCAGATCCCTGACTTATTGGGTTTTGATTTTGTAAACTCTGTTTGTTTGCAGGGAAAACGTAACAAATAAAGCGATGGCTTTATTATGCTTGTACCACATAGCTGTTCATTTTATTCAGTTAAACAATATCATATCTGTCTTCCGTTAGAGAAGTCATAGTGGCAACTTTTTTCTTTCGAATTGTTCTCCTCCTACAGAATGCATGTCCTCTACTAATTTCACACTTTTGTACGTAGATTTTAAAAAATTATAAAATATTTCATTCTATCTATTTTTATTTTAATTTTCAAATAATAATAAATGAATTTTTTCTCTATCCACATTAAAACTCTTCAACATTTTATTCTATTATATTCTATTTCATTAATTATCATTTCATTTCATTTCATCATATTGGTTTGTTTTTTTACAAGGGATTGGTTGATAAATCGATATGACTCTGCCATAAAATTAGATTCAAAAACCAACTTTTGATCCTTGTTTTTAGAGAAACATAAGAGACAAGGACACAAATCTCTTAGAAGAAAGTTTCCCTAAGATTCTAAAGATTGAATTAATTAACAAAGATACATAAATGCAAAAGTAAAAAGAGCTTATAAAATGAAAGGAGCGTTGAATTGCATTAAAATAGAAAATAAAGACTTTGGAATTGATAATAAAAAAATTTAAAGAAATTAATTACAACTTCAATAACAGTTGAATTGAAAGCGATGAATAAAGATGTAAAAAAAGTCATAAATAAAATTAATAAATAACTAAAATTTAAAGGAAGTTGTAAAGTAAAAATTGTGTAAAAAATTTCTGTATGCGTTATATGTTATCTTCATTTCCAATTTATAACATCTTCTATGTTAATATGTTCCCCCCTAAGTTATTCTATTAACGATATACTTATTTATTGACTTAAGAGTAAGAATGGTGACATTCAAGTGCCTCTAGAGATTACTGTGCATACTTCTTTTATCACTCATTTTATTTGATATGATGTGGATCATTGACTGATGAGATGGATTCAATTACTTAGGGGTTTGGCTAACATTGCGATCTTTGGTTAATGCTTTGTTTCGATTATTTCTTTGAGGTTTTAGATAAATTATATTTGCCAAGTTCTAACCATAAGCTGTTAATTATTGTATTGTGATTTTTAGTACCAACATATTCTAAACTCTCAAACATAATCTAAATCACATTCAAGCTCCAAAATCTATCTTGTAATAATTTTGATTTTACAATAAATAAAAATAAAATTTACAAGAAATCGATGGATTTAGTCAAGTTACCTAATACCTAATTTTCACGCCTGTTGACGGGTGTAACCTAAAAATAAGAAAACCAATAAATTTGTCTAATTTAATCCGCCTCTTAACCAAAGGAAGGGGCATAATTAATGATGGCTTAATTAAGAGACAATCAACAGCACAGTAAGTGACGGTATGTTTTACAATGTTTTTTTTTCAAACTAAAAAGATAGAAAAAAGATCTTCTAGAACTTCGTTACCAAAGCAGTTGACTTTGATAGCAGCGAAGATTCTTCCCTTGCACAGTGAGAGGGCCCCCAAATTCATTTCCAAGAAACCCAATTAACTTGGTTTGCACTTTCCGTTAACAAGTAACTCCCAACAAACAAATCAATATCGAACATCTTCAAACCAACAAATTCAATTCAATTCTTTCATCGCACAACACTCATAAATCCAATTATTAATCTGCTATTTATTTTTCCATGAAAATTTTGATGAAGGCGAAGGAATGGAGTGTGGTTGGGGACCACTATATTGAAGCAGAATCTAACGAACAAGCTCAGAGATTCCGCCCAAAAAAATATGTATATAGGTACATTAGCATTCGTAATTATAAGCTTTCTATTATCACTCACTAATTAGTAATTTCAATTTATATGTAACGTGCTTCAATAACAGCACTTTCTGATTGACCATCCGTCTAAGATCTGGAATGATTAGCAAACTCACTACCAGCACTGGTCCGTTTCCCAGTTCCGGCCACTGTAACCGGAATATACCGACGATGACGACAACGGCCTTTGTCGCCGAAAGAAGAGACTCCGATCGTAGGTAGCCCGCTTTTCCGGGTCCGATAGAGTGGAGTACGCGGCATGAATCTTCATAAACTCGTCCGCCGACGAGTTCTTCCGATCCACCGCCACCACATCGGGATGGCACACTCTCGCTAATCGCCGGTACGCCAGCTTAATCTCTTGATTGGACGCGCCGGCTGGAATCCCTAGAATCTCGTACAACGATGTGCCCGAAGACATACTATGGGAGCTCAGATAGGAAGACCTTGACTTCGGTTGCCCCGTCCAAGTAGAGCGAGCTTCGGTGGCTGTGGTGGTGGCGGTGGAGGTAGCGGAAGCGACAATTGGCCGGATTCCGACACGATGAGAGGGCGTTGGCGGCGGAGAAGAAACGAATTTGCCCGAGAAACTGGTGGCGGTGAGCGGTGCGGGGGGGGACAGTGAGAGCATGTTACGGCGCAATGCGATGTCGTATTGGTAAGTTGAGACTTGCGAGGAAGAGAATGGGGAATTGAGGTGGTATTTAAAGGGCGAGGGGAAGAGTGAGTAGAGAGAGAAAGGAGTGGGGCCAAGTTGGAGTGTGGTTGAGTTGTTCCTGAGTTTAATACCTATCCAATGGGCATTTTCCCAGGAGCTGACGCAGCACTCAACTGGCTTATCCCGATTTTATTTTCTCGCTCTCAGTTACCTATCCTTGTCAAATTTAGTGCTCATGTAACGGAGGTGATTTTCGCAGGAAATAAAATAAAATATTATCTTGAAATCGTTTGTTTTAAAGAAAACTATTTTAGTGAAATTGGTTAAAACTGAAGCCTAAATAAATTACATAATTGCCGATGTTTATAAATGAAATCGTGTGGGTTAATCTGATCCTAGTCCCCAGCAGTTTTGAGTGAATGCTTCATCGTCTAGTGATATGAATTGGGTAGAGAACATGTTTCAGTATTCGATCATATAAAAGTGGGAGGAGGTTGCCATTCCACCAAATTTCACATGGTTTGTCTGCACTTTACATGCATTATATCATTATCCCTTTTATTTGCTGAACTTTATTCATTGCACTTGAGCATAAATTAGGGAAATTGATGTTTTTAATGTGCATAATGTTTGCAATTACTTATCTGTCTCTGTTCTGGACCGGCATTGTTTTGGGTTTGCGTAAATAATTTATAAGTAAATAACTTTTTTCAATTTTAAGATAGCGAAAGGTTATAACTTTACATAGTAGAAGAACTATCGGTAATAATAATTCTTTTATTGATACAATTAGATATTATCAATTAAATTAATCTTATCAATTACAGGATTAAGTTAAAGTAAAACTTTTTAATTTTTTACTATCATTGATAACACAGAGTATTTATTTATCACGTTTTTATTGAAAAACATACAAAATTAATTGAAAAAATCTACAATTGCGTCTCCTACTAATGAAATCGAGATTTTTATTCCGTGTGATGAAATTTAATAATGAGGAAAAGCCAACAACAGACCCGAAAAAACAAGGTGGGGCCTAGGGCGAGCTGAGATGAGGTATTACCCATACCATAAGCCATCCAGTGAACTCAGAAAGGAAGAGTTTGATCAACCCAAAACCCACTTTGAGTTTGGAAAGCTTCATGACAATTCAATCTTACTTGAGAAGAAGACAGAGACAGAGGAAGATGGAAGATTGGTATGGGGCTGGCCCCACAGGCGTCGTTTGGTGTATACCATTCTTTTCATATACTTTCTTTTGTATTCTGTCTCTTCCCTCTATACCTAAAATATCTTCTCATTATCCCACTACCACGCAACATTTGGGTTCCAACGTGGACCCAATACATTACTCTCATGTTAAATTTGGCAATTCTTATTGCTTTTATAGTTTCATCTTTTTCTGCAAAAATGTCTGTTTCAGCACACTATGAGCAAAACGTGCTTTGTATTTAAAAATAGTGAAAGAGTATGTATGAATTGAACTATAGTGGGGTGCTGCTTACGTCTATATACATAGTTCGAAGCAAGGTGATTCCCTTCCAACATGTCTAACTCCAGATCTCTGGTTCGCAAATCACTTGCTGCAAAATTTCTAAATCAACTGTCAATTTAATTCGTTTAATCAGTTTTCAAAGTGTGAGCAGAATCTCAACTATGGAAAAAAGAAATATTGACACGCAGTAACAACCCTCTTTCCATCTATTATAACAAGTATTACAATACTTCTTAAAAATTATAAAAAATAAGCATAAAAAATCATAAGTATCTATAGATTGTTGGATCCCTCATTGTTTATGTAAGTTTGCGCGCCAACATGACAGTTTGAGTGAGGCAGTTAAACAAAAAAAAAGAAGAAAGTGAATAAACAATAAAATAAAACAACTTCCCTCTCAGGACTGGAGGCTCATGTTTGCGCGCAAACAGGAGAGAAGCTGCTCCCGTTTATGTAACCAATGACTTTTGGCATTGATTCTAAAAAAGAATTGTGAATATGATATTATCATAATGATGACAATTATTATATCATCTATGCAACTGTTTGGAAAAAGAACAAACTCTATTTTTAAATTCATTTAAAAAAATATTAATACAATTGAAAATGGAGAAAGAATAAGGTAAGAATCAAACTCAATTAAGCTCATCTCAATTTTTATTATGACTGTTGCACCCTAGACTCGACACTGCCTTCCAGCTCCACCAAATGTGCAAGCAATTGGTGCCACTAGCCGTCTGTGTCTTTATCGGCCTTAGAATCTCTCCAATTTCAAGGCAACGAAATGTTTAAAAACAAATTATAATTAAAGATCCCAAATTAAAAGTTTTATACTAAAAGATTTTAAATTTTAAAATTATTTTGAAGAAGTAAAAAAAATTAATTGTATAAGAAAATCACAATTTAAGTTTCTAAATTTAAATATTTTATCTTTTAAGTCACTCGACATAATTTTAAAATTTAAAATCTTTTAATATAAATATTTTTAATTTGAGATTTCATAACAATAATATTTTCTTGAAAAATGTGCATCCGTGTGTTTGTAAGTTGAAACTATATTAACTAATTAGTAATTACTGTCTCTGTATGACGCAACTGGGCACAGCTCTAACAAACCATACAAGCCATGGGTTCCCTTTTCGGTTGTTCTTGGCGTTTCTTCGTCCCAAAGGACACCTTGAAACTCACAGGAAACCCCTTATGTCTTCTGCTAACATTGGCGAATATTAAATCAATAAAATAAGTAGAATTATAAAATGATTTAGTATTGTCTTATTATAGAGTTTTACTTCTAAACTAATTACGCAGGACCCAGCGCACAAACGACATGTACTCGTTAGAGGGAATACATTTTTCTAAATCATTTGGTGGATATTGAATAATAATGTACGTTCTAAAAATTGCAGAAGGATACTACACAAGATTTGACTGAAGGGTCGAAAATAGATTATGAGACAGTTCCCTAAACTAGGAAGCTATGAAGTATCAAAATTCTGCAAAACTGGGATGTCAGCTCTACATCAGTTAGGAAGCAGACAACGGCCAGGTTCTCATCCTTCAATTAAAACATCATTGTCATGATTAGTTCCTAGATTTTGATGCAGCCCATTTGAAGTAACCACAGTTTGCTTCAGGATTAGACCCAGGTCCCTGCAAGGAGAAAAAGAGATTTATCCTCAGTTCACTGAAATTGCATCTACATGGCAAAACAACACAACCACGGCTTTGCCCTATTACCATCTGAGGTTACTATGTATCTTAGGGCAGAACTGAACAGCCCGCGCCCTCCCTTGAAACAAGCGATGCGATGGACTTTACAGTTATAAAATTAAGTAGTTCTTGTATGGACATAGTCTGAGCACATCTTATTTAATAAGAGAAAATCTAACACTAGAATTTTCTAATATAAAATTTCCCATCCTCCTCAAGCAGCAGAATAAAGTGCTTGGATCTGTATTTATAGGACAATTTTCATACAAGAAATCTAGTGTAGTACAAAAGCATCCTATTATAAATTATCTACGAGAGTTAGAAACCCAATGCCCAAGATCACCCAATGAAACAAATTACCTCAGCACGAGCACAAACATAGAATCTGCGACCAAAATTAGGACCTTGTTTCTTCACCACTCGAGCAATACAAGGTTCCTTATGACCCTTGCAAAGAGGTATACTACTCTGCATCAATTGTTGTATTCTTTGCCACTCCAATAAAGCCGCATTACCCCTTTCTTTCCTTGTAGAATCATCAGTAAGTTTTGATAGATCTGGATCACACACATCTGTATACAACTCGTATTGCTTGGGACTGCCACTCTGATCAACCACTGTAGGAGTCTCAAGTAAGTGACCGTCAGGTTGTGAGGATTCTGCCTGGATAGTTGAATCATCAGTACAAGAGTCTTTGACCACATTGTCAATATTTGGACTTTTTTTGAAAAAAGACATTAATGAAAGTTGGGACCATTGACTATTTCTTGCTTTTTTCTTGGATTGATTGCTTTTCCCAGGCATTAATTTATCATATTCACTTCCTGATGCAGCTGAAGTGTTACGTACAGCCTGATGAGAAGAACCTACAGACTGTTCCTTTGATTCAAGAAGATTAGTTTCAGAATCTTGGCTTGAAGGCACATCACAGTCACTAGGAGGCACGGCAGACAAACCACTGTTGTCAAATGATTCTTTTACTCTTTCACAAGTACTCCCTGTAACAATGTCTTCATGCAAATGCAAGCCTGACATCTTGCATGATTTCATTTGTTCAGAAACTCGCCTTTTTGTCAGCACAGACACTGCAAGACAAAGCTCAGAGGCAATTTAATAATAGAATGTACAGAAACTATCATCCAAAGAACAATCAACGTTTTGTACCTAGAGTTTGCTGTAACCCATGAACCATGGGAACATATCTAGCAGATAAGGAGGGAGTACTATGCAGAGAGACATTAGGTATTTCAAGTAAAGTCACATAAACTGGAGCATGGTCAGATCCTTCAAGTTTAATGCTCCGACCTTCTTTCCACCTCTGGGCACTGAACAAATTACAGGATCAAAGTTAAATGCTTGCTTCCAGGGAGACATGCAGTAGAGATATATGCAAATCTCAAACCATGCAACACAGTATGCCACTATTCTATTGAAGAACCTCACTAGGAATTAAAAACAGAGAATACAAATATGAATCTAATAAGCAACACAAAGTTATCCATCCAGGCTAGGGAAAATAGCTTAAGAAAATATACACATGATGCATCTATATGACTGCAGTGTTGGGTTCTTTACCTCAGGTTGCTTCCAGGTTTACATCGTTTATACTGTGTCAAAATGTCACACTCCTTAACATGGCATCTTATAAAATTATGGCATTGCAGGTTATCTGCTTCATGTAAGCATGAACCCGCACACAGAATATGATCAATTCTTGTCCCAAAGTTAAATACTTCAGCGCCTGTATTTTGAGGCCAACAAGTATATGCTTCCTTCCTGCATAAAATCTCAATATGTACTGATGATTAATCACAATATTGAAAACAACTACTCAAATTTGAAAGAAAAAAATTATGGAGGATGATGCATATAATACCAGCAATGAGCCAACTTGAAGATTATAAATAAAATATTTGAAACAAAAAATCAATGACTTATTTCAAAAATTCATTTTTATGAAACAAATAATTAATAGAAGAGGATTTAGCAAATTGAAAAGGCAACTTTTATTTGAAAGCAATAAAATCCAATATGGGAGTAACAACAAGATATTCAAAGAGATAGAGTGAAACATTCTACACTTTATGAGAGGGTAATGTTTGTCAGGTATCAGGCATCAGACTTCTGGGATATACAACACGCCAGTATTCAACATTCCACATTTCAGGTAGTTAGGAGTCCCTACCTATCAGGATGCTTTGCTCTGAAAACATCAAAAAATTGGCCACCATTTTCAAGTAGCATAGACCTGAACCATCTTCTGAACCTACACAAGAAGAAAAAGGGTAAGCATTTAGGACAATTACAATCATATTAGACATTAATAAATAAAAATACTCCATAGAAATCCAGCAAGCAATTTACTCATTATTCTCAAAATCAGGTCCTGCTTCACAACAATCTATTGCGAATGGTGCAATATTGAGATCACCAACAACAAATATTCTCCTTCCTTGATGCAGGAGAGACTCCCATCTTTTCTACTAAAGAGATTATCAGTATCAATCAAACAGTACAAGATAAATAAATGAAAACCGAAAAGTGGAAGAACATCAGTAAAGAGGCAAGTTAGGTAACTAAAGCACATATAAAATTATATTTTTAACATGCCCAAATGTTTCAGCACTAAATATAATCCCCTAACTTTGATGCATTTTTTTTCATTGAATTGTACTAGCTTCAAGGCTATAATTAAAAGTCAACAAATTTCAGGTTTCATTTTATCAGCTAAAAAAATTATTTTGTTGGGTAAACCATTTCAAACCTCATCAATATTAAGAAGTTTGAAGAATGCTTAACCTTGATTCCATATGATCAACTAATCTTACAACTACCAAGCAGAAACGCACTAGCATTTTAAGTATATGCCATCTACTAACATCCCTTTGATAGCAAAAGCCACATTCAAAGGGCCAATGAAATTCTGCAATGCAAAAACTTTTAGTTATATTTCTGTCGGTTCCAGAACCATATAAACATTAAAAATACCTGTAATATCGTGAAAAAGTTTTGCTTAAACTGAATCCTCTCTGTGTCATCACTTTCAGCTCGAGGCCCATACACGTTAAAAAGAACTGGCCAGATGGAAGCACAATTTTGTCAAAACCACAACAATTGTTTTGAAAAAAGAAAATAGAGCGAAATGACTAGTGCGGTAAAACTTAGAATGAATAACATATCATTCCTTCCAGTCAAACTTACATAAGCTTTAATATCATATCGCTTGACCATGTACAAAAAGGAAAGTCAATAAATAAGGAACCAAGCTTTATGATTGCTTCATTCTATTTGAAATTTATCTGTAATAGGCATAAACGCTCACCAAAGTGACCATGATCTGTGATGATGCAACGTCCCTCACTATCAACACTAAGAAGCTCCTCATTGGAAAACCCCTGGAGACCTTCCATGAAGAAAGGCAATTCATTTTTCCCGGTTTGAGAGTTTCCAATAAGACCGGTGAATCCTTCTTCTGCAGCTAAGGGCAAGGCTACTTCGTCACTTGAAAACGCTGATTTTACGCGACAAAATGTAGCAACACCTGTACACCCAAAGGAATTGGTGCTTAAAAAATTACGATTTATGGTTTTCAAATGCATTAGAAACAAGCAGTGAGGCCAAAAGTTAATAGTACTTTTCCAGCAAAAGCAGCAACAATAGGAGCTCTAAAATGCCACCATATGGTTGCCACTCCACCTTAATCTCCCTAAAAGTGATACGCAAAAGAACCCCAGAAAACTATAGCAACTTATGATGCATCATAAAGTAAACAACGGAGGGCAAAGTTTCCTGAATACATAGCATGGTTGTGGTTGAGGCAATAAAACAAACACCTTACCGGAATACCCGGTTCGACCTTTGTCAGATGTACGCGTGCACGAAAAGAATGATTCGTATCCATCCGCCATCACCAAATCCGCTGTCACTTCCTGCCTCCTCAACTTTGTCTCCTGCGATGGCTCAGAATTGAATCAAGGAAGCGAAGAAGATCAGAGACAGAAAAGAGCGGAAAAAGAAGTAGAACACAGTGGCTCAAGCACCTGAAGGCAGATAATATCAGCGTCGAATGAATTTAGCAGATTCCGAAGAGAGCCAAACTGCGCTATGCGCTGTCTCAAGCCATTCACATTGTAAGTTACTATCTTCATTGTCTCTCCTTCTGGGCTGATGCTTCAGTTTGTTCTGGTTCCAGTTTTCGGAAATAGGAACCCCCCCGACCAGGGAAAAAGGAAAATTAGAGTTTTCAGTCCTCTGCATAATTATAATATCAAAGAATTTTTTTTAAAGGTAATATTATAATGTTAAACTGTAAAATCAAATAAATAAATTTATATGTCATATTTTTATTATAATGTTTATAATATTTATACAATTTTATCCCTTAAAAAATAATGCAAGCTTTTATTTGTATAATATTTTTTTGAAAAAAATGATATATTAACTTAGACCCGGGCAAAACACACAAGCCTTCTTCGCATAAGAAATTTTTATTTGAATTTTAAATGGCCAATCAATTCATGCTTAAATCAAACTAAATAGTAAAGAAATCAAAATTAGGCTATTCAACTTTTAATATAAAAAAACAAAAAGAAAAAAAAAAAAGCAATTCAACTCTAGGCACGTGTCTATGAGAAATGACATGTAGACGCATGGCGACTTACTGGTTTTTTCGCTTCCAAAACTGCCCATTTTCTTGAACAAATAAAAAATGAAAATTCGAGTTGGGTTCGTCGTGATCTCGGGTGGCTCGTGGAGAGCACAGGTTTGAAGGGTTGTGAGTGTCCTTGTCTGGGCCACTTTCTCGCAGTTCTGCCAAAAAATTTTGGATGAGATTCTTATGGGGGGTTTCACAGCAGAGAGCTGAATGTATCTTATGTCAAAGAGAAATTTAGAAAAATAAGAAAAGGTTGAATTTTTGTAGGAAATGGATCATTGGAAGCCTGAAGGTTTGTCTAAATCTGTATCTGTTGCAGCAGATTTAGCGCCTTCTTCGCTTCAGCCTCAGTCGCAGCTTGTTACTGTCACCTCTAATGGCTTGCAGAACTCGCATACCGAATCCAGGTTCTTTCTTTTATTTTTCCTCCTTTTTTGGTGTTTAATTTTGGATTCTCTCTAACTTGACACCGTCGACAGCTTTTAAGGTTTACCACAGACTATGGAACAAGTTATTACCATATCTGTCATTTAAAGTGTGTAATCTTATTATGCCCTGTGGTGGAATAAGTTTCTAAAAGCTTGAGAATATTGGTTTGAAAGTGAATGAAGATTTATGTAATGGTGCTTCAGATTGTTATAGTTGCTTTTACAGCTTTCCCAAAAATGTGAGTATTGCTTTGAATGATAAATTTTTGTTTTATGATTGATATTCATTATGGGGTTACTTCTCTTTAGGCAGAGGCCGGAAGCTGAAACACAGGATCCACTTGCTGCAAGAAAACTTCAGAAGGCAGACCGCGAGAAACTCAGGAGGGATCGACTAAATGAGCATTTCCTTGAGCTGGGAAACACATTAGGTTAACTGCAGCACTCTTTTAGTGATCAACAATCAATGACCCCTTCCTGACCTATCATACTCACATCACATTTCTCAAATTAACAGATTTCAAGCGCCTCAAAATATAAAAAATATCATTTGATGCTTTGTACATTCATGAATACCTTAGTAGACGGGTGGCAAATACAGTTGGTTAGAACTTAGAACTCTTTCAGAAACATTATAGAGGGCCTAACTTTATTTTTACTAAGATTTGCCTGTTTGCCAATAGTAAGCTCACAGGTAAAGTCATGTGATGTGTTTGTTGTTCTGCTGTCTGTTGTGTGTAAATATGCGTCCTAGATTAGCTTTTTTCCTGCATAGCAAAAGAGCACTTTCAGAGATGATAACACTTTTAGCTTCTGAAAAAACACTTAAAATACTACTTTTATCTTTTTCTAATAGTTAAAATATTTAATTTTTTAGGAAAGCTTTCTTTAAGTCAAAATCACTTTTGGGCTTCTATAAAAGAAAGCCCAACTGCGTAGGTGCAGTCTGCCTTTTAGCCAAAATTCCTCTTGTATGGAAAAGGGAGAAAGAAAATTGGGAAAAGTGATCAAATATATATTTCTTTATTTGATGGGTCATGGAGTTGATATTACTACTTGATTTCACAAGGAAATGGGAATCTTGTGCTCTAACCTCTGCTTGTATCTGTCAAATTAAGTTCTTGCTTCAATCTTTGACTATGTCACTGGCCTTTGCTGCCAAATGCATGCTCCCTATCCAATAAATTATATGTCTTTGGTTTTAGTTCGCAATTGATATTAAGGAAAAAAAAAAATTTTCTTTTTGATAGAAGTTCTTCCTGTACCTATGAATTCCAAGGTCAAGGCAATCTTCCCTGTTTACCCCACAATCCCAGTGGATTATATCTTGATGATTAAAATTTTTCTGTGCAGCGTTCCCTTCATTGAAAATATGCTTTCTCTTTTTGACCTACCTTTCCAGCCACTTGCCAAGCATCTTTCACAAGAGTAAAGATGCTACCATGGCATGATAATTCTTAGAATCGATTCTTATTTTTTACCTAAGCCTACTTTTTCTTTTTTATTACAAGGGAGGTCAAAGGACCTAGCTGGGGTTAGGTTAAGGCGAAGGGAACTGAGCAAAGAAAACCCACTAAGCACCATACTGGGAAGACTAGTCACCTCTGCATAACAACGGATGAGACCCTGTTACCTTCTAGAAGAAGGTCCATATCTAGTTTCCATTTTGGAGTTTCTTTGTTGTTATAGCTGTTTTCCATTGTTGTAATATGTCACAACACCTCCCCTCCTTCAGGATGCCCTCAGTGCTGAGGAACATAAATAAAGATAGAAATAAGGGAAACAAATTGGAAGACAACTGCTCTCAATCACAGGAAATATAGCTTTTGCCACGCTTACAGGAAAATATTGCCTGAAATGTAAATGACAGGGCAATAAATATGTAGTAGGTTTTAAGCTTGATTCTTAACTCCTTCTAAGGTCTTTCTTTACATATATTCCACGTACTGGTGTTTGGATTTCTTGCAGTCTTTCAATGAAATCAATATCAAAAATATATGTAGTGCTACTTTTAAGGTTGAATAGTTGTGGTTATCAATGTCGGTGCAAAGGAGGTTTTGCTGGTTAACCCTGTAAGAGCATTTTAAAATGAATGCATTTATATATATATATATTGTCTTGGAAAGATGAACAAGTTAGTATGCATACACAAAAAGACTAACAGAAAGGTTATGTCATAGGTGGCCTGTTCTAGAGTTTATACCATTTGATGAGTAATGACCACATTATAAAGATTATAATTTAAAAGATAAATGAATATTGGTTAGATCATATATTGGTAGTAGTCATCTCATAACAAGAAAATCATAGCTTGAGATGTTTTTGAGAAAAAAGTAGTAAATAATGGATGGTATTGTCAGGAGACGGAGCCGAAATGATGCACACACTGTATTTAGTTCGTTTACTTTTTCATTGATGATACAGTTGTTTTCTTTTTGAGAAAGATGTATATATATATATATATATATATCATGTGATTGATACTATACTGAAACACCAACCTTCTATGATTTTCTGCCATAATGGTTAAACATATCTGCTACTTCGTTTGCCATCTTCAAATGTATTGTCAGTCTTTGTTGTTGAAAAGTGAATGAAGTATTCTTGTTCAACTAAACATGCAGACCCTGATAGGCCAAAGAATGACAAGGCAACTATCCTTACAGACACAATTCAAGTGCTAAAAGATTTAACTGCTGAAGTCAATAGACTAAAAACTGAGCATGCAGCACTTTCTGAAGAATCGCATGAAGTAAGGTTGTTTTCATTTAAAATATGCCTTAAAGATCACAAAGCTTGTTAACTGCTTACTATGCTGCTTTACTTTGTGTTCGCAGCTAATGCAAGAGAAGAATGAACTCAGAGAAGAGAAGACATCTTTAAAATCTGATATTGAAAATCTTAATGCCCAGTATCAGCAGAGAGTCAGAGTCACGTTTCCATGGACAGCAATCGATCATTCAGTTGTCATGGCTCCGCCTTATTCATATCCAGTTCCTATACCGATACCTCCTGGTCCAATTTCCCTTCATCCATCACTTCAGCCTTTTCCCTTCTTTGGAAACCAAACTCCAGGTCCAATTCCCAATCCCTGCTCCACATATGTCCCCTTTTCTGCTCCAGCTAATCCCCCAGTCGAGCAGCCAACTGGTCAGTTTGCTTCCATGTCCCACATTTCAAGCAAACAAGATTCCAGAAGTAAGTCACCAGATCATGAAAGGCCCGGCAATGCTGAAAGATGTGGGGAGTCTAACGATGTAGGTACGGAGCTTGAACTTAAGATGCCTGGATCATCGACACGACAGGTGAGTTAGTTATAGTTTAAAACCAAACTTCTAGCAGTGCTCAAATTATCAAACCTCCAATTGAATTTCTGCAGGAATCATCTTCTGGAGTGAGGAAGGGCAAGCATTCAATAAGGAAGGAGAGAAATATCTCAGATGGGAGTGCTTCAAGCAGGCATTCTTCATCTCAAGGACTCCAAGATAGCTCCAACAGCGTGGGTGACATCCCAAAGGCTGGTAGATGAAAATGAATATGGATTCGTCCACCAATAAGCAAAATGATTTATGGTAGTGTTATTTTCCCTGGAATGGATAACAGATGCATTATAACCCTTTTTTTCTGTACTAGAGCATTATGAGCTATCCTGGAGTAATTAAATGCTCAAGACCTTCGCGGCCTATGTATGTATAGATTCGTAAGTGGTTATTGTAAATTACCAAGATGATTTGCCATTTGCCACGTGGCATCTCTATTAATATCTATCATTTTCAGGGACTTGAATCTTCACCTTACCATTTGAACACCTGCAAATCTTACTGAAAGGCTCACGAAAATTAGAATCGATGACACTGTTGTTTTCTTGTCTGCTCTTCTTCGCGATAGAGTCAGAAGAATATCGAATATGTCTTGTCAATTTGCTAGAAGATAATCTGAACATGTGCTGCTATAATCGAAGACTGAAACTTAATTGCATAGTTTTCAACTGTGCCAAGTCAGGCATATCAATCGCACTAAATTTAGGCCTAGAGCCCCAAGAATTCTCAAACCCAACTTCAACTCCTCGTTATCCAGCCACCTATAACAAATATCGTCATCAAATATCGTCATTTTCGTCTTTTAAATCTAATCATTTCTAATAAAGTAATTATGATTATGAGGACAAGATTAATAGTAGTCTAACAAAAAAGAAAGACAAACCACTAAACCTAGAATTTTTCTTAGGTATACTAAGTGTAATCAATAACTAAAATTTAATTTGTACAGATAAGATTCATGTGTGGTACAAACAGAATTCACATGTAAAAAAAATTTTAACTATTGAATGTATAAATAACGTGACGCTCTCAGTACATATAAGAATTACTTTTAAATCTAAGAGTCAAAAATTCAAGTTCAATCATCCGTACCCATTATTACCATTGAATTCTCAACTACTCCTTCCGTTCTAAAATATAAATCATTTTTAATAGATTCACATTTTTTAAAAAAAATTAATTACATTCTTAAATTTTTTAAATATTATTATATTTTTTTAACTTTATTCTTATTGTCAACATAACTGTTGCTATTAAATGAAAGTTTTTAATGTAGCTGTTACCATTAAATGCAAAGCATTATTGAAATAATAATAATAATCATTATCAGATAACTTATATTTTGAATCAAAATTTTGTTCTTTAGATGATTTATATTTTAGACCGGAAGAGTAACATTTTTCATTTGTTTATTTGTCGTTACACTTGGTGCATCACACGTATGGCACAACTAAGAAAACCCTCGAGTTTCAAAATGATGTACAGAGGTGAGGTCGGTCCTAAAGCCGATCTACGCAGGCCTAAAGAAAGTCTACCTACACAAACTCTGGCAAACACCTCCTGACATAGTCTTCCAGCTGTCGTCGTGTACACAGAATTCGTCGAATTCAACAGCCAATAACTGGAGTTTGAGAGTTTCATAGAATGGTCAGAGAAAGATATGAAAACTCGAGGAGAATCTGCACCACAGAAAATCTCAAGGGCTTGAGAAAACTCTGCTTAGGAAATAATCTTGAAGGAAGTCCACCACCCTTGCGTCCTGACTTTTTCTCTCAAACATTTCTAATCTAACATCCTCCGTGGGGTTGTCACACTTCGTGAACTAATGCTTGCAGTTCTTAGAAGTTTACGGAATTCCGCTAGGCTGATCTTTCCATCTTTGTCGACATCGGCTTCCTCAAGCAGCGGATCAATGGAACCCCGTAAGCCGGTATGCTATAAAGTCAAAAAGCAATATTAGTTGCAGTAGAAGTTTATGATTTTGGAAATATTTTACAAATATATGCAGAACTCAAGGGGAAGCAGATTTTCTTGCCAGTTGCCACTTCCACACCCACTCTCCTTTCCGCCCCCAAAAAAGGAAATCGAAGACACATATCTTTATACCACAGGACCACTTTAAATTGTTAAGGCTCTGTTTGGTTCAACGGAGGGGAGGGGAGGGGAGGAGAGGGAATTTAATGAGTTATGTTTGGTTGGAAGGGAGGGGAGGGGAAGGAAGGGGAGATTATTGTTTGGTTCAGGAGGGGAGGGGAGGGAAGGGAGGTAATTATATTTGAACAAATTTACCCTTTATATTATTTTAAATTTATTTTTTATAAAAAATTTATTTATATCAATAATTTTTTTAAAAAAATTATAAATTTCAATCTTTTTTATTTTTAATTTTTGATAAAAAAAATTATCTTAATTTTTATTAAATATTAATATATTAAAAATTACAAAGGGCAAAAAAGTAAATTACATTTTAAAAATACCCCTCCCCTCCCCTCCCCTTCCCTCCCCTCCAAAACCCCCCAATTTGGAGGGGAGCCAAATTTGCCTCCCCTCCCCTCTCCTCCCCTCTAATTTTATCCAACCAAACACCTTACCCCCTCCCCTCCCCTCCCCTCCCCTCCCCTCCAAAAACCCCCAACCAAACATAGCCTAAGGAGAAAATTTTCATAGAAAACGTATGGAAAGTTTAACTAACCATTCTAAGTTCTTCTGGAGTAATATAGCCATCCTTATCTATATCAAATTTTTCAAAAGCAGCTAGTGACCGGTGCCGCCACTTCTCCGAGTCATGTTCCTCCAACTGGTGTACGTGTAATGCAGCAGCCACAAACTCCGAGAAATCCACAAGCCCATCGGTGTTGCTATCTATCTACAGGCATACAAGACAACGAATCTTAAAAATGCCAATGATAGAGTAGGATAGAGCAGTCATGATTAAGCCAAGCAAATCTATTAACCATAGAAGTTGGACAAATAATATTGTTAACCACCAAAGAAACTCCGTGTCTTTTAAAATTTAAATGTGGAATAAGCACTAGTCTTAGCCCAAAAAAGTACGAGGATGGAAACTGCATAAGATCACATCTACTCACTGCTTGTAATATCTCAAGAACACGGAAATCTTTCAACTTCCAAGGGATATCCTTAGCAAGAGCCTGCAAGAAATCTGCCCTTTAGACCAGATGGACAATAAGCTATATTCAAGCGGATTATTACTCACTAATAAACAAGTGGTATGTGCTCAGATTCAAGTTAGTCAGAAAGACAGTTAATGGGTTACCTGTCTCATCTCTTCTAGACTAATGGCACCACTTTTATCCACATCTATTGCATCAAATTGATCTCTGAGATCAGCTAACTCTTCTTCATTAAGTGTGCTGGCTAGTGCCTGCAAGGTAATTAATTAGCAAATAAAATGGAGATGCAACAAGTTTTATGCCTTTTAACATGCAAAGACTTCAATCAAATCTGTCTTACCCTCAGTGCAAATTGTTTCAATCTACTAAACTTCACAAACTGCCGCATGTTGCTTAGAACAGATATATCAATAGGAATCTCTAATGCCTCTCCTCCTTCTCTAACCCATGGATGAGCTGGAAATATGGAAATTCATCAAAACAATTCAATGTTAGGTAAAGCCTTTGTTTTAAGGATGTATTGAAAACGAAAGGAAAATTTACACAGCTTGACTAAAATTCAGGCAGTGACTATTAGATAAATTGATTTTTAAGGAAAGAGAATAGAACAAACACACAGCCTTCCTTTATAGAAAGAAACAATTGGATGCATACATAGAGCCTGAGCAGCAGTTAATCTTGCCCGAGGATCCTTTACTAGCAATTTCTTCACAAAATCTTTTGCAGCAGTACTTAGAGATGGCCATGGTTTCCGCTGGAAATCAGGCTTGTTCCGTAAGACCTGCATATATCAGATCATGAATTGAAATTAAGAAAATACAATGATTGAAAAAGAACATTTTCTTTCTAACATAATCACACAAAAGATGAAAAAGAGACCAAAGACATAATATTATAGGTCAATAAAGAAAAATAACTTGAAAAACTATCCCACATAATTAACAGGAAACTCAACATCACATAATAATGTACTATACCTCCTTGAAGATACCATCCTCAGTCCTATCCCAAAATGGGCGCCTCCCACTAAGCAATATGTATGTAATTACACCAATGCTCCATACATCTGATTCAGGGCCTGACTTGCGCTTCAACACTTCAGGTGCAACATAGTAAGCACTGCCAACAATATCATGAAACTTCTTTCCTGCAATTTTTCAAATCAAAGAGAACTATAAATCCCAAATAAAGTTTGCAAGAAAATGACTGATACAAAGAGAAAAAATAAACAAATCAATGATTAACATAAGGATTTTTCCTCACCAGGTTTAATAAAATCTGACAAACCAAAATCTGTAGCCTTCAAGGGTGAATCTGCTCTAGTTGATTTGAAAAGAAAATTCTGTACGCAGGAAAAAATAATGAATCCACTGTCAATAGCAGAACTCCACATAGTTTAAACATGCCAGTGGACTTGACCATACCTCCGGTTTCATGTCCCGGTGTACCAAACCATGTAAATGACATTCAGCTGCAACTTTGAGCATCTGCCTTACAACCACTGCTGCATCTTTTTCAGTGTAACGGCTGTATTTTCTGATTAAAGCAAAGCAAGAAGAGAAGTAAATTTTAATACTAGAAAATTCCACTTGATACAGAAATCTGATACAACAAATAAATTTTAAGGTCGTTGGTTATTATGGTTCTGAAATTTGAGCAGAAGTAGACATTCTGAAGAGCCAGTTAGCCAAGAAAAATAAATCATATCAAAGCTCAAATGTTGCTTACTTGGCCAATATACGGTCTAACAGTTCTCCACCCTCGCATAACCTAAGAAGTAGATTGTCACACCATGAGGGGTTGATTTTTTGATAACATAGATACATAAATACATACACATGTGCAAAAAGGAACATAAAAAGTAAACAAAGCACAACTAATTTGATGAATCTGTCCTCAAAAGATAAGTCCCTCATTCATAATATCACAGTCAACTAATCAAATGAGGCATAATGAAACAGCATGAAAAAGAAGCTCAAAAAAAGAAAAAAAGAAACTTACTCCATAACTATGTATACATAAGAATCGTCCTCAAAAGCATTATAGAACTGAACCACATTCTCATGGCCTGTGAGTTCTTTCAATATCTTGACCTCTCGCTTAACATCCTCAACCGCAATCGGGAGAATCATCTGCCAGAAATTTCAAGATTAGTAATAAACACAGGGAAACAATTATGAAAACAGAGAATGGCAACAAGCCAACAACAACTAGAATTAATTACAATTTTAGGGTACAGATTATAGGTTTCAAATCCAAACTACAAACATTTATTTTAGAACAATTGCAAGCATCCGCAATACTTGTTGGAATAAATAATACTCTGCCATGCTTTCAAGTTCACGCAGCTCTGTGATTAGCACGAGATATTTCTTGGCATACAAATTGCACAATTGTCAATACGGTAATACCAGATAAGCACTACATTCCTGGTATCAAAGTTTACTAAGTTCATCAACCTCGAAATAAAGAGATGCAGGTCAAGAAGTTGAAGAATGACAACAATGGATCTATGAGATTACTTGACACGACTAAAAAATAAAAAGTATATGGAATAAGAGTCTTCGCAGTCGAAACAGAGAAGACCAGCCAGCGAAGTGACTTCAGCACTGAATTCAAGCAAATTGAGATCGACAAGGGAGTGGAATAATATAGAAGTAATTAGAAATCTGTGGGCACTGCATTAAGCCGTTGAGAACTAATTAAAGCAAAGTTATCATTATCGGGTTGTCCAAATAACGATCATAATCTTCAGCACCAAAACGAATGATACACTTGGGACTCAATCCCAGAATTCTACCTAACCCATTGACCATAACGAAGCTACAACTAGAGAGGCAATGATTAAAGAAAACTAACTTGTTTCCAAAATAATGACGGATGCAAACTCTAAATTTCATAAGTAGTCAAATGGATACGGATGCAATAAGACACAGAAAAATCAACCCAAAAATGACCGACCCAGCTCGGAAATGCAAAGAATTTATACCTTGCTCTTCTCAATTCTCTTCACCGCCACCCGATCCCCATTTGCTTTATCTACTCCAACATATGTGTAACCAAATTGACCATGTCCCAGCAATTTTCCGAGCGAGTACCGCGCATCAAAATCTTTGTCATAGCCGAAATCGGTGCGTTTCCCGCACGGTTGGCGCTTGAAATTTTGCATGTCTTTGGGATTATGCTGCTGGGAATTCTTCTTTGGCTGAGTGTTATGGGTCTCATTCGGTACTTTTTGCCGTTGATCGTTCGACGCTTGAGATTTAACCGAAGTTGTGCGTGATTGAGGCTTCGCACTCTGCTTGCGATTGTGGTTGACGGCGGTGGCGCCGGTAGCTGTGGTATTGCTGTTTGATCCACTTACTTTCGTGGAAGAGAAGCAGGTGCCCATGATCGCTAAAATGAAAAATGTTGAGATTGAGAGCTATTGACAGATCAAAAGCATTGGAAATTTTCAATATATAATGCTAGCAATCGTTCCGACGAAGATGAAGCTGATTGTCAGAAATAAATAAATCAATCGAATGGTGTCGGAGGATGTTTTACGGTCAAGATTGATTTGTCTTGAGGTAATGGGACACCACGTGAACGCGGATAATTAATATTTTATATCAAAATGTTAGACTGCTTAAAAAAAATTAATAAATATTTATTATCTGAACAATATATAAAGAGTTTCTATCCTTCCAGTCTATCTCTTCTATTTTTCGTTTTATTTTCCATTTTTAAGGGTTTATTTTTCGTTTTATTTTATTTACACGCGCGCGCACACAACACTATTACATCTAAATTTAAGTGTTTCGCGTTGTGATATTGTTAATGTTGAACATGTATTTAACCTATTGATATACTTAAACTATAATTATGTTTGTACTTTATACGTTTAGAAGTAAGTGAATTTAAGTAAACATGTATAGTTTAGTGATGAAAACTGTTAAAAAATTGTTTATATGTAGCTTTTTGTATTTGTATTGTTAAGTTTTTTTTATTAAAATATGATATGTTTTAATTAAAAAGATTATACATTTATATTATATTTTAATTGAAAATTTTATTGTATTTAAATTTAGTATAAAGTAAAGAGATTAAGTTTAAAATTTTACTTTATTATGTGTCAAAAAGAAGTAAGTAGCATATTGTTGTTTTTATTTTAAAGACATTATATTGGTCCTTCTTTTTAAAATAAAGAATTAACAACGATTGCTATTTAAATTCGAATTTTTCAACTTTAATGACCAATCATATTGTCATTAACCTAAAATTCATTGATACATTGATCCGATTCAAAAACTTATTTTAACACAAACATATGTAGATAATTCTAAACTATATGTCTTTTTCTTTTTTTTTGGGGTCTTGGCCAGTTCTAGCTATATGTTTTACCAACAAATTTTTAAGTATCCACGATCAAATCTGGATAAAAATTAAATATTTTAAAAATTCGTGAAGTGACAAATCTGATTTTGGATCGCTAAAATTTCAATATTTTCTTTATTAGTAGCATGCTAACCTTTGTTCTGATTAGACAAAATCTGTTTTTTCTAGTAAGTTAATTACAGGTGCTTCTATTGAAAATATGAGTCCTTCAAAAAAACACTCGATCAAATTTTATGTTGGTAGACATCTTTCTTGTTGGAAAGAAAAAAATAATCAAAGTGTATATATATATATATATATATATATATGCATGTTATGAAAAAATTTAAACACGAAGTGTATTTGTATAATGTAAAATTTAAAACAAAATAGGTTGATTGTTGTAATTTTTTAAACTAATATGAATGGTTGGATAAATTTTGCAAACTAAAAGAGATATCACTATAATACTTTTTTCCCCAAAAAGAAAGGTAGCACAAGACAAAATCTAAGTCGCTAAAATGAAAGAAGCGAATTCATACGATAGTGAAGATGAATTAATCGCATGGGACTGAACTACTTAATGCGTAGTTAAGTTGCTATCATCATAATTACGGGGAGAAATAAAAGTTAGGACTTTTTTTAAGAAACAAAAAATTTAGGATAATACGAGGAATGCTCAAAGTGCTGTCCCAAAAACCACTTTCTTAACTATGACGTTTGAAAGTCATTAGCAGTAACCTAGGGTTACGTTCTGACTGAGATATTTTAAATTGCTGTAATTAAAATTTTTAACAAATTAAATTTTTTGCTTGGATAACTATAATAATTCTAAAATTCTTTGTTTATGATTTTATATATATAAATAAGTGAACGCTCATGTATGTGTATATATGTATGCAAATGCATGTACGTGTGTGTGTGTGTGAACCCAACGAAAAAAAAAAAAATAGTTTGAAGGAAAATGTGTTGCACGAGGGGAGAAATATGCTACACAATTTATATAATTTAAATTATCAAATGCTTTCATTAATACTAATTGAATTAAATCTATAATTTTTTTTAAAAGAGGCGTTCCCCTTTTTATTACACTAGGGTCCGTCCCTAAATGTGTGGAATACGAGTTTACGTGCGTATAATATGTGTGTATGCATGTGTATACATGTATTAAAAATAATGTCTATAAAAAAATATATTTAAAAAATTAAAAAATGAGAGAGGAGGAAATTCTAAAATTCTACTTATTTAAGTGGAATTTCAAATTCTTTCAGATTTACTTAATTAAATTATTTAAAAATTTTGAAATTCCCATAATTTGCAACCCAAATAAAGAATTTTTTTAATGAAACAATTAAAATATATTAAAAAATCACATTTCTCTCTTAAATTATTTCATCTAAACACAATTTAAAGGGCTGGCATAGTGGCTAAAAAGATACGTTCCTTACTTTATAATTTTTTTTTTAAGTAAATCATATATTTATTATATTTTGATTGAAGAACTATATATATATATATATATATATTAATTAAGAACTTAATAATTAAGATATAAGAAATTATTTTTCTCAAATAAAAAAATATAAGGAATTTCAATTAAGGACATGTTTGATATTTGAACGAAAAGAAAAAGCTAAAGAAATGCACAAAAAATGAGACTATTTAATTTATGAAATATTAATTATATTTTTTGTTATTATTTAATAGTATATATCCATTTTTAGTATTCTTTAAATAAAAATATGAAGGTCATTGCTTACATATTTTATTCATTATTTTATTTATTTATTTTTCTTTTTATACCTAATATTGCTTCGTACCAACTGTAATTTAAGCTTAGTCCAAATATATTTGTCTTGTAATTGAAAAAAAAAGCCATCAACAATCGCAAAGCAAACATATCAATTCTGTTTGGTTGCTTGCAAAGGAATTTTTTTTTTTTTAAATTATATACAATATTTATTATAATATTACAATTATTATTTTATAGTATTTATTTTTTGAAAAAATAAAGGTATACAAATTATTTTTTATTCCTTTATATATTTTTTACATTTATTTATTTAGTTATATCATTCATCCAAACGTGGGTGTTACCAAACCCTTTTAACGCTTCTCTTCCGCCCTCTCCGGTGTGCGGTTGACTTAGCGATGAAGTTATAACACACAAAAAAATGGAGGTGCAAATTCTTTCTTTGCTGCAATCAGATAGGATTTAAAATAATAAAACCTAATGAAAAAAGAAAGAAACAGTATTGGTTTATTAAAAATAAGGTTATGAAAGGGTCAATCTATGTCCCTGCATCTGGTACGCATTATATTATTTAATTTCAATTTTTTATTTTATAAAATATTAAAAAATCATAACTGATAATACAAAATTAATATTTTATATTAAAAATTAAAAAGACCCTTTTATAAAATCTAAAATATTAAAATTAAATTATTGAGATCTGAATTTGCAGAAAATTCGAGTTCGTCAGTCTACTGCGTCGAATCATAAAATTACCGTTTGATGGCTTGCGTTGAATCACAGTAGATGTGATATGAGGTCAGAGATTCAGAGTGGGAAATAGAGCGAATATGTTGACTGAGTCTTCACATCACATGTTTAGGAGGATGAACAAATTGAATTAATGATTTCATTCATTGAGAAATAATCAAAATAAGCTTACCAATTCATTTTATTTGATTTTATAACACTGTGACGGATGTATCAATTTTTAGTTGTACTCTAACACTAAAAGATTTCAGATATAAACACTCTCTTTATCTCTTAAATTTTGGATCCATTTTAATTTTTGGGTCTACAATTTTTTTTTTGGTTAAAAAATTTTTATATTATCTTAATTAAAGTGTAACAGTCTCACATCATGAATCTATCCAAATGAAGAAACGAAACAAAAGGCAAACCCCCTCCTTCAACCTCTTACTTTGAGTCAATGAATAGTGAAAGAAATCCGTGGGATTTCAAAGCCACCGAAATAGCTTCTAAATCTAAAAGGGTTGACCGTATAATAACATCTTTTTCGGTTCTTGCTAATTGAATTTCGCCCTCCATAGGCTTGGCTTATTTTCTTTTGCAAACTATTCTTAATTTGCTTTATTTCCAAATTCAATTCCGTTAGGGAGAGATTAGGTTTCGACTACTTCTTTCATTTGCCAAGAAATAGCAAGAATCTCCCCAACCGCGATGACGGGTTCCAAACGTTGTTCGCCGCCACTATACTGAAAGGTTGCATGTTTAAATTTCAATATCTAATTTCTTTCTGAATAAATTGATTTCTCTTTTTTTTAACCAAAAAAAAATTGTCTCAATTTAATATTTTAAAAAATTAGGCAGTTTTCTAAAGCATCTTATTTTAAAATAATTTTCACACTAAATTTTTTATTTTAATATCTTCATAAATAATGATTAAAATTATTTTAAGTACAAGATACTAATATACCAAACAAATTTGTTATATCTGTTATAGGGGTGAGCAGGGATGAATGGAGACTCAACATAGAAATAAAAAGTTGGATAAGGGTTACATTTCAAGACATAATCAACAGTGTCAGTGTCAAGGTGGGTGCATGGATCAACATTTCTTTTCAAACTTTCATATTTCTCATCCATTTGATTTGATCGATTCATAGTCATATGTGGAAATTCCACGCATTGATTTAGTAGTGTTTAAACTTTCAATTCTAACCTCTAAATTTCATTTTAATAACTTTCATTAGAGACTGCGGTTTTCACTGAGAATATACCTCTCTGTCCGCATATACCCCAGCGCCTGAAAACCTTTTTTTTCTTTTAATAATTAAGACACACTTTGATTTGAATTTTGGATTTTTTTTTTTTTTGGAAATTCTGGGTGCACATTTTAAAATTCCTCCAAGCCTCGTGGAACTGAACTTGCTACACATGACTATGATAATGTAACCTAAGAGAAGTTTATGTAATTCTATGAATAAAAAGGAGGCTTATCTCATATAAATATAGAAATAATCAATGTGTATTATAAATCCAAATGAGCAAATTTTAGAGCAACCAATCACGCGCAATGCTTCAGCCATAACAAAATTATAACTCCTTGGGTCATAAATATGTGCTCCCTAAAGACTGGTTTGGATTGATAAAAACTGAAGAAAGAAAAAGTAAATACAATTTATTTTATTATTTTTTCACTCCCAACATATTTAAGGAAAAAATATTAAAAAATTGAATTTTAATAAAGAAATACCAAATTTCAAATTTATTTTATTCTCTTTCTTTCTTTTTTTCAATCTAAACATACTTTAAGATAATTCTAGCGAAACAATTCCGTGCTTTTGAAAATTTGTAACGGCTTGCATGCACATGACATAAGAAGGATATAAAACTATTATTTCCTTCTATAACTTTTTTCTGTTTTGTGTTTTTTTTTTTCCTGATATTCCCTTTCATTAAAGATTTGATAAAATAAATGATTTGATATTGTAAGTGATCATATCCTAAAAAATTAGTGTGAGAGTGAGAGTTGATCATACGTTTGTGGACAAAGGATTTTAATAGCACGTGGAGAACTTTCTTCTTTTGAGAGCATGAAATATAATTCACAAGAATTGTGAAAATAAGATGTTAGCCAATTAAAAGCAGACGCCCAATAAAAGTGAAAAGAAAAAGTGTATTAAGACATGTTTATAACAAAGAGAGATATGGCAGGAATTAGACATGAAAAAAATTAAAAAGAAAAAGTGTGTAGTATAAGACATGTCTCTGATAAATAAATTACATGCATGCTCGCGGTCTTCGGGTTGGATTGCTTGCTACTGCAGCAAATGCCAAACACATTTCACATAATCTATGGTTATATATATCTTTTTTAATAATTAAAAAGTGATGATTGAGCAATAGAAAATGTCAAGGTGTTGGAAAGCAAGCTTTTGTTTTTGAGTTTGTATTTTAGAATTTAGGATGTAAATCGATCTCTTGATATGCCGTGACTTGGAGGAAGACCTGGTCAACAAGTGAGGATGCGACTACAGCTTACCATTAAAAAAAGAAAAATCTCATGACATAGGGGTTATTCATTAATTAATTATTGGATTTTGTTTTTTTTAAAAAAATTAGTTTGCCAATTCAATTAGATGTTGAAGGGGTTGGCTGAGTAATAGCAAGTCACAAAATTTGGTGGAGCTGATCGTTGATGACGCAAACGGAGTTGGCAAAGTAGAATAAGCACACCATAATGATGTCTAAGAAAGGAAAAGTTAGAAGCAAATGGACGGACCTACTCAGTATCATGCCAATTGGTCCATTATATTCCAAGGATCGCACCTTCCTTCACTTCCATATTTCTACACAAAAAGCAAAATGTCCACTTCACTATATATAAAATGATCTTATTTCTCTCATATAAATTTATATATATATATCATGTGAGTTTCACATAATATAATATTTATTAACGAGATGAAGATAGATCATTAGATGATGTTTGGCTTAAATTTTGGCTTGATGGCTAAAGTGAATTTTAGTTTATTGGCTAACAACAAAGATATAATTTTTGTGATAAAACCTATCTCATAAATCAATCAAAACTAAAAAGAAAATAAAGTTAGAATAAAATAAGTATCACAAGTTTTGGAAATGAAAATTATGCGTCTTATTTTATCCTTCTATACTCTAGAGAATAGAAAATTAAAATTTCACCATTTCGTTTTGTTAGGATTTAGGAAAAGAAAAAAATTTCTTCACCGTATGTCATTGTCATGTCATCATCGTGCGGATAAAAAGTAAAGAAAGTGTTTTGGCCAGAAAAAGTTTTAAAAAAAAAAAAAAAAGGAAGAAAGTAAAGAAAGTGGGGTTCACTGTTCGGCGTCCTTCGCCAAAAGTGTGTGGCTATGACGAGACTGTGAGAAAGGGTTGAAACTCTGGACCTAAAAGCCAATGCCCATTTAGCGTGTGTTTGGAGGGATGATGAAAAATTTTAAAAACACGTTTATTTACTTTATTTTTATTAGAAGCAACACTTTATTACTTTTTGAAACACAATTCGGAGATCGACGACATTTTTCTAAGCATGTACTTAGCGGATAAATAAAGATTTACTTTCCCTAAAAAAGCTTATCTTTGCTTCGTTGAGGAAAAAGAAAAAGGAGATTAAAAATTTGATGAAATGTTATTTTTATCTTTATAATTATTATTTAATTATTAAAATCAAAATATTATAAATATTTTTTATTTTTATTTCTATTTTTATACTTAACTCTCTATTTACCAAACGGGTAAGATGTTATCTTAATCTACTAATTAGCGCAGGACTCACATACGTGGTGTTACTTGTTTTATTTGGTAAACTCTGCGAACAAGACAGAGTAAAACCAATAGAAGAGGACTCACTCCTTGGACAAGACTCCTTCTAAGGAAGTCTTGGTCAGATATGATTGCCATATATTTTGATTTTTATCTTACCTTATGATGTCAGACTCAGAGATTTCTTTTTTTCTTTAAATCATTAAAAATTTGAAATAGTTTAGTCTCCCACTTAGCCTAGAGCTAGTCAGCTGATTACTTTTTTGATCAAGTAAAAATAATATCATTATATTAAGTACCAAAGTCGAAAGATACACAATACTCTCGTGAATTATTAGTTGCAAAACTGAGACAAATTTGCACTATTGGATTTTTACTCAAGCAGCCCAGTATGCTTTTACTTATTGGGCATCAAGTCCAATTAGAATGGCCCTGTATTGTTGGAGAAAGTAAGAGCAGGGAAACCAATTTGGGCTTCAGGTTGGGGCCTCCCTGGCATTGTATTGTTGCTTTGCACTAATGCCAATTTGTGGCCAGGTTGTCTGCAGGGTAGTGATTTAAATACTCATAATAATAATAATAATAATAATAATAATAAAGAAAACTCACATGAATATTGAATATTAATTTACATCAATAATAAAGTCATTTTAAGATTTTAACATTTTTGTAGCCATACTGGCAATGTATAAAAAGCATTCATCTAACAAAATAGTAATATTAATAGCGACCACAAGATACGGTATATAATGTACAATATATTTTTACATAATTATTTACATTGATTTTATTTCATAACCTGAATATGGAATATCAAATATTAAATATCAGATACCATATTAACTCATAGATTATCAGATAGCCAAAAGTCAAACATAAAATACTTAAATTCAAGAACTTTGATCTAAGTAATACAAGGAATTTGTACTAAGTAGTAGGGTCTATTGCTTATCCTAAAGGATTTGTACTTTTGTTTTAATAAAAAAAATAAAAATAAATAAAATAATCAAAATTAATTTAAATATTTAACTTTTATAATGAAACCATAATCATTATTAATTAGATATCAAGTAATTAATTTACTCATATTAATATCATTATGGTCACCCAAGTTACCAATACAACCTAAATGATTATATTTTTATTAGACCCGGATCTTTTACAATAATTATAAAAATATTTAAAAATGAGATAAAAGAAAAAGAGTCCACACAAATAAATTCTTTCATTTTATTTTTCATCCTAACTTGGGATCCGTATCCAATCTTGTTTGTGGGAGTGGGAGACAGTTTGGTTAGAAGGGATGAGTGGGCGTTAGGACATGTGGTGCTCGTTTCACCTTACAGCCAATTCTGTGGTCCTAGCTCTTTCCCCAGTCCTATCCTCCAAGAGAACGTGGCCGCAAGCTAGCAACAAGAGACACAATTAAGTGCCTCCATATCCAAAAATAAAATATTTTTTAGAAACAATATATGATATGTTTTAGGAAAATATTTCTTTAAATTTATATTAGACGAGAAATGGAATTATCTTTGTTTACATAATATGAGTTTGTGATTGATCAAATGATATCTTGAAACAAAGGAAAAATTTAGCAAGTATAGTAACAAAAAATTGGGCACAACTTATTTTTCATGTTATAGTAATCTGGTTTACAAGGCAAGGTTTTAGGTAAAGAGAGAAGAGTGGGTGGTGGCAAATGAGCAACGCACACACACACACACACACACACTTGTCACAGGACCCAAAATACATCCAGGAGAACAAACAGCAACTTGATATCCGTTTACATGGCTCACACAACTAATTAGGGAATCGCAAACCCAAATTTAATGAAACAGAATCAAGCAAGAATCTGCTCTATGGGCTTGCCCTCCAATTTGGCCTTCTCCAACTCCTGCAATTGCTGCTCCTCCTTGGCCAGCTTCTTCAACCTCGCCAGCTCAAGGTCCTTGCTCATCTTCCTCCTGTACATCTCCGCGAACGTTATCGGCTCCTCCATCACCGCCTTCTCTCCCTCCCTCACCTTCAGTGGGTACACTATCGCCTCCGGTGCCGGGTTCTGGAACGTCGCTATCGACAGACGGCTCTGCTCCGAGTTCACCACCGCCTGGTGATCCGCATTCCTGAACCTCCCATTGCTCAGAAACTGACATACATCAATCAATCAATATTCATTCAATGCCATTTGGCACTCCCTTCTTGGTGTAATGAATGAGACAAGAAAGGGGAAATAAGTAAGTTTCGTATTGAACACTCACATGACCGTGGTCTCCCAGATTCACAACGAAAGCGCCTTCCACTGGTTGGACGGTGATCCACGTCTTGCCGTTATCCCGGGTGGCCTGGAGTCCACCGACCTGGTCCTGAAGAAGGAGGGTGATGGTACCCGGGTCGGTGTGGCGCTTGAGTCCGAGAGTGAGGTCAGGTTGTGGGCATTTCGGGTAGTAATTCACAACCACCTTCTGGTCCATGTCCACACACGCCTTCGTCAGAGCTTCCTTCTCTAAACCCATCGCCTCCGATAAAACCTCCAACAGCTTACATGCCAGCCCCATCAGCCTCTCGCTGTATTGCTTCGTCACCTCCCTCCACGATTCTGGCTTGTCTGGCCACCTGGAGTAGTCTCTGTTCCTGATTGGGTATGAAAAGTATGTCACGATCTCTCTCCAATCCTGCACTGCCTCCCCCTACACCCGCCACACATTATATATAGTAATCAACACTTTTAATGTTTACCTCATTAATTACTATGTTGCTGGGTATTCAAGTTTAACTATGAAAGAAAGGATCAGAAGGCAGTTACTTGGAGATGGCTGGAGACGATGAAACCGCCCTTCTTGCCACCGGACATATCGAAGCGGAGCTTCTCTTCGGGGGACAAAGCGAAGAACTCCTTAGCGAGACGGGTCATGTCGGAGATGAGTTTAGTGTCGACACCATGATCGACGACCTGGAAGATACCCCAATCCTCGCAGGCCTCCACAATGTTCTTGCAAATCTGGGCTCGGCGACCATCCACCTCGTCGATACCGTCGAGGGAAATTATAGGGATTTCATCGCTGAAGTGGTTGTAAGCGACCTTGGGGCGCTCGTCTTCGTCGCGGAGAAAGCGAGACTCGAAGGTGTTCTCTTCAGAAAGTGAAGTGAGAGTCTTGGCTGGTGCCATGGTTGTGTGGGGTCTAGAGCCTAGAGCTTCCTTGTCTTAAATGTTAAGGTATGTGAAATGAAGAGTATGGCTGAGTTTGTGGGATGATGGAAGGGAAGGTGTGGTTATATAATGCTGCTTAGGATTGACAGCTATAACTACCCCCTTGGGAGCTCGTGAGTTTGTCTTCATAAAATCACACATCCACCAGCCCCTCTAATCCCATCTCACATTTCCCCCAACTCTTTCTCATTACTGTTTTTCTTCTAGAAGCTCAATTTAATTAAGCATCCTGATATGTTTTGTTTGCACAACATATATATATATATATATATCTCTTCCAATTTTCTACCATATATCAAATTATACATCTTTTACATTTTTATTTCTTTAATTACTACCTATATATATATATAGGGTATACTTGAGAAAGTCCATAAAAAATGGCCCCTCAGTAAGAATTGTTCAAACTGAGAACAGATCAAATACAGAAAATGTTAAAAATAAATAAAAAAATCATTCGGCGTGGTGTGAAAAAAATCTTACAATTTGCATGAGATTTTGAATTAAATAAAAATGAAATAAGAAATGGGGTTGATATAAATAGGATTACCTAACGTTCAAAGTGAGATGTTGATTATAAGGTGTTGTGGACTGCCGTGGCATCAAATGTGTCCGCGGTAGGTCAACATACTAAACGTCATTTATTTGCTGGTCTTGTTTCTTTAGCAAAGTTTCTTACTCAGTCTAACATCATTAGCTGGCTAATGGTTCTCACTGTCACGTAACTGCATCTCCAAAAAAAAAAAAAATTATCTTCATGCAGAAATTCTAAGTTAAATTCAATATTTATCAAATATGTTAAATTAAGTCAATTATGATAAATAAATATATAAAACACATGTAAAGATTCTTTAAAATTCTTTTTTACAAATCTTAAGGAGAAAATAATATAAAGAAGTGTAGTATTTGTAAAGAGGTACATACACTGCCCACTCTCATGATCACCCCCCAAAATGATTATAAATTTATTGTAAATTTTAATTATGATATAACAAATCATTAAATATAGAAGAATACTTAATTTATTTTATTTTATTTTAATCATACTTGTTAATTATATTTATAGAATTGATTTGCCTTTCATGTAATTAAAAGGTAAAATTGTAGTTATATATTTAATGAAATGAATAAAATATTGTTTTATATATAATAATTATTGTATTCATAATTAAGGTTAAACATAATTTACTGTAGCACTCTAAAAAGAATATAAATGGATCTTTTGATGCTAATTGATCATGCTTCCTTATGAAGCTTACTATAATATATGAATAATTCTAACCTTATAAATGCAAAAGACTTTTAATTATTTCTTGGATTGTACATGCAAGGACTATAGAAGTGTTCCAAGGAGAGAGATTTTCTATTTTTTTTTTTTTAATTGGGGCCAATGAGGGAGAGAGATTTGAATGAAAAGAATATACAGTTAAATGGTAATGTAATTGGTTTTTTATTTTTTTTGTCTCAAAAATTTTTAATTAACTAAACCATCTATTATTGTATTCTGTTATAATTATTTAAGTAATCATTTTTAGATTTATTTTCTCTTCAATCATATATTGTTGTTTGATTTTCACATAAAATTAGAAATGAAACTTTTCATATTTCGCATGAATTTCTCAGTAATCGTTCATATCAAAACGTGTCATATATATATATATATATATGTATGTATGTATTCATGAATTAACAAAGAACAGCACTCAATTTGAACTTTTTGAATGTCACTTCAACTCCTTGAATTTTACGTTCCTGACTTCATCATTGTTTAAAACTTTTGGTGCGTTTGTTTCTGCGTATTCAGTACGCAAAACTAAGTTTTTCACGGTTGCTTTTACGTAAGCCTAATTTTGAGACGGGGTTTCAAACACACACTTGAAGTCAGACATGACGGAGTGAGGAAACGAGGTAACGTGAGTAGCTAAAAATGAGAAAATGAAATGTGTATGGCTTGGAGGTTTTCAAGCTATAATTTTAAGAGAGGGACAACAAACTAATTGCAATAATTCATCATAACAAAAACATCGCAAATACGACTAACACGCATTAAGACGTAGAAGCGGAAAGTAAAACACAAATAGAAAAGGCCGTGATTAAGGTCTAAAGTTGATATGCATTCCATCGGTTGGGCTTTTGGCGCTGCTGGAGTATTGGGCTAAAGCCCAGATCATTGGGCTTCTCCCATCATGTAACTGTTAAAAAAATAATTAAAAGCAAGAGTCATTTTTTTTTTGTTTTATAAAATTGTAAAAAAAAAAAAAAAAAAGGACCATGTGGATGCGGTTCTATCTTCGAGCTTGACCAAACGATTAGAAAGAAAGTCTACTTCTATTTTCAGTCAAATGGTCAAACATTTCACTAAAAGGGGGCTTTTCTTAAAATAAATGCTCCTGATTTCATCCCTAGCCAATTTGTTAGAGGATCTAGATTGAATTTCTCAAGTGTTGAAATAAAAACAGTTGAATTAGTTCCTAACAATTCAGAGAGAATTTAAGGAGGGCTTTGAAAAATGATATAGATAAAAAGATATAGAGTAATTAATGATGGGAGAGTTTGCACAGAAAAAAAAAAATCAGATTACTTAACTGAGAATAGTGTTGCCTAATGAACATTATTAAGGGTACATGGTATCTGTAAAAATTGCAGAGAAGAAAAGAAAATAAAATTATGAATCCGATATAAGTGGGGTTGATTTTTTTTTTTTTTTTAACTACATTCTATATGGTATTGTATAAAATCTGAATACCTATCTGTTACTCTCTTAATTGTTGCTGCCACAAATTTATTTTCAATTTTAAGCAAACAAAGCATATTTTTCTGGAGATAGGAAAATTTTGTTCTAATATATGATCTTGAAGTATTATTTTAGAATATGTTCACGAAATCTTATATTTCTTAAAATGATTACATTTTCTAAGAATCATATTCTCATAAATATGATATTCCCACATTTGGTGCATAGTAAATATTCCTAAATTGTTTTACTATATTTTTACAACTATAACATTTTTATTAAGAGTCATGGATAATTTTTCAAAAATTTTTTTCCATTAATGACTTACACACTTATGTTAACAGTATAAGATTATGGTATCATTATTTATTATGTTATAATTATAATATTTTATTATTTTATTTATTGTATAATTAAAATTTGCCGGTCCCTTTCGAATGAGGACTGTACTTTCTTTTTTTTTTTTGGGTGTATTATTCAATCTAGCTGCACAACTTGACGCGACGTGTATAAGATCAAAATTCTTTCTTTTGGGAAAAGACGGACTGTTTGACACCGTCTGATACTGCCAATGAAAGAGAAATTGAAAATTTTGTTTAATATTTATTTTATTCTTATAATTATTATTTAATAATTATTATAGAATAATATTAAAAATATTTTTTATTTTTAAAATCATCTCTTTTTTTTTTATACGTACTAAAAAAATTTTTATAATTACAGATATATAATGATACTTTTTAGAAATGTTGAATGTCATCAAAGTGTTACTTATATTAATTCTCGTTCATATATTTATATATATATATATATATAGAAATATGTACTAATTATTATCAGTTCCCTTAAAAATATATGAAATTTTCCTAATAATATAAATTTCAAGAACAAATCATTTTAGACTAATAATAAAAATAGAGTCTATAAATTAAGAATAACAACGTGTTCAACTTGCACCAGTCAAATAAACAAACTAGCAGCATCAATTAGATTTTATTAGTCAGGCAGTAAAGTTTCGTGGTTGATATACTACTCTAATACGTGGAGTTGAACTTTATACTACTTTAGTGTGAAAATAAAAGATGCTATGTGCGTAATTATACTGTATTTGCTTTTATTTGACAAAAACGTTTTATCGCCGCCTGGCTTTTTTAAATTACATCACATGCCATCATATCTGAACGTATAAGTTGACATAAACTAACAAGGGGGTATGTCATTCCACAACTTAGAATAAGAAACAAATTATGCAATTTTATAAATAACAAAGCAATTAAGAAGGTTTGTGTATGACATATAAAAATTAATATATATATATATATATATATATATATATTCTAAATACATGATAAATCTATAGTTTGGTGAGCTTCCTCATTTTAAATCAGAATATTTATCAATGCCAAGTGTGAAAAGTCAACTATGATAATTTCAGCGGTAATAAGCTGAAGGCACTGTAAAAATTTTTTGTTAGACGTAAAAAACTTTAAATACGAAGCAGCTTGCCAATATAATTCCTTCATACGTTTCTTTTATATTTACATTAAGCCTGGTTGATTAATTTTTTCTTTTAGACCTGTTCTATTATGTATTAGAAAAAAAATTATAATTCATTTATTTATAAAAAATAAACACACACACACAAGTTTTCACGTGAAGGAGGATTATATGGCAAGTTGGTGTTGATTCATCAAAATCAATGTGATTAACTTTTTTCAATTTTTTATGGAACACGTGATTAATTTTCAGATCCAAATACGCATTATATTGATGTAGTTTCTGAAAATATAATAATTTTCCAAAACTGGATAGTAATCTCAAAGGTATAAGTATGAAAATTCTAAGCTAAATTGTCTGCCAAAGATACATAAATTAAAGGATAACTTGTTTACGAATAACAATAGGCAGATATTTGAATAATAAAAATAGGAAGAAGAATAACAGTCAGAGATATTCCATAAGAATAAAATAATAGACGGCTATCCCATCATCATTTTTAATTAAACTATTCAAACAAATCTGAATCGATACTACTTATATTCTAAAAAATATTTTTTACCTGAAATACATGAAAAGGTCATACTAATTAATTGAGAAGTTGGTCAAAATTATTAAATAATATTTAAAACAATAAAAAAAAAAGATTTTTTGGTTCAAAGTATAAATACAGAGACTATTGACACTTACAACGCTAATAAATTATATGTGTAGGCACACGTAAGAGATTTCTTTTTTTTTTTAATAGAAGGATCCAGGACTTTCTCTTTAAGAGACAATTAGCTATGCAATTAAATGCCTCTAAATCTTACCACTATAACGCTACAACATCTTACAATTGAATTTGAATATAGTATATAGTCTGTATCAATTCTCAATATTTAATCCTCAATGTATTTTTTGGTAGATTAAGATCTCAATGTATTTTTATAATTAAATATTTGAGATTTAAATTCACATCAATCTTTATTTTTATTATGATTTAAAGTTAATTAAATAGACAAATATTACTTCTACACATACAAGTTTACAGATGCTCCATGTTGATTTAAAAAGTTGAACCATTTATGGGTTAGATGGTAACAAATTCTCAAATATATTTATGTGTCTTATACTACAAAAAATCAGATTGTAGAGGCTTTTTTTTATTATTGTCTTTAGCAACAGTTCTGGAAATTGTTACTGATTTGTGGGTCACGAGTAAATCGACAACGGTTTTCAACAATTGCAAGAATAACCGCTGCTAAAACTAAATTAGGGACAGTTATTAAACCACCACTAAGTACGCAAAAAATGCTCTAGGTATGTGCCATTATGGATTTATGGTACGCATTTAGCGGACCACAAGAAAAATCAATTTGTCACCTAAATTGCAAATTGAATTAACTATAATCGGAAACAATTTAAAGTCATAATTACAAAATATTACAACTTCCGAAATTTGAATATCTAAGAATTTGTCAAAACCATTTTTTTTATCACAACGATCCAGCGAATGGATTGCAGTTTTAGAAAGAGATTGTCCACTTACTTTTTTAACTTACGTATTCACCGTACCCAAGTTGGACCCAAGTTATTGACAAGTAAGTTGGTCAAAAATATTCTCATCATATAGAGGAGGAAAAAAAAATTGAAGTTGTATGTAGGCACTGATTTTCTTCTTCAGAACTGTGTATTCTTCATAAGATAAATTAATAACGTCATCAGCTACTTGTTTTGTCGATGACTTTGTTGCTACCTGAAATTTAATCTTCAATTATCTGCAAACAAAGCATTGGAGAAATTTTTTTTTGGGGGGGGGGGGGGGAATGTAGCATATATAGTTAAGGAATTTTTTTTCCTCTAATATTATTTTAAAGCATTATTTTATAATACAATAAGTCATGAGACATTCTAAAATAATTTTCTTTATATATAGAAGATGATTCTACCTTCATTCACCTCCTTACATGCATCCACTTAACAATACATAGAGATAAAATTTGAGCAATTGTGTCAATAATCCACCATAATGTGTAATATATATATATATATAAATTTTTGTATTAACAATTATTGCATTAATTTAAATTATTAATTTGTAATGTAAAGACAATTATTTATTCCTTTTATCTCTTACTCAAAACCACTCCTCTCGATATCATTTCTTTTTCTATACTATCTATTGTTGTAGAATAAAAAGTTTTATTCTATAAAGATATGGCGTTTAATACGGATTTAAAAAAAAAAAAAAGAAATCAGTTTACAATATCTATCTTCATACTTGTATAGACTCAAATACATCAAGAATTGAATTGAGATGACTTTTCGTTTGAAAAATGTTTGCTCAACTAAATCTTATAACATTTTACAATCGAATTTGAATATGGTCATAAATAACAAAAATATTCCATTTATAAAAGATTAAATTAAGAAAATAATTGTATAAGAAAATAAATTAAAATATACTTTATCTGTAGGAGATTAAATAAAAAAGTAATTTTTATAAGAAATTAGATTAAAAAATACATTAAATGTAAAGGATTAAAATAAAATTTCGGTGAAATTAAGAATTAATTATTTTATATGAATTTTACTTACTTTTAATTAGGCTGCTTGAAGGGATGAAAAAAAAATTTTGTCCCTCACAATGATGAGTGTGAAGATGGGAGAATAGAGAAGAGGAGAGTGGGGAAAGACATACCTGGCCCCTCCTTATCATGGTGTGGCGCCATCCGGGGGGTGGTTGACATTAAGAAGTAGAGAATTCTATAAACCAAATTGAAATTAAAGAAAAACAGAGAGAGAGAGAGAGTAGTAGTAGTAGCTGTAGTTGGCCCCTTCGGAAGCAGGGTCACATCATGGGTTGATGTCTATGTGCTGGACTAGCCTGGCAGACCCATCCTTTGTGTTGGCATCCAATGAAGCAACCCCTCCTTTTTCCTTCCTCTATAAATACTCTCTCTTCCTCTTTCTTTCCTATTTCGCTTCGTCTAAGCTAAATTAATCACTCCCTCCCAAATCCCACTCTGATCATGGCGTTCTCTAGGATTCTCACTGCCTCTCTTGTCCTCTCCCTCCTCGTCTTGCATCTCACACAAGCACACCAGATCACGAGCATCGACGCAGCTCCAGAGCCATCCCCTCTTCCCCACACAATAGGTAACATTTTCACTACCTATATATCACCTTGTCAACTTTTTCTGGGTGGGTATCTAATCTGATTTCATATATGCATATATGTAGATTGTGGAGGTGCTTGTGAAGGAAGGTGCAAGCTATCAAAAAGGCCAAATCTATGCAAGAGAGCATGTGGGAGCTGTTGTGAGCGGTGCAAGTGTGTTCCTCAAGGCACTTACGGCAACCGTGCTTCTTGTCCTTGCTACGCCAACCTCACCACCCGCAACCACATTCCCAAGTGTCCTTAATTCTTGTTCTTAATTATATTCTTTCGACGCTTCCAATTAAATATGTTCTTCGCTGGGGAATTATTCCTTCTTTTTAGTCTCTGCTATATATTTGTTTGAGAATATGTACTTTGGCAAATTTTAATTCTAACATATCAATAAATTCATATAATTAGATCCATGGCATCTTTTTGCACCTTCCTTGTCTCCCTAGTTGATGTATGGCTAACTAAACATTGTTGCACTACTTTACTTCTGTACGAGTTTGTGGGCTCGCTCGATCTGAGAGGATTTTGTTCGTAAGGCCTAAATTGTTGGCAACATATGAATCTTAGTCTCTAAAACGTCATAAGCAGTGAGATTTATAAATGGATAAATAAAAGAGTAAATTATTCTTTCTTTCTTAAAAGAATAATTTTTTTAATTATAAAAATGTAGACAAACCTTCTTAAATTTAAATATAATCAAAATGCTAAAAAAAAAATATTTCATTTATTAAAAAATATATATTTTTGAAATTTTTATTTCAATATTATTTATTTTATGATGAAAGTTATATATTTAATTTATTTTAAAATTGAAAAATTCACTGTTTTCATATTTGTTAAATACATTTAATTCTTGTTATATTATATAAATAATGAAAATAAAAGTATAATGGCCAAAACATATCTTTTTAGTGTAATGAAAATTTAAGGAAGGAGAGTGTACATTTTTAAAATGAAAGAAAAAATTTTATAATTCAAATGTCTAAAAAAAATGTAATTTACTTGAAATAGAAAACCTATGCGCGTGACAGGATCACACGAGGACTCTAATTTTGCTCCATATCGTTGCACATAACTAATTGATTTATGGAACGTGAAGACGAGCTGTACTCCTCATGTCCAATTAACAATATCTAAACTAATTAATGCTGGCTGTCGCAAGCTGTCTCTTGCTTTCCCTTTTTGTTTTATTTTATTTCTTTCTCCAAAAATTATTTAAGGTGTTTTCATTCTGCATTGCTCTTGTTTAGATTTATAATAATATTATTCATATAATTTATGATAAACAAATTAATACTGACTCTGTATGTACTTCATCGTACTGCAAACCAAAATAAAAAAAAGAAGGAAGCAAATGCTGAGCCATTCTTATTATTATTTCAGATACCCCATATATATATATATATATATATATATTGTTTTTAAAAAATGCGGGCATTGTCAACCCACATCTCATTATGCATTTTTGGGGTTGCGAGATCAGATATTTCATGACTCAATATACTATTTGAAAAGGAAAAAAAAAAAAAACAAAGGATGCGGTTGCCTGTATCCCGCTTTATTTATTTTTTAAAATTTCTTTAATTGATATATTTAATTTTTTTTTTTAATTTTTTAACTTCTTACGTATTAATTAGGATTTTTTAATTTCACATTAATAACACTTTGAATTATTATTGTTCTTGTTGTTTATTTGAATTCTTACATTAGAATTTATATAGAAGAATATGCATAAAATAATTTAGTAGTAGTCTTTCAAAATGACATATTATAATTCATTGATTATTATCTTAATTTTTATTTTCAGATTTTAAATTCAAATTGCACTTAATCCTTTTTTTTTACCTCCTTTTTTTAAATAAGAAATATTTTTAGTCCATTGTAAACATCAAATTTTTATTTTTGAACATCAAATTTTACATATGTTATTTTTACAAATTATTAATTTAGTACCATTTTTTAAATACCATATCCAAATTTGCAGATGTTCAAAAAGATCCAAAAATATCTTGTCTAAAAATGGGTTATGGGAAAAATCAAACAAGGATTAAATGCAATTTGATTATAAAATCTAAAAATAAAAATTAAGATAATAATGAATGAAATTATAATATAACATTTTAAAAAAATGTTACTGAATTATTTTATACATTTTTTTATAAACAAATTTGAATGTAGAAACTAAAATAAACAATAAGATCATTATTAATTTAAAATGTTGTTGATATGAAATTATAAGATTTTAGTTAACATGTAAAAAGTTTAAAGGATCACAATTAATAAAATAAAATAAAAAAATATCAATTAAAAATTTAAAAATAAATAAATAAAGCCCCTATTATCTTGGTTGAAAGTATTTATATATATATATATATATATATATATATATACATATATGTATGTGTGTATATGCCTGCGTACGCGTGTATAGGCGCACGCATCTAAGTGTGGGTGGGTGGTTGCAGGTTCTATGATCTGCAACTATATATATATATATATATAATATGGTTGCAGCATATTTGACCGTACGATCGAAAGAAAGTTTAATTTTTCAAATAAAAAAAATCACAAATTTATAAAACAAATGGATCCAAAATATCAAGTAAAGTTTTCATTTGTAGGCTTTGCCTGCTAACAAAGTGAGGAGAGAAAACAAAAAGAATAATTAAATGTGGTTCAAATCAATTTCCATTATTCCCTATTTCATATAAATGAAAAAAAAAAAGAGAGAGAGAAAATTTATATAAAAGATCTGTTTATAAGTAATTTTCGTTGAGATGGTATTTTAAGAAAGACAATTGCATCAGATTTATATTAGTTTTTCTCCGTTTCTGGAAAAATTCATTTTGAAAGAATTTAATAAGTTCCATATTCTCCTCATTTCGTTCTCCAATGTGTTTATCAAATTTATTTTTCTGGGGTCATTGGGGGATCAGACTTAGCAGGCGAGTGCTGACGGCGCGGGCTGGGCGATGGACATTGTGGCCCAAACCAGAGGGCCCATAATTCAAAAATTGGAAGCTAACGGCTGCTTCTTCTCTTTTTTTTTTGGCCAATAACGGCTAGTTCGCAGCATTGGCCAACGGTCACATTAATCCTATCTCCTTTATAAGCCCAACCATCTTGTCCTAAAGTCTTCGTCCTTTTTGAATCCTGAGTTCCTCTGCTTTTCTGTCTTTGCATTATCGCTAAAGCTTTCAGTTTTTGGGTGATCTTGAATCGTTCTCAGATTTCAATGGAGACTCCATCATCAACAAGAAGAGTCACAAGATCTCAGACCTTGGCTGCTCTGAGTAACAATTCTAACAGCACCAGCCATATTAACAACATCCCAGTTTCGAGTGAGTCATTTTCTTTACAACCAAAGATTCAAATCCCATTTTCTTTGTGAAGTTTTCATTGATTTTATCACTGAAAAATTGGGTTAACGTATTTTTCTCATCTTTCAGGAAAGACGGAAGATTCTGAAAAGGCTTTGTCAAAATCGAGGCAAAGAAATGGGAAGCAGCAAGACCGATCGGCCCTTATCGATATAACGAATGATTCTCCAATCGTGGGGCTTGCAAGCGGCAATCTCAAGACGCCGTCGTCTTCCATAGCGAAGCAGAAGGCCAAGAACACACCGGGGTCCGGAGAGGCTCTGCTCAGGGGTCAAGTCAAGACCCTCTTGCAGAAGGTGGAAGAAGAAGCAGAGCTTTCGAAAATGTCCCTTGAAAGTCGTCCCTTGCTTCAACTTGTGAATTCTCCCATGGGAATTCTTGCCCCTACTCCCGCTAATACCCCCCAAATCTCCAATCTTTCAGGCGAGGGTTCAGTGATACCTCAGGTTATTGAAGAACATTCAATCTCTCAGGTTCGTCGAGCTATGGTGAAACTAATTAGATTTAATTGGAAATAAATTTGTTTGATTAATTATCTAATGAACATCTTGTTTCTTCATGGCAGGTAGTGAATCAAGGGAGCCCTGAATCTGAAAAGAATCAGATAACCAGATCGCTCCTTCTGGATTTCTCGGATAAATCTGAAATTTCGGATCTATCAGAATGTTCCACTGAGCTGACCTATCAGGAAGTAGTAGGAGAAGGTAAAGACAAGCCCGCTACAGAAGATGATGATGCATCTATCTGGTCGATACAGGTCAATGCAAGCACACACGATGAGGATGAGGAGGAAGTAACTGAAGAAGAAGAGGAGGAGGAGGAGGAGGAGGAGGAAGTAGAAGAAGAATATTATGAAGATATTGAAGAAAATGAAGATAATCATGATGATGGAAGGTTGGTTGATGAACTTTGTGAAGGCTTGAACAAGATTAGCATGAATGAAAAGGTGGCTCCCAAGTTTGAAGGAAAGCACACGAGGTTTGTATACAACAGTGATGATGAGCTTGTGGGAGAAGAAGAAGAAGAAGTAGCTTCGCCTAGCGTCCTGCGCTTGAAGGGCTTGCCAACCCCAAAAGGAAAGCACCTCCGCTTTCCCGAGGAGGACGTAGGACAAGAAGACAAAGCAGAATTCGCTTGTATTGATGTTGTAATTCGTTAGTCTTTCTTGACAGACAGCCTTGGTTTTTGTCTTTCGGAGTCTACTGATTCTTTTTTTTTTTTTTTTGTGGAACTTCTGCCGGGAAGCCACTGAAGTTATGATAGACCACAAATGGTGTGGTCGTATGCTTCAATAAAGTTGTTTCCTTCAAAGAATTGATTGATTTTTGTTTTTTTTTAAGTCATCCAAGCACTTATTTTTCATTTTTGGATCATTCAATCACTTGTTCATGCTCTTAGGATTCTTTTGGGTACCAAGGCCCATCTTAGTTGACCAGCCGAAAAGCGACGATCCGTTTTGGACTGCCAGGAGCCCATTGCCAGTTTTTATGAAGTACCTTAATCACCAGAGAAAATTCCAGATTATACAGTCTTTCGAAAACTGTCAATTCTAATCTGAAATCAAAATTATGGGCTAGTACCTGAAATGAGCCCATAACGAATCAAGTGAAGTCTAGTGTTAAGTGGAAAGGAGGCAAGTCCCTATCAGAGCAACGAAGTGGGGTGGCATCAAATGGGGATAGAGCTAACAGAACCAATAGGCTTCAACCACCCTTGTCAACCTCAATTAACAAAATACTAGTAAAGTGGACGCAAAGTAATTTAATTAAAGCACCCCAATTCTTCTAACTAAGCCGAAATCACACCACTATGCTCCCATTACTAACAACCATAGTACCAGTCCTATTAAATGAGCACCTTATTCATCCAGGAACATATACCATACCTTTCAGATAAGAAGGTGGAATTATCGTCATGGCGCGCGCAGAGATTGACACTCGGGCACCCTTCAAGTCCGTTAAAGAAGCTATTATGTTGTTTGGAGAAAAAGTATTAGTTGGGGAAATTTACGCCCACAAGCTTCAGCAGGTAATTCTCTCCTCAATCTCCCTTCATAATTTCTGACTCTCTTCGCGAAATGTAAGTTTAGTGTTTGGGGCGATTCATAATTCATATTAACTGATCAGATGCGAGCGGAAGGGAGTGTAACTGGGAGTGTTCAATTCAGGGTGGGAGAATTGAGGGCTGAGATTGAAGAAACAAAGCAAAGCCTTGAGAAAGCCAGAGAGGAAGCCAACTTGATGTCTTACTGCATTAATTCCCTTAAAGAAGAGCTCCAACACACAAAGAAGGAATTGCAGGAGGTGAAAGGGAGAGAGTTGAAGTTGCTGAAACAGAGGGATGGTCCAGAGATTGAAGACCTCAAGTTCATTGCAAATGCGAGTACCAAGGAGGAGGAGGCAAAGGAGTTGCAAAAGAAAAGATATGTTAAATTCGCTAGCCCTCCTGCACTAGCTCGAGTGATTTTCAAAAAGGATGATGAACCACTAGAGACACCTCCTTCTCTAAACAAGCCTAAGAGAAAGCCATTAATGCCTCTCGTTCGATGGCTCCTTGCTAGAAAAAAGGGAACCCATGAGCCTGACTCTTTAACGTGTTAATTAGCTCAGAACAAGTGTGTCTTCAGGTGGCCTTATCGTCTGATTAATTTCTCATGTTCATATCCAAACAAAGATCAAAAAGTTTTTTTTTTAATCAACGTTGTATAATTTTAACTCACATTCACTTACTGAGGTCTGAGCTGGCTTTGGCTTAGAGGTCAGGTCTGCAGCAAGAGTTTATGGAACTGCATGTGCATGTTTGAAAATTTTATTGAGAATGCAATAAAAGATCTGTTTCACAAGTTGTTTACTTTTATGACAACACACTACACAAAAATATATATAATTGCAAAGTTTGATGCATGACATGTTATGCCAAGAGGTACTGGTATTGGACATTCCGCCCATGAGGTCTCAGGAACTTCAAAGATTCACAACTAAATCTCTGTCTTCTATCGAGGGCGAATAATGCAGTGTTTATGATTTCCTCGTGCGTACAACTACCTCTCCATTACCATAGCCCCAAATTCCATGTAGAGCCATCCTAAGCCATGAAAGTGCGATATTATATCAAACTAAAGAAGGAAAATGTATATCCAAGATCTCATGCGCGCCCCACCTTTTACATGTGTTTGTGTAATATCACAAAGCCGTTGAGACATTTTTCTTAAACATGGTGCACAATCAATTTGTGACCTGAATGAGCATATCTTGCACTAATTAAAAACATCCTAAATTTATTACACTCATGACTTTACACCAATGCTTTGATAAAGTAAGATTAATCTAATTTTCTACAACTATTTTAGCTAATTAAACAAATCAACATCTTCAAAATTAGCAATCTATATATGTTCTATTTTTCATGGTATGTAGGGACAATCATGGTTGAACGTCCAACTCAAAGCCTTGTGGTCTTAACTGGTAGATTGGCAATCGCTTCAAAATGATGTCCTAGTAGTGATTTGATTGATTTCTTCAACGGGTATTATTTATAGTTTGAAACTTCATTCATTTCTCACCAACTTATCATATAAAGAGAAACAAAATTTATATAAATTTTTTAAAAATGGTTAATTGGCAACGGTGTGAATAGTTTTCTGGTGAAAAAGTGCCTATTGGGGATAAAATGGGTCAAGAAGTGGGCCAAGGGTTAGAAGTCTAAAATAGGAGTGGCCCATGGAGTACCTAGAAGGCAGCCGAATAATTGTGCAGCATTTACGAAGTTGGTTCAAACTTCAAAATATATACCCTCCTACTTGCAGACTTCCTCAGGGTTCAGTCTACTTCTCACCATACATCTCCCAACTCCTAAGACGCCTATAATTTTCAGGTTTTTATTCACCCATCTTTTTTCAATGATCGAGAACAAAGTTTACCCTTTCTTTCTTGCTTTCTTTCTTTCTTTTTGTTTAATGATAGCTAATATTATAAAATACTTCTCAAATTTTGTAACATTAATTTTCAATGTGTTAAAAAGAGTATCATAAAAGAACCCCATTTTTAAAAAACTTAGTCATTTCTTTTCCGACTGTCTGTCATGTACACATCACCCTGCGTAGCACCATAAAATGCTCAGAGAAACAAAGGCTTTCAACAGAAAATAAATAGAAAAAATTATAATTTTTAACTCTATATTAAAAATATTTACATTAAAAAAAATTAAAATTTTAAAATTATTTTGATGAATTTTGAAATAAAATTTTTAGCCTAAAATTTTAAATTATAATTTCTTATACAGATTAAATTTTTAATTTTAAAATTTACAAATTTTTAGTATAATATTTTTAATTTAAATTCTTAAACTTTAATTTTTTTTCCAAATAAATATAAAAGAAGAAGCGACTTACCGTACAAGTTGTCAGTGGCATAACACCATAATGCCGGGCTTCTTCAGCGGTCCCCACACAAATCTCTGTCTAGAGTTCAAAGCCACACAAATCTCTCTCTGTTCTTTTGGTGTAAAAGATATTCATAGCTGCTAGGGGAGGATCAGATCATTCACACGAATTGCTAAAGTTCATTTCCATTCTTTCTCGATTTTGATCATGGAAATGACTAAAATGGTTCTAGCAACTGGGAGGGAGACACTTCTTCCGTTCTAAGCCAAATATGACAGTGAAGTTTGAAGTTGAGAGATCGAGAGTGCTGTTGAATAAAATCTCCCAAAAAAAAAAAGTTCTTTTTTGGGATAAACTTGCATGATTATGCTCGTTTTTTAAGGCAATCATTTCAATTAGCAAATTAAAGACAGAATGTTTTTGGGAAATGAACAAAGCACCAAACTTTAATATTAATTAGTCAATATCCATTACGTTCCCCGCATGACATGTGTCAAGTTGGGAGCAAGGCTCTTAACATAGAACAAGGTTTTAAATCAGTTTATGTGCCCATTAGTTAACCTTAACCAGCTTACATACAGAACCTAAATAATAGGAACATAGCTAAGCCAAGCTAGCATCTTCAAATTAAGAAGTTGAACTTGGAGATTCGTCAATGGTTCAAGTCGAATCTGGAGATCTGCGGCTGTAGGAGTTGAGAGTAAGCTCGAGGGAAGTACGGTTAGAAGCATTCTTCTTGAAGCCATATTCTTCAGTGTGATACCAGCCACCGCCATAGTAAGAAGAATCAGACCTGAGGTTGCAGTAGCCATGGATGTCCTCACCGTGCATAGGGAATAGAGGGAGGGTTTCAATCTCAGGGGCACCATCTTCTTCTTGTTCTTCTTTCAGGGTTTCTTGATCACTTGGCCTTATTTTGTCTAAGAAATTAGTGTAGTTTGAGGAATATGGATCCACACCTACCCATCCCAAATTGTGGCTTATGGTGCCACTGCTTCCTCCTGCCGATATTGAGCAGTCCTAAGAAAAGGGAGAAAACAAAAATTAGTTTAAAACACAAGGTCTAAAACCAAGTAGGAGAGAAATGTAGCTTGTGCTTCATGAAACGTTTTACTTAATGCCAAGTCACACTACAAGAGAGACCAAAGGGGTTTTTTTCCTTTTGAAGTTTCAAGGATTGAAGAATGGAATTGGCTTCTTTCCTGTTTGTTGTTAAATATAAGTCGATATAGTGGTAGCATATCACCTGTTTGCACTCTCCAACCTTATATGGATGCAACGTATGATGGTTGCTTCCATGTCAATACATCACAAACTTATACATACCCATTGACCAGTAAAAGCAACAAATAAAAACCCATATAAAAAAATGCAAAAAATAATCTTCATCATATAGATGAATCTTTCGTGCCCATTTAGTCATCATATGACTTACCCTAAAACACTTCTCCATAGTCACAGATCCATACCCATAGTTCCCCATCTGGCCCAGAGTAACCATCCCCGCAGTAGAAGGTGATGCAGAAGAAACGCCTATTATGCAACAAAAGAAACATATAATGATAAAGTAGAAAAAGTTTGCCATCGGAAATAGTAAAACATGTAAAGAGATGGTTGGTTTATATATGGTACCAGGAAATGGTGGTATGCTAGAATACTTGGTGTGAAGAGTGGGTTCTTGATCAGCTTTCCAATTAGCAGGAGGAATGTTAGTAGTAGTAGAAGAAGGGGGTCTTTGCAGATGCATGGGATTGGGGAGATGATCAGAAGTGGAAGTGAAGCGTTTCTTCTGGCGTTCACGAGCCTTGTGGTTCTGGAACCAGTAAAAGACGTTCTTGCCTTCAATCTTGCCGTACTGCCTCAGCCTAGCAGAGATCCTCTGAATCTGCTCTGCATTTGGGGACCTAACTCCATTGTTGTAATAAAGGTCCTTCAATATCCTTATCTGGTCACTTGTGGGAGTCCACCTTGTACTGCTTTGCCTGCACATATACCCTCCTTTTCCACTTCCCCCGGCATCCTCGTTTGCTTGTTGTTGCTGTTGAGGTTCCATGCTAGATTCAACCGCAAGAAGAAAACAAAGACAAGCAAACAAAAAAGAACAAAACAATTGTTGGATAGAGAGAGAAACAGAGGAGAGGAGGGGTAGGTGTGTATGAATTGGAGGTAGGGAGAGGAGAAGGTGGGGATGGGTTATAATAGAAGAGAGGCACATGGAGTGATGAAGAGGGAAAATCAAAGAAATATCTGAGAGAGAAGGACTGAAGTTGACAGACACAAGTTCATAGAAAAGGGAAGGGACAAATGAGGGCTTAGAAAGTGAAGGGTATCAGTAGAATTTACTTGGATCAAAAGGTATCACCAGGCATATCAAAATAATAATTAAACACTTTCATTGCACACAGAGCGAAAAGGCAGAGAGAGAGAGAGAGACCAAAAAAAAGGTGTGAAATGATATATTTGATGGAAGGAGGGAAAAAGTAGAGGGTTCTGAATGAATGAATGAATGGCAATAGAATGATGCGAATTGTGATTTGTGGAGTTCAATAGGGTTCTTCTTTTGATGGAGATATGGCCCCCCCCTCTCTCCCCCTTCACATATTTTTCTACTCTTTCATTAATTCGAATCAGGAGATACAAAGATATTCTTGTACTTCCCATGGGGATGAAAAGGGCACAAATGTAATATTTTTCATAAATTTACTCTATCTCTCATGGGTCCCAACACCAATACTACATAAGCATAAGCTACTTCCATTAGGGTTTGTGTATTTTGGGTCTGTAGGCCTATACATGTTTGGTTCGCATCTTGTATAGGAATTTCAGAAGTTAGAGCCTTTTCTTGTACTTGTGAGACAGTGTGGGAATAATATAATGCCTGGGCTTCATATGCAGGGAGGGAAACACTACTACTGTGGTGTGTGAAGATGGTACAAGCTATGGGGTTTTCAAAAGAAAACAGAATAATGATGATGGCCGGCTTTGGCAAACAAGCCTTTGAGTCAGTCTCTAGAGTGATGACAACTTATAGGTGTATTACACAACTGCACAAGCTTTGGATCAGTACTGGGCAACGCCCAAATATAGGAAACAAGGGTTTAAAAATGAGAAAACAAAAATTGTAAGGTTGCTTCTCCTGTTTTCAGTTTTCACCATTCAAATTATAGTTTACCCGGTGAGATCTGCTTTCCTTCTCTTCTTGCCTTTTTTCCCCATAAAATATCACACAAATTAAACAAAATTGAGCTATCTGATATCATCAGAGCAAATTTAATGGGATCTCTTATCTGCTCTCTCTCAAGTCCAGAAATATGCTAAACTTCCCTATATATTGTCATCCTCTTAATAAAGTGACTAGAGCTTTATCTGAGAAAAAAAAAAAAATCAAAAGGAAATAGACAGAGAAATTATGGTTGTATACATCTACTAGGTTAGCCCCCAAGTGCAGCTCATTTGTTTAGTTTCTATGCGCTTTAACGAGGTAAAATAAGCTAGTTGGCAAGTAACGTGTCTAATAAATCCTTCGCTTCTTTGGTCTCTTCTACAAAAATAATAAAAAAGTTGTGAATATATATAAATGGATACAACTCTTTTAGTCTTTTACTTGATCATAAATATCGTATTCGGGTCAAGCATGGGATTGATAATTAACAAATGACCGCATTGGGAAGTGTTTGGAAATTGTTTTGCTAATTATATATAGTAGGCATATGGATTAGGGAAATCATTGATCGGATAATATTACTAGCTAAACTTTTCTATACCTTTATATGCATGCATACTATTCTATGTATATTAAGTAATTATATGTACGCGTATTATAGCCCTTCTAATCCATTGTTAGAGTGATTATATAAGCAAATCCCTGTTAATGACACACAATTTTATACTACCTTGCATATGCTAGGATTGTTAATTAATTTCAAATTGCTGAAAAGATAAAACAAAGAAGAAGAAAAGGAAGTAGGGTAGAAATGGAAAAGTAAGTAGGATGAATCAATTGATGATCATGGGACGAAGCACGCGCCCCAAAAATTAAATGCATTGGGCATTAAATGCAAAGGGATGTCATGGTTTCTGGAGCTTTTTCTTCAATGTGTGTCTTCGTGTGAGATCAGACTTCGAAAGCTACATCATTTTTTGCCTCTGCGCCCTCTTCACCTGTGATTCAGCTTTCAACATTGTATGCCATTTCCTCCATAACTCCCCCCTCCAAAGTCAGTGAGTGCAATGTGAACGTGCATGCTCCACACTGCCAATAGATATGTTGGGGAGAGTTAGAATTTTTATGAAGTTGAGTTTTATTTTTGTCATTGAATTTTTTAAAATATATGTAAAATAATTTCTTATTATCACAACAATTAATTTTGAAATGATTTAATGATAGAGAGAGTTCAACCTCTTGGAAAGTGAGCCTCTCCATATTAAAATTTTATCTCTTATAATTATCTTAATAAATCTTAAAATCAATTAATTCAATATTTATTGAATCAAGAGATCAACTGAAATATTCCAGCAACCTTCATTCTTGAGCAGTGCACTAACAAATAAGCAAAACCCAATGTATTAGTGGTTAGCATATATGGCTAGCTATAGCTTCACCTCTTGATATATATTGAAGAAGGAGAAATTTAGTATAGCATTTACAAGAGCTACATAAGGAGGGATAAATTGGATCTGGATCTCCTGAAATTACTTCAGTTAAAGTAAAGAAAAAGAAAGAGAGAGAGAGAGAGAGATATGGGGAACTTCAAGGAATTCGAATCCGAGATAAATGTGTGTTGGTTTATTTTGGAAAGGGAAGCAATAAAGATTAAGAATAGAGAATAGAGAATAGAGATTCAGTTTACAAAATTAAAATTACTTTAATTTTAAGGTGAATTAATGGCACGTGAGTTATGAGCCTATTATTGATTTTTAACTTAATTGTTGATTATACAGAACCTCTTAGAATATAGTTAGAATTTGAAAGTATCAGAAGGAAAATAAATTAAAGTAACTGAATAGAGTAGAAAGAGTTTACGAAGAATATTGTTTTCTTGTGTACTACGGTAAAAGTACGAGATATACATAAAAAAGAAGCAGTCAGGGAAACTGGGATAGATGGAACTATTCAATCTTTCCTCTTGAAACCATTCTGTTGTAACAGTCTAGTCCATTTGATACAATACAATAACGTTTATTCAATCTTTCCCTCCTCATGTGTCTCTACGTTTCAACTTTTTGGATTGCATAATAAGTTTGATTTTGACAATACCATCATGAGATTTTCCCCCCCTTTCCTTGTCATGCATTTACATGCCACTTGGAGCTACCCTCTCTCTCTCTCTATCTCTCTCTCCCCCCTAGCATATAGAGCTATAGAACTTTATATATATATTCCTTTAGCCGCATGGTCACCATTTTTTCTCTAAAAAAATACTTAAATATTTGATATACAATATCATTATATAATAAGTCACAAAAATTTTACTAACATAAATGTGTTAATAGACTCTTTAACCTATAACATTTATTTTAATAAATATTTATTGATTAATTATAGAATCATGTGATTTAATTATATATACTTGATTTGGAGGGAGGGTCTTTTATCTCAGTCTCTCTCTTATCAAAAATCCTGAGCAGCTTACCTCATAAGGGGAGAGCCCTAGAGAGTTCCACAGCCGCAGGGGTACACTCCCCTAGTCTTACGGGTAATCATCTTCTTGCACTAATTTTCCACCCATATCTCTAAAGGATACATCACAAAGATCATTCCATCTCTCTCTCTCTCTCTCTCTCTCTCTAGACTTGTATCTATTGGGTCTCATTTTCCTTTTGCTTTCTGCCTTACCAAGTTTTAGTAGTGACTTTGCAACCATATAGAGTAAACCCTAGCCACAAGAGCCTTTTTTTTCCTTTTCGCTTCCATTTTGTTTATTATAATATATGTTTTGTACGATCATCTTCAAAGAAGCATCCAAATGGGCTATGGCATTGATGGAGTTTTGGATCAAGCTTATTTAATTTTCATATATATATATATATATATATTTATCGCAGTATATAGGGCCAGGCTCTGAAGCTCGACGGCGAGGGTGGTTACTTTCATGAGTTTAATGTGATGGGTTTTATGAGACGAAGTGGAAATGTAGAGTGGACCCATATTATGATTCAGTTAAGTTTTGGCTTATTACTTAAAATATATTAATTGTTAGGAGGACCACACCAGCCATAGCTGTCTTGGAGCTCCTTTTCATTTCAGGCCCTAAATGCTTATTTATCTTTTAAGAGCTAGCGAAAGATGCCTCTGGCTTAACCTAAAAATATAAGATGGTTAATAGAAATCATCACCATCTTCGTTTTCTCCAAATTACTACGAATTCTAACTCAAATAATTTGCAGCGTTTGATTTCGGGCTGAGTGTGGTAGATTAATTAATTTCTTGATATGTAGATGTTGAGTAGGAAAAGAGGATAGAAGACGATGAGGTGAGAACTGAAGAGGTTGCTGATATAATAGTACATATTCCAAAGCAGAAACTTATCATTACTTTTCTCGACACTACCTGGAATCTGCAGGCTGTGGTATAATTTTAAATTTTGAATCTTTTATTTCATCGTATTCTTGTTGCCTGAGAGGTACTCAATTTGATTTCTATTTGAATACCATGCATTGTTTATATAGGATACATATATATATACCATTGTCTTCTTCGTCTTGGGAAAAAATTTCAATTTGATGCCTTATTTGCGAACTAATTATATAAACTACAGCAAATATTGTGCAAACAAAGATTATAGTTAAATGAGATTAAACGTACATGATTAATGGGACAAATACACACACGCACACACACATATATAAAGTTATATTTCTGATTTTCTGTGATAGCTTTCTGCTCTGCGCAGCTAAAGCAAGATAGCCCATCTGTAGAAAATGAAGTTTAATTATATTTTCAAGAGTTTCTACTTGATGCATGTTTTGACAATGAAAAAATTAAAGTGATATCTAAGATTAATTAGAGCAGTACTATTGAAAGCCATATACATTCATGTTGCATTGCATATATATGAAAATTCTAAATGCTTTTTCCAGACCTTCGATATCAAACTGTACAACTATATGTACACAATGAAACCAAAATCAATTATTTATGGCAGGATAACCCTGTTTGAATTAATTTATCAGTTTCTAATGTGGTGAACCAGTTTTATCAGAATCGAATTGTTCTTCCAACATATTTAAATTAGGTCAAATTGTAGCTAATAAAAATAAGTTTAAATTTCCAACCAAAGTAAAAAAGTTAAATAGAATTTTCAAAATATTGGTAATATTCATAAAATTTGATGTAAAACAACCTTAAATAATTAAAAGCATTCTATATCTTCATCCTAATTAAGCGAGTCAGCTAGCTATGGCAGGAAACTCAACCAAATTTATTGAACAAATTAAACAGCCTCAAAGTCATATGTTCGATTGATTTGTTAATTAACCGGTCGAGTTTTGTTTTGGTTATTTGTCATACACATATATATATGTTTTAAATATTAATTTGATCATTTAGGGTGGCTTTTACAAAATTTTTGAATTGCACTAAAAGCTAACCCAAAATCAACTAATTTGGCACACATGCGACTTGAATAAGGACTTGAATAATGCTTTTAGTACAGAAAATGACAAATTAAATCAAATCAACCCAGTCTTATATATTTTGGTCTAATTACCTTTTTTTTTCTAAATTTAACTTCAATCTCTTCATAGAATAAATAATTCTAATCAACAAAAGCGTAGCATCTGCCTTTGTTTTTTGGAGAAAACAAAATATATAAACAGCCGGTCGGGCCCCTGAAGATTCGTTTTCAGATTGATGAAAACTTTGAAAAGTCTAGTCACGTATCAGACATTCACTGAGCTGAAAATTCCAAATATTGGACTCCAGATATCTACTGTTCATCATGTACGACTTAGTTGTTGATATAATTGTTATTATTATTATTTTTTTAAAAAAAAAAAAGTTTGAAACCCAAGACACAAACCATGTATATTGCCCTGCGAACACTCAATCCAAGCCAGTTTGAGTCTATTGGGTTACACCCAATAGTGATTTAGATATCTACTAATAAATCGACTGTGACAAAGCTTTATGGTTGTAAACTTGTAAGCAAGCATATCAGATTCAACAGTTACGTGTAGAACCCTTCTCATACCAGGCACATTCCAAACAAACCAAAACGTAGCCCTTGGTTCTAGTACATTATGGTACAACACGACATACACGTATCATTTAATCCAATAGCCATGCACTTAATTATACTCCCATTATCTTTGATATTTTTACCCTGAAAGCGTTGAGCAAACTCCATTTGAGTACATCTTCAAATTGCATGCATGCACATAGTATAGGCCCTACGTCATTAATAACTGTATGTTACTTGCAGGTGCCTGTTCTTTATTCTGGGTCAAAATTTTTCACAACTAATGAATGTTTTAAAAATTAGATTAACTAGCCAGTCGAAATAAAAAGTGATTCGTAGTTCTCAAACTATATATATATAAAACCAATTTGGAATTAAATTAATAAATATATTATAAAAATATTTAAAAACATAAAATTAGTCTTAAAAATATAAATTAGTTAGATTATTTTATATGTAACAGTAAATTTATGTGAAATGGATACCAAAAATTTGATTTAGAAGAAAAATTCAAAAGTCAAATTTTGACCAATTTAATGCTAAACTTTGCCAATTCCTACCGATTTAGACAATTTTTGACCTTTTTTAAGCAAAATTTTAAAATCAAATAATCTGAAATCTCAACCAATTCTCCAGGTTCTGGGTGAAACTATTGATGCCTTCCATTTTTTCTTTTTATCATTCCAATCAATAAATATTTAGCAACTTATAAATAATTTTTATATAAAATTTAGTCCATGGAGAGAACTGACTTTACCGATTTATCACCTTGTTTCAAAATATAGGTAGTATGTTGGACACATTGTCAGAACATATTTGATGGAAATATTTATTATACGAGTATCGAAAACTTAAATACTATTTATTTATATTTTGACAAATAAATAATTTTTATATAAAATTTACAATATTATTGAAACATGATTTAAAATTAAATTGCATAACTTTAATTAAAAGTAAATTAAATTACATGACAATATGATAATATATAAATTGCAGTGGTATTTCAAGCGCTCAGTACTTTGAGAATATTGATAACAAACTGTTTATATATTTATTTATGATTGATTAATATATTTATTTTTTATTGATAAAATCTACCTTAAATTTTTTCTTTAAAATTGATAAATATTTAGCAACCGCTCATCCATTTAATTAAAAAAAATCTCAGATTTGTGAATTTAAACAAAGTAGAACCTATTTTTGTAGTCATTTTACACTTTAATTTCACATTTTCATTTCTTTTTTTTGGTTGTGGGGGGTGTTATACAGCTGGGTCCAATTTGATTCTAAAAAATTATGTCCATATTTAAATGCCCCTAGTTTCAGCGGGGCTCAGATCAGATGGCAGGTTGTGAAATTCCAAATAACCCAAAGACAGGATAAGAAAGTAGAGACGAGCAAAATCCGACCACAAGCCAGCTACTTCGCCATTTCCTATCATCCCATGAAGCCATGGACATGAGCACCACCTCCCTCTCTTCAAACTCACCCTCCCTCATCATCCTCACTAGACGTTCACTATTAACGGCGAAGCACACCCAAATCCTCTTCCCTCCACGACATCGTTTTCTCAGATTCAACCCCATCAGCTGTAGTAGCCGTGATAGTAGCAACACCAACGTTAACGATGGTGGTAACAGCGTGCCAGACTCGGTTCAGCCACCAACCATGACACCGCAGGGAGCTGTGGAAGTGCGGTTCAGAAGAAGGTCGAGAAGGCAATCGAGGCAACAAAGTGATGACGGAGCAGCCTCGAGCAGCGTGCAATCTACGAAAGCAAAGATTTTAGAGAGTTACCCCAAGAAGTGGGAAGACATGAGTGTGACAGAGAAGGCAATGGAGTTGTACATGGGAGAGAAGGGTCTACTCTTTTGGCTCAACAAATTTGCATATGCTTCAATTTTCATAATGATAGGAGCTTGGATAATGTTTAGGTTTGTAGGACCGGCTCTTAATCTTTACCAGCTGGATTCTCCTCCACTCTCCCCTTCTTCTATCTTCAAGGGATCTTCCTGATCTCTTAGGAGTTATAACTTCTGAGGACTGCTTCCTCGGACGTACAATTTGGTTTGCCTTTCATCTTGTTGCTTACCAAGATTATGTTAATTTTCACAATACTACAAGTACTTTGATCAGAAGCAGATGAACAAATATTCCTCTCCCCATTATGAAGAAAGTTAGTATAGAATTTGAATTTTATGTCTCGTTATCTTCTACTACAGTAACACGCAACTCACATCCAAAATCCTCTTTACAGTCAATGGAAAATAAATGTGGTAAATACATATCTTTCAAAGACTGAAGAAACAATTCAATGCCGGAAATCCAAAACTTGAAGCAAGCAACAACAATTTAATTAATGAATACAAAATTACACGACCTCGACGGTTTGCATGGGTGCCTTTCTGCTAGTCCTCCAACTGCAAATAAGGAGCATTCTTTGTTCAGTTTAATTTTGGACAGCCAACTCTCAGACAACATAATCAATCCAATCCACCCAAAGTTGAGAAGTTTCCCCAAAAAATATTCTGAGTTCACGGTCAAGAGCTATCCCTTAATTAAATGAACCAAATAAAAGAAAAGAGGGAAAGATATAATCATTTAAATACGTCATATACTAGTATCATGGCATTAATCTTATTGCCTAATAACGTCCTGCATAGTCAGTTTTCTTCTTTAGAAGTGAAGAATTAGAGAATGACCTGTTACACTGTAATCTGGAAACATAATTGTCATTGCTGCAATTTGTGCACATCCAATCTCCCGCAAGCATTAGTAGTGTCAAGAACGCAATTCAATTTTTTCTACATTTTAATCAACCACTTTGTATTTCTGGTTCAACCAATCTTATTTTCAGTATTCTCATTTTGAACATTAGTATTTATGGGAAAAAAAAATATAACAAATGATGCTGAAACCTGAAAGCAACATTCAGAAGAAAACCAACAAGTTTTTTAAAACATTTTTCATACTGAATGAGAAGCAATAAAATATCCATAAAATAAAAATAAATAAATAAAATAATGGTTATACCAAAAAACCTCCCCCTTGGTGGGAACTCAGTTGATAAGTAATTTGTTAGCATCATTTAAGAATTAACATCTAAAAAGGTAACAAGTATGTCTTAAATACATAGGACGCTTATGTCAAAGGCATTAAATTGCCCTTTTCCAAGGAGTGCAGGTGTAGTAACTTGAGGGGGAAACATCATGGGCACTGGCAAACTCAGAGTACCTGAGTTTATACTGGGATAAGAAGGGAAGACTCCAGGTTTTGGATCTGCACTGCCTGCTACAACCTGCTCAAAACTTGCCCGTATTTGTTGCCGTTCATTGTCAGTACATTTATCAGAGAGGGAAAAGCAGAAAAGAGAGTACAAGTATACAGATCAAAACAAGGCTTTAAAACAACAACGTGACATTAAAAGTAAATACATGCTTACTAGTTATCTCATTCATGAATTAACTCTTCAGAAGCCATCATTTTGTCCCACCTTAAAAGTGCAATGAGCTCCAGGGGTTTGTTAGAATCTATGGGACAACAGAGCAACCATAAAAGGGATACACTGGGACTTGTGTATTTCTGCATAGTATCTGTCCATTGAAGATGCAGCTTATGCATTTAGCACTTACACTAAAGCCAGAAAAGAAGAGAAGTTATAGCAGCTGGAAAAACCTTGCAGTTTTTACACTGCAAATGGATTCAAGATTGGAGCAGAAAATCAATTATACTTAAACCCTCATGTAGTTTTTCATGATTTAAAAGTAAAATGAAAGATCGTACCTGTGAACATGATGAGTAATTATGGAAGCCACAATTACACATCCAGTCCCCATTGCACCATCCTTTTAGAATAGATAGGTTATGATTGTTGTAACTTCCATAAGGGAGTCTGGAACCATAGTTCCACCTGTTGGCCATATGGAAACTGGCTGAATGCCATACTCATCTGCCATTGCAACAGGCCAATTGGAGTTCAAAGAAAGAAAATGACTGTGGCGGAGCAGCATTGCCAATCAATCCAATATTCCTGGAGCCCTGGAAAACTACTGTGAATAAATCGAGTAAGAAGCTCTTGTCATAGCAATTGTCAGCATGGCTGCTACCTCCTTTGGTTCTCCGCACTTCTCTCTTGATGCACAATTGTTGTTAGTGCAACCTATTGTTCCAGTGCATACAGACCCAGCCCACAGAGCAGCCACAGGGAAGGGAAGCCATGCATATGTACACCCACGTGTCCAACGCACACCAAATACATAAACAAAAAGTAAAAAGATCTCAAACTAGTTGACAGCAAGTCCTTCTTCTCAAGTTGTAACAAAATATTAAAAATTAAACAACCATACTAATACTGTACATTGTTTTATCACTAATGGGAAAGACCATAGATTTATGAAAAATGTACATGTCAATGCGTGGTGGCTTGCATGGCAGGCATCTGTCCTGGAGAGTTTTAAGATTCTAAAACAAAATTACACGGGGCAAGGAAATTAATGAACTGACCGAGACCAGCTTTAACTTTTTTGTAGTGATAAACTTTACAGTACCAGAAGACAAAGCGGGAGGGGAGTTAGCTGAGTACAGTCCAGAATTTAATATCTTTGTGGCAAGAAACATGGTTGCCAAACAGCTTTGCGAGCTTAAAATAAGTTACCTGGACCATACCAAGCTTTAACCATGCAAATCTGTCTCAGAATTCAATAGCGTACTAGTAACTAGCATCTATCCATTTTGCAAAACAGTGCTCAGTTCCAAGCCAATAACTGTTACAGATATGAACCACGATGAAAGAGACCGTACTCGTATGGTCATATCATACACAAGATAACTAAAGGCTGATTCCAACTCATTTCCGCATATTTCATACCAATGTTGAAGAAAATTATACAAACAGATATATCTATGTGCCCCAGCAACCACCCATAAACCTCAAGGGAGCAAACAAACTTTCAATAGGAACAAGAAAAATGGCCAGTATGAAGGCCATTTCATAAACAGGAACTGGACCCTGACTCAAAAACCATAAGCATACCAAATTTATATAAGGCCTGCCAACTTTAAGTCACAAACACTAAATCTCATCATTTAAATTCACTCAAGAATCATGATTTATGAGCGCCTACTGTCACTCTCTTATGTCCCATTTAAGTAGATAAAAATATACAAATGAGAAAATATTTCATCGAACTTGAAAAGAAAAATCAGAATGAAAAGAGATACAAAGCCCCGAAAAATTCAAATTATTAAAGAAACACTGTAATAAACAGGAAAAAAGAAAAGGAAGGTGGAAGCGGGAGGAGCTAACTCGTGCAGATCCAATCGCCGAGACGGGGTAGCCACTTAAGGTCAGTGGGGGATTCTGGTATCGAAGAGAAGGGGGGAATCCTTATAGTGATTGCGGAATAACCCGAAGGCGTAGTTCCAATTATTACAGCCATTGCACTCCCAATCCTCATCCCTTCCTTCTCGCATTCTTCTTCTTTTTCACTGGCTTGGATCAATTCCATTTACTTTCAGAATCAACAAAGGGTAGAGAGTGAAACAGAGAAGTGACAAAGATGAGCCGCGTGTGTGTATATGTGTGTGCGTGTGTGTATATGTGTGTGTGTGTGTATATATATATTCATATATTTTTTCCAAATTTTAAAATTTTTTATTTTGTAAAATAAAGAATAAAATTATAAAAATAATATTTTATATCAAAAAATAAAAAAAATATAAAATAATATAAATGATCCAAATTTAAATCTTCTAAATTCATATAGAATTCAGATTATAAAGATAAAGACAAATCCAAATTCTTTACAAATAGAGAGATACGCATGTTGTGCATCTTAATTTGAGTTGGATTAAATTTCAACCGTTTAAATTTTATAATTTTTTATATAAAATATTACTTTTTATTAATAATTATAAAATTATTTTTATTTTTATTTTTTAAAATAAAAATTATAATTAAATATATATATGTAATTAAATGATTTAAATTAAATTTAGAATCCAACCCACTCACGTGTATATATATATATATATATAAACATTTTTTATGTATTATTTTCCTTCTATATTAAATTAGATTTCGAAAAATATAATTAATTTGTTCTTTCGGACCTTGAAGTTGACAAAAGGTTAGGCTTCCAAATATATTTTTTTAATAAAAAATTATATGTATAAACTATAAAAATATTATTTAAAATTTATTTGAATTATATTTGAAATTTTTTCTAAATAATACTCACCTTTTTTAACATTTTGATAATATTTTTAAAATCAAACTAGTTATTGAATCGATGAAGTTACTTGTTCATAATTTATTGGTCAAATCGTGAATGAGGTACAGTTAAACTGATAATAATTAAATATATTTTTTAAAATTTTATACATTAAAATTTTAATATAACAAATAAATATGAGCAAATTTTAAATATTTGATTATTAACTCAATATTTTTTAAAATGTTTGAGAGATTTTTTTTAATTGAAAAATAAAAATTACTTATAATTAAAAGTTAACAATATTTAATATTAAATTTTTAGAGTTCTTAAATTGTATAAAAATTATATTTATCATTAAACAATATCAATTTTAGCCAAATATTTTTATATTTAATAAAAAGAAAACATAAAAAATAACCAAGTATATGCTTTTTATTTATTTTATATATTTTTTTAAATTTTTTTATATTTCAATCTCTTCTTTTTTTAGTATTTTTTATTTTTAATTTGTCAAATTTATTTAAAATAAAATATCATATTATATAAAAAAAATTAAAAAAAAAATGTACAAACCGGTTCAAACCGATTTTCAACCTATTCAATTTTGACTTATTCAATCAGTTTTTGATCGGTTTAATCGGTTCTTTGCTTGATCGATTTTCTGAGCCAACTGGACTAGAGCAATGACTGGTTCCTGGTCCAACTAGTCGAACTAACCGGTTCTGTCCAGTTTTTTAACAATGCATTTTGATGTATATATTCTTGGTATTAATTGTAATTTAGCTAAATTTAAAATAAACATCTAATGTATTTTATTTTATATAATTGTAATATGCTTTTAATGTAAAAACAAATAATATTGCATTTAAAATTTTTTTTAAGTACTTAAAGGTATACTATTTTAAAATTGATGTGTATATTTTTAAACTTTTAAAATTAGTTTTAAGATGCAAATAATATCTAATTAAATATTGGGCAAAACATTATTATTGGACATTGGCTTATTTTTTTATTTTCTATCTTATTTGGAAAATAAAAATAAGAAATCATGTATGATAGTCCTAAAAATTAAAGCTTTATTTGATAAGCTAAATTATTTTAATTGAAAATAGAAATGTGAATAAGAATAGGAATAGAATAAAATATAATAGAATAAAATAGAATATTATAGCTAAAAACATGCTTGATATGCACTAAAAATGAATGGGAATGAAATTATATTTTTTTATTTAGTATGATAGAAATAGAATAGGAGTGGAAACAAGGTGTAGAAAAATGTTAAAAATATCACTTATCTAAAAAATCCTCACTTGCCAACATATATTCAGAAAGGAAAGGTATAAAAGTGAGCCATACAAATAATGCAACAGCAAACTTGAGCTTGCTATCTTCTCCTCTACCTTACATTGTTGACTTTTGACCTTAAGAGTGGCCTTTTATAGTGTGAATGGTAGAAGGGAAGCAAGAGGAGTAAAACACAATAAGAGATAAAGACTTTCTTTACTATAATCTCTCTAGATTGAGTGGATGGTGGCCAAAGGATGAAGAAGTAACATGACACACTAGGTGAATCAACCTCTACAAGTGGTGGATGATGTCTTCTTTATCAAGCAGTGTGGGTATAGAGCAACTCATATTTGGAACATTCTAACATAGGACAGGGGCAAGATGGGAAAAATATTAGGCTCTTCCAAACAACTAGCCTCTTTCCACCATTACACTAAGGTAGTTAGCTCTTTTATGTTTTTGAGAAAATTAATCATTTCATCTTCATAGTTTAATCTAATTTTTAATTTAGTCCTATGATTTTTTTTTTTTTTGAATTGCTCTTTATAATTTTCACCATTATAAAGTTAATCCTTTCACTTGTAAAACATTTACAAGTTAATCCTTCCCATCTCTAGGTGGCTAAATGGCAATTAAATGTGGCCTAGATGGCAGATGGTAGTATGAGATGGATGCCATGTAGATGAAGGAGAAAGAGGACTCACTAAAACATATAGGGACTTAAAAAAACTAAATAAATCTATATGCACAAGGACTCCACCATTGTTACCAACAACACTTCATTGCTTACTCATCTTTCTATAAGCATACATTAAAGCTTCCTTTCCTTAAAATCCATACTCTTACAACTTCACAAGCCTTAAGCTTTTGCCATCAACTTGTTTTGCACCCAAGCATTTGAAATAGGAGCTTTCCATCTTTACCTTCATGTTTTTTACTGCTTCCACTCGCTTGCATTCTCTTTGTTCCTTCCACAACTTGGTTGCAACATCCTCAGTGAGTTTGTCAACACCCATCAAGTTCTGGGATGCTCCTTAATCCAAACCCAATACCTCATAGTTCATGTCAGAAATCAGAAGAACGAGGAGTATAAGTGTTATCTATATCATCTCAAGTAGGTGTCCATGGTTGCTACAATGTTCTTGAACATGTGGGAGAACCTTCTTTGTGGGTTGTTCCTGAACAATGGCAAAATGCTTTCTATATATTTTTGTGAATGTAACTCAAAAAATCAATGCATATAGCTTATTTTCACGTGTAGGTGATCACAGTTACAACCTCACGTTTTGACTTCGTACTAACTAACGAAAGAAAGATAGAACTAGATAAATTCTCAAAAGAACAAGCAAAAACTATGATTCCTCTTTCTACCAACTAGTAGACATCATTTGGCTGGGTCTTGCCAAGAGTTGCTAAGAGCATATGCCATGAATTCCATATGAGATAAATCAATTCTAACCTCGGCTCAGGAGCTTCCTTAAGCCATATTCTTACTGCCAAAGTTAGCCCAAGGGAGGAGCCATCCTCTCAGGAAAGGGACAGAGCTGGGAGAGGTATAAAGTGCTCAATGAAAGGAGAGGAGGGAAAGGGTAGCTCCACAACAACAAACACCAGCTCAAGGAATTCTTGGTCAACCTAAATGTAGGAAATGCTCCAAGCAGTCATGCCTTCTTCTCCCTTCTATGACTTTACACTTTATTTCAACTAATTTTTTGGCTTTTGGCACAAAAAGATCACATCTCTGAAAGTGACAGTATCACTGGCTGGTTAGCAAGGTCAATTCTTTGCTTGGTTCATAAGAGGATCAGATATCAAAGTGCACTCAAATCCCTTGTAGTCATTAATATAAAAAAGATGCACTTTTATTTTATAGAGAGTACACATGCAACTTTTAGAGGGCACAACTTCACTCTCCATCATACTATATATATATGTATGTCCATGCAACTCTTATGTTTTTTTTTTTAAGACTGAGAATGAACACATTGCTCTTCTTGTTCACCTAGATTGAATAATTAAAAGGGATAAGGCATATCATGCTACTACTTCATTCTCTTTCTCTACTACATTTTCTCCTAAAAAGTATTATGTTTTCTTCAGCTTTAGATGTGAGATACTTGCACAATTTTACTAGCCATCTTTATACTGCATTATGTTAGAAGCAAATATTAATCTACATAGATAAGGAGTTTCACAAAGATATCACATGGAATGCTTTGTCAGCATCTCAAGTGGGAGAACCTTGTCTACAGAGCAATCACATAGTTAACATGGGGTATCAACTTGGGCCAACAATAATTTATATGAGTGGTTCACACCCCAACTGATGCAAGTGCATATGCTACATTTTTCAACACAAATGGCAGTATGACCAACCAAAAATCCTTTTTACCCAAAAGGTTTATAAAGAGGAGTTGAAATCGTATCCACTGAAAGATGAAGATGAGAAGAATTACTAGTTGAAATCGATGAAGATAAGCCCTGCTAATTGTATTTTTGCCCTTTTGTGCGTCTTGCCTCTTATGTTTGTTCACTATGTGTTTTTACGTCTTGTGATACTTGTAGTTACTTGTGTCTGATAGGTTGTTTGTAAGTCCCTCTACATTTTAGCAAGTTTCCTTTTTCTTTCATCTACATGGCATCCACTTCAAACCATCATTTACCATTTAGGCCACATTTAAATGCCATTTAGCCATGTGGAGATATGAGGGATCAGATTGTAAATGTTTTACAAGTGTAAGGATTAACTTTGTAATGGCGAAAATTACAAGAAATAATTTAAAAAAAATTATAGAGACCAAATTAAAAATTAAAGTAAACTATAGGGTTTAAATCATTAATTTTTCCTACATTTTTATGAGTCTCATCCCTTGTGAGTTGAAGGATACCATCATACCAAACATGCAAAACATTTCACTTTTATTTCTTTTCTCATTTTGTAAAAGGCCTTTCCAATTTATCAAATGAAGCCTAAATTTTGATTAAAAAATATTCATTGCTCTTTGTATAAAATAGAAGTGCATTTGGTGCACCTTTTTTATGAGGAAAACAAAAAGTATAGAGAGAAGGAAAATTTACTCTTGTTAGAACATCAACGAATGAACAAATTGCTTTTGAACGAGGATTATGATAGATATTAACTTAAAAATAATATGGAAATGAGAATCGGAGTAATTGAATTTTAGCATCATTTGATCATGATGTACTTACCATGTTATGTACAAGTCGAAATTTGATAAAAAAAAGGATAGCAAAAGAAATTGTAAATTACTTTATTTGTCTGTAACTCTCTATATTCTCATGAGTCAATCCACTCGTAATTTAAAAACCGGGAAACACAAGAGAGAGAGAGAGAGAGAGAGGGAGAGAGAGAGAAGTAAAAACTGAAAAGCAAAAAGGAAAGGGGGGCAAGGGAGCACCTACTGATTGTCTCAGATTTTCGTTCAGATTGCCTTCTTTTCCATAAGAAAGACGGAACGCGTGCCGCTTGGAAGAGCACGATCCAACTCCGACCACCGACGATCTCATCCAAGCAGGTTCCCTATCTCCCTTCCCCCTATTCTGTCTTCTTCAATTCTATCGGTATTTTGTCTTCTTGAAGATTCCCTCTGAATTCTCTCTGTTTACCCCTCGCCTTCTTTATTTTAACGGTCTGAGCCTGCAATGTTATTTTTTAGCTAGTTATGGTCGGTATTTAGTTTTAACTCTGTCCATTTGTTTCTGGGTTAGGGCTTAATTTCATTTTATTAGATCACTTTAAAGTAGCAAAAACCCAAATTTGTGGCATCTCAGTTCGTTCTTTTCCTGTCAATGTGGTTCTTTAGGGTTTTCTGAGTTCATTATATCAAGATAACTATTTGATGTATTGCTTCGATGATGGGTGCTGGTTGGAATGCTTCGAAGGATCTTTGAACTGGTAATAGCTTAAAATTTTGGCTTTTTTTTTTTTAATAAAAAAAGGCTATATCAAAGGTAATGTTACAAGCATTGGCATTCAAATGCACCAACGTCAATTGTGCCTTCCTGTGCTGCTTTGTATTATTAGCAACGAAGTAATTTTTTGCAACAAAAGTGTAGCTACACAGGAGTAACTCGCTTTGCTTTACTTTGCCTTTTCCCGTGACACCTAGGTTGAACAATAAGTGTAGTTAGATACAATTATGCTAGTAATCATCATAAAGTAGGTAGCTGCCAATAGTTCCTGCAGGAGACTAGCTAAACATGGGTTAAGACAAATCTGTATATCGGTATATGTGCTGTATGGTGAAGGCATCGTCAATTGGTAACTGGAAAAATGATTGATATAGACGTCCTGCTGATATGATTTGATGTCTAGAGAACATTTAATGTCTTATATCAATTAATTTTTTTTTTCCAGAGTTAGTACAAAGTTGGATGATATAAATTTTCTGAAGCTTCAAAACAACAGCATATACACTTGATACACTTTTTGTTGTATTATATAAGACTCTTAAGTGATGTTAGATTCTGTAGAAGTACTGGAGTGTATTTATGAGTTATGAGTTTAATATGGTTAAATTGTTTGTATAATTAAAGTGTAGACTAATATACATATGAAATAAGGTGTGCTCTGAATTTGGTTTGTTCCAGTATGTTGTGTCCATCGTATTACATTGCTTCCTTTTAGTCCTGGAATTGTTTGTTAATTATTGCATGTGGAGTCCACTTCCAGTTACGCACGTTTTTCATATGATAGATTCTTAGGCGTATCTTTGTGGTGATACATTTGCTTTGTGACTAAAATTATTTTTGTCATGATTATTAAAATATCAAGTTCTTATATTTCTGTCCAACTTAAGACAGGGCATGGCAGCAGGTGAAGATATTAACATGCCAGCTTTGAAGTCTGAGCTGAGCCAAACTCATGAAATGTGGAAGCAGGACATGGAAAGAAACCAATCTCAAGTGGATGTACTGCAAGAAAAAGTTATGGAAGTAAAGGCTTGCATACAAGGTTCAGAGGAAGATGCAAAAAAGGAGTTAGAGGTTCTTTGGCGTAGAGTCAAAACTACTGCTACATTATTGACCTATTTAAAATCTAAGGCTAGAATCATGGCTGTTCCTCATCTAGCCCATACATCTTGTGGCATCAAACAACTAGAGGGGGTAGGGCTTATTGACAAAAATGGGATACCGTTATCAGGCTGGTCTAGGAATGTTGATATTTCTTCATTTGACAGCCCAGATGAAGAATCTTGGATAGGAATGAACAGGCAGCATGGTTCCTTAGATGTACAAGATGCAGCATATATAGGCGAGATACTTAATTCCGTTCAGATGGTTGCAGATGTGATGGAAGTGCTTGTCAAAAGGATTTTGTTGGCGGAATCTGAAACTGCAATTGAGAAGGAAAAAGTGACTTTAGGTCAGGAGGAAATTAAGAGGAAGTCTGCCCAGTTAGAGAATATGTCTATGAAATTAGAGGAGATGGAGCGCTTTGCTCTGGGCACAAATAGTATTTTGAATGAAATGCGGCAGAGAGTTGAGGATTTGGTGGAGGAAACAACTAGACAGAGACAGCGAGCTGCTGAAAATGAGCAGGAGCTTAGTAGAGTGAAACGGGACTTTGAATCTCTGAAATCATATGTTAGCAGTCTAATATCTGTAAGAGAAACCTTACTTTCTTCAGAAAAGCAATTTCAAACTATTGAGAGGCTGTTTGAACGGTGAGTATCCATGTGCTCTATGCAATATGCTTTCATTTTATGCCTTTATCTGGTATTTGATCTGCATCAACTAGTGATGCCAGAGCGTACTGATTTCTGTTGTTAACTATAGTTTGCTTGACAGCATGGCTGTGTTTTTGGACTAAGTGCTTAAATTTTGTCAAGTAAAATATTCTTTTGGTGAAACTTGTGAACTTTCAATGACAAAAGAAGAAATATTATTATATTTGCTATTGTTGTTGCTTTTATTTGAACAAGATCTCATTCTCTGATGTGTTATAATGTTGCTCTTGTATCGTCCTTTGTCAGCTTTCAAGAACCACTTCTGGCTCATTCTACCGCGCTACTTTGTGCAGTTTTTATGAGTGCAGCATATGAACATCCTGGGAGTTGCTATGTTTATTTATAAATATATCAACTTCTAGGAATTTGCCATGTTTGTCCTTGTACTTGGTTGCGTCTACCCTCTGAGTTTGAGTTTGGATATAGTTTTAGCATGCATTTGTCCTGCTACTCTCTGCCTGCAGTGGCAAAGTTAAAACCCGGGCTCTTAACTTTTCTTTAGGTGATTACTGATTACTACTCAATCTGGATTGCTGTTGCTTGGTTGACATCAACTATAAATTTATAAAATCATGATTTTTCCAAATACCAACACGATGTATGGGATTTGTTCTTGTAGTTTACAGAATGTTTCAGTATGGTGATCCATACACTTTAGTATTGTGCCTTTGGAAGCGAGTCTCCTTGTTCGAGCTGCTTTTTGCCTGTTCTTTAAATAATTATGTTCTTCAAGTTTGCTGTATTTGTAGGCGTTTCTTGAGTTGTATCAAATGGAGACAAGTTCTGGTCACGAAGGCACAATTGATTTTCAAAAAATATATTGGGTGGTAGAACATTTATTGTAAAATGTTAATTTAAGCACTTGTGTCAGGTTGAAGCTCGTTGGTTGTTACTATGTCAGTTCATTGTGAATTTGAGTTGTTTGTGGTAAGATGGTATGCATTTACATCTACTCGTTTGTTTTCATACGCAATTTTGGTTTCACTCCTCATTTACGAAGTTCATTTTTAGCTAGATATGTATTGTCTGACTGCTTGGTGTTGCTCTGGAGTAGGCTAGTTGAAAAGACTACACAATTGGAGGGTGAGAAAATGCAGAAAGAGGCTGAAGTACAGAAACTTATGGAGGAGAATGTGAGGTTGAGTTCTCTGCTTGACAAGAAAGAGGCTCAACTTCTGGCATTGAATGAACAATGCAAGGTAATGGCCTTGAGCGCTTCAAACATGTAAATGCTATCGTACTTTTCAGATTGCTTGCATCAGATGCCTCCCCCCGGCTTATCGCTGGAGGCATCCAAGTGGAGCTTCGCTGGATAATGCACTTACGAACATGATTGAAGCCCTCTTATCCAGAAGCATCAAGGAAGGGCTACGTACTCATCATTTGTGCCTTTGTTTTATTCTCCGGTGCCGTTATTGTGCCTTTTGTTGAAATTAATCGTCAAAAACTATTTGTACTTGAAATGTCAACTTGGCTTGCTCTTTTATAAAGAGAGAGGGAAAAAAAAAAAAGATTTAAGGTGTCTATATTTGCAGCAAACGTCGAAGACCTCATCATCCATCTCGCATCATAGATGGCCCTCAAATTGATATTATGATTATGAGTAAACAAACAATTGATTATAAGTAAATAAATAATTTGATCCCTCAATTGTTAAGTCTCTATGGTTTTACGCTTTAAAAAAAATTAGTAAATACGCTAATTAATATTTAAAAGTAAATTACTTATGGCGCATTAGGCATGTTTGTATCTAACAGGTTTGTCATTTTCTAAAATTAATTTGTACATTTATTAATTCTTTAAAATTAAAATCGTATTCATCCAGTTATACTTGTATCACCTTAAAATTTCCAATCTGCGGAGAGTTTTCTTATATATATATATATATATATATATATATATATATATATATATATATATATTGGTAGGGAAAAAATCATGTATCCTTTATGATAATAAATACACTAGAGCTCGCCGTATCAATTGGAAATATTGATTTCATTAATTAAATTAACAAAAAATGATTATGTATGATAGCACATGCACATGTCAAAACCCAAGTTTCAAATTAGGGATTTTATCAATTATGATTTATATCCTGAAGGAGGAGTACTTGTTCAATAATTGAAAGTTGACATAAAGAAATAAAAATGATGTTGTTCAGGAGCTAAGGCTATGAAATTAAATAATGTATGATTTATTTATTTGTTTTTTTGATAATATTGTATAATTTATTGTAACATGCTATTATAATCATCAATTCAGGTATAAAGATATATAATTAATTTTTGTTAATCTAATTGATAAAAATGAAAATGAGAATTTTGACTAATTTATAAAATAAAATTGATATAAAATTAATATTTGATATGAAATTAATATTAATGCCAACTTTTGCAACGAAAAAAAAATTCCTCATTCATTTATATGTTAAATTCACTTTACGAAAACGAAAAGATATGTTAGATTACTAATGTAGACAAAATGAATTGCCACGTTTTCATTGATGTCGGCCATTCTTCAGACCTTCTCCTATCGATCCATTCGGCAGAGTTCTTTTGGAGCTCGCTGGTTGCCGGGGAGGAATCTGACAGCCTGGTACTGTAAACGACAGCCAAAAATGGGCTTTTTAACCCATTTATACTAAAAATATATATAAAAATACCTTAAAAAATGATTTCCCTGAATATATAATAATTTTTTTTTTTTTACATGTTGCTCCACATCCTTGTTAATTTTTTTAAAATTATGAGGAACAAGGAGCTACATGCTTTGCATCCCTCTAATAATTCTTTTTTTTTTTAAATTTATAAAGGATGTAGAGTTACATGCTTTGCATCCTTTTGAATTTTATTTTATTGTTTTTTAAAGTCATTTTGGGGGTCAATGGAATCATTGATCCTAGGAATTAGAGATTTTTTTAATAAAAAGTGATACTCACTAATTTAAAGGGATAGTGTTTTGTTATTGACCTTGGTGAATAATTTTTCATTGAACAAAATCAATTTTTTTATTTTTTTAAACAAATTTTTAAAATTTTTTAAAATAATAAAGGTGTTGAATGCAAAATGTTACATTCCACGTTCAACACCTTATATATATCTTAACCCCTAAGACAATTTTGCTTTCTTCTCTTTTACTTCTTGTTCATTTACTTCCAACTATTTTACTTGATTCTTTTTTATTTCCTTATGTTTACCCTCTCAGACTATTTTACTTCTTTTAGTTTTTAGCAAATTGTGAAGTGCTCTTATCCTTCACTCATGCTCTCATCTTTTAGAGTTTATTTTTTATTCTATATTTCTCTTTTATCTCTTTTCATTTTTTTACAACTTGCCTAATATCAATGTAACAGTGGAACAATATATTATAATAAGTATTAAATATAATTGTTGTTTAATATTATTTTGTCTAATTTTTGCATAAAAAAATTATATTGATGATGATGATGATGATAATAATTATTATTATATGTGTCAAAAAGCTTGTTATTGTTCATATTATTGATTATTTATATATTTTTTGTGGATAATAAAAAATTTAATTGTTACATAATGATATATTGACTATAATGAAATATTAAGATTTCATGAAGTATTAATATATTGTGTTGTATTTTTATTTACACACAGATGTTGGAATAAAATTCAAAATAAGTAGAATGAAAGAGATTATATATATTTATGCAAATGAAATAATTTTTTATAACAATGAGGGGACAACATTTATATGTGATAAATCAAAATTGTTAAGAATCGACCCTAATGTTAGTCTTGAATAGTTGAAAGTCATGATTGAAAAAAAATTTTGACTTGAGTTAAGACAATTTGTATTCGAGTTAGTATATCGATATCTATGGTCACTTAATCCAACTTAGTACTTGCTATGTACTTTGGAGGAGTATATAAATGTCCAAACAATGTGACAAGTAAATTGACACTTTCTTGCCCAACTAGGAGCACCAAAATTGTATGCATACATCTCTTCTAGTGATATAGGCCCAAGTATAGAAAAAAAAATGATGTACGTGAACCATTGACAAATTGATTTACAAGTCAGATCGATAAACCCAAAGAACAAGTCCTTTTGTTTAGCTATTACTTAGGAGATGTCTATTCATTTGAGCCCTAACCTTCCATTACTTAATAAATGTCACTCGTTGATCACATATCCCAGCCAAGTTTGTCCAAACTATTAATGCGTAATACTAATTCTCTAAGTCTCCCAGATGCAACAAAAGATATAATGGATGAGTTTGAGGTAAAAGATGAATATGATGCTCTACCAAATGCCAATCAGTATGTGGACAACAATGTTGATGGTGTTGATGCTGATAGAGATCTAGTCATTCCATTGAACTAGTATGCTGATCAGGTATTTGCCTTCTTATCTCAAATTAACAATAATGTTATAAATGAATTTGATATGTTCGATATAGAAGGGGGAATTAATCTAAATGATAACCAAGAAATGTATGTTGGTATACATTTCCTGATAAACAGTTAATGAGTTATGCTATGAAGTTTTATTTAGTACGCATGCAACACATATTTAGTATGCATCAATCATCAATAAAATATGTTAAGTATTATTGTCCAAAGTATGGTATTTAATGTGATTGGTGAGGAAGAGCTTGCCAATTGAAAGGAAAAAATTATCAATGAATCACGAAGTATGCAAGCTCACAAACATACATCTTCTATATGTTACCACAGGATCAACTAAAATTAGACTCCAATATTATGTCAATGGTCACAAAAAATCCCTTTAATTTTGTCTATAATATCATTAAAAGAATATATAACATTTTTGGATATACTATATTTTACCCAAAAAAAAAGCATGGCATGGCAATTGCAATCGTATAACATCCTGAAATTAATTAAGAGTAATTTTGGAGAATTAAGAAATTATTATGAGAAAATTGAGAGAACTATGAAAAGTAAAAATTCTAAAGAAAATGTTTATTTTAGGCATTTTGAAGTAAATAATTACTATTTGGCAATTTCGTTGAAAATAAAATATTATTGTGAATTTGAATTTAATTGGGTCAATAATTTAATTTAGGCCCCATGATTAATTTATGTATACTAAAAACCATTTATAAAAGCCTAACTTGAGTTTGACCAAGCCTAACCTAATTAAACCCACTTAATCATGGTCCAACACTTAGAAAATAGTCCTAAATAGACTAAAAGCCTTTTAGATCAGCCTATTACTACCGAAAACCCTAACATTTCTATGGCCACTCTAATTTTTCAAAGATAAAACACTTGTTCAGTATAAGTAAAGGAAGAACATTCATTGTCCTAATGCTCCAGCTTCAACTTCTTGGTGTACTTCTCATCTTAATGCTCAAGTTGTTCATCTACACAATTTCAAGTTAGATCATCATCCTTTGTTAGTAAGGACGGGTGAAAAAGTGAACTATATTACGAAGAGCCCAAGGAACTTCAAGTTCCTTGCTGCATGGCTCACGAACAACTCCCTTCCTAACTTAGTCAACCAAACGTGGCAAAGAGGAGCCTCCTGGATATCTGCTTATGAAGTTTTGAAGAAGAAGGTTATGGAATGGAATAAAAATGTGTTTGGAAATATTTTTTGGAAAAAGAAAAGAATTTTAAATTGGTTAGAGGGCATCAATCATGCTCTTAGTGCCTCTGACAATCCCTTCCTAGAATGTTTACAATATAAGCTTTGGAAGCATTATGAAAGTATTTTAATTCAAGAGGAAGCTATATGGTTTCAATGTGCTAGAAGGGATGGGTTATTTCTTAAGGATGGAAATACCCGCTATTTCCACACTGCAGCTATCATGCGGAAGAAAAGGAATCGCATTGAGCTATTGTGTAAAGATTAGGGAGAGTGGATCTTAGACCCCCAGAAGTTGAAAGGAATGCCCTTTGATTATTTCAAACAACTTTATCATGATGACTGGCCTAACCGTTGTGAATTTCCAATAAAAAAAAGCCTTCCTAACTCTTTTAGCTGATGTTTTGATGGCAACCCAAAACATGGTGCCTAATAATGAAATTAAGAAAGCCTTGTTTAGCATAGTGCCTCTCTAGGCTCCTAGCCCTAATGGTCTTCATGCTCTATTTTTCCAGCGTAAGTGGCATGTTATTAGGGAATCTGTCTCTAACCTTATCAAAAACTATTTTATCAATCCTTCGGTACTCGATTCAATTAACGAAACTATGATAGTCCTTATACCCAAAGTGGATAATCTTGAGTTTTTGAAGCAATTCAGGCCTATCTCTCTTTGTAATGTCATTTATAAAATTGTAGCAAAAATCATAGCCAATCGTTTGAAGCGTTATCTAAATTTCCTGATTTCATTCCTGGCAGGCACATTATTGATAATATTATTTTAGCTCAGGAGGTGATCCATAGCATGAGAAGGAAGATAGGAAGGAGAGGAATGATGGCTATAAAAGTAGATTTAGAGAAAGCTTATGATCGGCTGAACTGGGGTTTCTTAGAGGAAACTTTGAAGGATATAGGCTTCAGCCTTAACTTCGTACAGTTAATTAAAAGCTGTGTCTCTTTTAGCTCTTTTAAGGATTTCTGGAATAGGGAGTTGACGGACAGCTTTAGAGCCTCTAGAGGGTTAAACAGGGGGACCTCTTATCGCCTTACTTGTTCATTTTATATATTGAGAGACTAGCTCATATCATCAACGTGGCTGTTGACAAGGGTATTTGGAAATTGGTTACTCTTTGTAGGGAAAGACCTTTCATGTCCCACCTATTTTTTGTAGACGATTTGGTTTTCTTTGCAGAAGCTTCTAAAAATCAAGTTTTGTTAATTAAGTAATGCCTAGATGACTTTTGTAAGTTTTCTGGAGAGGAAGTTAACACGGATAAAACCCATATCCTTTTCCCCAACAATGTTCATTTTAATGTGGCTAAGGACTTAAGCGACGCTGCGGGTTTTGGTCTTACCAACGATCTTGGGAAGTATCTGGGAATATCCTTCCACCATAGAAAAGTCTCTAAGAACACATATCACTTTATTGTGGAGAAGGTGCATGCTACGTTAAGCTCTTGGAAGGCTAAATATTTGTCTATGGCAGGGCATATAACCTTGACCCAATCAACTATAAATACTATTCCCTTTTTTATTTGCAAATCTCTTGGATACCTAACAGTTTTTATGATCAATTGGAAAAGGTCTCGCAGAATTTTATATGAGGATCAGAGACCACTCAAAGACGCACGCACTTGGACTCATGGGATAAAGTCTGCCAACCAAAGAAAGTGGGAGGTTTAAGTATTAAGAACCTAAAAAATATGAATCAATCCCTTCTTATGAAAGTGCATTGGGGGTTAATGTCGAATGAAAATAATCTATAGGCGAGAGCCCTTTCTAACAAATATAAATATGGCTCGGAGCCTATACCTTTAACTAAGAAAGGGACTTGTTGTTCTAATCTTTGAAAAGGTATTCAGTGTACACAATAAGACTTTTAGAAGGAGTTAGGTTAGAGCATTAGAGATGGATTTATGGTCTATTTCTGGTAAGATTTTTGGGTGCCTCATTCAGGTGTGCTAAAGGATTGGACCTCAAAGGTGCTGACAAAGGATGACTTGCAGAGAATAGTGAAAGATTTTATGACAAATTCTGGGGAATGGGACTGGCTTGAGATCAGAAGATGGCTTCCTCAATATATTTGTAATCGAATCATGGCTCTACATCTACCACTTGGCTCTCTTAATCAAGATACTTCCATTTGAACACCCTTGAAGGATCATGGTTTCATAGTTTCCTTTACTTACGCACTAGTGTCTGGGCCACGTACTACATACCATAGTTCTGTGTGGAAGCGAAGTTGGAAAGCCCTTACGTGTCAAAGGTGTACGAGTTTCTTATGGCTTCTAACTAAAAGGAGGATCCTCACTAATGATAGGTGTCTTTATTGGGGTATAACGGACTCCAACCTTTGCCCTAGATGTAACATAATGATCGAAACCCCCATGCATGCAGTGAAAGAATGTAATGGAGTGTGTGATTTTTGGTATTTCTTAATGGCCCCAACTGTTTGGAAAACCTTCTTCTCCCTTAACATGATGGATTGGGTCCATTGGAATTTGAGGAAGGATGCGGGTAAGGATGATAGCAAAATTCGGGCCAATTTTTTTAGCTTTAGTTTATGGACTTTATGGTTAAGTAGGAATCTGTGCACCTTTGAGAATATAAGGAACAATGCTTTATCTTTAGTATGGCCAATGTTATCTAAGGTTGAGGCCTACTATGACTCTCAACCCCACTTTAGTGCATTAAAGCTTCTTAAACATGAGATCAAAATTGGATGGAACTTCCTTGCGGGTGATAGTATTAAATGTAATGTCAAAGGGAGTGCTTGAAGGATGGGGGAGATAACAAGGTGTAGAGGCCTGTTATGGGATGCTTCTGGGACCTGGCTTGGAGGCTTTGTAAAGAACATCGGTAGTAGGAGTATAATAGGAGCAAAGTTATCGAGTATTCTCCGTGGGCTGTGTTTGGCATGGGAGAAGTGCGTGAGAAAGTTATGTTTGGAGACAGATTCTAAATTTGCCCTTTTCCTGGTTATGAATGGTTGAAGGAGGGAACATCTCATGGCCACACTTATAGAAGGTATTCAAGAAATGTTGCGAAAATACTGGAAAGTTGAGTTAAAGCATACGCACAGGAAAGGAAACTTGCGGACTGGTTAGCTACCTGTACTCACTCTTAGGCATTGGGTTTCCATTCTTACAAGTCACCTCCTGATGGTTGCGTTAGTTTACTTTGGGTGGATATGATTAGAGTTTCTTATACCCGTTTTGTTCCGTCTGAGGGTCTGTTTGGCCTCTTTTTGTAATAAAAAAAAATTCACATATATAAGAGGAGGTTAGGGTTCCTTCACGTTTTGTCATTGATTCGCACATAAAAGTTGATCATCTCATCTTTCTCTTCATTTTGGTTTTATTAGTTTTGTGTTTAGTAGGTTTTTGTCTCATCCTCAAATTCGAAAATGGATGTTTGGTTATTTCTTGCATGATATTCAGAGCTTGAGGCTAGAGGAACTATTGAGTAAGTGTTTTTTCTTTATTTTGATGTGTTTTATGTTAAAAATTAGTCCCAATGATTGACTTTTATATTGGGTTCTATTATTGTGTGAAAATACAAAGAAATTAGAGTGAGACATTGTAGTTTCTAATGTTAAAAAACTTAAGTCCGATCTTAGAATTCATTAGAAGTTTGGGTAAGTGATTCTTGGGTAATTTTAATGCTTAGAATGAATAAATTACTAATTTTTAATAGATGATGACTACAAATTTGATTTCAGCTAATTTATAACCTTTAAAGTGTTAGGACTTGTTCTTAACTCTTAAGGAAATTGGCATAATTAAGAAAGGTAACTAGGGGTTTCAATTCCACGTATATGTTCATTTTAATTTTATATTTGCCACATATATCTATATTTTTTTATGATAAATGATTGTTTAGTTACTTGATTATTTTGGATCGTGAATGTGTCTTTAGTGGAGTTGTGATCATATTGCCACCCGTGTATTATGCCGTGATTGTACATTAAGTTATGATCAACCTTAATGAAATATATCGAGCCATAAGTGTGCTGAATGGGGAATTGATGCCAATGACAGGCCTTTTCCTTATTTCTTTTGCTATTAATATGTTGTATGTGATTAGTAATATGGGATAGTAATAACTGGTAATCTAATTAGTTCATTTACTAATTATATTAATGCTTTTGGTATTTTCTATATAAAATATATTTATGTTGATTAATTTGCACATATAGATGAAATTTTCTTTGGTTACTTAAATTTATATCTTATCTCATTTCATGGGCTAACAATTTTAGATAAAAGTTTTTTAGCTTAAAAAAAAAAGGAAGCTAGTGGATGACCATCTCTAATTTAACATCTTGTGTGGGAGCTCTGCACTTGGATGCTTAATTTTGTGTATATGCTAATTTTTGTCACTTATTTTGTATAGCATCATGATACATTATATTGTCAAATGTAGGTATTTTGATATTTTGTAATTTGAAAAAATTTCCTAAAACTAGGCTTGAATTTATAATGATTATGATGTAATGGTATCTTTGGAGTAAATATGAACTGATATGAATTGTATGGAGAATTGTTTATCAATCAGAGGTATGAATTATGATATTAATGGTATCCTTAGTTTTGGTTCTACTGTGTAGTTTCTACTGTTATATATATACATATGTCTTTTATGTGAATTCAGAAAGTGCCATAACTATATTTTACATTTGAGGTTTTTTCTGAAGTCTTGATGAGCAACCAAAATTTGTTTTGTAAAGTGTTATGATATAACTGTACCCCTTATATAAATAAATAACTTGTTTGAAATTAAATTTTATATGGAGCAAATAAGTATCATGCATCTGTATAATTAATTAATTACAATTTAGATTTAATTGAATAAAATAACTTTATATCTATAGTCACACAGAGATATCACAATAAATATTTAACTCCATTTTAATGTCTTTTTACTGAAAAATAACTAATTCTTACAAACAAATTTACAATAAATGTAACATGAAGTCATGTATTATTACTAGATATATTAATACTCTTAAAGCATCCAAATATAGTACTTTAGGTTTAAGAAATTTTTCATCATTCTCTTAAGGACCAAAAGGTATTTATTTACATTTATCGATTTTATAACTATTTGGGTACTTAATGAATGTGCTCTATCCATATAAAAATACTTTAAGGTATTTTAATTTCAAATTCCTTCTTCAAATAATTAATTATTTTTTTAAGATCTTCAGTAGTTCAAAAAATATTTAAATCATCAATATGTATAACAATTATAAACATATGGGTGAATTGGACCATTTTTGTAAACTTCTTTCAATAAATATTTGCTAAAATAATTATACTACATTTGTCCATATTATTTTAATCCATAAAATAATTTATGTAAATATGTTAAATAATTTTTCAAGAATTTTTATATGCCTTTTGGAATTATACATTCTTTAAAAATTTTCATTTAAATTTTACTATAGACTAAGTTATATAATTATATTATAACAATATCTATATTTTTCTGGAACCATAAGAGAATATGTCTATTCATAATTTATGCTAAGCCTTTGTGAAAATTTTTATACTACAAGTTATGCTTTATATCAAATGATTTCATTTTTTTTGGATATTATTTTAACACAAATACTAATTTGTACCTTACTGACTTTGTACTTCAAGCATTTGAACAATATGTCCAAAAACTTCATATTTTGATAGTAAATTTAATTATGTTTCAATTGCATCTATCTATTTTAGCTAATTATCTATTCATCTATATTCTTTGACATATTTAAATTTAAGATTCTCATTTTATTTTATTATTCCAATATTAAGATTATATATAAAAAAATGTTGATGATAACTATATTGTTTCAATTATATTTTTTTTTCTGTAATGATATAATATTTTTATTATTTTTTTAAGGTATCTAAACCTCTTATAGAGTTTTATAATTAGTTATGTTTTATGTTTCTTAAGTACTCGCTTTGTCAACATGACTATTTTGGTTATTTGCCTTTTTTTTTTTTAATAGAATTTTTACCTTTAGAGCTTATTGGTCTACGGCACTCCAAATGGAGTTTATTTTCATTTACACTAATTGATTGTCTTGTTAGAACATCAATTTGGATTAAAGTGTTTTTAGTTAGTATATCAAATTTGGTAAGTCTCTTTAGGTCAATAAATGTATTTAGCAATTGATTTGTAATTTTTTATAAATATATTATTTTCTTAATTTTTAGTTCACATTACTTTGTATAATAATCTAAATGACATAATGATAATGTATTTTATATAATTTTTTTAACTATTTATTATCTTTCCTTAATGTTGAAAAAATTGTTTTGTCAAAATGATAATTGATTGATTATATCATAGATAAAAAGGGACTTACAACTAACATATATTCTCAACCTTTTTTGATGACTTATTTTTCTGTATTGTGATGGAGCAATTAAAATATATATTGCATATCTTAACCAAAAACCAATTATAATAAAGATAATTTGATAACTTATTGGCCTAATGCGTATAAATACTATTACATGTAAAATTATATATTCACATGTTAAGACAACATTTTGTTTTCATAAACATTAGTTTAGTTATTAATTAGAGGTATTTAATGAATAATTCTACTAAATCATTTTATATGTAAATATGAGTAGCAAACTTGTTAATTATTAGTCTAATAAACATGGAGTCATTAAAAATTAAAAATGTAGACTCATTAGCAATATCAAAACGAATTATCTTGATTGCATAATCTAAAAATTATACTTTTAATCGAATTATTTAAGCAAGTAATCTCGCAAATGTTAAGTTGTAGTATACAATTGGTTTACATACTAATGGGGATCTTTATACTAGAGCTTGTTATATATTATTTCTCTCTACCATATCCTTAATAATGGGTTGGTTACACCCACAACCAAAATGGAAACCGAGCATTTAATTGATGATAAACACATTTGTGACCATCTTTGTAGATGTATTTAATAAAATCATATAATATCTAAATGATCCATATTACGAATGAGTAAGCCCACATATATTATCTTAGATACTTCTAAAAATGCAAGGGATTTAGTCTTAACTTTAGCAAGTGATACTTTAATAATTAATTTACCTTGAAAACAATCATCATATAAAAATTCTTAAAACTAAAGAATATTTTGATTCTTCAGTGAATGTCCATATAGATTTTTAATAATTTTTTACACTATAATTAATTTGGGATATCCTAATTAGTCATGTTAAATTATAAATGCATTTGAATAAGTAAACTTTTAATTTATTATAATATGTCTTTTAATTATATTAATATTTATACAGTACCAATTGAGCAAGGTACTTAAATTTTTCAATACATACTTCTTTCTTGATACAATAATTATGATATATTAATTATGATTTTTCTCATTTATAGTTTTAATATGATATTCATTATTGTATATATATATATTTGAAACTTAATAAATTTTGTTGGAACTCAATAGAAAATCATAGATCATCAATAATAAACTTTGTTATTGTTGAATAATAATATAATAACTGTTTCAAAACTTTCAATTAGTTGTGCAATACCTGATATAATATTAACATTAACATCATTTATTCTCAAATGATAAAAATATATATTTTTCTTTTATGTAATATCTATAATACATATATCTTTATTATTAATCTTATGTCTAACCATAGAATAAGAAATATCTACATTGATTATTTGGAACTAAACCATATTTTATTTTGTTTAGTTCTTCTAGAACTAACACATTATATTTTCTTTTTATATATTATCATTATAAATTTGTTTAATTTTTTAATAGTATAATATTAACTACTTCAATATTACTAGTCTAAAAGCACGATTAAACTATGAAATAATTAAGTTTCTTTATACATATTTTCATAATATATCTTTTTTAGAAAAATAGTTACTTTTGGTGTATGCAGTTTTTTAAAAATTATTTTAAGAATTGTAGTTGCATTTGTAGAATATTATATGTTCAATTGATAATAAAATTGGCTAGAAAAAAAGATAAACTCTTTTGTGCATTCTATACGAATGCTTGATTTTGTTTCCTTTTTCAAAATTGATAACAATACAATGAACTCACCATAAAATGCTTTTAATAAGTATTTTTCTCATAAAAATTAAGTATAATAAGTTCATGAAAATACATCTATATTTTCTTAATTTATGTGTTATGTATATAAGATTTTTTTTTTTCAAGTGATACATAGTAGTTTGTAACGTAATTTCTTTTGTAATATTTATTATAATCGTATAATTATTAGTCAGTAGTATTTAGTTTTTATTTCTTTTTTGAAAATAAGAGTATACCTATTTTTTATATTCTTTCTTTTTTTTAAATACTTAACATTTATTCAAATAAATGAGTGTTAAATAACAAAAAACGAAGGATTGAATATTTTATATTATTTGTTTAATGTTTTTTTGGCGCTGACTTTCTTTGCTGGACATAAATAAAGGCTTGGAAAATTATAATGCTACTGAGAGCGGAACAACAGCAGAGGAAAGCCAAACACAGAAAGGCAACCGAAGAGTATGCCTCCCAACTCAACTCAACGTCTCATCACAACCCCTCAAAACCCTAGCTTAATCGTTTCTGCTGATTATCTGTTGTTTGTATTTTTGGTAAATTTACAGCAAAATGTCTCACTCGGTGCCCCTTAGAAAACAAGGTGATCATCAGCCCGATGATGGCTCCTCTGCCACAAAGCTATCTCGTCTCAAAATTGCATTACCTTCTGAGGATGCCGACAAAAGGGTACTCTCTTTCTTCTTAGTTTCCATTACCAATTTCTAAACCCTAACACTCCCACCTTGTTGTTTCACTCCTTTTTCATTTTGAATTTTGAATTTTTTGTTGCGACGGCTGTGCATGGGTTTCTGTTGATTCTTCTGGATGGTGAATTGAATTGGGAAGTTTGGTTTATTGTTCTTGGAAATTTGATCTCTTTTTTATAAACAGTTATCGTTTCTGGATGTTGCAGAATGCGACTAGGAGAGTTAAAGATGTTGAAATTTGTGTTCCAATAGTATATGGGACTATTGCATTCTATCTTGGGAGGAAGGCTAGTGAGTAAGTTCGACCGCTGATTGAGTCCCTTCTTTTTGATGTGTTTATTAATTTTGCGATTGTCTCTTATACCTCATTGCTTCTAGGTCTCAATCACATAAGTGGACGGTCTATGTACGTGGGGCATCAAACGAAGATCTTGGGGCGGTGATTAAGCGGGTTGTATTTCAATTGCATCCTAGTTTTAACAACCCTACAAGAGCTGTTGAATCACCCCCATTTGAATTATCGGAATGCGGTTGGGGTGAATTCGAAATAGCCATCACCCTCTTTTTCCACAGTGATGTCTGTGATAAACAGTTGGATTTGTGAGTTGTTTATTCTAAATTTCTGATATTAATGCTCGGTTGACTAGTCCAGAATTCATTTTTAACATTTTATAACTAATTACTGGATTCTTTTCGTAGGTACCACCATTTGAAATTATATCCTGAGGATGAATCTGGTCCCCAGTCCACGAAGAAGCCTGTTGTTGTTGAATCTTACAATGAGATTGTTTTTCCTGACCCCTGTGAGGGTTTTCTAGCACGTGTGCAGAATCACCCTGCTGTTATTGTGCCTAGGCTTCCTGTGGGTTTTAATCTACCCAGTCCTGGTGAGTACCTGTAAGTGCTGTTGTAATTTTTTATTTTTCAGAAGTATTGCTTTAACATTTTTTTCTCACTTCAGTACCAGTTGAGATTATGAATGAAAAGGAGAGAGGTGACACCAAAGATCATCCTCTAAGCCAGTGGTTCATGAACTTTTCAGAGGCTGATGAGCTCTTAAAGCTTGCAGCGGCACGCCAGCAGGTTAAAGTTATTTTGTTGTGATACTTTTTTAATGTAACTACCTAGTTTTTGACGGCTAGAGTAGAGATTAATTATGCTGTATTTCTTTGGTGGATGCCTTGTGGCTGTCTTTTTCCCTTAGAGCAACATTATGTTACAATAATTATTTTTATTTGAAAATGTTATTAATTCCCTGATTTCCTCATTTGCAACCGGTAAACATCATCTGTTCACAAAATAGATAGAATTTGGTATGGCTACTTGTTAATAGTAAGCTTTTTTATTTTGTTCTACGATGATTTAATTGTCTGCATTATTGTTGTTCCTAGTATTCTAGGAGGCTTTTATTATATGATGAAATTTAATGAAATGTGTGTGGTTCTTGCCTATTTTTTCCTCTGCCTTGATCTGTCAGGGATTGTGCATTAAATTAGCACCGAGTTTGCTGTTCCAGTTGCACTGGCACATGTGGATTTCTCTTTGTTTCTTTTGAAAATATTCATTTTTCCCTTTTTATCTTGTATCAATATCTTACATGCAAAACCATTTTGTTATCGTATACTTAGTTGGGGTTCCTGAGCTGGCTATATTTCCAATGTGCTAGGTGCAAGCTCACATCGTTAAGCTGAGAAGACAGTTGAGTTTGATGGAGGGGCTGACTCCGCTGTCGAAACCAGCCTCTGGTTATGATTTATGAATGTACATGATTCTTGTTGAAAATTTGTGGAGTTGGTATCCTTTTATAGGTTAAATTTTGAAGATTTGGTTCTGCATGATCATGGATGTAAATATGCTTATCATCTCAACACGAAAGACTCTCTTTGTAGATTGTGTTGAATCTTTCGATCTGTAGAAGGGAAGAGATTGGACTTCTAATTTCACAGGAATGGTCACGGTACGTGGCAGTTGTGTAGTAAAACAGATTATCATGTTCTCTTTATTTGGTATTCTGCGTAATTGTGTATTAGCAATACTCTGAGAACCCTTCGACCTGCTGCTTCTTGGTCCAATTGTAAACAAGTGATGCAACGTAACTTTTTATTTCCAGCATGGGAAGGACACGTTTTTTAACAATAATACTATAACCAGCTTAGAGATTTGTGGATAATCATCTTCTACCACAAGAAAGCTCATACTTTGTGCTACAAAAAGTGTACAAATTCTCAATCAAGCTGCCGACAAATAAAGGAGAGAAGGTTTACGGGTGGCGTCCTAAGAACAATGGCGAAGGAAACATGAATGCATTGACTGTGTAAGTATAATATTGATCCTTTAAATAAAAATATTGAAAATATATATTTAATTTTTTATTGTTTATCTTTGTATTGATTTATAAATTATTTTTTATTAATACTTAATTAATCTAAAAAAAGTGTATTTTACCAAAAGCAAGAGCAACGCCCTTATTAGAGGAAATGATGACAGTTTTTTTTTAAGGTATTGCCATAAGTTAAGACTTATGGCAACTGATTAACTACGAAAATGAAGTTTAACAAAAGTAATGTTTGATAAGATAGTGCTTTGTCGATTTTTCCCACAGAAGCATATGAAATTCTCCATGGTACCATCGCCTAACTTTCTGAGGCAATTTTGTGATTCAGTTTTTTTATGTCAGTCAAAGATTGGTCTACTAAATATTAACTATGCTTTGTCGGAGTTATCATGAACAAAAAGTTTTTCTTTTCTAAATAAGGTCGTACTTATAGGTCTAAGTGTGTGTTTGGATTGATGGCGAGTAAAATTGGTTTTTTAAACCTTGATTTTGTAAAATTGATTTTGTGTAAAAGTGAGTTTATATGAACGTGATTTATGTTTGGAAAGTTTAGATGAAAAATGATTTTGGTAAAATTGATTTTGTTTGGATATTATATAGCAGAATCACTTTTAAGTATAAAATTACTAAAAATAATAGTCATATTACTTTATTTGATTTATTCTTATAATATTACTTTTTTTTAAATAATATTTCACAAATGATATAGCATAATATATCTACTTGGTTTGGATTTAATCATGAGTCGAGTTCCTTTAAAAATGAGTTAAGCTCATAAAAAATTTTACAAAAATTTTGAGCTTGGCTTGTATTGTTCACTATATAATTGGGTTGGATTCAAATCAGTTAAAAATAGGTTAAGCCCTGTCCAATTTAAAAAAAAAATTAGTTATTTATTTTATTTTATCTTTTTTAATTTTAAATACTAGATATCTCTATTTTATTACTTGTTAAGTTTAATTTTTTGTTTTAAATACAAAATAATTAAAAAAAAGATATTGCATGAAATTTAAATAACTTGGAGTACATATAAGACAATAAAATTTTTTAAAATGATAGTTTTTTAATAATATTATTGATTAATAACTTATTTTATTTGAATTATAATTTATTTTTAATAATATATTATGCAATATAGTAAAAGAAAAAAATAACAATTCTATGTATTATATAATTTCTTTTACTTATACTTGCAATTATAAATAATTTTTAAATAATATTATTTATTAATAATATATACAAAATAATTATAATACATATCAGGTTTAAGCTCAGATTTGGTAGAGCTTTAAAAAAAATCTAAATTTTACTTGCTTTATATTTAAATTTTTTTAAAATAGGTCTATTTTTTATCAAAATTATTTTTTGAGCTTATATTTATTTATTTTGTAAACTGAATCTATCAAGCTAGACGAATTTTTTAACCTATAATCAAGTCTACCGGCTAGGCTTATACATCCAATTCTGGAGTAATTTACGGTTATGCATCTCCTTTGACGGCAAAAAGCCAATTTGGTTTCATTGAAGCTGTTAACTCCATCCTATCCTACTGTAGTAAAAAAAAAAGCCTGCGGTTTCATTTGTGACTTTCAATGGTTGCCATGCCATGCTTTGTGACTTTCAATGGTTGCCATCGACTCGCATATATATAATAGATGGGCATGAACTCATTTCTCTCTCCATCTTCTCTGTAGTTCTTCATAGATGGGCATGAACTCATAGCAATACATCGAGGTCGCTGACTCTGATTCCGTGTTTCTTATATGGCGTACCATAACCATCACCTCTCCCAAGACCTCCCCCTCCACCATTTCACAGAGCAATCTCATCATCAGCAGCAGCAGCAACAACAACAGCAGAACCAGGCTCTAACGTTTGTCAACGAAAAGTCAAGGAAGAAGCCAGTTGAGAAAAAACACCAGAAATGCGTTGATAAAAAGCAAGTGCAAAATGCTTTAAGAAAACGTGATTTTCATACTCTCCGAACCACGGCGCGGCAGGTCGAACGTGTATCCAAACATAATCCAAATGGGCTTTTTTTCTGCAAACTTTGGTTTTGGCCGAAACGCAGGTAACTCAACGTGTTTCCAAACGCAGGCTAATTCTCTGAAAACAATCGTCTATTCGTAAATATAAATGAAACTTTAATGTAATCCTCCCTTATTAATAGAATTTTTTTGCAGGAAATATATAGTGTATTTATGAGAGAGATAGGAAGGGAAACACTTTTTTGGGTCCCCTCTTTCTTTTTTTATTTCTCTCCTAAATACATCATAAATTTAATGCAAAGAATCTTCGCTCTAATTGTCATATCATATATTAAAAAAGACTTACTGGTAAATGCTTATTATTGTTGGTAACCAAAAACAAAAAAAATATTCGTCAGCACGAATTGCTGTTTGACCATACGTCTCATGTTAAATTGTTGAATACGTGCTTTCTGCATGGAAAACAACACTTTGTACCTTCCTTCCCTTGATTGTCCCCTCTACACTTGAAGAGTCTTGACAATTTTACATGACAAAGAATTATTATTACAGTAACTGAAGCTGACAGAATTGCTTGGCAACTAGTTAGAAACATAGGAGAGCCTTGATTGGTCTCAATCGAAGTCTTGACGTTAGATTGATGTTTTATAGTGCCTCACTTTTTGTCTTTGTAAGGTTTTAGAAGACAAAAGGTAGCATGTGTTCACATGTTTATCCATTGGACAGGGTCACCCATCTATAGACGCAAATACGCCTCCTATTGATTAGGTATTATGTTCTGCCCCCTGGTTTCGACAATGATGAGCTATCTTCTTCTTCAGTTTTGTTTATGCAACTTTAATTAGTGACGTGCCTTTGTTGGTTCAGATTGTTCCTTGGATGAGGATTCATTGGGCTGAAGAGTGTTCAAACCCAAATTCTTTCAATTGCTCCTCAACCTTAAATTGAGTCCTCTTTTTACCAGACCAGAGGCCCCCACCCTCCTTTTTTGTTGCAAACCTTGCTTGGAAGGTTTCTTCTGCGAGACCTTAGAAGACTTTTTTTTTTAATACACGGTGAAGAAAGAACTACAAAAACATGTTATAAGATCCTATAGAAAAAAAAAAAAACTAATATCCTGCTGACATTGCCGTTGAAGAGGTAATTGCCACTCTTGAGGAATCATCAGAATTCGAACAGAGGCACACCGCGTACCAGGTCTCCTAATACCGTTACGAAGATATTGTAAATCAACATTGGAAGACTTAAACCTCTTCTCTAAAATTTAACAATTTTTTGCTTGTAAGACCTTAGTACCTCTCCTCTAATGCAGTATATCTCTTAATTTAACAATGTTTTTGTTACAAATTTAACAACCTTTGCAGAAGAAGAATTCAATATTCAAGTAGTAATGGGCATTGTTAGAACTGGTATCATATAGAGAAGTGCTAGTTGCGTTATTATTTTGAAGAAGGATTTTACATTCAAGTAGTAATGGGCATTGTTAGAACTGGTATTACATAGAGAAGTGCTAATTGCGTTATTATTTTCACGTTTGTCCATTTAGCTAAGGAGAAGAAGAAGAATTTAACATTCAAACAGTCATGAGCAACCATTGGATATCATTTTCTAATCATAGGTGGCAACTGTTTTAAAATGAGATAGTTAATTAATTTAAATTAGTTAGAAACTTGAGAGAAAATATAAGGAATGACAACAAAACTACAGTAGAATCATCCCGTAAAGAATCAGACGCGTGTTCTTTGCTCTTACAAAACAGAAGCACATGGTACTCTTGTTACAGGAGTATCTAGATCATTCAGATTTAATTTGGATGGTTTAGATTTTATTTTTAAATTTTTTTAACATCAAACATTATTTTTTTATAAATTGACAGTTAAAAAACTTTATTTATTTTACATTTTTCTTCTTTTAAAATTTTAAAAATTAAAAATAAAATATGGACCTTCCAAATTTAAATCTAAAAAGTCCAAATGCTCGTATTCTTGTTTTGTAAGAGCAGAGAATTCAGACACTAAAGAATCATGTAATCTTATTTTTAATACTAATTGTTAGGTTGAATACTTATCACTAAACAAGAAATTATAGTTGTTAATCATATTATAATTCATATTTAATTGTCCTTCATTCAATTGCCATATTTTAATTATGAATGTTCTGTTTGGTTAGAGGATGTAATAATGAAAGGAATATAAAATATGGATAAATTGGATAAAAATGACTATTTTATTCTTATTTTTAAAAAGATAATTTAATGGATAAAATAATAAATACAAAAATATAATAAATATTATATAAATTATATAAAAGGAGTGCCTTCGGAAAACACTAAACGAAGCCTAAAGTCTCACACCTGAGTCCCAGTCACGAAACAATTGCTACTGCACCTTAACCGACACATCATTATTCTAGTAGATATGCCTTCCAATGAATTTGAAGTAGTTTTAAAGTACCAAAATTAATTTACAATCTTGGATTGTGGATTGTGCCGTATATTCATGCACGTGCCGTATATTTATGTCCTTGCAATGCAGAAGAATATAATATTGAAAGTTGGAAGAGTTGTAAATGACTACAAGTTACCAATTTCTACTTGAACGTTCATGCGCTAGCGGAAGTCGCTCCTGGATGTGTACATAAACACAAAAGCAATGCAAGGAGCATAGTTAAGGTGATCATGTGATGCGGCCATCAAATATATCTTTTTAGGGCCTCGGAACGTGCCGATAACCCCTCTTGTGATAAGGCTACAGATACTAATGGTTCTTATTTTAGAACCCGTATCTTCTTTTTCGTCATACCCTTTTTCCATATTCATACTTGATTCTTGTGTTCCTGTGTTTCAGCGGCACCACATGGGCAGTTCAGATATGTGAGACATTTCCCGAAACCAGCTAGAACATGAAGATCTCGAAAAATTTGTCAGTATATTTTTTGCACTCAATCTGAGTACAGTAAATTAGTATAATTTTAATAAAATAGGTATTATAGTCAAAGCTGCACTGAAAATCTCTGATTAATATGCAGCTTAACTTCTAGACATAATTAAATTTGCCAGCCTCTGGAGTATTCAATTTCGAGTTCTCATTAATCTAAAAGTACTTATTATATGTTTAAGTATTGTACTCTATGTGTTTGATTAATTGCTTGTATAAGTTGAGAGAATCTGACTACTCGAAGAAATGAATATAGGAAATGAGATAGAAATGATGGACCACTGATAGCAATCTAGGGGAAAAACTTACAAACGTGGGTGCAAATTCCATGTCAATTAAGCTTTTAATCACTATTAGAACTGATATTGTATATTGGGAAGCTACTAAGTATAATCTCGTCATAAAAAGTGTCAGTACTTCGTATGTTGAAACTTCTGCTTCGTTATACACTAAAAAAATTGTGCTAGACCCTCTAGGATAGTTACTTTGTCGAATAAATTGCATTAGGGGCAATATTCAATGCAAAATTCTAAAAGCAAGGGCGTGATGACCCTTTTTTCTTTTTCTTTTACTGCATAACTAATGCCAACAACAATCTGTTTCTTTGGAGAGAACATAAGCATAGAGTTCAACAAACTTCCTGGTTCGTTTGCTCAGATTGACTAGTGCAGATATTTTTCAACTTAATGGGGGTAAGTTTTCAATTCCATTAATTTAGTTTTAATTAATTTACACCATGATCAAGTTCATTCAATGTGTTCTAGTTGCTGTTAGATTATAGAAAAACAAATGCAAAAAGTTTAAAAGGGCTGAATTTTTAAAATACTTGCCAAATCTTATATTCTGCCATTGATTATGTAGATCGAATTTAATTGTAGATTAACTTTTACTTCTATGTTAGCTAACTGCTGAGTGTAGAATGTAATTTGACAGTGAGGAAAAATAATTTGATAGTGGTCAGTTTTCCTCCTCGTTATTGAATTTATTGTTGGATTAAGAAGTTTTATTCTTTTTTTTTTTTTGTTTTGGTTCTTTGTATGTGGAATCTCTAACAAATAGAAGTATTAAATTAGATGTATTGTAAATTATATGAAACTGTTGTTAAAATCTGTAATTCTGTCTTACCCTGAAAAGGTTTGAAGATTGTGTCATGTTGTGTGGGGTCAACAATAAATATAAGAACAAAGCAAGGAATGATAAGAATTTGTCATGAACCAAGAAAATTCAAACTTCATTGGTGGAGGAGAAAACAAGGATTATTGATGATGAAATAAAGGAGAAAACAGAAATAAGAAATGGACAAGCCACAGCATGCATGTTTTACTGCCACAGAATTTTACGCGCATAATTAAAAGAAAAAATTGCATCAAAAGACTCATATAATATAAAATTTATAATAAAAAATCTTAAAAATTAAAATTATTTTTAAAAACTATTATTATTATTAGATTTTAAAGGATTTACTATCAATTTTAAAAAATTTATTACTGTATGTAAGAAAGTTCAATAATAAATTCTCTAAAATTAATAGTAAATTTCTTAAAACTTAATAGTAATAATAATCTTTATTGGTAATTTTGATTTTTAAAGCCATTCATTGTAAATTTTATATCATATGTGTTCTTAAATGTAATTTTTTCTAATTAAAGTTCTGCAGGTTCCAACTTGTAAGGACAAAAAAAGGAGTATTTGTGCTTTTAGTAACTAGCAAATTTGGCACTTCCTACACTTTCTTTTTTATCAACTTTTGTCCAAGTTAAATTCATGATCAGAATGATGTTAAATATGTATTTCTCTTATATCAATTAGGAACATTTAAAATTTTACTTTCAAAATTTCCTTAAAACCTAAATTATTAAGGTAAGATATTATTATTTTTCTCTATAAGGTAAATTAATTCCTTTGGTTTCTTGTATGAGTCGATGGAGGGGTGAGGATAAAAAGGAAGAGTCAGTCATGTCCCCTCTAGGCGGAGAGCGAATGGTTTGGGTTTCAAGTTCCAAACTGAGAGGTGATTTGGTTCAAAGTCTCATCAAAACCACTATTGTACCGAACAGGACAATAGAACTGAATCCTCCTTTATTTGGACCGCTCCGCATATGTGAGTTTTTTATAGACATGTTTATTTTTTTTCAGATTCCGTTAATTTTAAATCCATCACAAATGATTATTTATAGTTTTCATTATATAATTAATTTAATCATAATATATAGTAGATAGTTCATTCTACTTTGTTTTGTGCCCTTGATTTTTAGACTTCAATATTTAGTAAGGTGAACAAAATCAAATTAAATCAATTAAATTAAACCAACCCAAACCGTTAAAAACAAAATAAAATTAATTAAAAATAAGTTTGATTTGATTTTTGTCATTTCAGAACCGATTAAATCTATTTAGTTGTCAATTTTTTTAATATTTGGTTCAGTTAAATCGAATTAAATAGAATTTTTAAACTTGCAAGTAATTAAAATTTAATAATTCTCTTTTTTTTTTATATTAATGAGATTTTTTGTCAATTAAACTTGCATCAAAATTATCTTCTTTGTGTGGTTCAAGAAGACTGACGTATATAAGTCGTCTATATTATTTTATGCTAAAACATAATGTATGGGATTTTTTTAGACAAAAAATGCTAAAAAATAATAAATTATTCTAATGTTATTATTGGTCAGAATTTTAAAAGATGCATGATATTAGAGTTAAATTTTACATATTATAAGAAATAAAATATTTTTAAAAAAATCACTTTTAGGCAAAAAAAAAAGTATGAATCAAACCAAATAAAAGCCGAACAAAATCAATTAAAATTTAAAACTAACAAAATACAATGAAATGCTAAATTAACAATGTTGGTTTGGTTTTAACTAAAAATTAAACCAAACCAAACCTTTAAACATCTCTAATATTTAGTTAGACTTAATAAATTAGTGACAGTTTAAATAAATATAGGTGTTTGTGAAAATGTCAAAAACAAAATATTTATAAAAAATTAGAAAGAAATACCCAAATTCTACAAAATTATAATAAAAAATCTTAAAAATTAAAATCATTTTTAAGGCTCTAAATACCTAAGTTCATTATTGGAAGGATCTTTGTAAATCAAAACGTTGCACTGCTTCTCTTTATTGACATTTCTCTCCTCCTTTTTGGACCTCCATTGCCCACTACTATTGCTCCCATTGTTGATTCTTTTTATTGATGGTTGCTCTGCCATCGACAATTTTCTTCCTCGTTCGCATAACCTCTCTTTCGAGGGTTTCTCCCTTGCTCGCAAAACTTCTCCTTCAACGGTTCCTCTCTCACCTACAAGACTTCTCATTGACAATTTCTCCTTCATTTGTAAGACATCTCATTCTCTTTATCTTGGTATGCTCTACAAATCCGTTCAAGTTGAGATTTCAGTTTCTACCACGGTGACGATTGAAGCCACTTATTATAGCATCATCTTTAACTGTGGTAATCAACAGTGAGTAGAACCACTCATTCCTAAGGTTCGCAACTTTCTTCTTATTAAATTGTTAGGTATTTACATGCTTCCATTTCATATTCCAAATATGTCTAGCTTTTATTAGTTTGGGAAATTTAGAAAATGAAGAACCATAATCAAAAGTATAAACTATAGAGACTTTGAATTTATAATTTTAGATATCAAGTTCCTAACTTTTAGCTTTAGGTGATTACTGTTGTATTTTAGATTTTTCTTGATTTGTTTAAAACCTTCATACTCGTACCAAATTTGGGATAAGTAATTTTTTTTAATCTAGTAGCAATACACTTAAATATGCTAATAATGGACCTAAAGCTCAATAGTAAAGCACAATCCTTAAACACATGAGTAGTAAATATATTTAAATCTAATAGTAACATCCTTAAATATAATAATAACAATTCTAAAACTCAACAGTAAGTATGCTATGCAAAGTCTTTAAATATGGTGGTAAATTTCTTTAAATATAATAGTAATATATCTAAACTTGGAAGTAATGAGTCTAAAACTTAATAATAAAATATAGTTTCTGAGACTTAATAGTAAATTTCTTTAATAAAATAGTTTTAACAAGTGTTTTCATTTTAAATTAAATCAATATTCTTGAGGACAACCAAAAGTAAACTTAGTTTATCTTTTTTATGCTTGATTATAATATGATAATGGGCTTAAACTTCCCAAATGTAGGTCATCTATTATTATTATGAAATATAATTTCAAACTCAAGTTTGTACTTTAAGGAAACTTCACTTTCCAAGTCACTTGCAAATCAATTGGATGAAAATAATGTTTCTACTTTTCTTTTTTAAACGATACTTGCTAAATGATTTGGTTTTAGTGAAAAATTTTATAGCAAAGATTTAAATCATTGGTTTCTTTTTGTTTAACTTTGAAGCATTAGCATTTTACTGCTTATAAAAGTAATTTTTTTTTTATGATGATAACCTTTGATTTCTTTTTGTTTGACCTTGATGATCACCAACTTCTTCAATGTTATCTCCTATGCATGCATATGCATTTTACTACTTATAAAAATAATATTTCATTTTTATGATGATAGGAGGGGTTTGAGGGCTTTATAATCGAGTTAACAGCTATGTATCCAAACAATCTCTTTGTAAGGAGAAAAAATTTAAGAGTTATTTATTCTAATTTATTATTTAACTTCCCTTAAAATAAAATAATTTTGTGAATCCTATTCAAATATAGAAAGACTGATATAGAATCTCATCTCCAATTAGATTCATAATAGCTAATTAGTATTTGCAAAGTTTAATTTTGAAATATAACAACTCAACATGTTATTTATTACTTTGGATTATTGTTATTAAATATTAAGGATCACATATATCTAATCCTTAATTATTATATTTAGATATTATCTCATATGCATAGATACTCACATTTTGATGAAGTTTTAATTTAATTATTATATTTAGATATTATCTTTTGTGTGTGTGTGTGTGTGTGTGTGTGTGTGTGTGTGTATATATATCTTAATAATGCTAGTAAAGTGATATAAAAAATAATAACCATTCCTTCACATCAAATGTTTGACTTGATAAAAAAGGCATTAGTTTGTCTTTAATTTTATGTAATTAAGTAGTATTTATTTGCATTCATTTATTTATTTTTAAATTTAACTATCTATCCCCCTGTAAATCATATGTCAAGCAAAATACTTTTATTTATTTATTTTTAAGTGTAAAACCAACAAATCTAGATTAAAAAAGCATTTATTAGATACTTTGAAGTTAGTATATAAGATAAGAATTTAGTCATTTACTTTATTGGTAATTAAATGAATGTATTTGATAGCAATTGTATTTGAAATTATTGTGATTGTTATAATTTAAAATATATATTTCAAAACAATGGAGAATGGATTCTAGTTAATTATAATGGTTGGTCATTGGCCTTACATGAAAAATTTAGTATTTGGTTATCAAATTTGGTTATAACCCAAATTGATTTGAACTAGTATTTTTTGGTGCCTAAATTATGTGTAAATGTTCTGACTTTGCAATATTTTAAATTCTAGGTTATCATGCTAATAGGGAACAAATAATCTTTGAAATTTCTTCATGTCACATATCTATCAATCAATGTGGTTGAATAATAAAAGTCTCACCATGCCTACCTATACTATGGTATGAAATTCTTATTTAGTTATCTATTATGCTTCAATGTTTGTGGCTTATATGTAAATGGTTGCCGTTTTTAGGAACAATTGGATGAATTTCATGCCCAACTTATTTGGAACTTGGTTAACTATTCACTTAACAAATGTCGTGTTGATGTAATAGCCTCTACATTAGGAACAAACCAAGGGAAACAAAAGAGAATGTAATAATTAATTTATTATTTCTTTCATTTAATTTTGTATCATTATAGTTATTAACAAAAAATATTCAAATGTCAATATTGTTAAAATTTTTTTTTGAAATATTGTACAGTTACGATTATAATAATATTATGTTGTTCAAAGTTCCTTAAAATTTTTTTTTGTACTAACATATTCAGTATTTACTTGTTAACATGGTCCCTAACCTTCTAGTAAGTAAGTAATGGTAACTATCCCTTTGTATAATAATTTTCTCCTAAAATGGCTAATAATGATGAACATGCATAATAATAATTTTTCTTAGAATCTAGTAAGTAATATCATTAAATTTGATAGTTATGGTCTTAAAACTCAATTACTTTATAAGGACTTTAAATATGATAGCAAATTTTTTGAAGTTTAATAGTAACATTCCTAAACCTAATAATAATGGTCCTAAAGTTTAATTGTAATTATACTCTATAAGGTTTTTAAACATAGTAGTAAATTTCTTTAAATTTAATAGTAATGTCCCTAAATTTGATAGTAATAGTCATAAAACTTAATAGTAAGTATACTCTGCAAAGTCTTTAAATATAGTGGTAAATTTTCTTAAATCCAATAATAATAAACCTAAATTTAGTAGTAACGTATTTAAAACTCAATAGTAACAATTTTTCAAATCTAGTTGTAATATCTCTAAATCTGGTAGTAATAGTTCTAAAACTTAATAGTAAATATATTCTATAAGGTTTTTAAATATAATAATAAATTTCTTTAAATCTAATAATAATAGATTTAAACTTTTGGTAGTAATATACCTAAAATTCAATAGTAAAACATGGTTATTAAAATCTAATAGTAAAATTTTTTAAATTCAGTTGTAATATTTCTAAAGCTGGTAATAACAATTCTAAAATTTAATAGTAAATACATTTTGTAAGATCTCTAAATATAGTAATAAATTTCCTTAAATCCAATAACAATAAATCTAAACTTGAGAGTAACACAAATAAAAGTTAATAGTAAAGTATGATTCTTAAAATATAGTAATAAGTTTCTTTAAATTTAATAATAACGTTTTTAAATTTAATAGTAACAATTTTAAAACTCATTAATAACTATACTCTGTTAAAACTATTTATTCTCAACGCCATATTTTGCCATAAGTATTGATTTTGATTTTAAATCAATTCTTGTTATATGCCCTCATTAGGTTTAGCTTATGCTTTCTCTTTTTTCTACCATGCAGAAACTTAGCACAAAGTATTGTGAAGAAGCAGAAATGACGAGATTGGAGGAACAACTGGTGGGATAAGAAGAGGAAGAAATGAAGGGAGGAAGGACCCAAAAATAAGGGACTAAAGATAAAAGGAAGATAGAAATGGAAGGAATGGAATGGCGAAGGGAAAAGATGCAAAGTAAGAAATGGAAGTAGCACGAGGAAGAAATGGTGTGAGAAGTGGGGTTGGGTTGCATACCAAAGAAATATAAAGAGCATTTTTATCCATGGGTGGTGAAAATCTGGTCTTTGGAGCCTTGAAATAATTTTTATTTTTAAAGTCTTGTTATAATTTTTACAAAAGTTGGATCTTTCTTTGTAATTTTTCCAAATATTTAACTTCACCTTTTCTTTTTTAAATGGTGGAAGTACGGAAGTGCCAGCTGTCTAATGCTTTAAGTTACAATATCTTAAACTAAACCCATCTTTAAGTTTCAACCTCAAATTTGAGTTAGTTGATGATAGATGATAGATAGATAATATAGCGCATGCGCATCTACATTGGTTCCAGCCTTTGACCTTGCCACGGAATTTGTGTTGCTTAGTATCTTCTCCACCATTTTAGCAAAAGAGAGATTTCAGTGTACTTCTTAGATGGGTCATTTGAGCTTTTGCTTGGGAGATTTGTTTATTCCTGTCCGTGTAGAAGATGAAAGGGAACCTTTTTGCATTTTAACTTGGGGGAACACGATGTAGCATTTTTTGCCAGAACAAGAAAATCATCTTTATCAGTAATTAAGATCATCTTGAAACTGGCCCAAAAAAAAAAAAAATCAGCTTCGGTCCCAGACATTTTAAAGAATATTTCTTTCTATTATTTGATTTATGAATCTTTGAAAAACATGATTTAATTCTTAAAAATGTTTGAGTTGCTAAGTTCTTTATTAGTAAAAATATAAGATAAATATATATGTTTCAGGAATTAACGAGTAGCAAGTTAAATTTTTATAGATCTAATTATATATTTTGATAAAAATTAGAAGATATATTTTCTCTTAAACTAATTATGTGAGTTTCTTAGTGGAAGTCATTTCATTGAAAGTAAAGAAAAAGATATTTGGCTTCGGGTAAATATGAGGTTAAGACACCAGGAGCAAGAAATGGTGGAAAATGGAATGATGGGAGAAAACCATAGACACCAGGTGAAAATTTCCAGCCAGGTGATAAAAGAATGAATCATTGGAGACAAAGCGGTAGAAAATTTTATGAATAAGAGAGGCCCACATTGTCTGTTGAGGAAGCAGCAGGCAAGCGAAAGTCCAGTGGGGTTGGAACTTGCGTTCCATTGTAAATAGTTTCTCCAATAAACACTTGCGGTCTGCTACTTGCCCCCACATCCACATGGCTTTGCTTCTCACACTTTCCTCTCTTCTATATCCACCCAGTGATAAATACCTCTCTTCTCTACCCCCTTCAATCACACTTTCTCTCCTCTCTATTTATCTCCTAAACTCTCTCCCCGCCAAAAAGATTCAAAGTTCAAGTTACCAGAAAGACATCACCATTCATGGCCCTCAAAAAATCCAACAAGCTACCACAAGCAGTTGTTCTAAAGCAAATCCTCAAGAGATGCTCGAGTTTTGGGAAGAAACAGGGGTATAATGAAGTGGGTCTTCCTGATGATGTTCCAAAAGGCCATTTTGCTGTCTATGTTGGGGAAAACAGAACCAGGCACATTATCCCAATTTCATGGTTGGCTCACCCACAGTTTCAAACTCTGCTTCAAAGAGCTGAGGAGGAGTTTGGCTTCAATCATGATATGGGTCTTACCATCCCCTGTGATGAAGTTGCTTTTGAGAACCTAACCTCAATGATTAGATAAGAGGGAAGGACTAGACATAATGGATGTGGAGGTGGTTTACATCATAAATCACTTTGTCAAGTGGTGGTTCTGACTAGGAAATTGTTAACATTTTGCTATGTGGTATTGTAATTTGTATATAGATTGATGTTCCTGAAGTTTTTTTCCTCAGCAATGCCATTTGTATCCTTAATGGGTAATGATATGTATGAGGATATGTTATTTTTTGGGGCATTCCTCCCCTTCAAATTATTTTCAAACCCTCTTTTCTGTAACTTGCATATGATTACTAATTTGCTGTTGCTAATATTATTATGAGGCTTGGAAAAGTATTCAATGGAATGAAAGGCATTGTCTTAGACATTCAAATTAAACAACAGTAGTTTCTGGTTTGTGTTAATGAGAAGAAGATAAGAAGTAAAAGAAAGAGGTTTTCTCCTCACAATTTCCGCAAGTACCAAAAAACCTATATTCATGTGAGAACCAGCTGCAAATTTTGGTCAGTTACGGATTTTATTTTTAAAGGATGAAGCCATGAAGGGGCTAATGGTAAACTGATACAACTGTTAAAGGAATTTAAAATCTTTAATTGTTTCCAAATACTTCACTAAAAAGTTTTCAATATGAAATATTAACACATTATGTACTTTGTTATGATGGTGCTAAAACCATCCTCATGCTGCAGAATTTTATTAGCATCAGAAAATGCAGGGTCTTACTGCATATCTATTTTTTACTGGACTCAGTTTACGTGTTGCAATAAGTCATCTGTTATGCATAATTGATCATTCTGTCCCATCAATCTCCTAACATCACGCCTTAGGCTACAATCATGGGATGAGATAGATTCTCTTTTCTTTCTGAATAATCGAAAGTTTCCTTCACCAAAGCAATTATCTGCAAATAGACCAAGCAGTGAAAGAAGTACCCAGAGTCGTGTTTTGCCTTGCATGGGAAAGTTTGCTCGTTACATGTTTCTTCGTGCACTGGCTTCTTGCTATCTCAGCTTGGAAGTTATAGTGTCATAATCCAAAAATGAACATTCTCAACAATGTTTCATTAACTCTCCCAAGGTTCCACCCCCACATAGGATAGAGTACTTGTCCATACAATCACGAGTACTGAAACCCTTTTTCTGCTTTTGTGTTCTTCCTTCTCATGGGCCTTGTTTGGTTGGCTACAACAGAAATGTATTCCACAGTTTATGTTATGGTTGTTATATTTTTTGTAATTATTATTTTATTTATCAAATTATCATTTTAATTATTAAATTACTTTTTTAAAATTAAGAACATACAAATTATTTCTTTATCTTACATATTCACTTTTTATATTCCTTTCTTCTTTATATCATCCAATCCGGCAAGCGTGGCAAGTCAGACCCATATTGGAGTCCACTCGGTACTTGCAAACTATCCATAATTGATCACATTCAAATTCTAGATTACCCTCTCACAAACGCAAGCTTAATCCCCTCCAACTTTGTCCATTTCATGCACATGCATGTGGGGTCTCATTGTCCTTCCAATGGGGTCACCTACACGATTAAACTCTTAATGCTTCTGTCCTTTCCTTGCTTATTGGATAACATAGTGTAATTACCTTGGCCATAGAAATAAAGCAAAATGTTTTGCTTTATTCCTTTGATAATGCTAGGCTGCTGTTGCTATATATGGATGAGTGGGTTTGTGAACATGCCATGAAACAGAAATTTTTAAAAAGGGGCGGTGTTTTCGTGAGACATCCATCTAAGACGCGATATTTTAAATTTTCTCCATGTCCCTATGTCTTTAAGTGACAGGCGTCTCTATAGTCCTATACGGTTCCTGAATTGTTTAGAACCTTAAATTCGGATGTTAAAACTCCACTAATGTTGTTTTGGCGTCTGCTTATTGAGAGGACAAGCAATTAGGAATTGTTTACCATTTGATTGTGATCATAGACAGAAAAAGTAATGATCAAGATAAGAATAGCTGGTGATGATTATTAATTCAAAGATGAGAAGACAACGAAATGAAATGAAAATAATAGTACCCTCCCGGAAATAATGACAACTTGACTACGCCAGTTCACATGTGAAACTACTGAATCTACAGATAAAGAAAAGCCGTAAACTATTGGCGTCATGCTTTTTCTCTGTACCGCAAAATTGATTGATGAATTATTGGAGGTAATCATGGATTTGTGTTTCATCTATGTTTTGGTTAAGTGAAATTTCATTCTCTCTAAGACACACGTTGCCTGTTTTGTATTTTGTCATGGAAGTCTGTTAAGTCCAAGTTCTATCAAGATGATCAGTTATCCAGGTGTCATGTGCCTGCAAATTCAATCAAATCACGCACAATTAGGGGGTAAGGTGTGGTCTAACGAAGAATGGTGTGAATGAACGATGAGTGTTTGAAATTAAATTTTTGTTCCATCGTATAGAAAAAAAATAAAGACTAGACATAAAGTTATATGTTGTTATTAAGTTTTTTTTAATAAAAATAACATGTAAAATATTTTTTCAAAGACCCGATTATATGATATTAAGTTATAAAAATAATATACTTATTTTTTTTAATCATATTTTTGTCCTATTTTCATTAAAAAATTAAATAATAAAAACATCAAAATAATATCTAGGTTTTTTTCCAGAATAAAATTAAATGGTTTAGCCCAAACCTGACCTCACTCCGGCCCACAATCCACGAACATGTATATTTGGATGCTATTTTGACTTTATAATCATTTAGATAAAACCCCACCAGAATTCCAAGGAAAAAAGTGTAGAATTATTGTATACTCTCTTTGTTAGGCAACTCTACGTGTGAAGAAATTTTTGGAGAAGCAGACTGGAAGAATTGTTATTTGTTTCTTTCTAAATCTAAACACCCGCAATCGACAATTGATAGGATTAATAAAGAGCACACGAGGTGGGTTCGGGTGTCTGAAGAAGTTGTAGGACAGACATGTTGGGTTCATGAACACAGCATAAATAAAGTTTGCTTCTCAGAAGAGCCAACAAGGCACTAACTTCTACCGAACATGAAAATTCTCAACCACTGCTATATATCCTAATATCAACTTTGTCTCCCAAAATTCATTCTTAGTGTTCAACTTTGGCTTCTTAATTCCATGATCTCATTGTGACACTCAACAACTTGCTGTCCTTCGTTATCCTTTTCTTTTCTCTGCTTTGCTTATGTTCCCATTTAAACGCGGATTTCAGGTACATCCCGAGGATGGTCCTCGATCATCCAAACTCGGATCTAATTTCAACTTAAAAAATGGAATGCAAGAATTCATCCTCCCTTTCAATTTTTGCCTTTGATTAATTAGTTGACTTCTTAGTTTGGGTCGAGCTCATCATCAAAACACCTGTTTGTTTTAATGGGTTTGAACAAACCATAATCTTTTTAATTACAGAACCTATAATTTGTCTCTCCTTATCATCTGCGCATTTATCATGTTCACATCTAAAGTCAAGGCCATAATGGTTCCTCACTTTCGACTGGCGAGTTGTAACGACCGCAACGTCAAAGGATAAATGGCTTTAGAAACATATTTTATGTTAAGTTGATTATTTTGTAGAATTTTTTAATACAACTGGAAAAAGAATAAAAATAGGAGACTTAGAGGAGCTGTTGTTAAAATATTGATGTATCAAAATGTGTTTTTTTTGTTTTATTTCTCGCTGAACCAAAGTCAGAGAGCACCGCCAAGCATGCAAGGTCTGCTATCAGAAGCACTTTAAAATATTAGAATTGGATCTCTCGTATTTAAATTCGTTCAATTTTTGTTATTTTATCCTCTGCTGAATTATTTTCAACTACCGAAATAAGTTAGTGTTTAAAGGAGCTAAGGTGAGTGGAGAAATGTGTTGAACAATCTCAGGAGTCAAGGATGATGAAATCAACTACTGAGTTCAAGCAAGTCAAAGAATTTGATGACATTGAGGAGCAAGCCAAGATAATCCCAATGGAGGGGAAGGTCAGGTGATGTAGAACAAGGGAGAAAAGGGGAGGGGAGAGGGGGAGATAATAGAAGAAATAGAGAGAAAATTCTAAAAAAGTATCTTATTATTTAATGCTAGGTTTTGTCCAAATACAATTATAAATGTTTATTTTTATAAAATTATAATTTTAATCTTAATACAAAATAAAATCATAATCTTATTGAAAGACAAATGTATAATCTTAATAGATAATTAAAAACTAATAAAAAGATAAAAAAAAGATATTTTAGTTGATTTTTAAAACTAATAAAATATAAAAGATTAAAATATATCTAAACTGAAAATTTTAAGATTTTTTATACCTAGAATAGACTTTCCATGATTTTTTATCATTTTTCCTAGTTAGGGAAAACTCTACTTTAGAGAGAAAGATTGTCCATAAGATTGCAACATGGTAGAGTCCAAGCATAAAAAGTCTTCTTTAGTGACCCAAGTAGCATCCAAACTTAAGTGGCCTTTCCAACGAACAAGGTAATGACGGAGAGGATCATCAGGAGTGAGAACAATCTGGTCATCCATGATTGCATCAATTGCCTCAATAGGTGGTGGAGCACAACGTGTTTAAACACTTACAAAATCATCAAAAAGCAAAAGGGGAGACTCAAAAGTGCCTTAATAAGGAAATATATCTTTTATATTGAAAATTGGACAAATATTCATGTTAAGAGATAATTCCAACAAATATGCATTAAGGCCAAGTTTCTTAAAAATACGAAAAGGGCCAAAGGCTTAGGCATGTAACTTTTTGAAAGAATATTTATGATAACACTCAAGACATATATGAGTCATAACAAAATCATTTTTGTTAAAATTTTGAAAGCGTTAATGAGTATTAGTAGATAATTTATAATGTTCATTGCTTCTAGTAAGTTTATGTCTAATCTCAACATATAAGTCACAGAAGTGTTAGGCAAATGATTTTGAAGATTTAGATGTGCGAGAAGTTAAAGGGATGGGTATGAAGTCAATATGTTGACAAGGTTTAAAGCCTTGGACAATTTCAAAAGGACTCTTACCAGTGGATCTATTGAATGAATTATTATAAATAAACTCAACTATTAGTAATACTAAATCCTAATTCCCAAGCTTGTCTCTTACCAAACTCCTAAATAAATCACCCAAACTTCAATTAATAATCTCAATTTATCCATCCATTTAAAGATGAAAAGTAAAAGAGAACTTTAATTATACACCAAAAAGTTTTCAAAAGGTTTTCCAAAAATAGCTAACAAATTTAACATCTTTATCTAAGACAATAAAGGTAGGCAATCGGTGCAAACAATAAAGGTAGGCAACAAGTGCAAATGCATAATCTCTAAAAAAAAAAAATTGGCTAAATGGGATGCATCTGTGGTTTTGCTACATGGAATAAAATGAGCTATCTTAAAAAATCTATCCACAACAATTAAAATAGAATCATGCCCTTATACTGTCTGAGGTGGACCTAAGATAAAGTCTACACTAAGGTTTTTCCAAGGTGTTTCAGGCATTAGCAATGGCATATACAATCATGTATTTTGTATTTTTACCTTAGAAGTATGGCATGATGACATTTGGATAAAATTCTAGCGACGTCATATTTTAAAGAAGGCCAATAGAATTTGCCTTTTACTAAGACAATAGTCTTATCTCTACCAAAATGGCCTACTAATCTTCTAGCATGTAATTAACATATAAGGAAATTTCTCACAGAAGTGCAAGGAATGCAAAATCTAAACCTACAAAAAAGATAACCATATCTAATGAGGAATTCCATATCATTATGGCAATGATCATCACTAATATCTCAAAAAATGATTCCAAAGTTAGGACAACTAGTATATTCATTTTTTGACTTATCAAATCCTACAATGCCGATACTTATAGAATGTAAAGTGGTAAGCATACAGTTTAATGCATCAATTGCTTTATTTTTAACCTAGAACGATATTTAACAACAAAAGTGAACTCTTGAAGAAATTTAACCCAAATGACATGCCTAACATTCAGGTGTCTTTGAGATTGAAAAAACATAAGAGCTTGATGATCAGAATATAAGACAAATTGTGAAGGAAGAAGGTAAAATTTCCAATGTTCAAGAGTCTTAACAATTGTATAAAATTCTTTAACATATGTAGAATATTTTTGTTTAGTCTTATTAAGTTATTAGGTAACCTTCTTAAGTAAGGACACCTCCAATCCTTATCCCAAAGCATCACAAGTAACTTCAAAAGGTTTGGTGAAATCAAGCAAAGCTAGAATAGGGGCCTCAAAAAGTTTCTTTTTAATAGATTTAAATGCTTTAGATGTTGTAGGAGTCCATAATAACTTATCCTTTTTTAACCTATGATAAGGGCCGTGATAGTACTGAATTCCTTAATGAAAAGTCAATAAAAAGAAGCTAAGCCATGAAAGTTTCTTACTTTAGAAATAGATCTAGGTTCAGCCCAATCTTTAATGACTTTAACTTTTTTAGAATTAGCAATTTTACCTCATTTAGAAACTATAAACCCAAGAAAAATAACCTGATTTTGGAGGAAAGAGTACTTAGGGAGATTAATATAGAACTTCTCATTACGTAAGGTGAGCAAGACATGATGAAGGTGGCCTACATACTTTTCCTTAAACTGACTATAAACTAATATGTCATGAAATACAACCAGATATTTTTTTAGATAAGGCTTCAAAATATAGGTCATAACTCTCATAAAAGTATTAGGGGAATTAGAGAAGGCATGACTAGCCATTCATATAGCCCATCTGGGATCTTAAAAAGTAGTTTTCCATTCATCTTGGGGTTTGATCCTAATTTGGTGGTAACCACTATGAAGATTAATTTTGGAAAGTCAACTAGAGCCAATTACCAAATCAAGCATATCTTTTAACCTAGGGATAGGAAACCTATACTTAATGGTGATTTTTATTGATTGATCGACTATCTATATATATTTTTCAAGTTTCATCCTTTTTAGGAGTTAAAAGGACAGGCGCAACACAATGACTAAGGCTATATTGGATGTACCATCTTTTAAGTAATGCATTAACTTGTTTATTAATCTCTACCTTATCTTTTGAGTTCATCATATAATGTGATAAATTAGGGAGTTGAGATCTAAAGGTCAAGTTAATAGAATATTGAATATTTCTTAGAGGTGGGAGTTCATAAAGGAGTTTATCTGAGGTACCCTAAAATTCTATTAAAAGTTGGGTTATTTTCACTAGGTGTATCATTGCTATTTATAGAAGTGACTCTAAAGGAAGCTTTGGGAACTAAGGCAAGTATCATATTAACATCTTTGCTCTCATCTTCAAATTGTTTATAGGTTAAAAGGTGAAGGTTATGGTTTTCATTCCCTTGGCCTTTAAACTTAATACATTTCATGGGCTTAGAATTAGGTTTCATAGGACATAATAGGATTACTTTTCCCTTATATTTAAACGTATAGATGTTTTCCCTACAATGACTAGTAACATCATGGTTATAAAGCCATGTTCATCTTAATAAGTTATGAGCAACAACGACATCCATGGGAATGACATAACAAAGAACCTCTTCTTTATAGTTGCTTAATTAAAATGGAACTCAACACTGCTAAGTGATAAACAAAGAGGTTTTATCTACCCAAGCAATGTGGAAACATGTGGGGTGAGGTTCTGGCTTCAAGCCAAGTCTGGTAACTCCTATTGTAAAATTACGTTTCGTGTACTACCCACATTAATGACTAATTTATATAATTTGTCTCTATATTTCACAAATGTGTAAAAAATATTAGTTCGTTTCCATGAGTCATTAAGTAATGGGAGAGATAGAATATATCTCATGACACCAAGGTGCCCCCATTCTTCATTAGAACTGTCAGCTAAAATCTCTTCATCAATGTCAGAAGGACATTCAAAGGGTTCTACTACTATGTTTGCATCGCCTATATCATGTAAATCTTCAGGTTGATGCTTAAGAAGTAAGGTGCGACGTAGGCACTTTAATGCAATATGGCTTGTTGAGTGACAATGAAAACATTATATAATGGAACCACTAGGATGAGAATTAGAGCTTATGGATTCACTACCCTTAAGAATATTATTCTTAGGACTAGAAATTTAACTTGAATGAAGCATATAATTGGTCATAGTTTATGATATTCCTACTAAGAGATTGGTAGGAAAAACATTGTGAGTCAATTGTGACTCTGTACATTGGGTCATAAAACATATAAAATAAAGGTATTTAAACAGGGATTCCACTTTAAGAGCCTCATGATAAATCTCTTCAAGAGTCTTGGGAAAGCTTAATTTAAGCTCTCTCTATATATCTATCATAAGGTTATTGACAAACTTAGTGATTGTCACGCACTTTTCTTCTCATATGTCATATCTAAGCATAAGTTCATCAAAGTGGGCCATATAGTTAGAGATATTAAAGGTTTGTCTAAAGTTGAGCAATTGGTTCATCAATTGGCTCCTATAATAAGTGGGCAATTATTTTTCTTTTAATTTCATTTTATTTCAACCTATACCTCTATCTTAGGTTGACTTAAATGTTCTAGATTTCTTTGAATATTATGTCAATACTTTTTAGTAGAATCTACAAGCTTCATTTTTGCAAAACAAAAACACTGAATATCACTCATGTCATGCCACTCAAAGTAATTTTGATACTAACCAACCAATTTAAAAAAGCATTAAGGTCTAATCTACTATCATACTCAGGGTTTTGATCTTAACCCTTCTAGTGATATCACTTTGGTTATCATAGTCATGCCTAAGCCCGTCTTGGATATTCCCATAGGTCGTCCTACATTACTTAGGATGGTGCCCTACGAAGTCCTAATCATCCCAATAACTTCTTAGTGGCTTAGGTTGTTGATTAAAGAATCTATGAGAGATTCCTCTGGCATTCCTAATACTAGGATTAACAAAAAACTGTTGATTATCATTGGAACCCATAAGTGGAGCTCTAGGTAAGTTATAGGTTGACATATTTTCCTCCTTAAGAGTTTCAACTAGCCTTCCCAAGTCTTACCATTTATTGTAAATTCTTCGATACATTGACCTAAATCCTCCTTGATATTGTACAGGTTTGTTTGAATGATTTAAGTATTTTTTTTTATAGAAACTTTTAAAGTAATAAGGTTTTGGTCAAATAGATTTTGCTTGTCATATAAATCTCGAATGGTCAAATAAGGAACACAAGTAATGGGTGGTCATGTAAGAGAATATAAATGCGATGCTGAGATAATTTAAAAAACAATGAACAATTAAATTTGATACTAATCAACACCTAGCAATCAAAATTTTACTTTATTTTATTTTTTGTTCAGGGCAAAGGAATAAAATAGGCTTTCTCTCTCTTTCTCTTTTATTTTAGTTTAGGTCAATGAAGTAACTTTTTTTTTTTGGTTAACGGTCAAGTCAAAGAAACAATTAGTTATAAAGGATAATAACTAATAAGAGGAGTAATACTTTTGGGATAACCTTTAACAAAATATTAGAAGAAATAGAGAAATTTTTTTTTAAAAAGACTTCTTATTATTCAGTACTAGGTTCTACCCAAATATAATTGTAAATATTTATATTCATAAAACCATAATTCTAATCCTAATAAAAGATAACTTCTAATAATAAAAGATAAAATTCTAATCCTATTTAAAAACAAATGCATCATCTTATTAGATAATTAAAAACTAACAAAAAGATGAAAAGAGATATTTAAAAATTTTCTATAACTAATAAAATACAAAAGGTTAAAATATATCTAAACTAATATTTTAAGGATTTTCTATGCCTAGAATAGATTTTTCATGACTTTTTATCGTTAGGTAGGAATTGTGAAAATCTCTACCCACTAGAGAAAGTATAAATAACAAAAAAAATTACTTTTGGAGCCTCAATGATGATTAGGGATAATCATTTCCCCATTATCATCCTTGTTATCCCTATTGGTATCGATATCAGCAAAATTCCTGTTGAATTCCAAAAGATACATTCATAACTAATAATAACCAAACCTTAACTTTCTAGAATATTATCAATCTCAAGGATGGTATGTATACCATATTCCCTTATGTGTCTGTTTCTTATTAATGCAAAGAAAAAAAGAAGGGCTATCTTATCACTTTCCCCCTTCATTTTCTTGTTTTCCAAACAGTAGTGTATAATTTGATTAAAATTGTGTACCTCTTTTTAACTAGTCTAATTAATGTGAGAATCCAAAGATCAACTATATCTCTTTAGAATATGCTTGAAAATGGAGAGAAAGAGAAGGAAGGACAATATTTCATTGAAGCATTTTTATTTTATTTTGGAGTTATTAATAAAAAGAAAAGATAATGAAGAATTTTCAATGAAAAGCATAATCCCCATTCTTTTAAGTTTTCTCAATTTAAAGATTTTATAGGAAAAGAAATTTTTCAAAACAAAAAAGAAAAATTATCATTAAAATATTCATTCTCCTTTCACTTTCTTTAGATTTCTTTTCTTTTCTTCTCCTTCCAACTCCTAAATATACCCTTAATTTTCTTGGTTGTCCAACAAAAGCCAAGAGTTTGATTAAAACATTGTATACCTCTTCAATAAATCAAGTTATCTAAGATGAGAGAATCCAGATCTCATAGAATAAAAGGCCAGAAGAGGAATGAGGATTTACATAGAGTTATCATATTGAGGATCACAAAGAAATACACATATCCTCAGTTTTTACTACGATGTTTATATAGCACCACTAGGGAGCTCCCTCTGACACATGGGAAGTAACCTAGCGGAGTGCTAGTGATTAGTATTGCCTACTAAAGAAATCGAGGAGGAATTAGATTTGGTGTGCATATGAGTTGGCTGGCTTGAGCTCATTGAAGAATTTAACGAAAGACATTCTTCACTGTCTGAAAACCCCTCACTTGCAGCTTGAGTGTCAGAAGAAACACAATCAACCCCGGCTTGATCAAATATATTGGAGTTAGAGAAGCCATACGAGTATGACCAGCCATGACCTGGTTTCACTAACTTCTCATTCACCTGAAGCCTTCTGCAATGATGAGACTTTGTTATATCTATCTGGGGGCACAAAGCCTGCAATTGCTGAGACAGTAGATACAAAGTCCCCTGACATTCTGTCAGCTTTTTCTCTGCAGCTGCTAGCTCTGTATCCTGGTGCCATGGAGATAGCGGAGAAGAAAAATGCTCAACAGTGGATTTACCAATATATGAACCTCCATAATGACAAATAAAACACTTACACTAAAACATAGTGAATGAACAACTTGTGTGTGTGTGATAGAGCCATGAAGGATGCCTGAGTACATGCGGGAGAAAATTGTTTTTTTCACTTTATACCAAACAAAAGCTAATATCAGTATTTTGCATCCTTGGACACACACAAATCATAACAGTTGATGGCATCACAAACAAGAGTTTTATTGGGAATAAAGGCATATCCTTTCGACATCAGATGTACACATCACTGCAGTTATCCTATTTAATAGCAATGCAAAAGCACTTCCCTTAAATAAATTAAGATAACTGTGTACTGATTCGCCTTGGGGGAGTAAGACTAGAGATATCGTGAATAATGCAAGGCCAACTGCAGCTACTATGATGGGTAAATTACAAACATACCTTCCTGGCATTGATGTCAGAACCTTGGACAAACTTTGATGCACATCCCAAACACTTCTTGTCCCTTCATTTGACAAACATACCGTAAATTCAGCAAGGATAATACATTAAACTCAAGAGTAAAATATCAAAAACAGTATTCATCGTATAAAAGCTATGCCTATGTCACTGCTACCAATAGGCCTTAAATCATCGGAGGATTCTTAGGCACACAAAATTTTAAAATATCAAATAAAATGTTGGCAGAAAGCATTTTGGAGATTAGGATGGTAAATGATAATGCTCAGTATTATCTTGCCTATAATAAACTACATCTTGTTTTAAGGAGCCAGAGCTAAGGCATTTTCTTTTCAATTTCTTCGTACCTTGCCAAGGTGTCATGATGACATTGTTTTTGTTCAACAAGCTCATTCTTTAGCTCTTCTATCTTTTCCTTTAAGGACTTATTTTCAGCTTCTAACTTCTCTACATGTGTTTCAAGTGACTTATAAGATTCTGTCATACATTTCAGCTTAATCTCAGCCACGCTGTATGATTTCTGAGATGAAGCCGATTGTACTTTCAGTTCTGCTAGAAGCTTCTTGTATTCAGCATGTTCACCTGCCTTGTCATCTTTTTCTGACTCCATCTGTGCAAACTCTCCCAATGAACATTTGGATGATACAAAATTGAACTCTGAACTTGAATTCACTTTTCCTTCTTTTGGAACCTCAGAATTTGAACTGAGTTGAGAAATACAAACATCTTTACTAGAACACGTCTCAGTTGTCAAATCATTTGGAACTGCCACGTCTATGCTATTAAAGCTGCTAATATCTACTCTCTTGTCTCTACAGCTCAGATAATTCAAGTGCAATTCAATAGTTTTGGCCAAAGCACGTGAAAGTTTGAGAACAAACTTCACCAAACTTGTTTTATTTGCCATGAATTGATCCAGAGAGGCAGAGAACTCTTCTAAGTTAACATCTAACTCTTGTCCTTTATAACCATTTCCCTGAAGTCGAGCAGCTTCTCTTCCCAGTGTCAATACATAATGGTGAACTGAAGAAACTGCAGCTGTCACATCGTGATGTGCGGTAATCCCAAAACCAGTGTCAGCTTTGCTAACTTCGGTCCCTGAGAGATCAGTATTGAAGAATTCACCAATATCTTCAATGCACGATTTCTGATGGTAAGAAGCATCATTAGGATTAGATTCCATGGATAAAGAATAGCCTGGAGTTCTTGGGAAATAATCTCTTAATTCACACATGGCAGATTGAAGACATTCAAAAAGCTTCCAGGTATTGGAGTCCTTAGTTTCAGAACTAATGATCATGAAAATTGTAGATTGAATCTTCTTCAAAATGGGAAGATAACCCCTGTCAGCCTTTGGCTCTATTGTTGATAACTCCACATCAAAATAACCTGGACTTGATAATAAACCAGAGTCAGCACACTCCCTAGGAGGTAGATCCCCAGCTTTAGGGCCATCATTTGATTGTTTATCTTCAGGATCTGACTTTTTATTGGCATTTCCTGATAAATATGCCATTCTCTCCATTTCCAGAAAGTCATCCATCAATTCTGAGATAGTTTCGTTCTTATTCTTCCCAGATTCATCTGTGCTCTTTCCTCTCCTAGTATCAGAAAGGTCAGCTATTGAGGCTGCGAATAACTCAACAGATCTTTCAGGATCCTCTGAACCATCTCCAGTGACGGAAGTAACACTTGGAGGATTATTAGCAATTCTACTTGAGGAACTTCTAGAATGGATTGCCAAATTTGATTTTTGGGAACTTCTCGCTTGATTAAAAACCTGTCTCTGTGCTTCCAAAATCTCAAGTCTGCTAACCGTCTTAAAGTACAAGTTTCTTGAAGTCTGCAGTTGAGAATTACTTGTAGCCAATGCTTCTTTCAATGTCTTTGTTTCTTCTTCCAATGCCACTAATTGTTCTGTAAGAAACTCAGAATCTTGTAGATTATCATTTCTTACATAAGTTTTTCTTAGGTAGGGTTCACTGTTGATTCGGCCTGAACTCTCAACTTCTAGCTTCATTTGAGCCAAGGCAGCAGGCCCAGGCAACTTCTTTCTCACCAGACCACGTAGTTTTTGACACTCCGTTTCTAGCTTGGCAATCTTCTTAACATCCTCCATGTGTTGTCTGTTTGAAGCTTCTGCTGATCTCATACATATATTCTTTTCTTCATTTCGGATATCAAGCTCCTTTGAAACTACATGTAGCTCATACATCAATGAACTTATTTCCTTTTCATATGACTGAACATTCTTTCTCAGAAATTCAATCTCAACCTCAGCTTGAGACTTTTCTTCTTTAATCTTCACTAATTTATTTGAGTTTTCTTGCAGTGACCTCAGAAGGGCAGCATTTTCGGTAGCTGCCTGAAGAAGTTCTTGATCTACTTTATCTATCTTTGCTTCAAGATCAAACTTGATCTTCTCCCACTGCTTGGTTTTCATAAGAATCACATCTTGCAGTTTCTGCTCACTTTCCTCCTTTACATTTCTTATCTGTCTCATGCACTCTTTCAAAGCACCATCTAAGTGAGATGCTCGATCATCAACAGTAAGCTTCGAGAGAGTGATAGATTCAAGTTGACGTTTTAAAGAAATAACTTCTGCATCAGATTTCTCCCATCCTAAAATACATACGATGTTCATAAATTTTCTCCTCTAACCATTTCAATTGTTATCACTGAGAGTCAAAAAATAAAAATATTACTTGGAATTATGATTATTAATGTACAATAGTAAATGTATATATTACCAGAGACTGCTTCCTCAGCAACTTTTGCATGCTGTCTAACTAGATTATCCTTGTTATTTAATTCTGAATAAACTTCCGAAAGCCTTTCTTCCAAAGCCTTTACTTGATCCTCCAAGCTTTTGACTTGACCTTCCAATTCAACCATGTGTGTATATGACTCCATCGGTATTTGGACATAGTTCTTGATTTTGCTTATGTCCTGTTAAAATGAACAATTACTTTTGAGGAAAAGAAAATATAAAAGTTCATACCTTGATAGATGAGAAGTTTACCCGGTGGCAGCATGAGAAAGATAGCTTTTCCTTTCTGAAACATAAAAAAAACATACCTGATCTCCAAGACATGCCACAGAGGATAAGTTAGAATCAACAGGCTCTAATGCAGCCACTGGTTTCTCAGCATTTATATTCTTGTCAGATGATTTCTTCTTCCAGAGCCAGCCACGACGGTCCATCTCAGAAATTTACCCTGCTCGCAGCATGTTTGAATTGGAGAAGAATGCATAGCATTTGATTGATCAGGGGAAAAGTATTCAGTGTAAAATTAGCATAGAAGTGTTAAACTTTATATTATTACTATAATAAGAACATCAAACCAAATAAACCAGCTGAAAACACATTCTGTAGTCTAATTCCTTGGTCATTATGCACAGGTCATAAACCACGTAGATTATCCAAAATTCATCCAATCTACTTAGCTTAAGTATTGTCAAAGATGGGGCCAGATAATGCTGTAATGGTATATTGGTATGTGCTCTGCTCTTCCCTAAAAGGATTTTGATCACCTCGTGAGCCCAAGAAGTTTTGATAAACATATAACACATAGGGTGGTCTCAATGTAGCCTTTCCTTCGACAAACTGAATATAAGTAAGACCTTACATGTTACTAGCTGGAAGAAATTTGGTAAAAATCACAACCGTATTCTGCAATTTGGTTCTATCCTCATTTTTCCTCTTCTACAATTTAGAAGAAGATATCAACTACCTCGTCAACTTCTCATTCCACTAAAAAGGATCCCCAGAGTCAAATTGTCCTCATTTTTCCTCTTCTACAATTTAGAAGAAGATATCAACTACCTCGTCAACTTCTCATTCCACTAAAAAGGATCCCCAGAGTCAAATTGTGATAGACAAGTACAAATGTGCTTGTTTGCATACACAAGGCTAAGCTAACACAATGACAACAATACTGCATGATCATCCTATGACTAAACTTGCCAAATCATCCACCACACCGTATTGCATAGAGGAATTTGAGGTGAAGAAAACATTATTAAAAGAAATATTAAATATATTTACAAAATAATCATACCAAGAAATTCAAGACTATAGAACTTACCCGAATAAAAAGGAAGCAGTTCTTTGATATCCTATGGTCAAAACAACGAAAGCAGAAACAAGAACAAGTTGCTTCCTTTAATGATGCAGGATGAAATGGAAATGGGTATTGGTTTTCACTTTTCGATCTGTGTTTTCCTGCTTCCGGCTTGAATGAGCATGTGTGAGTGTGAAGTGGGAAGTGAAGAGAGACAAAAGGAGCGGGTGGGTGTTGGGAAATGGCCAAATGTGCGCCTCCACGGTCGCTGTTTAAACGCTCCACCGGCTCCACTCCTTTTTAAAAAAATAGAAACTTAAAAATAGGAAGACGTCACACGTCATTGTCAAATTGTCAAAAGTAATCGATTTTCAAATGATGATGCGATATTTCTGTACTTTATTGTCGTTTCGTCAGCATAAAAGACTAATAGTTGTCGTTTATGCGGCTTTCGCCAGCATAAAAGACCAATCTTTCTCTTCCATCTCCTATCTATGTTCTCATTTGTGTTGTGTTCTGTTAGTTGCTTAAAATTACTGAATAATCATTTTGTTTTTATGAAGTGGAGTTTCATCTAAGGTAGAGTGGTTTTGATTATCAACAAATCATTTGAGTTTGTATGTTTGTCACTCTTGTTTTTGAGGAAGTATATATTTGTAACTTCTACTTTTATGAAAAACTTACTAAAAAATTGCTCATTTGTAATAATATGAACTTTAAGAAATAAATAACTACAATGTGTTTCATTGTTTAAAATATGTACGTTCATCTAATTTTTATAAACCACAAATAGATATTTATTTATAAAAATCTTTCTCTTATTTTGTATGTTAAAAGTTGCCGTCATGACTTTCATTGGATTTAGATAAAACTTCTTAGTTTACCAACTTACTCTAATTTAAAAAAAACAATATTTTAAAAATATAATAAAATTATTCATAAATTTCCTTCAATAACCTAACTTTTTAAATTAAAGTAAAGAACTTATTCAATTCTTAAAAAAAAAAAAGCATGCTCTTATTTTAGTTGGGGGTTTGCTTCCATTCGGCTTCTCAAATGTAGTCAAATCCATGAAACCAAAAAAGAAAAGATAGTCAAGTCCAACCCAACTATTTATTTTCTAGAAACATTTTTTTCCTATCATTACCAAAATAATGTAGTGGACCGAACTCAATAACTCAAAGTTTTTCGTCATGGGCCAACTCAATTTATATTTGGATCTAAGTCCAAGAAGCCTTTCATTTTTTCGTCTGAACAAAACGTAATTGGGCTTCTCTAGACATTGAAAGAAATGAGAAGATCCGACATCGTTTCGACGCTCTGCTGCCGGCAAAGGGTTTGCTAGGTCAAGATGAAGGAGTCTTATATAAGATCTTTTACAAACCCTAACCCCTTCGTTACCCCCCTTTTCTTTTTCTTTCCCGTAGCAGAGCTCTCGGTGTTTGTTCCCAGGGACGCGCCATGGGACGAGTCATTCGTGCTCAGCGTAAAGGTGCTGGTTCCGTCTTCAAGTCCCACACCCACCACCGCAAAGGTGCTGCTAGGTTCAGAAGCCTTGACTTCGGTGAGCGAAATGGGTATCTGAAAGGTGTGGTCACCGATGTCATTCACGACCCTGGTCGTGGTGCCCCTCTTGCCAAGGTCACTTTCCGCCACCCCTTCAGGTACAAGAAGCAGTGCGAGCTCTTTGTTGCAGCCGAGGGTATGTACACTGGCCAGTTCGTCTACTGCGGCAAGAAAGCCACCCTTGTCGTTGGTAACGTGTTGCCACTCAGATCCATTCCCGAAGGAGCTGTTATTTGCAACGTTGAGCATCACGTTGGTGACCGTGGCGTATTTGCTAGGTGTTCTGGTGATTACGCCATTGTTATCAGCCACAACCCCGATAACGACACTTCTAGGTATCGTATCTGCTCCCTTGTTCCATATTGCAGTTGCGATTCTTGTTATATGAATTGTGAATTGTGATTATTATTTAATGATATTACAACTTGCGCGCTCGATGCGTGATCTGGTTGTTTGATGGTATACTGGGATGGTTTAATTACATGTTGAGCTTCTATTGATTATTTATAACGCTTCCCTTTCTATTGATTAGTCTATACTAGGTAAAGTAACAAGATATTCAACCAGTAAATCGATAGTTTATCCCATGTTCTATTTTTTATTTTTAACAATATCTCTACCGTTTGATTAGTTCTGTTTTGCCACTCTGATTTTTTAAATATCTATGATTTGCATTCCTGCAAGTGCCCGTGCCTTGGCCACTTGGAAAGTTCGAAATGGATTTTTGGAGTATATATCAAAATCAATTACAATTCTTTAGCTCAATGTAATGCGCACTATTAATAACCAGCAGCAGCAATAATGGGATCAGAGTTGAGAATCTTCTCTAAAAATTAGGTCAATTAATTAAGGATTTTCAATATGGTGAAATAAACATGTTTCTGGTGAAAACTATGGAAATTTAATTTACTTGGACCGTCTAACAGGATCAAGCTTCCATCTGGTGCAAAGAAGATTGTTCCAAGTGGCTGCCGTGCCATGATTGGGCAGGTTGCGGGCGGAGGGAGAACTGAGAAGCCCCTTCTTAAAGCTGGTAATGCTTACCACAAGTTTAAGGTGAAGAGGAATTGTTGGCCTAAGGTACGTGGTGTGGCCATGAACCCAGTTGAGCATCCTCATGGAGGAGGTAACCACCAACACATTGGACATGCAAGTACTGTCAGGCGTGATGCTCCTCCTGGCCAGAAAGTTGGTCTCATTGCTGCCAAGAGGACTGGTCGTCTTAGGGGACAAGCTGCTGCAACTGCTGCTAAAGCTGATAAAAGTGCTTGAGGAGAGTCTTAGACTATTGTTTAATTGCATGTTTTTCGATTTTGTCTCTTTGATCGTCTGTCTGCCAACCGTTGGGTACTGTTTTGAGAACCTATTTTTCCCTCAAATATGGAGTTTTGAATAGACAGCCTGTTATATTTGTTTAATATGCAACGCAATTATGCAGTTTCTTCCCTGTGCTAGTTTCAATTTGTTGCATTGTTGAAATCTGGTTCTCTTTACAATTATCTTATCGTGTCATTTGTGGTTAACCAATTCAAGTGTTAGACTAGATTGTTATCTGGTTATAGTAGCTACTCGGACACTGATGATTGCCCTTGTAAATGGGTTTGAACTGTAAAGTTAACAAGGTACATTGGGTCATTTCTAAATGGAGCTGCTGGTCTTTCACTATTTTTAGGTGGTGCGCTTGCATATGTTCCTGCATTTAGGCAGCTGGCCTTCTTTAGTTAGATTTAATGTCTTGGTTGGGTTTTCTTGAGGTTCTAGTGCATACTCTATGTTTCAATTAATTTATCAATCCATTAAGTGTGTGTTTGGATTGACGGTGAGTAAAATTGGTTTTTCAAACCTTGATTTTGTAGAATTGATTTTGAGAAAAGTGAGTTTACATGAACGTGATTTATGTTTGGAAAGTTTAGATGAAAAGTAATTCTGGTAGAATTGATTTTGTTTGGATATTATATACCAGAATCACTTTTAAGTGTAAAATTACCAGAAAGGATAGTCATATTATTTTATTTGATTTATTCCTATAACATTACTTTTTTTTAACGGGCATCCAAACATGCAGCAAATGAACTTTTTCACACAAAATCTTGGTTTGGGCCGAAACGCAGGTATATCACCGGTGATCCAAACACACACTTACATTAACATTGTGTTCCTTCCACGGAAGATGGTATGTCAAAGTCTGTACTATGCATGATTTAACAATAAGTATTAACGAAAATAAGAATTTAAAGAATAAAAAATACACAAGATCTAGTCAAATATTATACACATATTATAAACGTCTTTTTCATAAAAACTGTCTTGAACATATTTTCTCCACTTCCCACCAAAAACCTAAATCCATATATATATATATATATATAAGACTGGAAATGCACCCCCTTAGTGACTAAATAAAGCCATTAACTAATAAACCGTTTATTGACCTTCCCCATGCCTTACTGACGTTATTGCCTTAATCGTGGAGTCATATATATAATATACTAATAAATTAAACTTCACATCTTCATTACAACTAGTTGCTTGACCAAGAAAGAAACGTTTTGATCAGAAATAGTGATCATCAATAACAAAAAGTCTTACATCTCAGCAATGCGAGTCTTTTGCATCCATACGTGCTTATTCACTGTTTTGATCATATTTGGTTGCTCTTGTTTTGTTCTGTGCAGTACCACAGATACCATCACATCATCTCAACTCATCAAGGACCTTGAAACTATTAGCTCCAATGGGAGTTTGTTCACACTGGGATTCTTCAGCCCCGAAAATTCTACAAATCACGATGTGGGAATTCGGTTGAGGTCCAAATCCAATGTCGTATGGCTAGCTAACAGAGACCAACCACTCAGGGATTCTTCTGGGATTGTCATAATATCTGAAGATGGCAATCTCGTGGTATTAAATGGACAAAACCACATCATTTGGTCGTCAAATGTGTCAAATATTGTATCCAATTCAACATGCCAGCTTTTAGATTCTGAAAATCTTGTCCTTCTAGATAACTCTGCAGAGAACACCTTATGGCAAAGTTTTCAGCATCCTTCTGACACATACCTGACCAGTATGAAAATTTCTAGTAACAGAAGAACAGGTGAGAAACTGAAGTTTACATCATGGAAAAGTCCGTCTGATCCAGCCATTGGAAACTTCTATGAGTCTCGAACCACTAAATCTTCCAGGAGTGTTCATCTGGAATGGAACTCATCCATACTGGCGCAGTGATTCATCCCTCGCTAAGTACCGTAATGGTTTAAGTACAATAGATGACGGGAATGGAACTGTATATTTGGCTTATACCGCAGCAGACAAGTCTGAATACACTAAAACCTATGCCTTGAATTCAGAAGGCAAGATATTGGAAAAACAATGGAATGATGCCAATAAGCAATGGCAAGTAACCATTGCATTTTAAAATTCGACAGGTTTTTTCTTTCTCTTCGACAAGTTGCTAGCAAATTGAGGACTAACGAGTAAAGCTTAAAAGTTGCTGCACGTTTTCTTCAATCTGAACCCACAATGTAAATATTCTTCCCCCATCATATTCACTCGTTCTTATGATCTTAAATGATGATACTAGAGGGACTGTACAGGAGTGGGATTAGAACTCTTATCCAGCAAAAGGAAAGGAAAGGCAACATCATAAGGGTGGCTTTTCTGTTTTGTGGAAACTGCACAGTGGGCACCATAAGGGTGGCTTTTCTGTTTAGTCTACGCCACCATAATCCGTGACCCAACTCCGAGTTAACCAGAGCAGATGAGTAAGTGCTTCCCAAATCCAACAAACAACAAAAGGAGAAGCTGAAGACACATCAGAGACATGGCAAACTGTGCATATTAGAGGAAGAAGACTTACCTGTAACCGAGCAGAGGAAGAAACGAAGGAGCAGCCTGGTCAGAGGAAGAAGATGGAGAAGATAACTGAAACAGAGTAAAGCAGAGAAGCTCTCCTACATGCAACAACAGACGCATCCTCGGACTGATCTGGGGTATAAAGGACAATTGGCAGTTGAAGCAATTAACGTGACTTTAATGCAAAACATCCGGTCGGTAGAAAGCAACTATATTTCACTTCAATCCAACGTGCTTTTGCTGGCTTCAGAACCATGGTGCGGCAAGGTAAACGGGCATCCAAACATGCAGCAAATGAGCTTTTTCACACAAAACCTTGGTTTGGGCCGAAACGCAGGTATATCACCGGTGATCCAAACACACACTAACATGTTGATAAGTTCACAACCACCAAAGTAAAAATTTGTCAGATTAATGTTATTATAGTAATCTTTGTATTTGTAGTGGGTATGCAGAAGAAAATCGAAGAAGAAACCCCTTGCAAAATTGAAAGTCAAAAGAAAGATGGTTTAGGTCTTATTTGGTATCATGCTAAAAATGGAAAGAGAAACGGATTCCTTTGTAAAATGTGTTTGGTGGGTAGATTCGGATGAAGGCGGGGGCTGATGGAGAGGGCGAGTTGGATTCAGTACAGTAGTGCGCAAATGGAAGATTTTTATTTTGTCAAAATGTTGCAAAGTCAATTCCTTAGATTTCAAAGCTTGTTAGATGGGTGAACGGAACCAATCGCTACCATGAGTTTTCATCACTTTTAGAGTTCATATATAACTTAATCTCTTTTGTTCAATTTTGTTTGCCATCGTAAAGATGTGTTAGACAGGGAAGAGATTTGTGAAATTAGAGTCTTATAATGAAGGAAGTGAGTTAAGGTACGTGAGAGGTTTTTGGTGCAGTTGATTTTCTTGGAAATGTAGAGTGGGATTTTGAAGGATTGGTGAAGATGGAGGGGGTTTTTAAAGGTAAACCACTATCTTTGACGAATATATAACGGGAAGTTTTGGCGAAAAAAACGAAAGATTGGTAAGTATGGAGGTGTCCAACAGCATGTTGCAAAGTTAATTACTTAGCAGCATTTTTGTCATTTCAACATTAATTGTATACATTTTTACATTATTTTTATTTTACTAAATATGTAAATAAAAATTATTGTCAAATTAATTACAATTAATTTAGTTTTATTTTATTTTATTTAACTTTTTTATTTTTAGCAAAAAGAATTTTGTATTCTAATCAAACCTTAAATGATTGTGAAGCATCAAGCACCGGCATAATGACCCGTAAACAACTACAATAAATGCAGCAAAAGAAAAGGCAATCTCATCAGTCACCTATTAAAAAGAAAAAAAGGAATAAAGCGCCACGTCATGTTTTAATAAATAAACGCCAATGATATGTATAGGCCATCAGATACTCAGGTGACAAAACCTTTAATAAAAGAGGAAACTCAACGTCGGGGCCCTCAGTCCATCGGGCAAGCGTGGCCATAGCGTATTTTCCTCATGTAGGAAGACCAAAACGACAAGTTGCATGGAGGGTGTTCGCGTATTCCAGCTCTAAAACGACAACTGATATTTCTCCCACAACTAAATTTAGAGAACTCGTGATTTTAAACTATGATTCTATTCCGCGTACTCGCGTAGCTCTATTGCTTCTATACAATGGCGGTATCTGAGAGAAACGCATGTGTCCCTCGTTGCTTAATTATTACGATTCTCATTGCGTTAATCGTCGACAAGGTTCTGTGCATCAGAAATCCGGATCGGAGCCTCGAACCTGACCTAGACTTACCAGACCAGGAACAACATTTGAAGATTGCGGTTTTCGCTATGGGAAGCTTCTGGAGATCCGAAGCCGTCTTCGGGTGCTTGCCCGGCGTCATTCGAACCACCGCTGGTTATGCCGGCGGATTCAAGAGCAACCCTGAATATAGAAATTTGGGTGACCACGCTGAAGCCGTCCAGGTATTCCTTCTTTCTAAAATTGTCCGTTTTAGCATTTCAAATTTCTTACTTTTGTTTGGTGGCTGAGTAAATAAATGGTCATAGCTAAGCCAATCAAAAATTGTGTAGTGTTGTTTTATGAGAAATTCCCCCCTAGTTTGATAGTTGCAATTCAAGCAATAAGTTCTCTTCCTATTCTTTATTGTCCAATTTCCCCCTGACAAAGTATCAGATATAGCTAGCAGTTTCTGGTTATTTAGAAACTGCTTTGTGTTTATTAGCGACCTGACTAAAGTTGATGCGCAATCACGTAGTTTGATTCATATCAATCTCTTCGCTCCTATGAAACACTGAATGGAAGGTCATTTACCACTGTTCTCTGCAGCAAGAAATGTATTGGCCTTGACAATGTCAATTTTTTTTTTTAACCAAAACTTAACAGATGGTTAACAGTTTGCATTTGGATGACTAGGACTGTGATCATTTGGAATCATAGGAACTTTAATTGTAAACAGTGCAATTTTGTATACAGTACAGATATATTGAAAATATTTCATGACATGTACAGGAACAAAATATAACTGCGGCTTTTTTACTCTGTTAACTTGAATGGTTTTATTAAATTTACCATTATGGGTGTTAATATGATGATGCAGATTGAGTATGACCCCGGGCTGATTAGTTTCGAGGAGCTTTTGAATGTGTTTTGGTCTAGTCATGATCCCAGGCAAGTATTTGGCCAAGGTCCTGACGTGGGTAATCAGTACAGGTAAGAGTAATGATGCTGACAGCAGTTTCCTACAGTCTTCCTTCATCTCAAACCTCATGCAAACCACTGAACTATACCAGATCTATTATTTTTACTAATGGAACTGAAGAATCAAGATTGGCTAGCATCAGCAAAGAAAACGAACAAACCAGGTCAAGAAGCAGCATTGTGACCACCCAAATTCAAGAACTTGGAGAATTTTACCCTGCGGAGACTGAGCATCAGGTTTGGTGTACCAAATTGGTGTTATTGATGTATGGCTGATGTTATCTAGAAAAACATTTGTTCCTTCGACTGTTTACTTTTCCGATTCGTTGGTGCTTAAGGCAAATTTTAGTTGCATTCCAGAACTCATTTCACAAGTCCGAGAACTGTAAGTTACAACCTGGTTGGCTTGTGTATTTCAAAAGTAGGACTATTAGGATTGTTATCTGCTAATGCTCATTTTTCTTAAGAGATATACTACTATACTGCTACGCTATTGTAAACTGTATGCAAGCATTGTTTGGGTTCATCCTCCTATATACACACGCACACAAAATTAGTTAAGCTTTATTTTTGGAGCAGAAAGAAAAATGGTAAAAAGCATTTTTGTTTTTGTTTTTTCTTTTTTTGGCCCCCTTGTGCTGACGTTCCCTATTCTAAATTTGCAGAAATTTGAACTCAAGCAAAACCCCTTCCCTCTTCAGCTAATAGGGAATCTGCCTCAAGAAGAACTTGAGAGGTCAAGTCTGGCAACAAAAATGAATGGATATGTGGCGGAGCTTTGCCCTCCAAAACTCCAAAAGCAAATTGATGCAAAGATCAATGAGATTATAAAAAAAGGCTGGCCCATTTTGAGGGAATTCTAGTTGACATCTGGAAGCTCTGGTTTTCATGCATCAGCTGACGTGCTTGGATTAAGCACTCTGCTTGTATTGAAAACCTCGAAATTACACATTAGAGGAAGAACCAGATCATCTAGCTGACCAATTCTACCATTTTGCCTTGTAATTGTTCTTGAAACTGTTGTTTCTTTTGGGTTACACAATTTCAAATTAAAATTTACAAAATACAAATTGTTGCGTTTCCCATTTTTAAATTCCCGCTGCCTTCTTTCCTTTCATATATGATGAAATAAACGAATAAACTCTAGTTTGGATGTCCATGTGCATGTAATCTGAAGAATTAATTTCGTTTAAGCTGTATGGCCAAAAAAATTTCGTTTAAGCTGACACTGATTTAAAAATTCGAAGTATAAAATCTCAAGTATACACTTAAAAAATTTCTACTTTATCTGAATTAATTTTTTGTTGTTCAAATATACAATTTCTTTTATTTTAGTCTTCTTAAAATTGTCTCAATTTTTTTTTTTTTTTGGGGGGGGAATAGGAAGGAGGCAGGAGCCCAAAAACAGAACTTGGAAGCAACGGGCAGTAGCTGCCCCACGGTCGGCTTCTAAGTAGCTACCGCACCCAGTTGGTGGAACAGGTAATGCATTCAACCCAAGAGAAAAATCGTGCGAAGAGTTGGCGATCCAGTTAGCACAATGATTTGCCTCTCTTTATAGGAGTGAACAACGACAATTACCCACTGTTGGTCAAGGAGCTCCCTTATGTCTGATATGAGTTTATGAAAAGGATGATTCTGTTACAAAATCAGTAGCTGCACAAAGAAGTTGTTAGTATAAAATAAATCCGAGCCGTGTATAAGGACACTGTCCTTGAGAAATATTCCGCCACAAGACGGCACTCCCCAAGATTGAACGGATTCTTCTGCGATGTCGCAGGAAAGTAGAACAACGGAGATAAGAACTCAGGGACGAAGAGAAGAGGAGAGAGCAGCTCGAATGTTGTCCGGAGCTGTGGTGTATGGAACCCAAAGAGCAACACGGTATTTATAGGCACAGAAAATAATGAGACGTTGGACCAAATTGAATTATATTAATGAGAGCGTTTCTGAACGTTGGGCGGTTTCCGACATGAAGATTAATAACCATTATATCAGATAATAAAAATAAGAAAACGGATTAATAATTGCAGGTAAATGATGAGTAACGTTCACATAATGAACTCATAACCGAAGCCTTAAATTTGTGAGTTTTTCGGAAAGCTATTTGAAAATATTTAATTTTCAAAATTTAAATTCCGGCAACGGTAAAAAATGTCCAACACCGCGTATATTTTGCGCGCAGGGGGGGGCAAATCGCCGAATTTCAACTGAGCTCGGCTATGTTGGCCCAACTTTGTGTGCGCGCGAGCCCACTCTCCTCCTAGACCCATTTTGCTCTTCCATAATCATATGTTATTATTTATACCCTTTGGCCTTCCTTTATTTGAGCAATGTGGGACTTCTCTTTTTCTCTTCCCTTTTGACACACACACACAATTCTCTAACAATCCCCCACATGTGTGTCAAAAGATCATTATCATTTGAGTTATACATATGGGTATAAATATTTCGAATATGGTGTCTTACGGACTATGAACCATTCCTAGACTAATAAAGCTTCGTATACACAATTGTAGGTGAAGCTTATAGCTTCTATGAACCAACAATTTTTCGTTGTATACTAGAGGCCTTAAGAGTCAATTTATACCCCCACAATTTCCGCTGTTATCGCAGTTTTGCGCTTTAAACTACGGCCTTGCGTGTGCCTGGTTTTAATGAATGCTCTAGAGATTTTTGCCATGATCTCATAGGAGCGGCCCCACTCCACATTCATATAGGTGATTTCATCAAGTGTGACTGCAATGATCACACCATCCATAAGGAATATGAAATCATTAAGAGCTTTTGCTCAGCCTCGCCAACAATGCATTCTAACACTTTTCCTCATATCATAGGAATGGACTAAAATAATAAAGTGTTAGCAAAATTAACGAATGACTTGTTTTTACCCATATGAACCTCCTTCATGGGATCACCAATCACAGAGGTTGGGTTACTATCATTGTTAATTTTCAAACTGGCTTAAGTCCCATTCCCCTCGATGTTTCCAAAATTTGTTTCTTCCCTAAAGGTTTAGTTAGGGGGTCTGCCAGATTTAATTCTGACCTTACAAAATCGATCGATATAACTCCATTTTTCAACAGCTGTATTATAATATTATGTCTTAAACGAATGTACCTACTTTTGCCATTGTAGGTCTTATTTTTAGTAACGGTTATCGCCGATTGACTATCACAATGTAATGACACTGATGGTGTTGGTTTTTCACCTAATGGAATATTTGCCAAGAAGTTTTTCAACCACTCAGCCTCATTACTAGCCAACTCTAGAGCAATGAACTCTGAATCCATAGTGGATCTCGCTATAATATTTTGTTGAGCTGATTTCCAGGTTACTGCACCACCACCAAGAGTAAATACATAGCCACTAGTAGATTTGGTATCTTCTAAATCTGAGATCCAGTTAGCATCACTGTACCCTTCTAATACAGCGGGAAATCTATTATAACATATAACATATACCATAATTCATGGTACCTTTCAGATAACTCATTAATCTGTCCAAAGCTAACCAATGTTCACTACTTGGACAGTGAGTATATCTACTCAATCTACACACAGCATATGCTATATCAGGTCGGGTGTAATTCATTAAATGCAACAGACTCCCAATAATCTGTGCATATGTAGATTGAGCTACCGGATTACCCTTATTTTTAACTAATTTGGTGCTAGCATCATAAGGAGTGCTTACAGGTATTTTTTCAAAGAATCCAAATTTTTTAAGAATTTTTTCAACATAATGTTCTTGAGATAGTAAAATGTCATTTTCACTCCTTATGATCTTAACACCTAATATCACCTTTGCTTCACCCATATCCTTCATATCAAATTTAGAAGAAAGAAACCTTTTAGTTTCTATCACAACATTTATACTTGTACCAAAAATAAGCATATCATCAACATATAAACAGATAATCACACAACCATCATTCATAATTTTTGTATAAACACATCTTTCTACTTCAACAGTGGAAAATCCATCACTTGTTAAAACTTGATCAAGTTTTTCATGCCATTGTTTCGGTGCTTGTTTCAATCCATATAATGATTTAACAAGTTTACAAACTTTATTTTCTTGTCCAGGAACAACACACCCTTCAGGTTGTACCATGTAAATTTCTTCTTCTAAATCACCATTTAAAAAAGCAGTTTTAACATCCATTTGATGAATAAAAAGCTTGTAAACTGAAGCTAAAGCAATCAAAATTCTAATAGAAGAAATTCTTGTTATTGGAGAAAAAGTATCAAAATAATCAATATTTTGTTTTTGAGTAAATCCTTTAGCTACTAGTCTCGCTTTATATTTATCAATAGATCCATCAGGATTATATTTCTTTTTAAAAACCCATTTGCAACCAATAGGTCTTGCTCCCGGAGGCAAGTCTGCTAAAACCCAAGTTTTGTTTTGATTTAGCGAGTCTGTTTCAGTTTTAATTGCTTCTTTCCAAAGATGAGCATCAGAAGATGAAATTGCTTCAGAAAAATTTGATGGCTCATCTTGTAACATAAAAGTATAAAAATCATTTCCAAAAGAAGTTTCTTTTCTTTGTCTTTTGCTTCTCCTTAAATTTTCAACAAAATTTTCACTTTCATTTACTTTAGATGAAGAAGGCAAATTTTCAGCTGTTTGAGAGACATATGCTGAATTTTTAATGGAAAAATATGCTCAAAAAATTCTGCATCTTTGGTTTCAATAATAATGTTATGATCAAGAACATCACTTTTCAAAACTAGAAATCTATATGAAGCACTATGTTCAGCATATCCAATAAACATGCAATCAGAAGTTTTAGAACCAATTTTTCTCTTTTTAGGATCAGGTAATAAAACTTTTGCAAGACACCCCCACACTTTCAAATATTTTAAATTTGGTGTGTATCCCTTCCATAATTCATAAGGTGTCTTATTTGTTTTCTTATAAGGTATTCTATTTTGTAAAAAACATACAGATAACAAAGCTTCACCCCATAAATTATCTGGTGCAGAAGAACTTACAAGCATAGCATTCATCATTTCTTTTAAAGTTCTATTTTTTCTTTCTGCTATTCCATTTGATTCAGGTGAATATGGAGGAGTTACTTCGTGAATGATTCCTTCTTTTTCACAAAAGTCATTAAATAAAACAAATTCTCCTCCTCTATCTGACCTAACCCTTTTAATCTTTTTATTTAATTGATTTTCTACCTCAGCTTTATATAAAAGAAATTTATCAAAAGCTTCATCTTTATTTCTCAATAAATAAACTTTAGTATATCTAGAAAAATCATCAATAAAAGTTACAAAATACTTTTTCCCACCTCTTGTCATAGTTTGTTTTAAATCACCTAAATCAGTATGTATTAAGCTAAGCAATTCAGTTTCTCTTTCTACAGAAAAATGAGACTTTTTGGTTAATTTAGCTTCTACACAAATTTCACATTTGTTTAGAGAATCATTTTTAATTTCAGAAATTAAACCAAGTTTTTGCATTTTCTTTAAATATGACTTACTAACATGTCCTAATCGAGCATGCCATATATCAAAAGTATCAACAATAAAGACAGGCAAGTAAGCAGAAGATGATGCATTTTCATTCATATTAGCAATGTTGAGAATAAACAGCCCCTGAGTACAATAGCCCTTTCCTACAAATACATTATTCTTTGTTATTACGATCTTATCAGATTCAAATGACACCTTAACCCCAGCTTTGCTTAATAGAGCTACAGAAATTAAATTGGCTCTAACATCAGGCACATGAAGAACATCACTGAGTGACAAGGTTTTTCCAGATGTAAGTTTTAGTTCAACTTTTCCTTTTCCTAGAACTTTTGCAGTTCGGGAATCAGCAAGGTAAACACGGTCTTCTCCTTCCTTGGTAGGATTATAGGAGGTAAACATCTCATGATTTGCACAAATGTGCCTGGTAGCCCCAGAGTCTACCACCCATTTTTTCACATCGGATACTAAGAGAGCTTGAGAAATGACCGCTACTATAATTTCATTTTCTTCATCTCCTTGAACCAAATTGGCTCTAGGAGGATTGTCATTTCTAGCCCTCTTTCTACATTGCGTAGCATGGTGGCCTGGTTTTCCACAAACAAAGCAACTCCCTTTCTTTTTGAATTTAGGGTTAGAACTCTTGGGCTTGTAGTCAGGTTTTGTTTTAGAGTCATACCTCTTGGCATACTGCTTTGTCTCCACCAAATTTGCTTTTGAGGTCATCTCTTTTCCTTTTGCAGCTTGCATCTCTTTTCGATTTGTGTCCTCGATTATGATGTGAGTGATTAGGTCCGACAATGGCAATTGCTTTTGTTTGTGTTTCAGTTGTTGTTTGTAGTCCTTCCATGATTCAGGCAGCTTCTCAATCAAAATTCCAGCAACAAACTCGTCAGGTAGGTTGATTTTTTTCGCCCTCAATTCTTCTAGCAGCTTATGGTACTCGTTAATTTGCAACTTAATATCCTTGTCCTCGGTCATCTCCCATCTATAGTAATTTCCAACAACGAACTTTTGCTTCCCAACGTCCTCAGCAGTATATTTGGCAATTAACGATTCCCAAATTTTGCTTGCTTCCACATAGTAAACATTGAAGAGATCATTAGACAAAGTGTTAATGATGGTATTTCGGCATACCTCATTGGCATATTCCCAAGCAACCCTTTGATTTTGGTCAACATCTAACGAAGGTTCAGATTGTGTGAGCGCAGCAGCAACTCCATATAGGTCCAAGATTGAGTAAACACGTTCTTGCCACCTTCGGAAGTTTTTGCCATCGAACATTTCAATTTTTGAAATATCCGGTGGTGGCCTAAACAGTGGCTTCGGAGGTAGTGTGAACGGAGCAAAGGATGTAGGGCCAAGATTGGCACCGATAGGGCCATCAGAAGCAGGAGCATTGTTTTGTGACTCCATATCTCTCAAGATTGTTACAGAATCAGTAGCTGCACAAAGAAGTTGTTAGTATAAAATAAATCCGAGCCGTGTACAAGGACACTGTCCTTGAGAGATATTCCGCCACAAGACGGCACTCCCCAGGATTGAACGGATTCTTCTGCGATGTCGCAGGAAAGCAGAACAACGGAGATAAGAACTCAGGGACGAAGAGAAGAGGAGAGAGCAGCTCGAATGTTGTCCGGAGCTGTGGTGTATGGAACCCAAAGAGCAACACGGTATTTATAGGCACAGAAAATAATGAGACGTTGGACCAAATTGAATTATATTAATGAGAGCGTTTCTGAACGTTGGGCGGTTTCCGACATGAAGATTAATAACCATTATATCAGATAATAAAAATAAGAAAACGGATTAATAATTGCCGGTAAATGATGAGTAACATTCACATAATGAACTCATAACCGAAGCCTTAAATTTGTGAGTTTTCCGGAAAGCTATTTGAAAATATTTAATTTTCAAAATTTAAATTCCGGCAACGGTAAAAAATATCCAACACCGCGTATATTTTGCGCGCAGGGGGGGCAAATCGCCGAATTTCAACTGAGCTCGGCTATGTTGGCCCAGCTTTGTGTGCGCGCGAGCCCACTCTCCTCCTAGACCCATTTTGCTCTTCCATAATCACATGTTATTATTTATACCCTTTGGCCTTCCTTTATTTGAGCAATGTGGGACTTCTCTTTTTCTCTTCCCTTTTGACACACACACACAATTCTCTAACAGATTCAAATGGCATCCCCTAGGTATTGAGATCGATTGCAGCAACAGAGTTAGAATGAAGGGAGATTCTTCTCAAACCCACCTCCCAAGCAAGAAACAATCTGTAGAAGATACACCAAGGCTCTGAAACAGTATTTGAACAAAAGCCCAGATTGCGCCCAAACTTTGTAACGCACGAGCCCCTATCATCTCTAAGTCGACCGTCACAGGAAGCTTGCTCATCCTGCTTCACAGGACCGTCCACATTTTTTTTCCTCCCAAACTAATTGAAAGTTGTTCGAGTTTTAAAGTGATCTTTACATTAAATTTGTTAATTAATAATATAAATAATGTCACATGGGAAATATGGCTACATAAACACTATATAAGAACTCTATTCAAATGACTTATTTTAAGTTACCTCACTTGTTGTATCAATTATTTATAATTATTAATAAGTTCAGCTTGAAGACTATTTTAAAATAAATTTTTATAAAAAAATTAAAATAAGGAGAAATCGAAATAAAGTATCGTACATTTTAAAACACCAAAAAGTCAATTCTCTCCTTCCTCCCACCATAAGTGAGTAGTCGATTGAGCATCGAAATTTGGCGATACGTGGAGCACATAGAGCCAGGTCCTCATCAAAGAATGCAGGAGCTTCATCCAATCTGAACCGCACAATGGGAGTGCAATGAACGTTCCAGATGCGCCGAATTGTTTTGTACCCCTGATTGCGTATGACTCTATCTCATTCCTTCCACTGTGTTTTTTTTTTGTTTTTGAGTGTCTGAATCCTACCTCCGCCACCGCCACCCTATATAAAGCGCAGTTTCCACACGCAGAAGCTCGTAGCATATTGAGTCGCTGATACTTTCGAAAGCCCTTTCTCTGCATCACCGGTGATCTAAGCTGCAAAGATAGAGGCCGATCGGAAGAGGAAGAAAGCTTCGATCTCGGCGGCAGATCGAACGAAGAAGGAGAAGCACAAGAAGAAGGCGAAAATGTCCTCGTCTAACAGGCAGGGTGGTGAGGTTAGGGCATCTCACATATTGATCAAGCACCAAGGTTCTAGACGGAAGGCTTCTTGGAAAGATCCAGAAGGCCATGTTATCCAGAACACCACCAGAGATACTGCTGTTTCCCAGCTCAAGGCCCTCCGTGACGACATCCTTTCCGGGAAGGTTAAGTTCGAGGATGTTGCCTCTCGTTTCTCCGATTGCAGCTCTGCCAAGCGTGGCGGAGATCTTGGTCAGTGCTATTTGTCTCTCTTTCTTCTGCCTTGGACCTTCTCTGAGGAAGATCTGCAAATCAAACTAGTTCTTTGTCTTAATCTTTTAATACGCGCGGTGTTATTTCGATCAAAGTGAAAACAATTTCTTGTTAACGGCATTGAACTCTTTTTTTTTTTCGAATTTTTCTATTTATGCTAACCTTGCCGGTGGCTATGAAAATCATATATTCATTTGGCTGAAAATTTAATCTGTAAGAATCGCATGAGAAAATTTTATTGTTTTCAGGGTTTTAAGAAAACGTTTGTTTGGAGGATTCAAACATAATTTTATTTTCCTGTCTCAGAGGGTTCAATGATCTCATAGCTTTGTTGAAGGGGCTTAATGTGAACCCTATGAGAAACATTTTTCTGCTAGTGTAATGAAGAGTGACCTGGTGCTGTTAGGACTGTTAAGGAAGCATTCTTGCATTTTTCTTGCAAGTCATATAAATTAAGTATCTCTCGTTGTTGATTAATTTTTGAGTTTTAACAGTATCTCTAGTAAAAAATAAGGAACCTTACTTAAGTTATATGACTTGTTATTTTTTTAATGTAATTATCAATAATTTTCTGAGAATGTTTATGCGGAGAGTGGCAATCATTATGAAAAATTCAAATCATGAATAGGATTCTCTGACCCTAGCATGCTTGTACAAGTTGGCTTGCATCAGAATCTACTAGGATCGGATCATCTTAGATGATAATTAAGGATTATAGAATCATTAGGATCCCTGAGTTCATGAAATTCTATAACTCTGAGTAGTGAGAATTGAGTTTGTTCTCTTCTTGAACCTACAGATCAACATTAATTATTGAAAACAACATAAATCAAATTTATTTCTGCTGTTGATGAACAAACACTATGCTTGGTTGAACATGTCATTCCTTAACTCAATATTGCCAATGTGGTGGCCGAGGGTGCTCCACTAAGTATTGTACAAGGGACTTGGAGGTGTGAAGCTGTTTGTTTGCTGAGGTGTTTTTGTCAATTTGCTTTAATGAAATTGAATATAAGTTGCAGGTACATTGATAAATTTATTTTTCTCTGTATTAATTTTAAATTTCTATTTTTCCGTGGACCAATGTTGAAATTATAGGACTTTCAAAAGATGGGTAAAATGAAGTTGTAATTTTCCTATTACTATTATGGATTTACCTTCCCCCACCCCCAAAAGATAGAGTTGGGAGAATAGGTTCCTAATTATAATGCTTAGCCAGGAGTTTCGCTTTTGACATCATTTTTAATACTATGATATCTTTGTATATGTTACAAACAAAATTGCAGTTGTGTAACAGAACATCAGACTGTTGCACTTCTGTTGCTGTAGGAAAATTAACAATCTCTGTAGCATGATATACTGTTGCACTTCTGGGTTAATCCCTCCAGTGTTAACTTTAAATGCATCATAATCTATATTTTTATTCATGTTCATCTGCTGTTTTTAGCATTGCTTCTGAACATCTTCTGTCAAGCTTATCGATGGTACATTCAAAATAGCAGCGTTTGCATATCTTTAGGTTTTCTCTAATCAAGAAATCGTCAAAAGCTCACTTTTATGCTTCTCCTCTTCCTCCTGCCCTCTCTATCTCCCTCTCACACTGACAAGGGTACCCTCACGTTATACTTCTTTGGTATCTTGAATTTACATATAACTTAGATCCGTGACCTGAATTAAGTGTAAAGTTAAGTCAAAGCGTCTCTTATGAGTTTGTCAAACTAACATCCTCTGATCTTCTCTACCAAGGGTATCCAGATCTGGAGTGATCCATTTCATGTTGCTGGATTAAATATAATCCGGAAGAACTAAAGGCAGCTAGTAATATTAAAAGCAAGTTCTTTTTTGCAGATCTGTGACAAAAAAGCAGCTGTTGCACTGATGGGTATACCCATTGTGCTTCGTAATCTTGCTAGTCTTGTATCATTTAGCCATGGCTTCTTATCAGTGAAGTATTATTTCTACAATTTGCTTTACGTGGTTACTGAGTATATTTTAGTTGTCCTACTGTCAAATGCTTACCAAGATAATAGAGACGTATCACTTTGCGTAAACTAATAATAATGCATCATCTGTTACTTAAGATTAACGGTGCATTCAACAATGCAGTTTTCCAAACCTCTGAATTTCATCTATTTTAATTCAGTTGTTACATAATAGTAAAGAATCGGATCCATTGTCAGATGTCACGTACATCGTCTGAAGCGAACTAAATGCTTAATTGCCTCTGTAGCTTTGAATAAACTCCATGGACTAAATTCAAATAGTGGGTTTCTTGGCTGCAGGTCCTTTTGGTCGTGGCCAGATGCAGAAGCCGTTTGAAGAAGCAACTTATGCCCTTAAAGTTGGTGAGATTAGTGACATCGTGGATACTGATAGCGGAGTCCACATAATCATGAGAACAGGTTGATAACACGGAGTATTTTTTGGGTATTTTCTCTTGTTTGGGAGAACAGTAATGAAGATTCGTGTGATTCTTGTTCATCTTAAGCGTCATTAACTTACTGATGTTTTAGACTTGGCTGAGCCATGCGCTTGAGTGATACCCTGATACTTTATTTTCACTGCATTTATAAACATGAATGTGTATGCTTGTAATTTGAATGTTGAGTGATGACAATGAAAGAAGGTTCTGGTTCTTGTCTTTAGCTTGATGTTATACAAATTGATTAAATTCCATTTAGTGGAATTAAAAGTGTGGTTCAATATTTAGGTTATACGGTCAAATATAACCTGGCAATACTGATACTTGTTCTGCCAGCATGTGTTGACGGGGAGTCAGTTACATAAATCTGATTGTAAGCACCGGTGCTCTTTCTTGTCATAATATCGTACAGCTTACAGGGATTCAAGAATAATAAAAAACGAAAGTGGAGACAAAGAAGAGATAATAATTTTTAAAAAAAGTCGTTTGATAGATATTTAAAATAAAATGTTATTGAATGTGAAAATTACTCCTTGCTGCATGTAGTCTACTCTAATAGGCGTCCTATTTGCACTCCTTCCCATGCTCAAGTCCGGCCATACCACAAAATGTCAGCTTTTTTAAATTTAGATGTCTTTTCTCAGTTATATTTTTTTAACTCTAATTTTAAGTTCCTATACAAAAATATAAATTGTTTTAGTATATCTTATTTCGCGGGATCTACTATTGGAGGGATCCGTGCTCCCACATCACCACATTTACCAAAAAAAACAAATTATATATTGAGAAATTTGTGAATAAATTAAACTATTAAAGTCATGAATAATTGCTATGATACGAGTGAAATAATTTTAAACTTTATATACCTATTTTTAATTGACTTAGTTTTAATAAATTTATACCTAAACTTTTCAACAAACCATTTAACCAAAATTTCCCTGTATCTGTTTTTTTTTTTTTTAATATCTCATTTCCGTTATATTTAAACTAACAAGCGATTAGTTTAGTATCAAGGAAATGTTTGGTTGGTGGCAATAGCCATGAAAGAAATTTAAATTTTAAAAAAATTAAAAAATATTTAATATATCTTATAATCATCACTCAATAACATATAATTTTTTTAAAAATTATAAATACGAATTTCATTTCTTATCCTATTTATTTACATTATTTTCCTTTGCATTCTATTTCATTTTTTCTTCACATTACCAAATGTAATCTTAAACTGAATTGACAAATGATGCCCAACAATCCTTGTCCAAGCAACACGTGTGCATTAGCTACGAAGTGGGGGCTGCCTAAAGCTACTAAGGATCTTTGATATATCAAGGGAACATAACATACTCTATGAAAAAAGAAACTGATATTTAACCAACATAATATAAATTTCTTAAATATATCTAGTGTCAATACTGTCAGACATAAAACAATATAATTGCATATATAATACTTTCACATCATAAGTTGTGGCCGGTGTTTCATGGTGTAAATATAATCAATTATCATATCTGTGGTAGAATTGGCAGCAATTTCCTTTTCAATTTAAACAATCATGTAATTTGCAAGAATTGATATGGTCTAAACTATATATATATATACTACGAATTTCATATTGTTGATTCATGGAGTAGTCCCAAATTTGTGGGTGTTTACTAAATCATGTATTAAAGTATCAATATTAATGTTTTCTTGTTCAATCCTCACAACTCTGAATGGAGGGGGCTAGATGGATTGCTATATAATTAGTATTGTAGATTGCTCAACAATATTTTCAACATTAATATCTCAATTAAAATTGATGTACTTGGTCATGTCTCACCATCATTTGAAGAATGAGTTAATAATTTTCTTCTTAAGCATGTCCTCTAATTTCAACCCATGAAAATTAAATGCTTGTAAGACAAAATAAACTAAAAGACACAAAAGGCCAAACAATTCTCAACTCATAAGTTTTTTTTAAATAAAATTAAATATTCTTATTATTGGCATTAACTACACTTCGACCGGATCATATTGCACAAAATATATGTATATCAGAAAAGCACATAAATATTTATTGGCATTGACTGCAATTCTGTTGTTTTTTGTGATTGCACCAAACTTCCAAAGTCGAGACCCTTCTATTGTATGGTTTCTTCCTAAACAATGAAAATTTATAAGAAGGATATCTGCAAGCTCTTTTTCAGATTTTTGAGTCAAAGAGGGTTTTTGACGGCTGTTTCAAACATTCAAGCTTGGTGCTTGGGGATATAAGCCTGCCTTCTAAGCTTCTGTATTTTCTTGGCTAAATTCTAATTACCAATTGACGCGGGATATTTTAGATCAGGCACAATGCTCCTTGAATAAGTTAATGTCGTTTTTTTTTATGTTCCCAACCCCTAAGACCACACAGATAGCATGCAATCATAAGGTCAGTACTATCAAAACATATCTCGTATAATAATTGTCCAATCAATCGCAATCATACTTAATTTTCAATTCGTCTAATGCTGTCTATAGTCTCGTACCCAATCAAATCATAACGGTAATTAGGTATTCTCCAATCATTTGCTATATAAGTAGCCCCTAAGACACTAATATATAGATTACATTTCATCATTATCTCCTCCTTGCACCTATTAAACAATCATTAACGTAAGTATCGGACTTTCTACAGAAGCACATGCTCCTTCTTTAAAATTACTGCGAGAATTCAATCATAGAATCGAAAAGCCACACATGCATACTAATCAGGTGATATTGCTCCACTTAATTCCTGAGAAAGATTTTGGAGTCATATTATTTTCAGTATAGTTTGAAATTACAAGTGAAAATGATTTTTTTTTTAAATGGATCTTAGTTATTTTGCTATAAACCAGATAACAGTCAAAGAAACTGTTATTAATTGCACTCCTGCTCTAGGGGGACCTGCAAACAAGCTTTTTTAATTGTAAGACACCGGCCAATTATTAAACTACGGATAACAAATCACTGTACTGAAATTAGTTACAGTGCAACTGCTTGAAAAATTGCAAAACGTGTAATTAAATTTGTTCTCATGGATAATGCCATTTATACCGTTATTTATTTGTTTATGTATAATTGAATATGTGATTTTGTGGCTATCTCTCAAAGTTATAATGCATAAGACAAAGCTATACAATAAAACTGTTAATTTGAATTTTTCTCTTAGTAACGTAAAGAATTATTAATACAATATTTTTCGCAAATAGAACATGTCATTAATTTTGAAAACAAGTTTTTAAATACATGTACTGTAACCCGATGATAAACACGTGTTATTTACCTTTTATGGGGATTGGAGAGATAGAACGGAAGAATCGACTGGACTACCATATTCCCAGTTACAATCCTACCCAATCTTAACGCACGTGACTCCTACTTTCTATCTCCGGCAAAATAAGTTTTGACCGCAAATTTTCAGGTGCATGGCATAATCTAGAAGTACCTTTACTATAAGATTGTTCATGGAGAGAGATGAGCCACACATTTAATACGTCCAATGTCTTAACCCAACTCAGATATCACGCTTAATTTTATATTGATTTGACTTAATTTGAACAAATTCAATTTTATGTGAAATTTAGACGAGTCAAGGTCACCTAAATTTTTTTTTTTTTATAAATTAATACTTGTAATATAAAAATATTTTTTTTACAAATTTATATGTATATATTTCTAAAATAATAAACTTTTAAAATTCTCATATTTTTATTTGTAATAAAAAAATAATTTAATATTATCAAGCAACATATATTAGTATAATTAACTTTAAGTAAATATACATATTTTCATTATTTAACAAAAAAAATATCAATAAGTATACACATCAATAATAAAAATAATTAAAACGTAAGAAAGATTTGGATAAATAATAAAAGTTACAATATGCAAAAAAAAAATCAGATAAAATAAAAAAAAAATAAGATATCAAAATATTGATAACTAAAAAATAATTATTATTAAATCAAGTTAAACATAACATGTCTTAAGTCATAACCCGATTTAATCTGATATAATTTTATTTAAAATTTTACTTATTTATATTTTTTATCCAACCCAATCTGACTCAATTAAACTACGTAAATCCCTCAAACCTAACAAACTAATCAACACTCCTACTTTACTAGCATATAATTACAAGAGTTGTACTCTTGAGAAGTTAGAATCTTTTTCGTCAAATAAATTCTAATACTCTCATTTTAATATTTAAAAGTAACTCTAATAATAAAGAAAGTCGACTTCCCTTTAGTATGCTATAACATTACCCTCTCTATGTAACATATAGCCTTGCACATAAATTGACATTATCATTTCCTTTCAACTCATTTCAATTTCAGTTAAAGGTTGCAAATACTTAGAAGTTTTGTCTTGTTTTATTTTATTTATTTATTTATTTGGCTTTGAATGATTAAACTATTAACACAAAATTAGAAAAAAATCTTAATACAATTCCCAGAAGCATACATAGCATTAGAACTTATAACTCTAGTGTCAAGATTTTGTAAAAAATTTCAGTAGAAAAGAAAGCTGATTTAAGAATCAGAATTTTATAACAAGGCTTTAGTTAAAATAATTACCAAGAAACCATATATTCAATTTTTTTCTTAAAATAAGAAAAAAAAAATTTTAACCCCAGCCTCTCTTTTATTCTTGGGGCAATAATTATTCAGCCTTATTTAGCACTTTGTCCTTACGCCTTGAGCTTCAGCTCTCCCACCCTTTAAAGTGATGTCAAGCAGACTCCCAAAACTCCCATAAAAAATGCAAATTCTTTTAGAAATTTGTTCATTTATTTAACTGGTTGGTCTCTTTGCCATTAATTATTTTATCCCCTTCTTTTTTTTTTCCCTTTTTTTATGCATGAAAAATTATGGCCAGCTACCATCCGCCATTGAGCTCCAGCTGGTCATCATTGACTTGGATGAGAGAAACCACACGAATTACCCCTAGCTGCAAAAATCATCAAAATATCAGTTGTCCAAAACATTTTATCAATTCTCACTCTGTCCCTTTTCTTTGCTGACCCAGTCAAAAATCCATGAAACTTGGGACCCAACTTAATTGGTCCCCACAAATTCCAAAAGTAACCTGAATACTTCGGAAACCCCCGTGAAATCCACAGATTATGTCCCTTTCTTCTTCTCCTCAGCATACCTCCCCTTCCATCTCCCTCCTCTTTCTCGCTCCGCAAATTTTCTCTAAAGGATGACATATAATAGGCTTCTATTTAAACCATTCCGAAAAGGCTGCCTAAATTAATGTTCTACCCTTAATCTCTGGTCCTAGCTTAACTCTTTTTGCATTCTGGGCCCCTAGGATGTTAACAGATCCCCACTGAGCTGAAATGTCATGTTGATAAGGGCAATTAGAACCATTTCGACACCCCCTTGAGCTTTTAAAGTATATGCAAGGTTTCTGGATTTTGAAATTCACTTCTGGTTTATTGTTATGTACCGGTTTCAAATCTTCGAAGTTACTTTGACGGATACCTATTTGGGAGTCCTGTGTCTCTTGCTTACTATTATCATCAGCACCATGTTGCCTAATAAGGTTCTTATAATAGCTGAGATCCTTCAGAGGATGAGTTTCCTTCCCAGCAAATGCTGGACCTGTACTAGGTCGGTAAGCCATTGTACTAGGAGGGGGTCGCATCTGATTTTCTACTGCATGCAAGTTAACACCAGCTGAAGGTAATCGAACGATGCTTGATTCACTGGACGAAGTGGAAGCCATTGATGCTGCTCGCTTCACCCCAGATGCTAAAACAGTATCCTGTTGAGCAGGTTGGGTACTTAGAGAAGGCAGACCTCCACTTGACAAGTGATCAGTGTTTTTGTTCACAGGCCTGTGACTATCAGTAGAAGTTGTATGTGAAGGCAATGGAACAGAAGGAGTTGCTGGTTTACCAGGCATAGGCCTAGAAAATGGAAGTGACGTGGTTGCTGGCTTATCTAGTGTATGCATCAATTGAACTGATGAAGTCCCTGGCATCAAACCAGAATCAGGTAATAAACCCACTGTACTTGTGTGATTAATCCCAGATGTTGGCTTCTCTGTTCTAAGTGGAGACAATGGAACTGATGGAGTAGCACACTTCAAACCGGAAGTGGGTATAACCACTGTATTTGAGGATGCACCTTCAGTAGTCGCTGCAGTTTCATTATGATAACTAATCAATTTCTCTATCATTAATGGATCATTAAGTATTCTAAAGAGTAGATCCATGTCAATCATACTGCCTTGCTCATTATTCTTCATGATGGCAGCAACAATAGCAGAAGCTGCAGCAAGATCTGCTTCCAAACCAGATGTCCCAGGTGAGGCTAGAGTAGGAGGGGTAATAGGCTGTGAATTTATGGGTGTATTAGTTGCTGATACATATTGGTGCAAGCTTTGCGGCTGCATAGAGGCGGAGGTGTCTATTGTTGCTGGCAACTCAGGGTTAATATCTATAGGCTCGTCTTCCTCAATAGGAATGATAGGGATAAGAGGAGTGAGATTATCATCATAGTCTTCCCCCTCTACCTCTAAAGAAACAGAAGGGCTACACGCAAATGAACATCAACAAGATTAGCTGCAAAAAGAGTATAATGCAGCAAAAGGATTTCTTAATCGATGTGACATTTTACCTAGGAGGAATAGCAGAAGGGCGAGGATATACTGCTTCAAGCACTCTCATTTCTCTTAGCCTTTCATCCTCTTTCTCCCTGCTTTCTTCACCAGCTGCAACTAGCCAATTATGACTGAGAACAAACTGATTTGAAAAGAAAAACAAATCAAGTAAGTAAACCAAGAATACTGAACCAACTGACTTTGTAAAGCTAACACTCAAAAAATAGAAACCATGGAACAGAGGTCACTTGCAGTTACAAAGGAAAGTTATAACCAGCGTAAAGTGGAGTAATATTAGAGATCAACATCTTTTAGTAAATGCCTAATATCTCATTACCACGGGAGGGGCTTTCCATTTAATCAGACAAATCTGGGAGAGTTCATCCTTTAGTCGGTTCAAAAAATGATTGCCTTCAAAGCCAGGAGGTAAGTCATAAGATTCATTAGTACTTGAATGCAAAATTGATGATGTCTTAGCTTGAAGCTGATCTTGAGATTTCTGGCTAACTTTTGAGGGGCAATCCTCAGATAAGAACAACTTCACCTGCTACATCCATCGTATTAGTGCCAAAAAATACATGTTTTAACTTAATATATAGACTGCAATGAATGTTACAGAAGTAGTCAAAGACATAAATCTCATGGAACCGACCTTAACAAATTCATCCCAGCAAAATACACTAATATATAGACTGCAATGAATGTTACAGAAGTAGTCAAAGACATAAATCTCATGGAACCGACCTTAACAAATTCATCCCAGCAAAATACACTAAATATTCAAAAAGTAAACAAATAAATATTATATGGCTCTACCTTTGGTTTCTATAAATCTCTCCAATGTACTTCTAAAATGCAGACTGTAAATATCCATTAATCTGTCTAACTTAAGCTTATATGGCTCTACCTTTTTCTATTCTTCAAGAAAGACAGATCATAACTCAACTGAAATCTACAATATGCATTTCAAAAGTACAGCAGCTTAATAACATACTTCTTCACACTTTTCTGTATGTTCCACATTTTAAAACCAAAAGATGTCCATAACTTATTTTGCAGATTTGATAGTTTTGAACATTAACAATTATATAATCTTCTATTTGACCACGTTATATTATGTTTCAACATTGAGTTTAGAGGAGTTTATGCTGTCTGTTATTCTTGGGGAAAAGAAGAAAAAAAAGCTAAATTAGGCACCGACTCATTTTTCTATAAACTCTAGCCTATCCTAATCAATATAAGACTTCCAGTCCCTCAATACAGAGATAGCAAATTTCATTATCCTTCATACAACAATATATACATATATATGCCTTTTCAATAAATCACCCTTATATTGACACTAACTCAATTTCTTTACAGTTCTTTATCACTCTCATTAATAATTATTTGTATGATCAAGCAAGACATGATCTTTGTTCTTGCCCAACTTCATACAAAGCAGCTCTCTTCATACAAGCACATACATGGGTTGATGGAATACTAAGTATGGACGGTCAGTAATTTTATTGTGTAATACTAATACACTACTAATGACTATATCACCCGATAATCATGTAATGGTCTTGGACGTGACCAACTCGAAGGTGCTAAACTTCAGCATAAAAACTACTTTGGCAACAGCAGGGAACCAAACAATTGAGTAACACGGGCTTAAGAATGATAACTGTACAGAAATATCAAATAACCATTATCACATGTCAAACTTCAGCCAAAAGAAAGATTTCTTGAGTTGATTGTTTTTATTCCCACCTTTGTCAAGTTAGTCTTCTAGTGATCCTAATTGCATCATATATACATAAAATTTTGCTCAACTATTTTTCTTGATTGTTTCACAGCATCATCAGTATTTTCCACATACAGCACTAATTATCAGGTAAGCATTTGTTAATTAGTAAAAATTAATATTTTTGAATATTTTTCCCCCCTATCAAACTGTACATCATAAAATTGGCAACAGCACTAACATCTAAACATCTTTACATTTAAGACTTCCATCTTCTCGCGTATGACCCTAAATTAAAGTAAAACGGCATTTTCACTTGCAAACATACTAACCTTTTTTCATAAAATGACAAGCAAATAATTAATAACTTGGGATAAAACCACATATTTTAAAAGTGTGACAACATTTATTTCCATTAATATACCATGCAAGTCGAAAGCATGTTAGCATCAGCATTTGTCACTTAATCACATAAAACAATGCCAATTTGAACATACTAGAACATTAGATTTACATCGGTTTCATTTAGAAAATGCATATTAATTTGATAAATCCATTGACTCATGCACACATTGATAAGTTGAAGAGTCCAATAACTTTGAACATGCTAAGTTTCATTAACGGCTCTCCTTCAATCACAGTCATACTGCACAATATGTGAGAACTTATATGAGGAAATAACCTTTGTTGCAGTACAACCCCCTTAAACATGTCTCAGAAAAGTCGACCCAACAACAACATACATCAAAAATCTTTGAGGCAATAGTTTGGGCATAATGTATCCTTGTTATCTTTCATTTCTCTTGTTATCTTGTTTTCAAAACATTTGCAGGTCTACATCCCTCATTATTTTTTCAATTAATTGGGTTCGGTAGAAGTTGAACATTGTGACTCTGTTGAATATGATATCTACCACATAGTAGACATTAGAAGGGGTGAATTATAAGAGTTTTAAGTAATACCTGGGTGATAGGATCATATAACTGCCATCTAAATTTAATTCATAAATATTTTGTACACTTTTATGTAATTTTATGATAAGACTACCAATTTATAATATCTTAAATAGTTTCACAGCAATTAATAATTTCCCCGTTGTTTAAGGAAAACAACCTTTTTTTTTTCTTCTCGGTTGGGGGTGTGGGGGGAACTAGAATGAGGAAAACTAGCTTATAAAATTTGATGATTCCTTCTAACAAATGACAGAACTTCCTACCGTAAAAATGTTTTCAGCTTTTAGTTATGCTGGCTAATAGCAATCGTAGGGTTATACGACCCACTTTTGCCTAATTATTAAGATTGAGTGCACAGCGCCTATAGTTCTTTAGGGATATTCAAACACTTGTATGATCTGCATCTCTGATAGGTGTAAACAGTACCAGAGTATCCAAAAGAACAGCACATTACTCCCTTGCTTACCAATCCAGAAGAAAATTTTCTTAATTAAAGCTTCTCGTTTGAGACAATCTTATTTCAACTTCACGTGTTTCAGTGATAAATTGTTCTGTATCCAAATTTTACTACAATACCAAACTCTTTAGTAAAATAAATTTACAAGGAATAATACTTTGCATCAAGATTGTAAATTCTTCAATAGATCTCATTTAGTGGAGTCTATTTTATCACCCTGGTTTTTTTTTATATTTCTATATTGGCGGTATCCCCTGTTTTGTCGGCAGCTACCAACACATAATTTGACAGCGCCCAAAATCAGAAAATTAGGAGAAAGGAGAGATTCTGTATTGTGAGGGGAACAAGAAGCAAAACGAGAACAGTTTGGAGGAGATCGAATGGCGTAGAACCCTAAAGGGTCACGAATCAACCAACAAATTGAAAAATATATTTGCCCTAACGAATGAAATTTTGAAAAAAGAATGTTGCAGTTAAATATACCTGACACAGATTAAATCCAGGAGCCCACGAAACCCTGTTCGATTTCCTTGCCCGCTTCATATTAAATCTCAGATTTTCTGCTTCAATTAGCACTTTAAGTCCAAGAAATCAAAAAGAACGAGGATGAAATAAAAACAATCAGGTTTACAATCGATTCAGAAACAGAGATTCAAATATCCTAATCGGCAACGAGAAGGCGAAAACTCTGGCAGAGGATCATAAAACCTTAAAAAACGCCAAACAAAAAATTTCCTCGTCTTAAGGGTATTATGGTATGTTTCGCTACGAGGAGCACAGAAGTTTATAAAAGAGGCGTGGGGCAGAGATATTTTGAAAACCCTAGAAGTTTCGGGTGGGTTACGAGAAAATAGGCGTAGAAATAGGAACTCAAATAACAGATAGGATTCGTGGATCTGAAGCAGTGACAGCGCAAACGCGGACACTGACCATATGGTGCGCATGCGTCGGCGTACTGTGTACTGCTAGGGCCTTGGGCCCATTTGATACGGCCACTACTGTTTAGACACGTCTGACTGAAAAAAAAGTCCCCTACAAACATATGAAAATTACAACAACTCCTCCTTTGATGACAACATCTTTTGTTTTTTTCTTTCAGTGACAGGAAGGGCTTTGCTGGAAGGGAGCGTTGGAATAGAGAGTAAAGAATATAATAAAATAGCCAAAGGAATTAGTGTTTGAGATTACTTTAAGGATATAATAGAATAGTAAGGGATGACTTCTTAAAAACATCTCTTGTTGTCTAAAATTTTAATTTTTGTATCTTTCTAAATTAAGGTTTCGAAATGAAATGTTCTAAACTTATGTTTAAAATTACAAATATACTTTCATATTAATATTCACACAAAGACACTCCATCTTTTTTATTCTAGTGCTTAGGTGCTTTGCTTCCATAATCTCTCTTTCCATAGTTCTCTGTGAAATGTTGTACTCATGTTTCTACATCTCAAATGTTGCATCACTCTAACCTATTAATATCATTCAATTTAAAGATCATTTAAAACCTTTGTTTTAGGCATACAAGTACCATATACATATTTTATTACTTGAAATTATTCTATAAGTATGCATATCACTTAGAATAGCAAAATGATTTAATTTAATAGGAGTCAATATTGTCTTACAAAGAATAAGATTACTTATAATTTAAGTGTTCTTATTTTAATGATTAATAACTCCATTCTAATTAATTTGGGTGTGGCTTTCTTTCAATTATAACTCCTCTCCATTCCATTAATTTAATTATTTTTATTTTCTATTTCTAACTATTCTCATCATCACTTATTCTCTTTTCTCTATCTTTACTTCTAATTTAACATAGAATTGACAAAATTTGAAACGAAAATAATCTATTCTTAATTAACTCTAGTATCCTAAGATATCCAAGTTACTATAAATCAATGGTTTAAGCAAAGCAATTCATAAATTCAAACTAATGAGACCTTAACTTTAACATGAGAATTGAACAATAGACTTAATACGAAAGCACTAAGAAAAAAACTTAAGGCCTTTTTTAAACTAAATATTAATTGGGATATATATTTTACAAATATCAAGCGAGTTCAATTTTAATCATCCAATCATTAATATTAGTTAATTTATTTATTAACATTCATAAGAGATATGTTTAATTACTTTAGCCCTAATCTTCTTTAGATGGCAAAGTTTTAGTCCTACCATAGTTAATTAGCCCTATAACGCTTTAAGTTTAGTTGAATTCAAATTACCTTAACCTAAGAGCTCTTAATAGATGCAATTAGCTTAAGTTAATCCATAATACATTTTATTGAATACTTAGCAAGCCTATAATCAAATGATTCATACCAAATTTTTAATGCAAAATTACTTTTGAAAATTCATACATTATATACCAATTAAAATTTCCTGATTGCTCTATCTTTATCTAATAATTAAATGAAATTAGATGTCAATAATGAACTCAAACAAAAAAGCCAGACACAAAAGCAACAAACACAAAGCATAAACTCAATTACGGATAGAAAATGTTAAAACATCATTACAAGTTTGAAATTTTTCAATATATAGACCCAATGATACAAACCTTAAAATAAGATTAACATAAACCCTAACAAAATTTGGCACTAATATATCCTATATTGGAGAATTTACAAGAAACAATAAGAGAAGAAGAAAGAAGAGAAGTATCATAACATGTTTAATATAACTAATTCATATTATTTCTTTTATAAAGTGATAAAATTACAATCGTTGCAAAACTTTTAGCAGTGATTTTTAACCTATTTCTATGGCAAATGAGCCTCTAGAGATCCAAGTTATATTTTCTTATTATTTTGATTTATAAACTCCATAAATACATTTGTTTTAACTAACTCGACTATAAGACAAGTTCCATTTGTATAAGAGAGCTATATAGTCATTTTTTGGCTCCTTCGACACAATATAAGCCAAATTTTAAAAATTTATAATTTTAACTATATAATTTTAATTTATGCAAATTAAGTGTCTACAAAAAATGTATTATTTGAACTTTATGCTATAAAAATTTTAAGCAAAAATAAATTTATTTGACCCCTAAAAGTATATGAAAACCAATACCATAACAGCATGAACAATAATTCCATAATTTCATAATTTTGAACCAAATTAAAAAATTATTCAAAGATTATATAGAGTTCAAAAAAATATTATCTTTAGTTTGTTAGAAAGCTTTCTAAATCCTTTTGTTGTCTACCAAATTTCATTCCCAAGCTAGGTCATTTGGGCTATTAAGAGTAATGATGTAATTTATGAATCATTTGGATCAAATTTTGGTTTTAGAGTAATCCATTTGAGCTTTGACATGCAATTTCTTCTCTTAAGCAAATTTTAATCCATACATGCTTCATTTCCATAAAAGTCATTGCACAAAACATGGCTAGTTACAAAAATTCATCATCTCACTTATTTCCTTACACATGGAACCACTAATGTATATTATAGCAATTTATGTTCTTTTCACTTGCAAAGACACCTAATTGGCATATAGTCAATATCACATTCTTGCACCTAATATGCTAGTTCACATAATTATAGAGTGCATCATATGTGCCATCTCTAGGTTCCATAATGTATGTCAAATTTGCGTATGTCATTCAAGTAGTAACACTTATGCTAGTTACAAGTGTTGGCATCAAACTCACATATATACATATATTCTCAAGATTAAACCAAGATTTGCATTACATAATATCATTATATACATATGGTTTATAACAAGTTTGTCTCGTTTATACATCAAATGCATCATTACATCAAAAATTCTATACTAGACATCATAAGGTCTTAAGTTTTCTCCAATTCTTTGTCCTTACTTAAGGTACCTATCAAGGTTAGTGGGAGATAAAATGGATGAGATTATTAGGAGAATCTCAGCAGCAAATCTCATCCTTTATTAATACATACAATGAATGCAAATGAGGAAATGCAAGCTAGAGATGGACACGGGCCGGGACTTACTTCAACCCAAGTCCCAACCTGATTTCAACTTCAGGACGAAAAATTCATCCTAAACAGGGCCGAGCCAATAGGGCCAATTTTCTTTTTTTTTTTAAGAAACAAATTTTTAATTTTAAAAATTTATATTTTTATATTTACTCAATTACTTTAGGCATATAACCATTTTTTAACATATTTTTTAAAAAAATTTATGCAATGTATATGAAAAAATATGAACTCAAGGGAGAAAATAGAAAAAATGCAAATATAGTAACTAAAATTTAAAAAAATATGTATTTTTTAATTTTATTTTTCTTATATAAATGTGATATTATATTTAGGAGAGCTCGAACATAAATTTTGACCCCTCTAGTTATTTATACTTTAAAAAATATATTTAAAAAATATTGGCTAAAATTAGAAAAAGACCTTTGAAAAAGAATTCTTTTCAATTTAGTCTCTATCTTTTTATATATAAATATATATATACCTCGAGCCGAGTCAGGGCCAATAGGGCTAAAAAGTTATCCTGAATCCCGTTCCGACCTGAAGTATTATCCCAACCAAACCTTGTTTCAATTTTTTTTTTTAATTTTTCCAACCCGTCTCGCCTCGATTGTGCATCAGGCCGAGACGGGCCAACCGAGTTGGAACAATTTTGCACACCCCTAATACAAGTATGTATAGCATATGTATCATTTAACTCACACATAACTTTTAGCATGAAACTTCAATTCTCATATAGTCATGGCATCAAAACATACTAAATGGACTCAACTAAACTTAACTCTAGGTTATAAAAGAGCTACTGTACTTAATTCTCCACTATAGAAAGTCAGGCGTTAAACATATATTTATACATGCATAAAACTTATGACAAAAACCATTTCAGAGTATAACTCATGCAATTATCATATAACGAAGCATATAAGCATTTTAACTTATTCATACATTTAAATGCATACAAGATAGAAAAGAGATAGTTATCTTATGGAGTTAAAAGCCTTAAGCTACCATTAACCCATTTGACTCTTCTCATTTTCTTGATCTTTCTCAACTTGACACCCACAAATTAATAGACTTAGACTAACTTGGCTTGCATATATCAATTTACAATACAAAGTAACTCATTAAGATCCATCATAACTCATATTGCTAACACTTAAGCCTGTTAGAACTTAAAATGTAACTTTGAGCTATTTTAGGTCCCTTGAGAAGCAACTTTCATAATTCACCTTATAGACTTTAAAACCTCACTTGATATGAGTTATATAACTTTAATGAAACTCATTAATGACATCATATGTAAGTTTAAATAAGTTAAATATCAAGTTGATTCTTTAAATCCTATTGAATTCTAAAATTTCACTTTTTAAAATAAAATTTCTAAATTCATTCCAATAGTTTTATTAGTACCTATTGTTCATATCTAAATCTCTTAAAAGCTTATAATTTATGAAAACACTTCTTTTGTACTCCATATTGAGCTTGGTTGAGACATGCACATTACATGGCTTTTATAGAGTTTTGTCATTTTCTTGAATAATTTGATAGTTGTAGGATATCTATGGCTCTTTTTTAGTTTAAGCATGGCCTTAATGATTTAAAACATCTTCCTGAGGTTATATATATCTTTTTTAGTGCATTTGGAACCCTAAATGGCATAACTTGCTTTGTATAACTTTCTTTGCAATTCTCTTTGCATAATCATGCTCTCCTCACTTCTAAACCCTTGTCTCAATCAGATTTTCATCAAGCTTAACCATCCTCCTTCCTCTCTCTCTCTTTAGGTTAAACCATGGATGGACTTAGGACTCAAAGAAAAATAATTTTTTTTAGCTTAATACATGTCTCATTTGAAAGCTCTCTTTTTATAGTTTCTTATAATAAAATTAGCTTCTTCAAATCCCCTATTTTCCTCATAAGTTTAGTGTAACACCATAATATACTTCCGCTATCTAGCCTCTCACAGGGCTCGGTTCCCTATGATTTCCAAAGAACTAATACCAATCCGTGACATTTTCATACTATGAAACGGGGTTTCATACACTCATCTTCTGCCCCGTGGGTCCTGTGAACCCATCATTCACATTATCTACTCACATTCCATTTATACAACTCATACATAGCATAAAACAAGCCATAAGCCACGGGTATGGAGCCAAAAACTAGAAAAATACCATTTCTCACATAGACCTGAAAGTTAAATTTTGGCTCTAATTTTGGAAAATCATAACTAATTAGAGAAAAATGAAAATCTAGTAAACCTTAACTTTCTGGAAAGCTCTAAGTGTTAAATTTACACTAAAAATAAATTCTTAATCATAATCTCAGTGTTTAGACTATTTTTGACATCGAAAATGGGATAGAGGTCCGACTGTCCCTGTTTCTGGTGCTACTTACTGTCATGAATTTCGAAAATTCGTAACTAAATCCACAAAAATCCAATCTGGGCACACTATACCAATTTGAAAAACTACAGATGTCTACTAAAGGAGAAAAATAATTCTAGATCAGTTCAGTAGCCCTTACATCCCGAAAACCAATGGAACAGTAACGGAGGTCAGGTGGCTCCCTGATGCTGATACAGAACTTCATAAGATTCGTTCTCTCTCTACAGACCTCCGATTTAGGTGATTCAAATCTTTATAGGTCACTATAGTTGTCTAGTTTATGTGTATAAAATTTCACAATATTTGGACTCCATTTGGTCTATGAATGACATGGATTTCTTTTCAGACCTATGGTAACAGTACATGACCAAACCATCAATTTTTTCCCAATTTCAACAATTCACCAAATATTCTCTAGACCTCCAAATATTACCCACTTTAGCTTCCTAAGAAGCTTTCTACAAACTCTAGAGGCATGCCAAATTTCATGGCAAGAAGAGCTCGTTTGGTCATACTTTGACGTAGCTCACAAATCTGGCAGTTTTAGCACCCAAAACGGCTCAAATGGGTCCAAATGGCCTCCCATATATTCTAGCAACTCATGGAAAAGTTTAAAAACATGCAAATAGTCTATATAACATGTCCATATGGTCCAAATCATCATACATTTTAAACTCACTATACTACGGGTCAAAATATACTATCATATACATTCAACAAAAGGGGCAAAACCCATATTTCCATTGATTTGGCTCTCTACATAGTTTGCACATCATATAACCATACATTTATACTTGTTACAACATTTACATCTCAAAAATAGTGGGTGCATATTCATTTGGCACCACTTTACAACAAAATAACCAAAATAAAGCTATCATTCATCTAACGTTCTCCTAGGCTCCTTGGTGTGCACTTGTTTCTCCTTGAGCTCCACCTAACATGTTAAGTTGGGAGGGGAAGGGGTGAAATTCATGGAATCTCAGTAGCTCATGCACTCAATCAAGGAAGCAATCAAGGCATATAATAAGTTAAAGCATGTAATTTAATATCCAACCATTCTCAATCATATAATACAGGTTGTACATGTTATGGAAATCATAATAATACCAAAAATGGGCTCTAGGGACTTTTGGTCTAGCCTCACCCGAGTTTAGGGACTTTTGGATGGCCTCACCCGAATTTAAGAACTTTTGACTTGGCCTCACTCAATTATGAGACTTTTGGCCTTGTCTCACCCATCTCAAGGGACTTTTGGCTCTACCTCACTCATCTCAAGAGACTTTCGGCACCCGAGCAATACTCACAATCCAACATATAAGCACATTGGCATCAATGCATCAAAGCAATAGCATATAGCATATTCCACACAATAAACATATACATAAACATACAATGACTATTACATCCAAGAATGCAATAAGAAAGAGTAGGAAGAAAGCTACCTTATGAGCCAACACAAGCTTTTCCTTTCAATTCCTCTTCTCCCTTCTTCGTTTCACACTCAAACCTTAATGGAGGTGCTTCACTTGAACCTAGACACATCAAAGAGCATAAATTACTCTCTCATAACTAAACAACTTCAGAGCAAACCCTCCTATCATACAAGAACCTAGGTTTTTTCTCTCTCTCTCTCTAGAATGCCACCAATTCTTCCTCTCTCTCAAGTTCTCATGGTAGTGGAAACAATATTTTCAAGGAAAACAAAGAGATTCAAAGGTGTTTTCTACTTTCCCTCTTCTGACCCATGCCCAAAATCCAACTAATCTCACAAACAAAACCATAGAAAGAGAGGGCAAAGAGAGGAGATCAAGATTCTAAGTAGAAATGAGAGGAACTTGTTTACCTTTCCTTTGCTCTTCCTCCTTCTCTTAGTCTCTCTCACTCTCCACGCCTCTTTTCTCTCATTGGGTCAAATTCTAGGGCAAATATGAGAGAAAGAATGAGTTTGGGCGTTTAAAGGAGTCAAATTCTCGCTTTTTACGCTTTTCCAGACTGACCCTCGCTATGGCGAAAATTAACCTTCGCTATGGCGAGCTCATATTAGCTACCTTCATTATGGCGAGGTTTAACTTTCGCTACGGCGAGCACGTATCAGTTCCCTTCGCTATGGCGAGTTTTAACCTTCGCTATGGCGAACTCTTGTTAGTTCCAGACCCCCACTTTCGCTATGGCGCACGCTACGGCGAGCAGCCCCCTGGTTTTTGTATGGAGTGCTAGTACTCGCTATAGCTAGAATCACTTTCGCTATTGCGAACAGGCACTCTCGTTATAGCGAGACCATTTCTCGCTATTGCGAGAAGACTTAGCAAAATTTTTGAATTTCGAAAATTCTCCACTTTCTACTTTCTTTTCCTTTTCCCTTTTCCCGGTTGTTACATTTAGCCATAACCTTCACCTTTTCAAGCAACTAAAACTACCATTAGAAAGAGTGTGAAAAGAGAAAGATGTTTCATAACTAGCATATAGACAGATTTTACATATTTTTTTTACTTATTAGCTTTGGTTTCCTTCCTTTCTCCTCCTTTATTCTCATGCCATTCAAAGAGTCTTGGGAGCTACTAAAAGTCAATTAAAGTAGATGAAGGAAGTGGTGTGACATTATATTAAAGGTGGAGGAAGATTTTTACAACAATTTTAAAAATACTAATTACATTCCTTTGTTTGGACTCATTCTGTATCCTTCTCGAAAATCATCTTTTCTAAATCAGAATTTAGGTTCTTTACTTTGTTAAAAACATTTGCTTTAGAATTTCTAAAATTTAAAATAGTCTGAAAAGACTTGGTCAATGTCATAGTTAATCCAAACTTTAAATCGTACACCATTATGGATTTAACAATTTTGACGATCCCTATAGTTTTCAAGATCTTTGGAAACCCTCGTAAGCTTGATTATAGAAACTTTTTTCCTTGAATTTCTAAATTTTTGCTTAAAATTATGATTTTTCCATTGGTATGTCGAGTTACTCTATTTAGCCACTTTAACTCAATTTTTGTTCTTTTTACTCTTTCTTTTCATTTTGCTAAACTTCTGATTCCTGATTATTATGGTTATTAATGTTTTCTTTGATGCCTAAGGATTTAAAAAACATAAGGTATGATGAAAAGAACTATGATAAAAAAACTAGATGGCCCAGGGAAGCCCCGAGGATCTTCCATTGGTCAATGACACTCTCACTCTATTAGAAGTTCTCTTAACCATTTCAAACTTTTCTTTTGTGATTGCTCATGTCTCTCTTATTTTTTGATACCCTAGTGTTCCTTTTATAAGCTTCCAAGGCTGACTAAAAAAAAGACACATACATTCTTCAATTTTATCGCTCTTGCCTTATGGTGCCAACTTTTTTGTCCATGTAAATTGCACCAACATTCTAGTTCAAAGGTATTAGAATCTTTAGATTCTCTATGTTACATTCCCCTTAGCTGGCATGAGGGTGTTGGTGATGCAATGTTAGCTTTATTATATCTTATGAAGCTTGATATAGTAGTTCTCAACTTTTTGCAACTAGCATCAAATGTCCCATTTGACTTAAATTGGACTTTTAGCATTTAGAAACAACTCAATTTCCTTTCTTTGTGATATGATCCTTTCTACACTCCATGATCTCATCTTTCTCGCCTACAATGCTAAAGAAGTTGCCCAAATTAAGAGACTTTTGCAAAGTTTTGCAACTGTGTAGAACTTATAGGTCCAAGACAATTTTAGGAATAAGAAAAAATTATTTGAAACCATGATAAGTCCCTGTAAAATTGTGCAAAAATATAAGTAATCAAGGGTCTTATTAATATTTTGCACTTTGATTTCATATTTCATTCTAAAAAGATTACAAAATTGATAAAGAGTACAAACAAATTAAAAATCCCAAATGCAACGCAATTTAAGAGTAAAGACCTAAACAAAATTTCATATCTTGATAAAAGTTTCCAATTAAAAGATTGAAATGCAGTTTTTTTAATCATTGTTATTAGGTTTTTGAATTAAAATATAATAATTATATAATTTTTAAGTAAAATATAATAAGTGTATAATTTAATTAAGGTATCATATATTTATCTATAAAAAATTATATACATGTTATATTTATTATATTTTAATTAAAAAATTAAATATAAAAAATTTTGTATAGTTTTTTTCTTTAAAAAGGTATAAACACCTTAATTAGTTAGTTTTGACTTGATGAGGTCTTAGAACATGAAAACCAGCATTACCCAAAACTAAACATCTTGACACTAGTATCGATTTTCAGAGAATGTACTTTTGATTTGGACTGTCCAAAATAAATTTAAATGATTTGAATCTTTTTTTTTTTAATTTTTATTATTTTAAAAGATGTAATATGTAAAATAAAAATAATTTTTAACTATAAATTTTTAAAAAAATAATATTTTGAATAAAAATAAAAATAATAAAATTTAAATTTAAATTATTCAAATTAAATTTTAGCAATCCAAATTACTTTAAAAAAAAAAAAAATACACGACCTAAAGGATTTGGACGCATCTTAACACGCACAAATTAACGACTTCTTTCACTAAAATTTAGGCTTCACATTCAAAATTCCTATTCCTTCATGGTCACAAATGCTCATGGTGCATGTTGTGCTATTAACACTGGAACTCGTCGGAGGGGCTACGCATTGTGGCTTTGTTCTACAGCTAGTCTACACTGCACATAGGGTGTACAATAGTTTTCCATTAAGATTTATTATTATTTTTCTTAAAGAAATAATCTTATCAAATTATTATGCATTATGGGCCAGTCAAAATTATAATAAATTTATTTTATATTTTTGTATTTAAATTTATTTTATAAAGATAACATTAAAAAAAGTATAAGTTATTTTATTTTATTTATTTTTACTGCAACTTTCAAATAATAATAAAGGAATTATTTTCTTCTTCTTCTTTTTATTATTAAATTTTAAAATAATGAAATCACAGATATTTTATTATTCTATTTTATTCTATTCTATTTTATCATAAACAAAAAGAAAAAAATTTGATGAAAGGTGTTTGGGTTGACTTGGATGGATTTTTTTTTTTTTTTATTAGAGGGAGGTGAAAGTCCAAAACAAACAATAAAAGAGAATTTCACTCAAAGAAGGACTACACCGTAGGTGTCTTCGTTAAGAATGAAACCCAAACCTATCAAAATAAAAAAGAGTTCTTGACAACCAAGCGGATGGTTGTTTTGGATTTGTGGGTCCCTCTGATCTGGGCTTCTGCAACTCTTCCTTGGAAGCGTGAATTGGTAGAGTTAATGGTGAAAAAATAACAACATAAAGCTGTCAAGTTGCATGATTCGAGTTAGATTGGTACGGGTTGAATTTTTTCAACTTTCAATTTAAATTTGCCGGCCATAAATTTACTCTAATCAATCTATCAATCTAGCTTTCTTGAATTTAATACATATTATAAAAGTTTTTTTTATTATTTACTTTCTATTAATAAAATTAACTTTTAACACAAAATATATTTCTTTCATAAAAAAAATTATTTTTATGCCTTTATTAGATATTAAAAATAAAATTATATTCTCATATTAGAATTTAACATAATAACTGTATACCACTTTTACTATATATTCTAATAAGTAAGTAGCAATATCATACAAACACAGATACAACAAATAATTAAAATAGAAGGTAATAATGATTTGAAAAACAAGAGAGGAAAAGGGTGCTCTAATGCTCTTAAAGATATACGTTCTGTGTATAAAGATAACAAAAGTAAATAACAAGAGAATATATATTAATTGTCAAAGAGGGTTGGATGATGTAGGAAGAGTTCATATAATTTATTCTTTTTACAATAAATGTTATAAATAGTAATCTAAGTTTTGTTTTTCCCCCCTTGACCTACACACAAACATTCTTTTCCATTTTTTTTATCAAAATTCTGAATCTCTCTTAAATCATAATAAAACTACCCTTTACCAAATTAAAAAAAAAAATAGCAGCCTATTTTTAAAATTAACTCTATAAGTTATCTTTTAGGAGTTAGGATTGAATCAAATAGGTTAGGCAATTAGCTAGTGCTAAGCAATTTAGCTTTAATTAATAATAGTAATGTATAGCCGAGCTATGTTAGACCTAAATAACCTACAAATATATATTTATATATATATATATATATATTAAATTCAACTTAAAATTTAAAGTTAGCCTGTCTGTCTAAAAGTATTGGATTAGACTAAAAATTTTACACCCTTGATGCAGAAAGATTACTTGACCTGATTCAAAAATCCTAAATTTAGTAGGTTTCAGTATTACAAAAAAAAAAAAATTCACATTAATTACAATTTAAAAACAATATTTTAAAATTTTATTTTTATATATAATAATCATTAAATCTAATGTCTACAGATTTTTGCTCTCATCCATAAATTATTAACTAAACATTGATTCATAATCCTCATTTGATTTCTCAAATTTTATCAAATCTTTTATAATTTAATCTAACATATTTTTAACTCGATCTTTTCTCAACTGAACTCCATACTTTCAAAATATTGTCCCTTTCGTGTATAATCATTCAATCTATTGTCTTTAATTTCCTAAAATTTATTGGCAATATAATTACTTATTAGTTTTTATCCATATACTATTCCATATTATGCTTTAAATTTAAGTTTTTTTTTAACCAATAAGTAGGAGTAAGGGTTTAAATCTTTGGCATAATGTACATGTCAATTTAAGTGTAAATAATAATAATAATGTATAGCCAAGCTATGTTAGACCTCAATAACCTACCAATATTTTATATATATATATATATATATATATATATATATATATATATATTATTTTTAAAATTCAACTTAAAATTTAAACTTAGCCTATTTCTCAAGTGTTGCCCTGGGTTAAAAATTTTACACCTTGATGTAGAAAGGTTATTTGACCTGGCTCTAAAATTTTAAATTTAGTACGTTTCACTGTTCAAAAAAATTTATCACATTAATTACATTTTGAAAATATTTTTTAATTTTATCATTTATATATAATAATCATTAAATTACTTATTAGTTTTTATCCACATACTATTCCATATTATGCTTTTAATTTATTCTTCTATTTTTTTAGCCAACAGGTAGGAGTAAGGGTTTGAAATTTTGACATAGTACACATGTCAATTTAAGTGTAAGCATCCTTTAAATGTTCTCTTTGTAATTTTTTTGTAAATTTTTAAGAGAGAATAATACAAAGAATTGAAAAATATGTATGAGACATATTTTATATCTTTTTACTCACTTATTCTTTTTTCTTAAATAGATGTTCTCTGCATAGTATGAGGACCAACTATTTAAAAAAAAGAGGAGAAGACCCCTCGTGCTCATGTTGGAGTTGTTGCTTAGCATGAATATTAAACACTCCAAAATTTTGTTCCTCTTCTCTTTTTGGATTCGACAAAAAAAATTTACAAGAACAAAAATTAGAGGATTCATATTTGTCAATTTAATTGGTGTTACCTAAGTTTCAAGCTAATTGACTTTAAATTTAAGAATTTATGAGTATGATTAACATGGTTAAAAATATCAATATTGTTTATTTAATGTTGGAATAAATATTATATGATTATTAACTATTTCTTTTTTTCTAAGAAGCAACGTGGGTTACTGACTTAATGCAAAAAAAATGTTAAATATAATTATATTTTGGTCTCTTACAAATGAACTATTTTTAAATTAATCTTTTATAAAATTGTTTCTTAATTTGGTTATTTATAGATTGAATATTTTTCAATTTAATCTTTTAAAAAATTCTCTTCTTAATTTAATTCTTTACATATGAGTATTTTTTAATTTAATCACTCAAAAATAAAATTATTATCGATAATGTCCTTATGCCAAACTAGTATATGTGAAATTAAAAAATGTAACAACATGTAAAATATTTTTTGATAGATTATCGTTTGGTCACTAATATATAATGTGTAGATTAATTGTTAATTTCTTTAATAGTAGATTAATAAAATAAAATTGTTGATAATAATTTTATTTGTGAGATATCAAATTTATAAAACAATTCTATAAAAAAGCAAATTATTGAATGTTCCATTCATGAGAGATCAACTTGAGAAAATAATAGTAAGACAAACTGAATTAAAAAATATCCTATCTATACCTATAAAAAACTAAAATAGAATTCTAGTCAAAAAGATATTTATAAAAGCATTTTAGAAAGACGCTGGCAAAAATAGAAAGAAAAAATAATAATAAAGGATTAATTCAGCTTCAAAAGGAGAAAATTTTCAAGTCATAAACTTTAATCCATACAGATTTACATAGCAATTCTGCGTATACATAGGTCTGGTATTCCATAATTTATGCCTTTTTTTTTTTTTAACGAAACAGCATATTTTGTTATTTATTAATGTGTTATCCGCGAAAGCTATGAAATTGAAAGGGAACAATATGAAAATCCGAGAGTTTTAAAATTACAAACCGAACAACCATATAAATAGAAAACTAACAAAAGATTGTAATAAAAACGAGAGTAAATTATAAACTATCTTTTGATTAAAAATTATATTAAGTCTCCTAACATTTTGATATATTACAAAAAATTTTCTCTCATTTATTTTTTCATCAAAAAATTTACATTTTGTATAACATAAAATTATAATTTTATTCTCAATACAATAATTAAAATAATGTTAAATTTTAATATAAATTTGTGAATTTTATTTTTTTATATAATAGCAAAATATATAATTTTTTTAATATATATATATATATATATATTATAAAAACTTGACTTTATAGAAAAATTGAACTTATATTTTGAAATAAAAAATATAATTTAATCAAAACTTAAAAAAAAAAAAAATTTACTCTAAGCACAATAACAAAATAACTCACAATGTGACGGTACATATTTTCATTTGTTCTTTTGACCTTTTCGGTTTCAATGTCAGCAGACCCATCCCCGCAGGGGAGAGCGCAGATCATGCACATCTCATACACACACCGACACCTTTTATCAGATATCCAATTAGTGACCTGTTTGGCTAATTCCATTTTACTTAAGGGAAAAAAAATTACAGATGTTCTTCTTTCACTCTGAGTCTTTTATAAATATTCCTTTTACTTTATAAATATAAAAATATCCCTTTAAATCTTTAATTATTATATTTTAATATTTAATTTTTTTATTTTCATTAATTTTTTGTTAATAATAAGTTATTTCAAAATTTATAATTTATTATTTTTAAACAAAAAATATATCATGTGACAAATGATAAAATCATATTTATTAATAAAAGAAATGAACAAAAAAGTTAAAATTTTAAAGATTGATAATTGAGAGGTTATTTTTTATTTTCAAAATTAAGAATGATGTTTAGAAATGATTTCGAATAAATGAAAAGGTATATACAATTTTTTCCTCCTCACCTAGACGACTGTTTTGGTAATTTACTGGCCATCCCACGAAATCTCAAAAGCGCGTGACCGAGCCGTTCCTTACGCAATATAAGTGCATCTTTCTTCTCTGTCTTTCCTCATCATTTCACCGCGACCTTCGTTTTCTCTTTCCCTCTCTCCCTAGCTCCGCTCCGACCCGCCAATTCAAAACTGTCTCAACTCTCATGGCATCCGAGAACAACGCCACCGGATCTGGATCTGGGTCTAGATCTACTCCCATCGCCGCTAATGGCGACGTGGCTCCTCCGCGCAAGGTGGCATTGATCACCGGCATCACCGGCCAAGATGGTTCCTACCTTACTGAATTCCTCCTCAACAAAGGCTACGAAGTCCATGGCCTCATTCGGCGATCCTCCAACTTCAACACCCAACGAATTAATCACATCTACATCGACCCCCACAACGCCCACAAGGCTCGAATGAAGCTTCACTATGCCGATCTCTCAGATGCCTCTTCCCTCCGTCGATGGCTCGACACCATCCTCCCCGATGAGGTTTACAATCTCGCTGCTCAGTCTCATGTCGCTGTTTCCTTCGAGATCCCCGATTACACCGCCGATGTTGTCGCCACTGGTGCGCTCCGACTCTTGGAGGCTGTTCGCTCCCACATCGCCGCCACTGGGCGCAGCCATATTCGCTATTACCAGGCCGGATCATCCGAAATGTTCGGTTCTACCCCCCCTCCGCAATCGGAGACTTCCCCATTTCATCCTCGGTCTCCTTATGCGGCGTCGAAATGCGCCGCGCATTGGTACACCGTCAATTATCGCGAGGCTTATGGGCTCTTTGCCTGCAATGGGATACTCTTCAATCACGAATCGCCGAGGCGAGGTGAGAATTTCGTGACCCGGAAGATTACGAGGGCTGTGGGTCGGATCAAGATCGGCTTGCAGCGCAAATTGTTCTTGGGGAATTTGCAGGCTTCGAGGGATTGGGGTTTTGCTGGGGATTATGTGGAGGCTATGTGGATGATGCTGCAGCGGGATAAGCCAGATGATTACGTTGTGGCCACGGAGGAATCCCACACAGTGGAAGAGTTCTTGGAGGTTGCATTTGGCTACGTGGGTTTGAATTGGAGGGATCATGTGGAGATTGACAAGAGGTACTTTAGGCCTGCGGAGGTTGATAATCTCAAGGGGGACTCAAGCAAGGCTAGAAAAGTGCTGGGGTGGAAGCCCAAGGTCGGATTTGAGCAGTTGGTGAAGATGATGGTGGACGAGGACATTGAATTGGCTAAGAGAGAGAAGGTGCTTGTTGATGCTGGGTACATGGATGCTCAGCAGCAACCTTGATCTATACTCATGGGAATTCAATTTCTTCTTATGGCTTTAGATAAAATGTTGCTCAGAAGTTAATCTATGATAGGTTCTAGACTTTCAACTTATACAATGCTGTTCTTTGAATGATTTACCATAGAGGACAGAGTTTGATTGGATGAGTAATTTTCTTTTGTTGTTTAAGTTTTTCTCCCAGTTATGGATTATCCAAATTTTCTGTAACCCCATTTTCTCAGTCTCAGAACATCCGTTGTCGTGAAAATTAAATCAGTTCTTTGCTGTTCTGTTTATTATTATTATTATTTCAATGGGTTCTTGATCTCAGTTGTGTACTACGTCTTCTCTTACGGGCAGTAACTCTCAGCTCATCCTTTGCTTCCTCTCTCCGTCGTTTTTGTTCGGGCTACTTGCCTGTTTTCGCACCGAAGTTGTGTATGGCGGTTGGAATGGAACAGTGGTTTTAAATTGTAATAGAATGAGGAAAAATGTGATTGCTAAATGGGACCTCAAATGCGAGAGCAGGAGTAGGTTTGGTCCACTTGTTCACAACTTTCGTAAAACTTTTAAATGTCTGAAAATTGAATTAAAAGAATATTGAAATCTCAAATGAGCTCTAGTAACTGAGGTTATTTTTATTATACAAGAAAAGTTTAGGTTCAGGTGCTGTATGATCCTGCAACTTAACTCTCATCTAGATCCCATCGTTTAACACTCGAAACAATCAGATGGCTCGCTGGATCATCATCAAGCCCGATCAGTTCGTGTTGAGAATTGAGAACCTTGAATTGATTAGTTTGGGAGACTCAAGTTTTGGGCAATTCTCGATGTTTGTCAGTTCATATAAAAAGTAATCCGAGTGTTAGTGTGTTTTTTAAAGTAAAAGGGAGGGGATTTCCACCATTTTTTTAAAACAAGAATTATGTTAATTTTTTAGATTTATTTAAATTATATTTATTTATTTATTTATTGTTTTAAAAAATATATCTGGTTCTCTTCATAAACCCCCTTTAATTTTATTTTTAATAACATAGTAAAAATAGTTAAATAATTTTATTTTTAAAAGAAAGACATTGTAAATAAAATTAACTTCAATGATAAAAAATAAATTAAAAAGAGCCAGATATAATTTTTTAAATAAAAATTATCAAATATAATTTAACAAACTTAAAGGGATGTAATTGTAATTTACTTTTACCCATTTGCAATTGAAATGTTGGTCAACTACAATGTGATATAATCAGTAAAATCAGAAAAAAGAAATCTATAATATGGAATAATCACTCTACATCTTGTCACGGGTTGTGTCAAAAGGCTATTAAGTCTTTTCCCATTTTGTATTTCCATAGCAAACAAGGAACATGGTTTGTGTTAGAGTGGCATGGCAACATGGATCAAGAATATCAGGGACTTGCATCTCAGCCAATGACCTTCAAGCCCTTCATCCAAAATATGGCTTTTATAAATTTAGCCAAACATGTTACCCAACCGCTCTAAGCAGACACCAAAGGGAAACCACAAGTTCAGTAAGAATGCAAAAACCCTCCACATATGTTCACGAACCAAACATGTCAGTTTAACTATTCTTTTGAAGAAGGTGGATTTTTTATTAAACCTGTCTGCAAATTAGATGAGTTTAAGCAGATTTCTTGGTCAGTTTTAATAACTGTAAAAGGCTTAATAGATGACCGAAGAGATTCGGGGCCCTCTGCTCCAACTCTTTTGCACAGTGCATCACAATTACTAATAACTTCAGTTAACCGTCCTTTAAGCTCTCCAATTTCCACCTGCAATGCATGAACTGCATGCGAGTTCCAACACAAAGTTAACATGTGTTCACAAGCAATGGTAGAAGATAAGCAGAATTCACATAATGGCAGTCACAGTTAATTAGTTCTTCTTCTTCATCCATACCATGTAAACATTACACTATCACAGAGACGCACAGGAGTTTAAGATTTTATGATTAAGTGAGACCCTAAAACTCTTTGAGCATGCATGTTCAAAAATGTTCACAAGCAATGGTAGAAAACCAATGGCCATAAAAAAAGTAGACTACCAGCAGTGTCTCCCAAAGTTTAATGTTGGACAATAGATGTTCACAAGCAATGGTAGAAGACTAGCAATGTCCAGCAAAGGATAGTGCTGACCAATTAATTAGTTCACCCACATCATGTAAACGTTATGACAGAAATGTAAATGAATATAAGATTTTATATGATTTTGTTAGTCCTTAAAGCTCTATGAACTAGAGACTTGATTGGCAATTTTTCTTTTTATCTAATGGATTTGGAAACAGTATGTTTTACTAACTATGATGTCATGCAACCCAATATTCTTCATAATGTTAGATTTTGATAATCAATTACCTTCTGATAGGTGTTGTGAAGCCGTCTTCATTGTGGACACTGAGTGATTAAATCGCTGAAGAAGTTTAACTGCCAAAGCATCTGCAACTTCTATTTTGTTTTCTATCTCCTCCTGCGAGAATTTTCATAATTCTTGGTAGCTTGCATAAGAAGATCTCATAGCTTTCATAAATCAATTTTTCTAACGTTAACAATATCTGCCAATTGATACAAACAATAACAATATGCAATGAGCAAGAAAAAAACACTAACACCAACACAATAATTATTGAAGCCTCATTACAGGATAGGAATTTTTGGTTCTGATATAACTTTTTAAGATTTGCTAATAACAGGGCTACTACATCCATTTTTCATAATATATAACTAATTAATTTATAATTATTTTAAGGGAAAAATTTAAAAAACCACCCTTGAATTTTGAATTAGTTGCATTTAGAAAGAAAAATTATATCCCTCAAACTTTCATACTCTAAAAAATAGGTCTCTTAACTTTTAAAACTGGATTTTTCTTTTTCTTTAACAATGTTAACTCAAATGCCAAGTCAGACATCCCCATAATTGATAGGCAAGATTTTGTCCCTAATGCCAACATGTCAAATATAGGAAAGTTTGATGTGAAGTTGAACATCGTTTAGGAGAAATAGACTAAATGACTTATTTCCTGGAGTTTGAAAGTCATAGGACCTAATTTCTATCTTTGAAAGTCCAGGGAGCAATTTGCAAGTAAACCAAAGTTCAAGGGGGGGTTTTTGTATATTCTCTAATCAAAATTAGCTCTAAGATTCAGGACCTTTGCCCTGAAAAATTGTACTGATGATTGATAAATCTTTCTGACAAATGTTCATAAACAATGTTTACATATTAAAATAATTACATAGATACCAACCTCGGGTTTACCCAGAAGTGGAAGGCGAATCAGACCAGTTGGAGTTATCTATGAATTCTACTTAAGTTGAACTCTATGTATATGCTCATAGAAAAATCAGGTCCAAATATTAACTTCATAGATGTTAAACCAACACAATCCTATAAGAGAATGGTCTAAAGAGTAAATTTGAGGTCTTGAAATATTTTACCAACCTTTGATAATTTCATTCAATTGTTCTCATCAGCATCACCGTTATAATTATATGCATTACCAATTACCATACGATACCCTTTTGGAAAAAAAAAAAAAAAGGAAGAAGAAGAAATGCAATACATATCATAAAACATTGAGCCAACTATCAAATATAATTTCCTTTTATGATTTTTGTAATAAAAGCAGCATTCTTTATTTATAGGCATGAAACTATTTTATACCATAGCCCAAATGAAACATCAGTTAAATTTCACATCTAGATAAAATATTAAATTGTATTCTTTCGTTTTCTCCTTTTTAGCTTTTGGGATCGGATGTTTGCCAAGATATTGGATCAAAAACAAGTTGAATTCACTCAACTCTTCTTGTAATAAACAGACCTGTCTTTTGCTTATCTTTTGAGCCTTGTCTTCCTGCCAATCACGGTACATTGAGAAGAGATCCAGTAGAATCTTTGGATTCACTATAGCTGTTTCAACCAGGAAATGCAAGCGATTAAGAATTAGTCTCAATTGAACTGTTATGGTAATAGTGTCAGATAGTGTACAACAAAGTGACAACCAGTCTATTACTAATATGATATATAAGCTAGGGGCCAACATTAATCCGTAGTGTGTGCGGCTGGAAAAGCCGAAGTATGTGCCTGGTACATTACTGAAGTGTGTGCAACTGGAAAACTAGTCTATTACTAATATAAATGCGGCTGGAAAACCTGAAGTGTGTGGCTGGTAGAAATCTTTTGAATCCCAAATAAATATATATGATAGGTAGAAAGACGGAGGAGAGAAAAGGAAACTATTAATTCATTGTGATAACAATCGACAAAAGTTCCTCTGCTGGTAATGGGAGTTTTAGATGTCTTCTAGCCTTAGGTGAGGTCAGTACAACCAGGCAAGTATAAAGCTTGTGATCTCATCTTCCATCCCTATCTTAGAGTTTGTTAATCCTCCCTCATATTTAAAAGTAAAGGACAAGCGATCACAGCAAACTTCAATGTTGCAATGCCACACGACACCTCTATGCTGTCTTCTCCTATTTGTGAACTATATGGGAATTGCTAAGACAGAAATGGGGAGGGAGATGGGATCTCAGTAAACAGAGAATCTAAATGTTTATACTTTTACTTGTCTTAATAAGACATATGGGGACTTGGTGGATTTGCATAAGGGACAGTGACAAAGTATCTTTCCTAAATTTGTTATCAGTCTACTTTAAAAGTTCAGTGTCTAATACTCTTATACCCATTTCTGGGGTCATATAACTTTTAAGGATCTCTAAGAAGTAAGAAGAGTAAACAAATGTATCATATGGGCAGTTCACATCTGAAGTAATTGCAACTAAAACAAATAGCACCGGAGGACCTAAAACATAAGCATATTTCATGTAATTGCAATAAAAACAAACTGTAGAGAGGATGCAGAAGATAAGCATACTCCATGCACTAAGCAGCCAACTATAGCACCTATCTCCCAAGTCAAATATTAGTCCTTAAACATCTTTGCTAATTATCTTGACTAGAATTTGCCCTAAATTTCCACAAGCCTGACCTAAGACGAGCACCCAATAAAGGCCACAAGCTCCAGCAATAAGCCCTCTACTGCAAAAATCATTAACTTAGGGAGAATAGACATTGAGCTATGAGAAGCCACCTGTAACCGACGACGACGAAGACTTCCTCAGTAAAATATCGGTTAAGCTACCCTCCGTTGGGGGAGACGTCAATATGGGCGACGTCTGCAATTACACATAGAAGGGGAAATAAGAGTTAGGGATCTGCAAGTTGAAATCTCACTGGACATATAATCAAACAGAAATCCTCTATACAATGAGGATTCGTTTTCTCAATAAAACAAAAAAAAAAATGAAAAGAAAGAAAGAAATTTGAACTTACAATTTTGAGCGATTTGAGCTTGTCTAGAATGGGATCAGCGGCTTCCGATCGCTCTGATACGGTGGTGATTTTGTCATCTAGCCTCTACAGCCATAATAAATTGAGAGAGCGAATATAGGGAAGGGAAAAAGCAATAGAGGAATTAATATCTTAAACTAAAACGGATTCTTCTAATCCAAGATCATGCCGAAATGGTGGACTTGAAAAAGTTTAACCTGTGAGTTTGAGAAAGTAGACTCTGAAGCGCCCATAATTTGTACTTCAGCAGTGGAAATCGAAATCCAAAGCTCAACCTTCACTGATATCGGGGAATCAGGGGATTAGCTGTAGCGTGCACCTTGAGGATATGCTTATGCCCTCTTCTTCAGCTGCCGCTTTAACTTCGTTTTCTGAGGCGCAATTGCTAACTACTTCAACAGAATACCTACGTGTGAGCAAATGGACGCACCGAGGGAACAGCGAGAGGGAAACGGGAAGATATTCCACTCCATCAGCGATGATTACAATGGCAGGATTACACTAATAAATTATTCTTAAAATATTATCTACCTAATATTTTTTAATAAAATTATTTAATAATTTTTGTTATTATATTAATAATAAAATAGTATATAATTCTATTTTTTTATTCTCTTCTTTTTTTTAATAATTTTAATGATTTTGTTTAACTTTTTGTGATTGATTTTTTATTTCTCCTTTTTATATTTTTATTTTTTTGTTTCAATTTTTTTATTTTTGATTTGTATTATTTAATGATTCATTATTGATTTTTTATTTTTCTTTTTTTTATAATTTTTTATAATTTGTTTTTTGATCTTATTTTTTATAATTGGCATTTTGACTGATATATATAATAAAAAAATAAAAGAAGAATATGTATAACCCTAAAACTAATTTCGCATATATATAAATGAATTATTTTTAAAAATTAAATATTTTTTTTTAAATTTGGAACACGAAATCACATACTTCATGTTCCAAAAATTTTAAAAAATTGTTAAATTTTTTTTTTTAAAATCTGACCCTACATGGGTCAGAACTGACTCACGTAGGGTTAGTATTCAAAATATTTGACCCCCAAAATGGGGGTCAGAAAAAAAATTCTTTTTTTATATAACCGTTCCATTTTTTCTAAGTGCGTTTCATTTGTTTACATTCTTCTCTGCCTCCTCATGGCTCATTCCTCTTCTTCTTCAAATTTCTTGAATGTTTTTGTCTTTTCAGTAAATTTGCTCCTCTTCTTCATCTACATTCTAAGGTTTACATTTTATTTTCAAAAAAATTTTGTTTTTCATGTACTTAACAAATATTCATATTTTTTCCTCCTGAGAAATTTAATTTTTTTTGTTTGAAATTTTTAACAGGTTCTCACGCGGTGCCCTTTTTTTTAATTTGAGGTTATTTTTATATTATCTATCGTTCCAGTTGTGTAGAAGATTTAAACTTTTTTATTAACCTTCGTATTCTTATTGAGGTTTGTAAATTATTTTAAAATATTTTTTATTTCTTATTTTCTTCTTATATATATATATATATATATTTTTTTTTTTTTTGTAGAAAATGCTGATAAGTTTTTTTTCTATTTGGACAGATTCTCATGTGCTTTTATTTTACATGAATTTTTTTTTTTGTTTGAAATATCTTTGGTATCTTTTATCCTTGATCATTTTAATATATTGTGTTTAATTATTATTTACACAAAGGCACCGAGTAAAGATTGACAATGAGTAGAAGGAAAAAAATCATATGCATTCATGTAAATGGAATAATTTTTTACACAAACGAATGAACAACATTTATTTGTGATAAGCCGAAATTATTAAGAGTTGACCCTAACATTATTTTCGAGCAGTTGAAGGTTGTGGTTGAAGAAAAATAACGACTTCAGTCAAAACAATATGTATCTAAGTTGGTGTACCGATACCCGCGATCACTTAATCCAACTTGGTACTTGCCGTGCACATTAAAAGACGGTTCAGATATCCAAACCATGTGGGAAGTGAACCGACACTTTCCATCTCAACTAGGGGCACCTAAATTATATGCACACATCTCAACTAATAATGTGGGTTAAAGTGTTGAAGAGACTGATATGATTGAACCATTGACAAATCTAAGTGCAAATAAGCTTAATAGACCAGATGAATCGATCTCCTTGTTTAGCTCTTATCTTGGAAATGTTCATCCATTTGAGACCCAACTTTCTAATACTTAACTAATACCACTTATGAATGATATATCACAACCAAGTTCATCGAGGGATGAGATGTGTCATAACAATCTTTCCAGTCCCCTAGATGCAACTGAAGATATAATGGATGAATTTGAGGTGGAGGATGAATATGATGCTCCGCCAGATGCCAATGAATATGGAGAGGATGATATTGCTGCGACTGATACTGAAGGGAATCCTGTAACTCCATTGAATCTGCATTCTGAGCAGGCATTTGCTTTTTTGTCTCAAATCAACAATGACAATGTGAGTGAATTTAAGATACCTAACATGGAGGAGGTCATCGATCTAAATGATGACCAAGAGATATATGTTGGCATGCGATTTTTTGATAAGCAGTCACTGAGTTGTGCCGCAAAACTTTATTCAGTCCGCAGACACCACACATTTAAGGTGCATTAATTATCATTGAAGTACATGGAGTATCGTTGTCCAGAGTATGGTGTTAGATGTAATTGGCAGATAAGAGCATGTCAATCTGAATGAGAAAATGATTGACGGATAACAAAGTATGTAGGGCCACACACTTGTGTTTCTTCGATGCTATCACAAGATCATCCAAAACTAGATTCTGATATAATAGTATCAAATATTGTATCAATGGTCACAGAAAATCCCTCTGTTTCGGTCCGTGATATCATTGAGAAGATTCATAGCACCTTTTGGATATACGGTGTCTTACAAAAAGGCATGGTGGGGTAAGCAACGAGCCATTACAATCGCTTTTGGGAATTGGGAGCGATCATATGCAGTTCTCCCGAGATGGTTATTTGCTGTCCAACACTTCAATCCAGGCTCGTACTTTGAATTTGTGACTAAGAAATGCTTGCAGACAGTATCAGATATAGAGGCAACAATTATGTTTCATAAGATATTTTGGATATTTAAGCTTTGCATTGATGCATTTGATCACTTGAAACTGACTATCCAAATAGATAGCATATTTTTCTATGAGAAATATAAAGGGATGTTGCTGATTGCCAACTCACAAGATGGTACTAGAAAAGTTATCCCCCTTACATTTGCCATTGTTGAGGGTGAAACGTATGAGGCATGGGGTGGTTTCTTAGTAACCTTAAGCAACGAGTGGTACCAAACAAGCAAGATATTTATTTAATATATGATCGTCATCTTGGAATATTAGCAGCAATCGCAAACCTAGAAAATGGGTGGCAACCAACCCATGCACATCACATGTTTTGTTTACGTCATATTGTGAGTAATTTGAATACGACGTTCAGTCTTAAATAGTTGAAAAAGAAGTTTGTGAACATTGACTATTTGAATGAGTGCCATTTGGTCGATGAATAATTGGCTTAAATCTAACAGTTGCATTCAGAAACGGCGAATTGGATAAAGGATATACCGAGAAGTAAGTGGTCACATGCATATGACGTGGATAGGCGTCGTTGAGGGCACATGACAACAAATGTAGCCAAATGTATCAATAGTGTTTTCAAAGGTGTTAGATTCCTGCCCATTATTGGCTTGGTCAAGGTAACAATGTATCGGTTGAATAAATATTGGGTTGAGTGGGTACAAACCACATTTGCTCAAATACAAGCAGGCAGCTTATTCTCTTAGAATATCCACAAGAAGATTTTAGTTAGAATTGCAAGAGCATCTGCTTTATCGGTCCGTGCGTTTGATAGAAGGGTTTCAGAATTTGAGGTCGAAGAATCCTACGATTCCTCTAATAAATAGTATGGGCGAACTTGCAAGGTTAGCTTGACAAACAGAACATGTGACTGTGGCGAGTTTCAATTCCAAAAGTATCCCTGTTAACATGTCTTTGCTGCATGTGCTAAGGTTTGTCTTGATCCTCTACAATTTGTGCACGCTGTTTTTCAGTTGGAGACAATTTTAAATGCTTACAAGATAAAATTTCGTCCAATGGGAGGAGACGTTTATTGGCCTTACACAAGTGGGCCTCGATTGATCCCTGATCCTTCTATGATTCAAGATAAAGGTCGGCCGAAATCCTCGCGAATATGCAATGAGATGGATTGGCAAGAAAACTCAAGGGACAACTAGAAATGTGGTTTATGTTGACAAATTGGACATAATCGTGCCACGTGCCTGGCTCGTCAACCACGAGGATAGTTATAGCTATTAGAGCGAATTAAATATTCATTGTCAATGATCATTTTTATATGAATTGCATATGAATTATTAATGATTAGTTTGAAAGTGCCTATTTCATTATATTTTTCTTACATATGAATTGTTGTTCATTATTTTGACGTACTAAAGTTATATTATTGGTTTATGATTTGTTATTCATCAGTTTAACATATTAGTGTTACTATTAATAGATATTTGAGTTCTTAGTTTCTATTATGGACCTTCACCAGAGTACTGTTTATCCTGGACCAGAGGATGAGACTTTACTATATTTACAGTCTCGCCACGTGTTCCAAGCTGTGTGGCAAGGATGAGTGAGTAAAAAAATTACTTTATTGTTCATTATTAAGTTAACTAAATTTAAAACAGTTTCTCTAATATAATTACGTAGGATGATAGAATTTTACGCATAAGACGAATAGTGCAATAAAATAATATATTCGATCTCCCTCTGACCATTGTCCCATATCTCGTACAGGCTAGTTTTTATGGTATTTCACGACTCGATCAATTTTGACTTCAATGCCGCCTTTGTGTCAACTTTGATTGAGCGGTGGCGCTCATAAACGCATACATTTTACCTTACCAGAGGTGAGTGCACAATTACACTGCAAGACGTCACTATCCAACTGGGTTTACGTTGCACGTGAAATGCAGTATGTGGCTGGATAGACTTTAATTAGTCATTTATTTGTAATGGGTTGCTTGGTGCGATATCGCCTCCTGAGACTTTGGATGGACAGAGGTTAAGCGTTCCCTGGTTGACTCAGACATTCAATAACTTACCGAATGACGCAGATGATGATACTATTCGCCAATTTGCACGAGCATATATCCTGCGTTTGATTGGGGGGTATTTAATGCCAGATAGGACTGGACATAAAGTTATGTTAATATATCTTCCGCTACTTGCTGATTTTGTAGAAGTTGGTGAGTACAGTTGGAGATCAGCAGTGTTGACCTATCTATATAAAGAAATGTGTAATGCCACCCACTATGACGAGATTAACATAGGTGGTTATCTGACGCTACTTTATTTATGGGCATGGGACTGATTTCCCCGTCTTGCTCCACGAAGACCCCCACAACCCGATCCTCAGATGGCTATTTATCCTACTCGACCCCCACTGGGTTTCAGGTATAGGCATATATATTTTTCAGATGTGCTATTGTTTGATGATTGATAAGCTAATGTGCGTTCTCTCTTTCCTCATAGGTGGCAGGATATTCCATAATATCCCCGGCCGACAGCACATGCCTTACGGCAGTGTAGAATATTGTTAGATCAAATGAAGGACAATGAGGTTTGTATTAGGATACTTACTTATTTTTCATTTTACAATTATACAACAGAATAACTATCTTCTATTGTGTAGGTCATTTGACTTCCATATGACTCACTCGAGGTTATCTAATTGATTCTAGAGTATTGCTTAGCGATGTCTGATGTATGGCATGCATCTGTGCCTATATTTTACTCTTGGATTGTTGAGTGGCATTACGCTGATCGCATTCTTTATCAATTCGGTAGGGTGCAACATATTCTAGAAAAATCATTTAATATAGGATCACTACATACTCTCCAATTAAGAGAAAAGATTCATAAAGACTGGCACGAAAAGCATGTAATTTTCATTACAGCATGGAATTCGTGGCCCTTGGTAGTGGCATAGAATGACCTTACTGATACAACACTAGATCGCGCATCAAACTATATGCGTTGGTATTGGTAACATACGCGAACATGGATCCATCCTGCTAGTGGTTTTTAAGGTTTTGTGGTATGACTTTTATATAATTTTTATCTCTATATTACGTATTCTTAAATAAATATATATACTTATAATTTTAATAATTGATTTTCTTTTTAACAGACTTATGTGTTGAAAGACTTATACAGACTTACTATCACTGACCCCCCGACTCTTAGTTATGGGAATTTTAAGCAAAAAGCAAGCAGTGATATTCGAAACATATTGCATGCTTTAGGAGAACATTGAGATATGTTCGTTTCTCAACCAGTTCCGCCAGCACCTGATCTATCAAGACCTCAAGAACCAGAGGCGAGATCAGGAAAAGAGGTCATAGGTTCCTCTCATCTAGGAAACCAATGTTTGGTGGAGATTTTAGGGGATTGCACACGAACATGCCATCATCATCTTACATGACAGCTCCTATATCTGGCGGGGACGTTGGTCCTTCTTCTGTTTGACCACAGACTTTCAGTGGAGATGTTAGTTCTTCTTCCTTTCCACCATCAGTAGACGTTGACATTCTAAGCCCATCTTCTTGTGCACCTTACTATACACTTTCATTGCCTTCCTCCACTTATATTGAGTCATCTTTCTCCATACCGCTACTGTATTCAATGCAATTTGTTGGCTTATCATTTACATTATTATTTACGGATCTAGCTGCATTTAATGCAAAATATTGCAATACTTCATTCTCACAGTGGGCATCCTACCAATCTCAACAATGCTTTCTCACTCCAAATCAACCAATTTCGCCTGTTTAATCTCCTTAATGGAATTTCAGTTCCCAACAAATTCGTCATCAAGTGAAGAATAAATCGTCTGAAGAAGAAAATGAAAAATGACTTGTCAATGATATTGAGGAGGACAAAGAGGAAGAAGAAGAAGAGCAGCCACAACAACGCCGGCCACAACGAATGAGGAGAAGGCTTTGGTGTGGGACAGACAGTCATTACGGCTAATAACTATTATCGCTATTTTTTAAATTTAATGTTCATTTGTATTATTTAATGATAAATTTAAATATATTTTAAGAAAACTTTATTCTCTTATTCAACAACAATAACTTATCAAAAAATTAATTAATGCAATTATATACACATCTATATAATCACTATATATACATTACAACATTATTTTTTAATTTCCAAGCGTCATATTTTTAAAATTATTATATTTTATTTACAAAAATTTATTCTCATATATTAACAATAAAAAATATATGTCCAAATGTACAAAAATAATTTGATTAATATTTCTCAGAGCATAAATATTTTAAAATTACAACTTCAAAATTTAAATAAAATTAATTCCTATTCTTCAAAACATAAATGTCTTATATTTATCAAATTAAACAAATTATATATACAAATTAGGTCATTATATTTTTCAATATATAAATTAATATTTTTTCTCAATTAAAAAAAATCCATTCAAATGAAATTTTAGAAATATTTTTACTAATTTACTTAAATTCTTGTTTACTTTTTTTAACGATTATTTAAATTTCACCTTTTACAAGTTTCAATTAAATTAATTAAATTTTATTAAAATATAATCTGAATTTTTTTAAACTTATTATTTACATTTTAATTTCTCAAAATTTAAACAAAATTAATTCTTATTCTTCAAAACATAAATTTCTTATACTTATAAAATTAAACAAATTATATATATAAATTAGGTCATTATATTTTTCAATACATAAATTAATATTTTCCCCAATTAAAAAAAATCCATATATATGTAATTTTAGAAATACTTTTACAAACTTATTTAAATTCTTGTTAAACAAAATTAATATTCCTCAAAACATTAATATTTCACAATTACAATATTTAAGAAACTCATATATTATATTCATCATGGTGCAAATTAAAAATTTTTTCTTTACCATTGAATTAATTTTATACAAATTTAAACAATAAATACATAAATAACTATTTTGTCTTACAAATTATTTTACTAATTTTTTCAATTTTTATTAATTTTTTTCCTTATAATTTAAACAAAATTAATTAATATTTCTCAAAATAATATAAACAAATTAAGACATTATGTTTTTCAAATTATAAATAAGAGAATTTTTTTTATAAGCAAAAAAATTTTATGAAAATTTCAATAGTAAATGAAGTGTATTATGATTTTACAAATACTTTTCCTTTACTATATGTTTAAGAATTCTTATCTGAATTGTTAAAAAAATTATTATTTATATTTACTTGTTCAAAATCTAAATAAAATTAATTACTATTCTTCAACACATAAATTTCTTATAATTATAAAATTAAACAAATTATATATACAAATTAAGTCATTGTATTTTTTAATATATAGATTAATATTTTTTCCAATTAAAAAAATCCCATATAAATGTAATTTTAGAAATACTTTTACTAATTTATTTAAATTCTTATTTACTTTTTTTTTATTATTTAAATTTCACCTTTTACAAATTTTAATAAAATTAATTAAAATTTCTCAAAATATAAGTTTTTATCACTTATATAATTAATAAAATTATAAAGAGATTTAAACATATTACATTTTTTAATATACAAAAAAATTAATATAAATTTAAATAATACATAAATTAAAAAATATTTATTACAATAAATTTATATTTTTTAAACTTTGTACTTTTTATTATTTTTATAAATTTTAAGTAAATTAATTAAAATATTAATTTTTAAAATATTTTTTTAAAAAAAAACTTACCCATGGGTCAAATCGACTTGTGGGTCAATGATTCTTGGGGATCAGGAGTCAGTGTCCACTGACCCCAATTAAAATTTTTTTAGGGACGCGGAGCCACAGGCTTCGCATCCCTCTAATTTAAAAAAAAATTAAAAATTTTTGGAACCTGGAGTATGTGATTCCGCGTTCCAAATCTTTTTTAAAAAAATATTTAATTTTTAAAAATAATTCGTTTATATATATGCAGAATTAGTTTTTAGGGTTATACATATTTTTCTTTTGTTTTTTTTATATATATCAGTCAAAATGCTTATTTTTTATTATTTTTTAATGATTTTTTTATCTTTTTTTGGAAAAGAAATTTTCTCTATCTTCTTCTTTTTTTTAGAAATTTTTTTAAAATTTTAATTTTTGTAATGACATTTGTACTTGAAAAGAATTTTTTTGTTTTATGAAACATTTTTTAATTTTTAATTTTTTTTTCAATAGAAATCTTGAAAAAATTTCGTAAGGAAATTAATTTCTTACTTTTCTTCTTTCCTTTTTTTTGTTTTGTTTTGTTTTTTTTTTTGTGTTTTTTTGGCTTTTGTCTTTTTTTATTTTTGTTTTTTTAAAAGGAGGAAGTTTACTTGATTTTCCAAAAATTATATATTTTTAATTAATTTTTAAACTCTTTTTTTAAAAAATGAAATACACTTTACTTTCTAAAAACTATTTATTTTGTTTTGAAATTTTTTTTAATTCTCTCTGATTTCTTATTTTTTTAATATATTTTTAAAAGCAAAATCAATTTGACATGGGCAATTGGAATCTAAAATTTATTAAAAAATATTTTATTACTCAATCAAAATTATTGGCCACATAGCCTAGATGACCCTATTTGTGACGAAATAAAGTTTTTCAGATACAACTTTAAGAGAAAAATAAAAATAAAAACAAAAACAAAACAAAATCATAATACATATAAGAAAAATTTATGTTCAGGTGTGCTTTGTGTTAGACTTGATCACGGGCTGGGCTCGTTCAAAAACGGGCCGGACTCATAAAAAAAATTACAAATTTTTTTAGGCTTGGGCCCGGGCCAGCTTAAGCCCGGTTAAAACCAGGCCGGGCCAGGCCGGCCAGTTTTGCGCAACTCTTTTTTTTTTTTATATTTTTATCTTTTTTTTAGTTTTAAATATTATATATATTTCATTACTTGTTAGGCATACTTTTATTCTTATTTTAAATTCTAAATAACTTATTAAAAAATTACAAAAAGTTTAAATAACTTATATATATATATATAAGATAGTAAAACCTCTCAAAATAATAATTTTTCTAATAATATTACTATTAATAATTTATTTTATTTGAATTATAATTTATTCCTAATAATATATTATACAATATAGTAAAAATAATAATCATCATATATGTTATATAATTCTTTTTTACTTATATTTATAGTTATAAATATATGTTCTAATAATATTATTTATTGATAATATATAAAAAAATAATTATAATACGGACGGACTCAGGTTTTAAAAAAAGCCCAAGCCCAGCCCTTTTTATATTCGAGCTTTTTTAAAAATAGGCTCATTTTTTTGGGACTCATATCTATATTTTTCGGGCTGAGCCTATCGGGCCGAGCAGGCTTCTCGGCCCGTGATTAGGTCTACCTTGTGTACATCCAATCATATTATTGGATCATAATTGAGCACATTTACAAGAGGGAGGGGAGAGATGCTACAACTAGAACTCACTTTTATCCCATCCTTTCCTTCATTTGATCACATGATTAGTCCTCATGTGTTTTGTCCATCAAAGTCCTTCATGCATTACTCCGTCATCGTATTTGAGCACCAAATAAGCATAAAAAAAATGGTCCAGTAACATAGTATAGCAAAGTTTACTGTTGGGCAAGGTATATTGGAAAGAACACACATTTTGATTCCAAATTCCCAAACCCACGTAAATTTGAATCATGCAGTCAATGAAACAAGAATCTAAAATTTATATTCTCTTCCACATATAGTTGGAGCATGGCTTTTTTACACTAATAAGACAAACAAAAAAAGAAATAACCAAAAAATTGAACTACAAAAATGTTTTTTCCATATAATTAAAATTTTATATTTTTACTCTGATGCCACGACCCAATTAAATTTTATTATTTATTTATTTTTTCTTAAATGGGTCGTGGTATTCCATATGTCGTGACCCATATATATATATTATTTATATTTTATTTTTTAATTTATTTAAAACAAATAAATTTAAATTTAGTATATTTATTATTAAATTCAAAATTATTTACAAAAGTGTAAATTAAATTTTTAATTTTTTAACTTTAATTATAATCAAAATTATTTTAACTAATTTTAAAATATATAATTTATCATTATGATTATTTCTTTAAAATTTTCAATTTGTTCATTTCAAATAAATTACTAAATTTATTATTTTTTAAAAAAATTGAATTAAATTTATTTTTATTTTTATTTATCATTTAATTTTTAAATTTAAAATTTCTATATTTATTTCATCTATTTTTTTAATTTCTTCATTTAAATAAATTATAGAATTTCAATTCTTTGTAATTATTATGTATATTAATTCATTAACTTTTTAAAAATTTTTAATTTCTAATCCTTGAATGCCTTACTAAATTTAAAATTATCTCAAAAAATTATAATTTAATTTATAAAAATTCTAATTGATATAAACATGTGTTTGACAACTAAAATTTATGCCTACTCATTATAAAAAAAGTTATGTAAATTATTTATTGTAATTGTTAATATTCAGGAATTTCTTATATAGGCAACCTATATAAGTTGTCTAACATATCGACCTGTGTTTTTTTTAGGCATTCCGTTTGAAGTTTCACGTTAAGTTAATTTTGTTTGATTGATATTAATTTTATTTATCTATTTTGTTGGAAAAGTTATATTAATTTTATGTTAAGTACTTTTATAGTTTTACAAATATTTGATATTCTTGGATATTAAAAATTACAAGAAATAATTCACATACTTTTTTTATAATGAGTAGGCATAAGTTTTATTTGTCAAACGTATTTTTGTATCAATTAAAATTTTTACAAATTAAATTATAATTTTTTAAGATAATTTTAAATTGAGTAAGGCATTTAAGGACTGGAAATTAAAAATGTTAAAAAAGTTAATGAATTAATATATATAATAATTACAAAGAATTGAAATTTTACATTCAAAATTTTGTAAGAAAAATTTAAATTCTATAATTTATTTAAATGAAGAAATTAAAAAAATTGGATGAAATAAATATAGAAAATTTAAATTTAAAAATTAGATGATAAATAAAAATAAAAATAAATTCAATTCAATTCAATTCACAATTTTTAGAAAATAATAAATTCAATAATTTATTTGAAATGAACAAATTGAAAATGTTGAAGAAATAATCATAATGATAAATTATATATTTTAAAATTAGTTAAAATAATTCTAATTATAATTAAAACTAAAAAATTAAAAATTTAATTTGCACTTTTGTAAATAATTTTAAATTTAATAATAAATATACTAAATTTAAATTTATTTTTTAAAATAAATTAAAAAATAACATATGAATTAAATTAAATATAAATAATATATATATATATATATATATACTGTGACCCATTTAAGAAAAATAAATAAAATAAAATTTAATTGGGTGTGATGCAGCAACCCATTAATAAATAAATAATAAATAAAATTTTAAGCATATGAAAAAATATTTTATGGTTCGATTTTTTGGTTATTTTTGTTTAATTATATTAACATCAAAAAACCGTTAGAACATCCTAATCTTAAATTTTCACGCAAGATTAAAGATACAAAATAGAAACCAAACGAAATCCAATTCATATAATAGCATGGGAAATATCCTTGTCCCGATAAGACCGAAGATTAACAACACAGAGCCGAGGCCAAGAACCAAGTGGACTAATAATGAGAAGGAAACTTAACCACAACACCACAATATTACAATATAATAACAGAAGTTATCAACCAAATTATACAGCTTCACACATGAGAAATAGACATTGGCTACCTATGGGAGCATAAAATTGAATTACGTAAAGGAATGGTATCTTAAAATTTCTAACTCAAACTAGGCAAGGTATTAACAGGATTTTGGTCAAATTTCGTGTTAAAAGTGCAGAGCAATCAATAGAAGATATGCCCAACACACAAAACATCCGCACATATCAGCATCCAAGATTTAGGCTATTAGAAATGTCAAACTCGGAAAGAAAAAAAAACAATATGGAAATCAAAATAAATCCACAGCTCCATATGACCGAACCTCAAATTCTTTTTCAAAACCTTGATTGATACTCTCTGCAGCATTAGTAGCATCCTATCTTTCCTACCTTGCAAAAGCTAGTGATTTTTGTTGCGTCACTTCTATAGCACGTCTTCATTTTGGCTACTTTTGGGAGAACCGAGAGAAGACCCGAGAGAGGAAAGAATAAACTGAAGAACCAAATGGGTAGGGTTTAGCAAGATGGGGCCCGAGATAAATGACCACAGCCCAAAGGAATGCAACACAAAGGGATTTGGGTTGAGTTTTATAGCCACGGCCCAAAATAAATTGTGCTTCTATCTTTCTCTTCTCTCTTTTATTTTATTTTATTGGATTGGGCCCCTGTTTTTTTATGGCTGATTTTAGGTATGTTAGGCTACACAGGAGAGTGAGTTTTTGTTTTTTGTTTTTTAGTTATTTTCTCTCTCTCTCTCTCTCTTTTTAAGCTTCTCTTCCTTCTTGTTATCATTTCATTATTTAAACTCTTTTTTTTTTTTTTATGGATACCAGATTATCTAGGTTTAAGATAATTGGGTTAAAATGACCCATTTGATTATATGACTTAGGCTGACAAATTGACAAAATAACATCGGGTTTTTCATTTTTTTTTTGTTCGTTTCTTTTTCTTGTTTATTTTGTTTTTAAATTTTGATTTTTTGATTTTTTCCTTATTTTTAAATTTTTTTTTTGCTAGTTTGATTTTAATATTATTTTTAGAATATGTCCGAATAAGATATAGTGTTCATAGTTATCCTTTTTACTTATTTTCGAGACAAGAAATTTGAAAATATAATTTTTAATATTTTTGCATAAAGAACAAGTTTGTTAATTTTGAGTATCTTTTTTTTTTAATTTCTCTTCCTTCTTTTTATCAATTCATTATTTGAGCTCTCTTTTCTTTTTTCTTTTTTTGGATATTGGGTTATCTAGATTTGAGATGATTAGGTTGAAATGACCCATTTGATTATAAATGGCCTTGGGTTTTTCATTTTTTCTTTTGTTCTTTTCTTTTCCTTTTTATTTTATTTTTTTATTTGATTTTGTTTTTGTTTCTTGTTTTTTTTTTTTAATTTTTTTCTTTTCTTTTCTTTTTGGTTTTTTTTAATTATTTTTTGCTAATTTGATTTTAATATTATTTTTAGAGTATACTCGAATAAAATATAATGTTTACACATTCTAAGTTTGAAAATAAGCTTATATCCTACCAACTTGGCAAGCTCAGATGGGAAGGAATGCTAGCGCTTTTCCTTTATTATGTTGAAAAGATGATACTAAAGGAAACATAATTAGGGTAAAAGGAGATATTTAGTTGGATGGTATGGTAAATGAGTACATTAGATGTAATATATAAGGACATATGGTAAATTTTAGTTGACTTATTTTTTATTGAGAAAGAGAAAATAAAAAATAAAATACTAAAAATAAGCCCCTACAAAATATATAAAATTTCATCAAGTAATTAATTTGTTCAAAAGTACTGAATAAAAGAGATGATAAAAAATAAATAAAAACACTAACGATGTAAACTTGGTTAAGCTTTTTGAAGCTATTGAGCACTATTTGGTAATAGTTTCAAGGCAAGATTGTCAAACAACATCACTAAGGTGGATCTAGATGCGTCAAATATTGAGAGGCATATTTTAAACCTAAAAGTAAGAATTACTTGCAAAGGATGTGTTTTGTAAAAGAGCACCCAAGTAAAAAAAAAAAAAAAGGAACAAAAATGGAAAATGTAACAATGGGATTTCAATAGTGATAACAAGAGTTGTTAATAGACATTCAAAGAACCTTGGTATGATATTGATTGGTGGTTTTTCACATCTGGTGCAAATAATGATGTTGTTGTCATCCTTGTCCTTTGTGCATTTGATGCAGGATTGATATGGCCATCCATAATGGACTTTTATCTTTTACACAATGGCTAAGAAGGTACAAATGTAGGCTACAAGGATAGTATTGATAATACTAATAAGATGTTGCTCATTTTTTATTAGAATAGGAATCAAGAGTTGGAAGAAATGTCTCAAAAACCTATTGTAAGGGCTATAGTAGAGAGATTGATAAAGGGGTTGTATTGTGATAGAATCTTTATGAGCAAAGTGTGTAGTTGTGATGAACGCTAACTAAATTACTGAGAGGCAGATGGTGGAAAAGCAGAGGCACTATAGTGAAGAAATTAGACAAATCAATTTTAAGGAAAAGTTGCAAGATAGTGAAGTAATGTGTTAAAGAATGGAGACATAGGGGTGCCTGTTGTGGAACTCAATTATTTTTGGAATGTGTGGGTTGAAGAGGATATATGTTGTTTGTTGTGTTCCAAGAGTTGGACAATTAATGTCATATGTGTTAGTATTGTACGTGGAATGTGTACAAAATATAATTATAATGCTGATAATATTTATGTTATAGAAACGGTTAAAGTCTAAGCAATGAGCATGAAAAAGAGAGAAGTAAGGAAAAAAAATGCTAGGTACAAAGAGTAGTGCATCTATATAATATTATAATTGTCTATACTTGTACTATAATGAATGAGAGAATAGAGTTGAAATTTTGCCATAGGTTGACTAAAACATGATGGATGTTAAAAAAGAATCAATATTTGATAGTAAAAAAACATTAGAAAAAGTATGGAGTGGATAAAGAATGGAGTTATACTATTTGTTATTTTGACCCTTGCTAATTGAAGTACAACAATGATGCTTATGTCTATTAAGCTTTAAATATAATCTACAATAATTGAGGCACATTCTCCAAATAAGATGCATGAGATAGAGTTATTCTTGTGATAGAGAAAAATCAAATTAAATATTGAATATAATAGTTATAAAAGAGAAAAATGTTATAATAGAAAGGAGTTTCAATATAAACCTATTATCATGTATTGTGAGTGGCATCATCTTGTGAGTTGCCCTATCCCGCTCAAAATCATCTGAGGGCCTATACCATAGCTTTTGATATCACCAATGACATTTGGTGCATAGAAAAATTCAAATTTAAAAAGTGTGATATATCATAAGTATGTTAAGGGTAAATTGTATTATATAATAGGGAGATCAAAATGTATCAACCTAATAGATAGTTTATTAGGATTCTCTATGTAGGATAACAACAATAGGTACAAACTAAAATTGGTTGTTAGCTATGGGAGCATCACATTCTTCTATATGTTATGGAATGCAATACGAAAAGGATGCTTGTTTGCTTCATCTGCCCACAATTATAATCAATAAAGAAATTCTCAATCGTATAACACTGTCCTTTAATGAGCAATGGGATGTATCATGGGATTAAATGCTTAAGGATAACCCTGGCATGAATTTTTGAATTTTGTGTAGGAGGAAAAAAACAAACATATAGAAGTTGTGTGTGTATTTAGTGAAATGGCATCAATTTTTTATGTTGAAGTACACAAACCTCTTAGTCAAGAAAGACCATGTTAATATTTGTGATGTTATGTAGTGGAAATGATTCCCTTACAATCCATAGTTGAACGATTCTAGTGGATATCTTTTATGTTCCCTTATTTGTCTAGATATCATGCGAATGTTGTTTTCAACCATGGTCTTGTTATAATAAGATTGACTATTTTTCTGAAATATACCAAGCAAACTTATAAATATGATAATAGTGATTATATATCATGAGAGCAAAACAAAATAGTTTATGCTAAGGCATCACAATAAGCAAATGGAATAGAAAGGTAAATGGATAAATAAAAGTTATGGTATCTTTTAAAGAAATTTATATATGAGAAAGATAGTAATGTATCACGTGGTTGTAAATTAAACTAAATGGTTAGGAACACTAAAACTTACCTATTTAAGAAATACAAAAAAAAAAAATCAAGTAAACCCAATGACAAAGAGTTTGATACCTTAAAAGAAAAAAAGCCTAAAAGTACACATTATATGGATATTGAGAAATGAGCAATTAGTTATAAGATATCAACATAAAAAAGTAGTATGGTGGAATAGTTGAACCAAAGTGAGCTAAAAAAAAAGTTAACCACAAGTATAAGGGGAGAAGAACAAATAAAATGAAATACAACCATTATATTATATATTAACAAAGATATGAATAAAAAATGAAAGAAAAATTTTAGGCTAACAGATAGAGATTGCTAATAAATGTTGCTTATGAAGAACAAATGTGCAGAATGAGTGAAATCAAGTTGATTTGTTAGTACGTTGTAAGTTTAAAAATTAAGTATGATTGAAGTAGCTTGTGGAGCAATTAATCTAGGTGTACAAGAACTCCAAAGATAGAAAAGAAACTTAAAGAAGAAGCATATACATAATGGAGAATAGAGGGAAATGATGTTAGTATACAAAAGGTAAAAGATATATGTGGCATTAATTAGGACAATCTAATTAATCACGTTATCCAGGAGAACATATATAAGAACATTTGCATAGAAAAGTACAATAGGGAAAGTAAATAAAGGTTTTATATAGAGACAAATAGAAATATATAGATGGACATTAACACATAGATAGTGAGGAATATGGAGATGCTGACAGTGAAAGTCATTGAGAAAGAGCTTAATTAAACAAATTAAATAAAATGATATAAAGTAGGTACATAAATAGGCATTCTATTTTTAGTTTGGAAAAGAAATTTGATTATAGAAGATATGCGGAGAGGAAAAGAAATCATATAAAAACCAACAAAATTAAGTTAATACTAAGAAAGTAAAATTAACGTGGTGTTTTGGTAATCAAAGGGGAAATAATGCAGAACTAGTTTTTGATAATGAAAAGGTTAGTATACCTATTATAAAGCTGTAAAGTATGTGTAGAATAAAGAGAAATTCAACTAATTGCTTCTAGATCAATTGATGGCTCTAATGGGTTTTTTAAAAAAATAATAACAAATTTTGTCTATGTGTCTGATACAGATGCCATTTTTATGGCTTGTTTAACACAACCAATTTGAATTTAAAATGACCAGGAATAATAATTTGTGGCAACCCCCATTTTTATGGCATGCTATATATCTTATTTATTTTGCACATTAACATGTAGTCTATATGAGTTGGATCCTAGTGCCACATAAACTACATCTAAAAATTTCAATTTCTTATGCTATTAACTCTATTTTGAACCATATATAGCCAAAAGAAATTTTGAAAATTTATAAAATAACACTTCTAAGAAACTTATTTCTCATGGAGAATCCAATACAGCTATTGAAATAAAAGTGTGTACATGAAAACATATGGGCATTATATAACTATATAATAAAAAAATATAAATAACAAAATTATATAGGATGCTTTCAAAATTTAAGAAGAAGAATGTAAGCCTACAATTATATGGACAAAAGAGTTATTAAAAGAGAAGTTTGTATATGAAAACATTTATAGAAGAACATGTTTTAAAAAAAAACTATTGGGATTTCAAAATTTATGAATGTTTACAAATATCCATACACATGACAACTTCAAGGGGTGCAGAGTTATTTTTGTTATTGACAATTAAGTATACAATTTGTTAAAAGAGAGGCACTTAAATAAATGCATGTTATTAAGTAGAAGCAGGATTTGATAGAAGAGAAAGTTGATATTTTTGTATGTATTATTAAGTTGAAAAATTATTTATATATATGTATATGTATATCTCTTTGTGTGTGTTCGTATATGTGTGTTTGTGTGTGTAACCACATGTGTAATCAAAAGATAGCAAAGAAATAGAAAGCATAGGGAAAATTGTCACCTTACATTGCCGCTGCTTTAGCCACAAGTTTTTGGGAATCACCATTTTATACTACCCATATTCCAAAAGCTTTTGGTCTGGTTTAAACCTAAAAAAATTCACCAGGCATTCCATTATGTATATAACAGATTGAAGGTGTGGACGGTAAAACTACTATAAAGGAACACTAGCTCTTTATAAGAGATCCTAAAGCAAGACAACATATAGGGTTGAAGAAAAAGCATTACAACAATAAGCCTTTTCTGATTAGGTAGAGTCAGCCATATATATCAAATGACGTCATAAAGTTTTATTATAAATAATGTCTTTAGATAAACTATTTAAGTTTAAATTTTTCTTAATTTCTTTTTACTTTTAATTATTGGACTACTCTCAATTTTATCTACTCTCTTTATTGAAATTTCTATAGGTCTTCTACACATATGTTTAAATTATCTAAAATGTCATTCTATAATTTTTTCCACAATAGATGCAACTCTAACTTTCTTTTTAATATATTCATTTCTTTTTTTTTTTGTATGTCTACTCGTCTAACGCAATATTTTTATCTTTACAACATTGAACTTATTATCCTGTTGATTTTTTATTACTCAACACTTATTTCCATATAACATTACAGGTTTTATAACTGTATGGTAAAATTTATCCTTAAACTTAAGTGGTATTCTTCTATCTATAATAACATCCGAAACACTCATCCATTTATCCACCCAACTTGAATTTTATGGTTTACATTTTTCTCTATTTTTTCGTCATGTTGTATAATGGGCCTAAGTTACTTAAACTAAATGATTTGTGGTATAGTGTGTTTTCTAATTTTTACTTTTATAATAGAATTAGTGTGTCTTTTGCTAAACTTATATTTCATATATTCCTTTTTTACTTCTACTTAAATGAAATTTATGTACTTCTAAAACTAGTTTCCACATCTCTAACTTCTTATTTATTTCTTTTCTTGACTTTCTAACTAGGACTATATCACTTACAAAGAGTATACATTGTGGCGCCAACTCTTATATATATTCAGTAAGTACATTCAAGACTAAAATAAAAAGGCAGAGGCTCAAAGTTGACTCTTGGTGCAAGATAATAGTTATCGAAAAATCTTCAATGAGCTCACCTTATGTTCTCACACTAATTGTAACCCCATTATACATATCTTAAATTATTCGAATATAAACAATAAAAACTTTTTTTTTCCTCTAAAGCCTTCCATAAAATATTTCTTGGTACTCTATTATATATCTTCTCCAAATTGATGAACACCATATGTAAGTTTATTTTATTTATTCGATATTTCTTCATTAATCTTCATAACAAGTATATCGCTTTCATGGTTGACCTTTTAGGCATAAAACTAAATTAATTTTTTGTAATTTGAATCTCTTGTCTTAATCTCTGTTTTATAACCCTCTCCTATAACTTTATAGTGTGGTTCATGAGTTTAATTCCTCTATAATTTTTACAGTTTTATATATCTCTATTATTTTTATACATAGAATTAAAGTACTTTTTCTCCACTTATCTACTATCTTTTTAGATATTATAATCTTATTAAACAATTTTATAAGCCATCTTATACCTTTCATTTTTAGACTTTTTTATACCTCAATAATTATATTATCTAGTTCTATTACTCTATTATTTTTTATCTTCTTTAAGGTTTCTTTTACCTTTGAGTTTTGAATCTTACAATAAAAGATATAATTTTGATCATTCTCTATAGTGTTTAACCTATTTGAGTGTAATGAGATACCGTATCTTTCATTAAATAGCTTGTGAAAAAAATATTTTTACTTTTTCTTAATATCTTGTTTCATCACCAAGACTCCCCTTTCTTCATCGTTAATGTATTTCATTTAACCTATATCTTTTGTTTTTCTTTTTCTACTTTTAACAAGTTTATAATACTTCTTTCTTCAACTTTAGTTCCTAATGATTGATATAATCCATCAAATATTTTAACTCTTGCTTTACTCCCCGCCTTCTTAGTGTTTTTTTAGTTACTTTATATATATTTTTTAATTTTTCTCACTTTTACACAAAGACCATACTTTATAACACTCTCTTTTAATTTAACTTTATTTTGTACGTTTGTATCCTACTACTAAAATTATTTATCCTTATATCCAAAACTTTTTGATTCACAAAGTATCTTTTTTGTAATTTTTCTAATCTCTTTTGTCATCTCGTCGCACATATCGTTAGCACTTCCTTCTACCTCCTATGACCCTGCCTCCAAAATTCTTCTTTACAAACTCTTTTCTTTATTACTTTTCAATTGCCACTATTTTATCCTTAACACTCCATTTTAGCCTTTGTGCTTTACTCTTATCTTAACTCAAATATTCATCATCAAGACCTTATACTATGTAGTCAAATTCTTTCAAGTTATAACTTTACAATCCATGCAAAGTTTTATGTCTACTTTCTTTATTAAAAATAAATCAATTTGAGAGCATATCCCCTCACTTTTGTATATGATAAGATGCTCTTCAGACTTCTTAAAATAAGTATTAGCTATAGTAAAATCGAATATTAGTAAAAAGTTTAAAATAGTTGTACTCTTTGTATTTAGTTCTTATAAACTATATCCCTCATGCAAATCTTTATAATCTCTAGATGTATTCCTCACATAGCCATTAAGATCATTTTCTATGAAAATATTTTTTCTTAAAGGTATTTCTTGAACTAAACTTTTTAAATTCTCTTAAAACTTTATCTTATAATATTCTTTTAACCCTACTTATAATATATAAGTACTAATAACATAACAAGTTTATCTTTCCACTATAAATTTTAATATTATAACTTTGTCTCATAACTTTTTTAAATCCATCATAATATTTTTTTATTACTTATCCATAATTATACATATTTCATTTTTAATTTTAGTCTTATCAGTGTATCAGAGTTTAAAACTTGAGGCATTTAATTTTTTTCGCTTTTTCTCCTACCCATTTAATTTCTTGTAAATACCTAAAAGTAATCTTCCTCATAATTATGGTATCTATTATTTTTATTGATTTACATGTAAGTGTATCTATACTTTAAGTTTTAAAATGAATCTTACTCTCGTGAACTAATTTCTTTATTTACATTCGTTTATGAAAATGTGAAAACCCTTACTTGTTTTTCATGACACCTAGATTTTGATGCAGTAACTTTTATTCATTTGACACTGTACTCGAGTTATACAGCGCATTACTTTTGAGCAATGTCCTAACATTAACTCTAACATACCATTGATCTATCTCATAAAGATTCATCACAATTTTATGTACTGTCGACTATTTAACATTTTCTTCAGGTTTGGGACCGGTTATGAAATGATTTACATTAAAGTATAGCAGAGGCAAAGTTAGTCGAAGAAAAAGTATCAAAAAATAAAAAGGAAATCTTCATACCTTCATTCTTTGCTGACATTTTAAATGATTATAGAGTTTTAGAGCGAATAATTTGAATTTCTTCATCCTTCAAAAAATAAAATAAAGAGTTAATTGAATATCAGTGAAATTATATGGCATAACTAAACAAAATGCTAATATCTTCTTGTAAGAATTGTCTCACCAAGCATGACAAAGTTGAAATGTGACTTTTGGTATCTTATGAGGAGTATCTTACTGACAGTTTTTGTTTGCTAGTTTAAGACAAATAGTTATGTAAGTGGCATAAATATTCAAATAATTGAGAAAATCGAAAGAAGCATAATCATAATCAATATACGGGGAATAGTGACAAAGAAGCAATGCTACTTGAAAGGAGAAATAATTTTGAAGCCAATGTATATATAGGTTAAGCTATAGGAAAAGAAATAAAAAGATAGTTGTGCAATGTATATGAGTGAAATAGGAAATACAATTAGAGAATAGTCAATATAAATAAATATGCACAAGAAAGCTGATGATGTGAAATAATTCCATAGTATTTTGATTAAACTTTAAAGGAAAGTTCTATCTTAACCCTAGATTTTAAATTAGAATACTTCTTACTATCACTTTCACAAGTAGTTTCTAGGCATGTTTTTGCACACCTATAAATTTTGCTTTGATCAAATGACTCTGTATACATTTTTAATTACTTGCTACTTTCTTTCTATTCAATAAGCTCTCCACTAATGTCTAAATTCTTAGAACTTAGTCTGCCTTATTCTATATCCATAAATGAGGTTAAATGATTTAAATGTTATATTATATCTTGTAGACTACATCTAAGCATGGATAAAGGAAATGAAAAGTAACCTTGAAAGAAGAACAATAGTATTATTAAAAAGATAATTAACATAATTGGAAGAACTTATTGATGACACGAGGCATCAGGAAGTTAGTATGTGGACAATCTAAACTTTCAAATGCTAAAAATTTATTCATTAAAAAAAAAGTAGGTTAAGCTATAAGAAAAGAAACAAAGATAGTTATGCAGTGTACACGAGTGAAATATGATTAGAGATTAGTCAATAATAAATAAGTATGCACAATAAAGTTGATGACGTAAAAGAATTTTATAATATGTTGATTAAACTTTAAAGGAAAGTTCTGTCAAGAACCTTAGATTTTGAATTGGAATGCTCCCTACTTTTACTTTCACAAGTAGTTTTTAGGCATATTTTTACACGCTTATAAGTTTTGCTCTGATAAAATGACTTTGTATACATTTTTAAACACTTGTTACTTTCTTTTTATTCAATAAACATTGCACTAATATCTAATTTCTTAGAACTTAGTATGCCTTATTTTATGTTCATAAATAAGGTTAAATGATTTAAAGGTTATATTATATCTTGTAGACTACATTTGAGCATGGATAAAGGAAATAAAAAATAAACTTGAAATAAGAGCAACAGTATTATCAAAAAAATAAGTAACACAATTAGAAGAACTTATTGAAGACACCAGGCATTAGGAAGTTAGTATGTGGATAATCAAAACTCTCAAATGCTTAGAAACTTATTCATTAGAAAAAAATTAAGTATGAGATATATGAAAAGCTTAATATACCTCTTATTTAAGATAAAGACACATAACTTTTAGTTTTTGAATATTTTGTTTACCTAAATAAATAAGTTTTCATGTATTTAGGAAATAAAAATGCACATGTAACAAACATTTCCTTTGGGTGTGGAGATGTGAAATTGAAGCTTATCTCTTGTAAGGAATCAATCCAATATATCAGAAAATTATAAGCCCAATTGCATTGTGGTTCAACTTCCTTCAAAATCCCTGATGTGTCATGTAATTGTTCACGTTTTGGCCAAGAAGTATTATTTTCTTAATTTTTGCACTCTCTCCCTCTAAAGATTTATTATGCTAACATGGTAGCATCACATTGTATAATCAAATAACCATACTTAGCTTCAATGTCTAAATTTTGATAATAAATGGCAAAGTTGTCTCAACAATCTAATCTTTAAAATATTTCTAAAATTATATTAATAACAGTAAAAAGTGATAGCTTAGAGAACAAATTAACCCCAAAGCAGAGAAGATGATAGTTATAATTAAAACAATACAACTTTTTAGCAAAATTGTAATTATTGAAAGAAAAATAGCTAAAAAATGATATTCAAAAGTAATAAATCCATTGATCAGCAGTAAAAGGAACAATAATATTAACATCAATGTTAAACTACAAACCTTAACATGTGTCCCTCCATTTGGCATGAATTACTCTTATATATGTGGTCTCATTATAGGATATATTTGCTAGGTAAGCAACTAGATATTAATATAGATATTTTCCCTACAAAAAAAAAAAATCATTACAAGAGAATAAAGGTTGTTTATATCATTAAGAATATGGTGAATTAGGGATAAAAAAAATGTAATTATAAAAAGTTGAAAAGCAAATACATGAAACCAAATGAAGTGAATTGAGGATTGAATAATATATATCTTAAAAAACAAATAGATGAAACATAATAACCAAGAAGTGAGTGTTATTCTTTGCTTTAATAGCTAACAATAGGTAATAAGTTGTTGTTGAGATTACAAATTAGCGGAGTCTATTAAACATTTCTTTGAAAACAACATTAGTTGTTTTAGTTAAAGCCTTGTTGTCAGAGTTATGGACAAGGCTTTTCAAACCAAATCTACTTTTGACTCTTGAAATAGCTACATACAATTACCCATGTGTGAATATTGGTCTTAGAAAAGATGAATGCTCTTCTCAGTTGATCTTGGATATCATTGATCCTAAGAAATGAGTATTTATTCTTAATGATTACCTTATTCAATTATCTATAATTTATGCATAATTTAAAGCTCCTATATTTCTTTTTTACAAATAAAACATGGACTCCCAAGGGTGAGGCATTAGGTTGAATGAACATATCGTCGAACAAGTCCTTTATGTGAACCTTAAGCTCCTTCAATTATAAAAGAGATATCTTATAAAATGTTATAGAGATTGGTCCTATCCTAGGGACCAAGTCAAAGGTAAACCCAACCTTTCTTTCTACAAGAAGAGTGGAAATCTTAAGAGGAAAGACATCTGGGTAGTCTCTTACCACAACTAACTTACTAATTTTTTACTATTCTTCTTGTTCCTAAGATTCTAAGGAAATATACTCTTAACTCATTTTATCTATCTCCATACTAGTAGGGTTGGCAATAATATTGGCAAGGCGTGACTTAGGAATAAGTGCAAATATCATGGTCTTGCTAGAGTAATTTATGGTGACACGATTTTCAATTAACCAATCTATGCCAAAAATGATGTCAATATCACTAAAAAGTATGCAAATAAGACAAGCAATAAAAAGTCTATTTTCAATCAAAACATGACAATTCAAACAAATAGATGACACACAAAACCTTTCTCTTGTACAAGTGGAGACAAGCAGTTTGCAAGGTAATTCAGCAACATGTAATCCTAATCTTTTCCCACAATCATAAACTATAAAGGTATGTGTGGCTTTTAAATCATACAGTGCAATTAATGAAACATGTACCTTATATGAGATTGGGTGACTGATCTACATCTTTTTTCACCCAGGTAAAGACTCTCCCATTGGTTAAAAGTTTTTGAGTTAAAGCTTTTCCTTTTAGTGCCTTTCCTTTGTTCTATGTGCATTTACAAGAAAACTGATTGAGCTTCCCATAAGTGTAACAAACATTATAACACAAGTAACATCGCTTGTTTCTGTGTGGTTTCCCACAATTATTGTGAGGATTCAACATGGTATTCTATCAACCTTTGTCGTATGGCACCTTAGGCTTAAAGCTTTTCTTCTAAACATTTCCTATCTTGTTCCTATTTTAGATTTTTTGTTTGTTTCTTCTCTTTAGTCTTTTAAAAATGTTGTTTGATAGCTTTATACTTATTCACCAAAATGGTGAAGTCTCAAATCTTTGAGGTGATCACATCTTTTCTAATATTTGATCTCAAACTTCCTAGCCTTCCATGATATGTCCAGGTTATGTTTTAAGTAGGATGAATTCTTTGATAAGGTCTCAAACTTAATCACATACTGATCCACAATCATCATTCCTTATATCAGGCATAAAAATTCCATTTCTTTTCCATGCTTGACATTTTCCATAAAGTATTTTATCAAGAACGATGGTTTTAAAGGCTTCCCATATTATCTTAATCCTATGTACCTCCATAGTTTGCTTGTTTTCCTTCCATAAAGTATTAGTGTTACCTATTAGCATATATGCCGCAAAAGCCACTTTTTAAGCATTAAAGCATCCTAATGCCTCAAAAAATTTCTCTGTTTCTTCTACTCACTCATTGGGCATAATAGGGTTGTATTTACCTTAGAAGAAGGATAATGGTTTAACCTTCTTGAATTTTGCTAGACCTTAGCAAAATTCTGTGTGTTTTGGTGAAAAAATGCAAGCTTGGGCAATAGATCCATTCGATGAAAGAGGGGCTAGAACAAATGGTTTGTCCCTTCACTGAAAATGGAGGTTTCAACAGCAATAGAAGAAATCCAAGACTTCTTTGTGTTTTGGTGCAAAGGAAATAGCTATGAAGTGAAAGGAAAACAAAACCAAAAAAAAAAAAAGAAAAAAAAAAAAAAGAGTTTCAAATAACGCACACAATTTAGAGAGCAAGCCAAATTGTTCATGAAGAGAAATTTTTTTTTTCAAATAATACATGATTAAACTACTCACAACTTATGAATAATTCAACTTATCCCAAAATTCTTAGTTATATATGATTGCATTGACGTTGATTGAAAGTTATATTTTTGAAAACTAACCATAAGAATACAAAATTAATAATAATATAACATAGATTTAACAGGTGCACCAAAAAATATTTTATATTTATAACAATAGATAAATCGTATTCAATTATTGATTATTAATGGTAAAATCTGATGATTATTAACCATAAATAAATTGTCAAACAACGCACCCCTGGCGTGGCAAATGTGAATATTAACGTACCAGGAGTCCAGGATATTAGAACCAACGACGCCGTTGGACTGTCTTTACCCAGACACCCTTTCATATAGGGCATTATTCCGTGGTTACGCGGAGGGTGAATCAAAAGTTCGTCAGCTGCTGCAAAATTGATCGTAATACTTGGATGGAAGACTATTGGGGTTCCGAAGCTTCAAAATCTGAAATCATCACCTTCAGATTCGCATAATTTTTCTACTCCTATAGCGACGATTCATCATGCGAACTAGAAATGCTGATTCTTCCAAAGCAGCAGCGGCTAAGAAGACCCCGCCGACGAGGAAATCGGCCTCTAAAAGCCCCGCGACCCCAAAATCCCCCCAGACAAAGCGCACCTCTACAATCAAAACGAGGCAGGCAAAGAAGAACGAGGCCTCGCCCGTACAAAACCCAAGCTTTGATGAGAAACCGCAGCAATCATCTGGTAAAACTTTTCTTCCCCAACTTTTTGTGGATCATTTTTTTTAAAAATTAAATTCTCGGAAGTAGTTTGTGAGATAGAATTATCGCTATGAGATGGAAAGCCACAAAATTGTTTCGATTTAAACAAAATAGAAAGGAGTTCAATTGGCGTGTCTGCCGAGTCTGTGCTTCAAGTTGGAAGATTACGTGTTCTTGGTTTATGAACATTTATTAGGGCGAGAAACACAAAATAAATCCTCGATTTGGATTCTAGGTATTTGCTTATAGCAAATTTCGAACGTTATTTCTTTCCAAGCTGTTACGCATTCTTTTCTGCATTATCCATTTTTCGGAACACTCATATGAGACAACAAAGGCATAATAATTGAAGAATCGATTTTTCCCATCTGTATGATTTATATACCATTTGGTCATTAGACCAGTAAATAAAGTGCTTTTTTTTTTTTTTTTTCAAGTCTGTTTTTGTTACCTAGTTTTCATTTTGAAAGTGAATAAACTTTTACCGTATTCTCTCAATATTTTACAGAGGAGGCAAAAGCAGCGGCTGATGCTTCTCAGGTGACACCAGATACAAAAGTTGCTTCAGCTGCAAAGTCAACACCAAAGAGGACTCCGGGAAGACCTAGAAATTCAACTAAAGCAGTTTCTACCCGGAAACAGGGAGAACAAGTGGAGGCAATAGCTGGTGAATCACCAAAAGTGGATAATGTTGGGGTAGCAGAGAAATTGGAGGAGCCTCAAAATGTTGAAGTAGTCAAAGCAGATGAAAATGAGAGTGAAAAAGTGGGGCAACAAGATGTTGACTTTGTTGGACAATCTGCAGGGAATGAACAACAGCCCATGGAAGGGGATGAACCTATTGTTGAAAGTGGTTGTAAAGTGGCACAAAAGGAAAGAGATATAGTTGAAATTGAAGTATCTGCCTCTCATGGTGCCCCCATTTCATTGAATCAAGGAGAACATACCATGGTGGGGCTCACTAAATCTCTGGAGAATGAAGATTCCACAAGTGCAAAAAAGGGAGAACAAGCGAAGGAAGAGGATGGAGAAAAAGCATCAGAAAAATCAACAAAAGAGGAGACAAATAATAATAAGGAGCAATTTAAGACTGATTCTGTCAGCATGGAAATGAAAGACCAGGTAGAGCAAGTGAAGAAAGAGAATGGAGAAAAGGCATCAGAAAAATCAATGGAAGAGGTTGGAGAAAAAGCATTGGAGAAATCAATGCAAGAGGAGACAAATAATACTATACATAATGAGGAATCTAATACTGATTCTGTCGGGATGGAAATGAAAGACCAATTGCAGCAAGCCGATGTTAAACCTGAAGAGGAGAATCCTAGTGGCTATCGAGGAATCCAGGGTTGTGGTGAAAAGGTGGATCTTGGAGAACAGGGGGGGGAGGAGCTTGTTGAGGATGATCCAGAGGAGCCTCTTGAAGAACTTGAGACATTGGATGAGGAGTGCAGGGAATTGTCAGCTATTGCAAAGGAGCGCAAGATTAAGAAAGAACATGAGATATTTGTTGGTGGGCTTGATCGCGATGCTACGGAGGAAGATCTGAAAAAGGTTTTTGAGAAGATCGGGGAGGTAGTTGAAGTCAGGTTGCATAAAAACTCTTCGACAAACAAAAATAAGGGCTATGCTTTTGTAAAGTTTTCTTCTAAGGAACATGCAAAGAAAGCTTTGTCAGAAATGAAAAACCCTGTTGTATGTTTATCTCTTCCTTATTGGTCATTCCTTTGTTTTTCCTCTCTTTCTTCTCTTCCTTGTGTGCTTTTTCTCTTACCTTTCATTGTTTGCAGATACGGGGTAAGCGATGCGGCACTGCACCCAGTGAGGATAATGACACATTATTCTTAGGAAATATATGCAATACATGGACAAAAGAAGCTGTAAGTGGCTAGCAGTTTGTTCTGTTGAATATGTTAATTTTTCTGGCTTGTTCACTCATTGTCCATAAGATATGGTTGGCAGATCAAACAGAAGTTGAAGGATTATGGTGTTGAGGGTGTTGAAAACATTACACTTGTCCCAGATGTTCAACATGAAGGATTAAGCCGGGGCTTTGCATTCCTTGAGTTCTCTTGTCATGCTGATGCTATGCTTGCATATAAGAGGCTTCAAAAACCTGATGTCATCTTTGGCCATGCTGAGCGAACTGCTAAAGTAGCCTTTGCCGAACCTGTACGAGAGCTGGATCCAGAGATAATGGCACAGGTGAAGTCTGTTTTTGTTGATGGTCTCCCTCCTCATTGGAGTGAAGACTGCATTAGGGAGCGCTTTAAAGGTTATGGTGAAATTGTACAAATTGTACTAGCTCGGAATATGTCTACTGCTAAGAGGAAAGATTTTGGATTTGTTGATTTCTCTACACATGAAGCTGCTGTAGCTTGTGTTGATGGTGTAAATAGTTCAGAATTTATTGATGGGACATTAAAGGTATATCATCTAGTTGGGTACTTGGGCATGGTTTTTCATTCTTATATTACAGAATTATTTTCCTTCTCTCTATTGTTTCTTGCTTTATGCTAATAGTTTTCCTTTAGTAAGGGGAACATTTGAGTCTTATTACTTAAATCTATAGTTCTTAAGAGACAGAAAATAAGAAAGGAGGTCCCTCTTGATTGACCTCTCACTCTCCCTCTCTCTTCATTGCCTTCTAGCTATCACAAGCTTAATCTTTGTTACCTTCTGGTTTTTTGGTTGCTTGAATTTCATTTCTCATCCACTCACCTGATGCTCTAAACTAGGCTTTCAAGTGAGATAAGTAAGAGGGCTTTAGTGTTGGTTGCCTTTTTGCTTGAAGGTTACATTTGGTCTTATAATAAGAGGGCTCATAATTTTGCCATGTTTGTCAGACAAAAGTGAGAGCTAGACTTTCAAATCCTTTGCCTAAAACTCAGGCTGTCAAGGGTGGCATGTGTGGTGGGTTCCGAATTGGTCATGCTAGGACTGGAGCCTTTCCTAGATCTGGTAAGTTTTGTCATTCCTGTTAATTTGAAACTGTAACTGTAATCACCTTTGCACATTGTTCTAATTTGTTTAATCATAATTGCAATAGGAAGGGGTTTTGCACGGGGAGGACATGCCTTCAACTGGGGAAACTTTAACAGGGATCGGAATTTCTATCATGGAGGACGTGGTCAAATTGGAAGAATGGGATTCCGGAATGACTTTGATCTTAATAATACTTATCCTGATATTCATCAGAGGCAATTTGGTATTCGAGGTTATTTTTAATGCTCTTGTTTGTTATCTTTGTAGCTGTTGTATTACTTTCTGAATGTCAGTGCATTGGTGTGAAGTCTATGACTGCTTGTTTTCTTTTTTAAACTTATTACTGTTACTAATTATTTAAGTCTTTCTAAAATTATTATATTGCAAAGCAGGGGAAAGGATGAGGCCTTTGAGGGGTGGACATTATGCAGGTGGCCAAGGTGCTGCTGCAGCTGCTGGTCCATCTAGGCCTTATCTTGATAGGGCATGGTATGGCGCCCCTGAGAGAGGCCCTGGTGAGCCTATACCCCCGAGGATGCCATTCTTCCATGAAGGACAGTTTGAGCCTTTTATGGGAAGGCATATTGACGATCCATATCTTTATGAAGACAATGTGCATGGGGTGAAACGGCCATTTTATATGACTGTAAGATTCAATTTTAAATATCTTTTAACCTGTTTGTATTTCCGTATAAATTTGTTTTTATTCCACATTTGGCTTACTTGAATACTAAGTAGTTTGAACTTGTATTTCTATCTTTCAGGACCCAGATCCTAATTACATGGGGCCGGTTAGATTTCGTCCTCGACTGGATTATACAGAACCGGCTGTATTTCATGGAAGTCGTTACCATGGTCTGGACTTTCACTTCTTTTTTATCTGACTTGCTCAATATATGGTTTGTTGTCTTGATGACTCTTTTTGATTTGTAGATTCTGTTGGGGCTGGCAGCAGACAGTACTTACGTGATTATTATGGTGGTGATGTGAGTGAATGTTGCTCAACCTATTCCAGAACTCATATGGTTAAACCATAGTTCTTTGATGTGTTATGGTATTCATGTTGCAGTATGGTGGAGGTCCATATTCATCTTTTTATGGGGGTGACAGCTCATATGGGCATAGATATTACTACTAGATTCAAGAATCTCTTGGTAAAGATTATTCTATGAGATTTTATGTTCCAATATGCAGCAGTGATTTCTCTTCTAATGTTTCATCGGTCCTTAACTATGTTTAGGTGAGCTTGGAAATGCAGGAGGGGCTTCTGCAATTATGAGCTCGTGGTTTGCTGTCTGCATAGAATTATGACGTTGCTTATTTCTTGTCTGTCTTTGCCTTGCTCTTGTTCCTATTAAACCTTTTTTGTTTCTATATTTGTCTATTAGATCATAGGTGGTATAGCCTAGATTATTTAATGTGTACTGTGTAGGGTAGGCTGTTTATCAGGGTCCTGGAGTAAGATATCAATGTGTTTTTGTATGGAGAGTGGGCTAGACCTTCTCTTGCTTAGGTATGATGAGATAAGGGACTTGTATTTGAGGATGCTTTGTTGAATGTACCATATCCATGTGACTGAATTAGTATAACATTGATGATCAAAAAGTGTCTAGGACAACTGGAAGCGAAGATTTTTCAGGTGAAAGATTAATCTTTTGAAAAATTGATGGGCAGGTTTGATTTATGAATATGCATATGGAGGATTTTGTGGTTTTCAGGAAGATTCTGGAGAGTTAAATTCAGTTACAACTCACTTGCATGATTAGGAGTCATATTGGAGGGGATTCTTATTTATTCAAGGAATTAGCTGGGAGAATGCGGTCTAAATACAGTGAAAGGTTTCCCATCTTCATTTGGAATTGTGATCGTGGGTTTTTTATAGAGAAAACAATCAATTAGATTGATTTCTGTCCTGAAACTTGCTCATTGATAATTTGGGTATCCTTGAGGAGGTCCATGTTTTGATGTAGCGTTATGTGGTTATAGTTGAGAATAACATACTTTTGTTTTAGATGAGAAGTATCTAATGGTGTGGGCTTTTTAGGATGAAGTACGATCTTGTTTAAAGTCGTTATGGAACTTTTCTTGGCTGGGTCTGTGAAGCAATATCAGGAACCTCTAAGCAAATGGAGTTCGTGGAGATGTATTTATCCATCTTTCATTGAAGATTATTAGGTTCTTTTTCTTTCTTCAATTTCTAAGAAGTGGGAGCAATTTCATCCTCATCTTTAGATGATCCTGAAATGATGCGAGTGCTGCTTAGGCTTGTAATTGATCATAAACAAGTTTGGATGTAATATGCACCATTACTTGTTTCTTGGATATTTAATGACAAGTTCTATCATGCTTTGAGGTTTGCCCTCAGAGTCTGACTAGAAAGGTTGAATAACATGTTTGACTAATTTTCTTTAAGTTATCTATTGAATGGGGGGCATGAAACTTTTCATTAGTTGAGAAGTAAGTCCCCGATATTCTTGATGTGTACTAGAGAAATTCTATTATGTTACCATGCTTCTGCAAAAGGGATCTCTGCTGACACACCAGCGCATACACATTGTCCTTGTTTGCTACGGAAATGGAAAGTGGGAAAAGATTACTTAGTCTTTTGACACAACATGTGATACTTTGTAAAATTGTTATTTCTGATTTTTTTTTTCTAATTTTACTGAGGTAATATGCTCTGATATGTAGGTGCTCTCTCTAGTATGCCTTCCTCCGTTGCCTTATATTCAGTGGGGTGGTTGGTTTTAAATGTATGGCATAACATTTGAAAACTTTTATGAAGCGTGTACAGGATCTTTTGTCTTTCAGCAAAGCATTTATAATTATAGAACGATATCATGACAATATCAAGTTTTATAATTTTTTTTTTGGGGGGCCTTCTTGACATGGTTTTTAATAATGCACTTGGTATTTTAGGCTGGCTTAATGTGACAACTCTACTGACCGAGAGAGCCATGATAAAACTCTGATTTGAAATTGATGATTGTTGCACGTTTGATCCTCTGTTATATGTCATTTTGTGATTTTTTATGCTTTCCAAGTACCCAGATTCTGTGGCAAACTGGCATCGTTCCTACAGAAGAACTGTGATATTGATGGTAAACACCCACCCAGCCGCCAGTGATGGTACCCTCTCGGTTTGAGTTGGTCCTGTGATTTGTGAAGGGTGGTACCTCTAGACAGGTAGGATGAATATGAAGTATCCATAAAATTGTAAGTTCTATTTTCTTTATGCCATTGACTTTAGAAGACTAGAGTTGTATGTGGGCAGCCAAACCCCAACTCTATTTGTTTCTGTATGAGTCTTGTCATATGGAGACAGGCAATATGGTATCCATCACCTTAACCTTTTACATAATGATGTATATATAATAGAAATGCAGGAATGCATCTAACAGTAACGGACGAAGAGCATATCATGTTTGCACTTCTTAACGAATTTCTAGATTGCCTTTAACATATATCCCGTCCTGTTAAGTTTAGCTGATTCATTCTTTGAACAAACTTTTTCCACCGATTCGTTAATTGACATTGATAGGTATAACTTCACCTATAACTGAAACGCAGCCTATGGTTTGTATGGAGCTGAGTTCTTTGTCATGAGTCAAGCATAGAACAGGCTTATCCCTGTGTTTGGAAACACATTGCCATATTCTGAAATCACGTTTCACTGAAACAACAAAGTAGAGCTTTTATGCAAACGTAAGTTTTAAATATGAATCCAAACGGGCACTATAATTTGTTAGTTTCTTGTATAATTTGAATATCTTATTAGCGTTTTTTCTTTGAAAAAAGAATTGGAACAACGAAAGATGCAGCTATCCTGGATGCTAATTGTAGGTATTCAGAGTCAGTTGTGCTAATTGCACGGATTAGAGATTGTGGTAAAAACGTCACTGTTATACTCTCTTCCTGTGTCATGTCTTTATAAGTTGTATCATCTCGTGTGAAATCATGGATACATGGCCTATGACGGCACCAAGATAAACGGTTAGCGAGTCTCTATGCAATTGATATATCCGCAAGATTGCGGTTGGGTGTTTGGGCACTCGACGTAATGAGAAAATGTCAACGTTCAAGCAACACCTGGAAATGCAAAGACAGCTGATTATTTTTCCCCGAAGGAAAGGTTTTATTGTTATTATTATTACAATGAGCTGTGTTACAGAGTTTGAATTCTTAGTTCTTGAAATTTGTGTTAATGTAATATTTTATTATGCATAAATTTTAAAAGAACATCTCACGGTTGGGAGGAGCTCTCGAGTTCGAGCTCGAGGTCTAGCTCTATCTTTTTTCTATTGTAATGAATCGCATGAAATGCTTCCTGAACAAAGAAAAATGGCTTGTAAGAAAGTTTTATCATTAGGCTTGGCTTTCAAAAGACGATTTCTTTGGAGCATCTCAAATGCATGCAATCGAAGATGCAAGGGGAGCAAAAGAATCAGGAAAATGGTTGGTTAGCAGAGAGGGACATTATTCCCCGATCTGACACTGTAAAACCCTTCTTCGGAGAAGTGCCAGGCGACTTGGCCTTCCTCTTCACTGATATTGGTTTGATGAACAGTCTGAGCTAAAGAATGATCAAAGATTTCTCTAACAGTCGTCTCTTTCCAATCACCTGTGTTGTGTCACGGTCAAGAAGTCATTATGTTTTCTGAAGAGGCAGGTCAAAATCCTCGGCTGCGGAGGCTGGCTTGGTTGGCTGCCATGGATTCCCTACAACATTCGACACAGTTTCTTCTTATTTTACATTAAGCGCCAAACAATAAGAAGTCTCCCCTATAAGATGTTCCACCATGCCTGTGAGGGGTTTGTTTTAAGCTTTGTTTGGAGGAAGCTAGGATGAGAGAAGTACTTAGCTTTATAGAATCTATGTAGGAGAGAGGAGTGATCAGTAGATAACCGCTATTTGACCCTTTAAAAACCCCCTGCTTGAACAGCTAATGCTCTGCCAAAACTCCCTAGCAAGCGTCATAACAAGAGACTAGTAAAATGCTGGAAACATGACATTCATATATCAAGGTGGACTGCGTGATTCCTGCCGGCTGACGAAAGAAGCTCCCCTTTCTAGCTAGCAAACCTTCGAAACGCTTCCTGCTTTATAGGGTTGAATTTTTTCTGTTTAGATCTGTCAACAAAGGAGGGCAAACTGAAATATTTGTCCTGTTAACATTAACTAGCTAACTTCTGAGCCTCTGAGGAGAGTTTCAGCGCACTAATTGCCCCATATTTATGAAGGTTGCGGACGAAAGTTGAAGAATTTCATTTTCACCTGCTATTGCTGAGGAGGATCAGTAGTTTATCCTCTAAAATTGCCAACACTCTCACAAACACCTTCAATATTAGTATTATACCTCTTTATCTAGACTAATATTGGAATATATTCTGCGATTATATTTTTCAAACAACAGAACTAATAACTACCTTTGTCACTTATTGTGAATTCCATGCTAATTATATACTCTGATTTTATAAATTATTTTATCATCGTTTCAAAACCAGACAATCTTTACAGGTCTCATCCTCCTGTCTCACAAGATCCCTAGTTGAAGAGGGCACAGAAAAATGTTCTGTTTGGCACCCAAATGGCAACCAATTTACCTGATTTAACCCTCATTGTGATCGGTGCTACGTTAGCATGAGTCTCTCAAAAAAGTTTTTGGTGAGAAATGAAGCACATCACAAGAAAATGGATCATGAAAGAAGCAAGAAAACACAATCTTGTTCGCTTCCCCGTTTAGGCCAAAAGAAAACTAAGCCCTGCTGGAATTCTCATCCTTTGTTCGGAGAAAACTCATTTCTACTCGCTAAAGTTAATACCCTTGGAACAACGATGACATATGCACCACGTGTACGTTCTGGATTTATCTTTGCACACGCTGGCGATCCATTTGGAGTGAAATTCACCAATTGCAGACTGTTTTTCTCTAGCATAGATTGTTCCCTCGCTATATAAAGCCCAACGTCACGTTAAGACGGTTCAGAGGCTGTCGTTGCTGTACAGAAAACGTCTAATCGGTTTTGTCTCCCTGGTTCAGTGATTCTGTTTGTTCGTGATGTCGTCCATTGGAGAAGGTGATCCCCCAGCTGTTGAACAACCTTTGGAGGAGCCTAAGTCAGTGACGAAGGAGAAGAAGCCCAAGGCTCCTAAAGAGAAGAAGCCCAAACAGACCAAAACGGTTTCTCATCCTCCTTATTTTCAGGTACTTCAAGTGATGATTGTCTATTTGTTCCTCTATTCTAGGGTTCTTTTATGGAGTCGAATTCTGAGTTAAATTTTGTGAAAAAAATTATAAAATATGTGGGATTGGCAGATGATTAAGGAAGCTTTATTGGCCCTGAACGAGAAGGGTGGTTCAAGCCCCTACGCCATAGCCAAGTACATGGAGGAGAAACACAAGTCGGTTCTTCCAGCGAATTTCAGGAAGATCTTGGCTCTTCAGCTGAAGAACCAAGCTGCGAGAGGAAAGTTCATTAAGATTAAGGCTTCTTACAAGCTACCTTCTGAAGCTGGCAAGAAGGATAAGGACAACACTAGCAAGGTCACAAGGTCCACCACGCAGAAGATTCAGCGCCCAAAACGAAGTGCGGCTAAGAAAAAAGAGACGCCTAAGAAGGTTGGGAAGGCGGCGAAGAAAGTTGGGGTGAAGAAGACGAAGAAATCATCCACTCCTGCGAAGCCGAAGCTGCCGAAGTCTTTGAGGTCTCCTTCCAAGAGGGCCAGGAAAGTTACTGCCTCAGCTTCATGAAGGCCATCATCATCCTAGAGAAACTCTGTAACATATAATCTGTGAATATAATAAGCTTTTGGTGTAGAACTTTGAAAGGTAGTCTCTGATGTTGTAATCTTAAGCTGAAATGGAACTTCCTTTGTAGATTAGTTGACGAGCGACTTTGATGATCGATTTGTGTTCGTCACGCCCCGACCATCTCTATTAAATTCATGGGTCGAGCAACCAGATGTATATTAGGCAAAATTGTGCTACAGTTTTGGCCTAATCTACTCGATAAATAACAAGGGTTTGGATAAAGGCTAAACAGTGAGTTGGAATGAGAATATTAAGTTGGATTGAATCTATTTCATATTAAGAGAGTCAGAAATTTGCCAAGATCTAAACTTCAACCCTTCTTAGCGTAAAAGAAAAAAAATTGTATATTCCTTTTTTAATTGTCACACTTCGTTGCTAAAATTTGTGCCTTGGGAATGCAGAGCAGGGGAGTGCCTTTACACATGAACTGATTGTGCCCCTTGTTTTAAACAATTATTCTTGTATTCCTATGTTTTGAATTGTCTTAGAAATATTGTAAGCAAATTAATACGTGGATAGCAAACTTCTTTTTCGAATTCAAGGATGCTCAATCTAAAAGGCACTTTCTCTGGTGGTTTGAGTTACATCTGTGGCCTTGGGTTTTAGATATAGCGTGCTTTGGGATAATTGGGGAGAAGTTTTAAAATCATGTTTATTTATTCACTTTTGTCTGAAGTATCACTTTTACTTTTTTCAAAATACAATTTGAAAGACAAATTTTTTTTTAAACACGCACATACTAGATGTTTCAATCAAGTTTTATCAGTCAAACACATCTAGAGGGTAATATGGAGCTCAGAGGTCTATCACTTTTCTCTCAATTGTTTAGGACTATATTACAAACTTGGGATAAAAGGCGATTTAATATCAAATTTAGTAATGAGTTAGATGTGGTAAGAAATTAAAAAGATAGCCTTACTCTTTTTAACATCAAACTTAGCAACGAGTTAGATGTGGCAAGAAATTAAAAAGGTAAGCCTTATTATTTTTAACTATTTACAGTGGTGTACAGGGATGTTTTTATTGGTGGTCGATATAGTTTGAATCTCTTATTTTCATTCAAAGAGTTGAGAATCTTAAACTTAAAATAGTTATTAGGTTAACCATTATTATTTAAAAATTGTGACTAAAAAAATTCTTAAAATTACTTTTTCTATTACAAGACAACAAGATCAATTAGTTTGGTTAGGTACCAATATAGGTGAATATACTATCACATAGGGGTATAAAATGTTAAATAGATTTACTTAGATTCATCACCTACATTTATGTCTTAACTGGAAGGGACTTTGGAAGTTTTAGTTGCCATGTGTATTATCTTATTTAAGTGGTATCTAATTCATCAAGCTTTACTTTTGGTAACAATCTTTTGCAAGCATCATTTAATTGTTGAAGATGGGTGCAAATTTTGTGAGCATCTTGAAGAATCGTATAATCATATGTTTTTTACTGTGTCTTTTTATGAGAACAGTCTATTTTGAATTTTTATTGATTCTAATTGTAGATTAACTTGTGGTACTCGATATCTAAAAAATGTTCAAAACATTAGTTACTATAAAATCAAGATTGCTTTATCAACTAGGTCAATATAACACTTTATGCTATTTGGTCTTACCAAAATCGACTATTTTTTGATAATCATTTAGGCCTATTTATACATACACTTATGATGATTAAGTGATCGGGTAATTCTTGTTAAAGTTGAATCGTGTTCTTATAAGAGATCTAACTTCGAAAAACAAATCCCGCCACTATGAAATAGGAGATTTTTTATGAATCAATGGTACTTTTTTGTTATCTAATCTCGTATATATCAATGAAAAAAGAAAAGATGCGCCTATTTTCCATCTGGCTAGGTCAACACCAATTTCTTTGATTTATCTAGCAAAATAATCAGATTAAGTGTAAATTAATAAGTTTTCTATTGGTAATATGATATGGGTTGAGCTTTTTCTTATAACATGAATAGGTTTTGCAGCCTCATTCATACCTTCTAAATGTTGAAATTCCTTTAGAAACACTATGTCAACAACTAAGGAAGGACACAACTTTACTAATACCCATGCGGGTTGTTAAAGAAGACATTTGGAAACTTTCAAATAGGTTTATCTCTTGCACACGTCTATTAATCCTGCAATAATCTTGACAATTTTTTCTTTTTTCCTTGTAGTATGTTTATTGATTATAAAAAAGAAGCTTGTTCCCTTTTTATTTTTAACCTCAAGCCTAAATATTTGTATGGTATTCTTATTTATTCAAATATATTTTTGTAGGGTTTAAAGTGCTATAAATAAATGTGGTCATGTTAAAATTGTGAACCAACCTGTCACCAAGCCTTTTTATAAGGCACTAGAAGGTTTAATTTTTCAATTTATTGAACTTATATTATATATCTTGTTAAGAAATAAATTAAAAGATTGATTGAGTTGTCAGTTGTCATACAAATTAAATAGGCATCCTAATAAATTTTAATTGTAATAATACCTTTTACAAAAAAAAATTTCTGTTAAAAATATTTTATATTTAACTTTTTTTATGCTTTTAAAAAATTGTGTTTTCTAAAAAGACAATTGTTCTTTCAAATTTATTAAAAGAGAATTTTAGATGTAGTAATTTTACTTTCTACTAGAATTATTATTATTTTTATAATATTAACAATATAAGATATTCATAATTGTTTGAAACTATTAACTGAGTAATAATAATAATCTGAATTATATCTATAATATTTTTAAAATTATTTTAGCTTAACTATTATTTTGATTCCTCAAATTTTTTAATTTAGTCTTTTAATTTTTACTTTATATCCTATTCATGTTTTAATATATTTAATATTTTAAAAAATTATTAATTTCTTAATGTTTTAGGATAATTTCTTAATTTTTTTAATTTTCTCAAATGGCCATTAATGAGTGTAAGCAAAATAGATGGAGATATAAAAAATTTAAAATTAAGTAATTAAATTAAAATAAATAAATAAATTAAAAAATAATTAAATTAATTTTTAGTAAGAATTAGATTTAGATGTCATATTTTATATCTTTGTTATTAGACTTCAAATTAAAATATAATAAGTATATGATTTTTTTATTAAAATATGACAGAACTATAATTTAATGAGAGAATTATATATTTTTCTTATAAAAATAATACAATTATCATGTTATTATTAAAAAATTATATGTTTATTATATTTTAATTAAAAATTTTAATAATAAAAATATAAGAAGTTGTGTGTAAATTTTTAAGTAAATTATACAAACTTTTCTCATCTTTTATGTTTTATTAAAATTATATATATTATTTATTTTTAAAAAATATATAAATTTGTTTTAAAATAAAAATAAAAATAATCTTATATTTTAATTTAATTTTAAATTTATTATTAAAATATGATTTATTTAAATTTTTTGTTAAAAATATATTTAAGTTATTATAAAGTATTTTAGTTAAAAAAATTGAATTAAAATATAAGAAACTTTGGTTTGTTTGAAAAAAGTTGTTATAATTTATTCTTTTTTTTGTTTTTAACAATTATAGTACAACATTTTAAAGTGCGAATAATTGCCAACCGGCTGTCAGCGCGAAGTCACAAATGGGGAGTCTTCGAACGGACTCCGAACCTATAAAACGAAGCGTTCTTTAATTTATTTTGATTCTGAAGCTTCCCTTCTTGCCGGGTTTCTGGTGATTGAAGAATTTTAAAACCCTAACCCGGTAATCATGTATCCCTAATTTTTCTTTTCCAGTCAATTATCTTGATGCTTCAAATGCTCTAATCAGCACATAATTTCAGCTTCGTCTCGCGTAAATCAAGATGGCTCGGACGAAGCAAACCGCTCGCAAATCTACGGGTGGAAAGGCTCCCAGGAAGCAACTCGCCACCAAGGTCTTTCTTTTTCTTTGTATCGCTTTTCCTTATTCGGGATTTTAACATGTTCATTTGTTCATTCAGTATATCGTAATTGGTTCGTGATTTTCCATTGAGATGTTGTTTACATAATTTGAGACAAGTTTTTCGTTTCATAATTATTGCGAGGGTGTCTTTTTTCATTCTTTTCATATTTTGGAACAATTCCTCATGAAATCTTTTAACAAAACTCAAAAATTCCACCTTTTTCCCCCTGATGTTCATTTTGTTATTTTCTTTATTTTATTAATTATTAAATTTAAGGTTTTTCAAATTTCAAATTTTGTATTTCATTATTTGAGGCGTCTTTTGAAGCTTAATTTCATATTTGCTCTACATGTATGTTAGAGGGGAATGGATGTGAAACGTGCTTATTAAATTTTTCCTTTTTTTTTTTTTATATAATTGCTGAAGTTAGCTATATTCTGTTGGAGATGTTGCCCGTAATCTGTATGGATTTGTTTGTTTCGATTGTAGTTGCATCATACACGTTATTTGTCATTCTCTGCGCGGAGCAAGATGTTTAACACTAATTTATAATGAACGGTGTACAATTGTTGCAAACTTGCAATTGATTTAAGACAGGTAGTTTAGGTAGTATATGCGTCCATGCCTATCGTAAATTGTATGAGGTCTTAATTTTTAATGTGCCTATTGGTTATGCAGGCTGCAAGAAAGTCTGCTCCTACCACTGGGGGAGTAAAGAAGCCCCATAGATACCGCCCTGGAACTGTTGCACTTCGGTAAAAATATGTTGTTATTTTACTTTAACTGAATATATTCATGAACTTATTCTTAATTTGCTCTGAACTGGAATCAAATTTGCTTTCCATTTTTTTTAATCTTTGGATTAGTGAGATTCGGAAGTATCAGAAAAGCACGGAGCTCTTGATTAGGAAGCTTCCCTTTCAACGTCTTGTTCGTGAAATTGCCCAAGACTTTAAGGTATTAAATCCTTATTTACCTTTATTTTCAGTCAATTATATCGTTCACCGAAGTTAATTGAAGGGAGCAATTCTAATTATTCTTTTCCCTGGGTTCTTCAGACTGATTTGAGGTTCCAGAGCCATGCTGTTCTTGCTCTTCAGGAAGCTGCAGAGGCCTATCTTGTTGGATTATTTGAGGATACGAATCTCTGTGCTATTCATGCTAAGCGGGTGACCATTATGCCCAAGGACATCCAGCTTGCCAGACGTATTCGTGGTGAAAGGGCTTAATAATTGTCCGTGTCTATTGTATCTCATGCACCAGTAACTTATGTCATTTCCATGTGAACTCCTTTATAATGTGGGTCTTCACGAAGCTATGACAACTTTAAATTGAATTATTGTATTGTTTACGCCCACTGTTTTCCTAGTACTATGATTCTTGTGTGCACCATTTCTTTATCTTTTTCATTGCTTTTTTTTTTTTTGAAAAAACAAACAATATTCTAGATTTGCAGAATGGTGTTCTTGTGTTACAAATGGTATGGACTTAATCGTTCTGAAGTACAGACATTACAGTAGTCTCAGTCAACTTCAGTTCTGTGTTTTAAAAACTTAATTATGCTTGTTTGGTTCTTTTGTTCGGACTTGTAATTCATGATTATTTTTTAGTTACCAATTTCTAGCTATTTGCAGTCAATTTCTTTTGGATGCATTGTTGGGAGATTATGTGTGAAAAACCAGAACAGTTGATGGTTTTCTAATTGTTTTTCTGTTTTACTTGGCCGTGCTATGTTCTTCTGGATGCTTTTGTCGGGATTGAGATTTGATGTGAAATTGTGTTGAAAGTGTATAAGTTTTCTGCTGCTGAAATGTTTTGTCATGTATGGACTGCCACACAGCACGACTTTTCCATTGATCGTCAAAACGGGTTTTGATTCAATGATGCTGCACCTTTCTAAGTTCCAACTATTAGCCATGTATTATTTAAGGGAAGTTCACATGCTACCTGGATTTGTGATGAACAAACTATATTTATGTGTTTTACAGTTGACTCCTACAATTTCTCTACCTTTTGTTAGTATTATCCTGAAGGTATTTGTCTTTCATAATTTATGTGCTACCTGGATTTGTGATGAACAAGCTATATTTATGTGCTTTTACAGTTGACTTCTATGATTTCTCTACCTTGGTTAATGTTATCCTGGAGGTATTTGTCTGGCATTTAAGGGATTTAAAGGACAGGAGCACGCCCAAGCATGATTTCGTAAGTTCAGCGGTTGCTTGATGGTTTATCTCATTATTGTACCGACCATTTGAGCTACAACTTGTTTCCGTCATTTGCAGTAATGCTTCTAGTTTGATGTATTCTATTGGAGAATTATGATTATCCTTTATAAGCCAAGAACCTTGGTGTTAGACCCTTCTTTTTTTGAATAAAAATAAATTATTCTCTTTCTTTGAAAGATAATTTAATTAAAAGGCCTTCCCCTTGTTATTAAAAATATTTCTTTCTCTAAAATTAAAAGATAAGTTATAATTAAATTCATTTTGATCAAACTAGCTGGCTAAAATAATTGCTTTTTAAATTGTAAATTTAATACATTATAAAATAGCCAGTTTTTTAAATCATAGTTTTTAAATTATTTAATTAAAAATTCACAAAGAACAATGAACATATTCATAAAGTAATTTTTAAGTAACTTTAAATAATTAAAGTATAGTGGCATTTGATTTTTAATGATGTTTATTAATTATGTATTTAATGAACAAACATGCAATTATAAATGTAAATTTTCTTGCAGTAAATTTAAGTTATTTTTATTTGACATTAATAAATAATATTGAAATGTAAGTTTTAAGAAATATATTTGTTAATAGATCACATTTTTTAATAAAAATATGAATTCTATTTGCAATTAATTTAGGTGTTTATTTTGTTTATCTTAATCTGAAAATTACTCGTACTGTCGGTCATTGTGCTATACCCGTAATGTACAGAACTGACCAGTTTTCATATCCATCTTGTTTGGTGGACGTTTTGTGAACCCCGGAGCACCGAAGCTTAAGGCAAGGGTGCGTCGAATCCTAGTACTTTCTGTTGGGCTTGCTCCAGTAACAGGGAGCCCGTTAGTCGTTGACTAGGTGACAGTAGAGTTTAGGCCTTTGTGACTCTTCTCATGGCTACTTCTTGTTTGTCCCATAACGTTGCATACTGCTAAAAGGGCCTCTTCTAACCTGAAGCGTGGCCACAAGTGTGTGAAGAAGAAGAGAACCATAAGGACGCTCAACATGTTTGGTCACATACTTCTAGATTCCAACGTAAAGGTAGATGAGTTGGGATGCATTACTCTTTTTTTATTTCCGCTGTTGGGTTCTAGTTAGAATTTGGATAGCTTCTTTTTTATCTTGTCTTTCTCTGCATGAGGAGGCCTATCAAATTCAAAATTGCATGGTGCGTGCCATCGTAGGTATCATTGTTATCCACAAAGGGAACTTGTGGTCAACCATTGCACTAATCGCGTATTCATGTTCATGCCTACAAGTTTCAATAGTTAAAATCACAGCCTAACGTGGGCACTTCTGGCAGGCCCATAACTTCAAATTATAGCTTCGACCAATTGAAATCGAGACGGCATGGTTTTTTAGGCGCTGGCTTTTAAATTTTCAACTGCACTCCTTTGATATAACGTGATTGGTCGAACCCCTGACCATTGAAAGAGATGGTTACTGTAGAGGCCTGGATAGTTCACCCATGGGTTCCTACACTCGGGCTCTGCCACATGTGGTAATTCATCTTCTTAGCTTTATTCATCGTTGATGAGCCTTAAATGGTTTGATTATAACATGAATCCCATATGAATTTTACGTACGAATAGCTTTACACAAAGTGCCAGCAATAGCATGCCACTTCCTTTCAGTGTTTGTTTTGAATCCCTTTGTGGTACATTATGTCGGACACAAAAGTGTAAAACACTTTAGTGTAAGAAAAGTCCGATGGTCGGATTAGCAGTCATTCGTAGGGTTAATGCACCACCAACAACATCAGGGCTATCAAAGTGCAACAATCATTGTTAACAAAAAATGGTGCAAAATCATTGGTGGTTGATGGTTCTGTCGTCACTTGTAGCTATTAACAATTAAACCGGCCTAGGTTTGGGGAGAAAGAATACTACTAGTTTTGAAATTTGAATACTCTCCACGAACTTAGTAATATGATTCTGCTGTAGAAAGATGAAAAATACCCTTGAATGCACTCAGTTAAGCAGTCATACCCATACTTCTGTGGCCTACTTGTAGATCATATGCGGAGCATGCACGCTTGAGGCCTCTCTTGGACTACCACGAGAGAAAGTAGGGTTGAGAAAGTTGTAATTTAGAATATTAAAGGATAATCACTTCTACCATGACCTAAATGTAGCTTTTTAGAGGAGGAAGAGCATGCATTTTATTGCAAAAGAAATGAAGTTTTAGAGTTTCACTTTGACCAAATTTGATAGAGGTGTTCCGTAGAAAGCTTAACTTTTTGAAAAGTTGAGCGTGTATATATATATATATATATACACTTCTTACCCTTAAATTTGTACTTTTATCTAAAGATTACCATTTGTCAAATATGATAATAAATATCTATTTCTAGGCAAGAATAAAATATCAAGGATAAAAACATTTAATCTTTCGAAAAGTCGAACTTTTCACGACAATGGTCATTTGACTGGACAGAATTTCTATTTCTTTCAATGCAGTGCATCGAAGGTTAAATAAAGCAGAGGTGTACCAAATACAATGCTTACAAATTCTTTTGCCTCTTTTTCTGACTTCGTAGGTACAAACATATAATGCAAACAAAATGCTAGAGTGAACAGATGGTGTGGTCCGTTTGTGTACCAATTGTACCTTTTGGTCCTCTTAGTAGCTAAATATATTTAAATGATGCATAGAAACGATAAATCTGTTTGAAATGGAAGTCAGAAGAAACGAATATAGATTTTTGGTGTTTCCAATCAGAGTAGCTTAATGTGGAGTAGAGTATAGACTAGGCTCACAGGCAAGTCACATGTTACAAAATATTGTTTTTTTTTTTCGAAATCATAGCAAAAAAACAAAAATAAGGCTTGCAAATGTTGGAATAAGCTGATTGAGGAGGCCAATTGGGTGTTAATTGGACCGTTAGGTCCACATGTAGCAGCTACATATCAAACATGGATTCAGATCTTTTGAAGTAGGTAACTCTCTGAAGTTGCTGAAGTTTCTAACACCATAATTTCTCTCTCTTTTTTAAAAAAGAAAAATCATGTTGACAAAACAAAAAAACAAAAGGATGTGAGAGATTTCAAGAAACTTCAGAAGGAGAAACTTCAGAGGATCCGTTTCCATCAAACATACGTTAAGAAAATGTGCCTGTTTCTTTCCAATCAAAGAATCACTTTAACACAAGCATACATTAAGAAACCAAACAAATGCGTGGGTAAATTTTAGCAGCATCTTCTTCAAATTTTTCATTATTTTTCTTATTATATTATATATTGGTGAATTTTGTAGCTAGGTTGAAGAAAAAAGGGTGGGTTGGAAACTAGGAGTTGAAGCCAAGTGAAAAGCATATAAGGGTGTAGGAGAACATTGATGATAAAGAAAAGAGCTTTTGAAGCTAAAAAGGAAAAAAGGAGGAAGCAAAAGAATGTGTAGAGGAGGGGTCAATTTGTGCACCATTAGACAAAGCATGCTGAACAGGAGCCAAGGTGTACGACGACGCATGCTAGCCAACACACGGACCCACCAAGCATAACTCACATTGACTCCATCTAATTCATGCACTACCCAATATGTAGTTTCAAATGTGAGTGGTGCTACCTTAATTTTCAACCTCAGTTCTTCACCTTTTCAACCCATTTATCCTCCACATCTACCTATTTTTGACTGCTTATCTTCTTCTCCAACAATTGGTCTGTGAGATTTTGGAATCATATTGCCGGATGGTCCATTTCCTCTTATTTTACCCGTCTAATGAGATTTGGTTATATATGGGATCTCTTAGTTCTTTAGGGTGCTCATAATGTTCATCTTATTATGAGTTATCAATTTTAAAGTTTGAATAAGATTAGCCCAATACTCACCAATTCTTTATGGAGACAAAATGTCACGAAACTTCCCACACAATCATTTATCTTTCTATAGATCAGCATGACTGCGAGACCGTCTTGTGTTACAAACATCAATATGCTGGTCAATTTTTCCTAGTATAATATATAATATCTTATTATGAAAATTAATTAACTAGTAATAGGAAGTTTAGATCTCAAATATGCATTGATTGTTGCACACTTGCTCTCTATCAATTTGGGCTCTCTCTCCCTCCCAAATTTGGGATAATATTGCGGGGATAAGTAATTAAATACTTAACTTATTGCATGCGTTGTTGGAAGCTGCATATGCTTATTGACCCTCTGGCAATGGCATTTCTGCCCAAAGAAAATTCAGCATATGTATGCCTGCGTGCGCATGTTAGTGTAAACTGGCAGGCTTTTGCATGAATAAGAAACTCAGTAATTAATTAATTAATCTGAAGTCGTGCTGTCGACGTTCATCATCAGTTGCATGCACTGATCTGTGGGATTTGACTGAGGTAGTCTCGGGTAGGGAAGATATTAACATAATTAATTAGGAGCTACTAAGCTATAATATTTGTTTTGTTTTATCTTTTTTTCCCCCTCTTCACCTAGCCAACTAGACTAGTTACAGTGTCAACCCGATAAATTGATGCCTTTAGCTCTAAAGGAAAGAAAACACTAAAAGTACATACAGAAATAATTGATCCTCAATTTCTAGTTAGAGAGAAAAACATCTTTTCAATTTTATACATTCTCTCTTGTAAAAAACACACCTTATTTTGATTATTAACAAGAGAGAGTCCAAGAATCCGGGGCTTTCATCAACAAGGGCAATTTTATGAAGTATTACCCGTTTTAGTAACACATTCATGCACGTATTTGACTACACGAGTGACATTTTGAATTCTCCCCAATGTTTACAACATACAAAAGAGGAATACATATAGTAACCTCCAAGAAAAACATTTTGTATGTCATATATATTCATATTTGTTTGTTACTTCGGGAGAGGTTACGCAGTATCTCGACCGTAGGAACGGGAGAGGGACGATAGTAGCTCGAGCGGAGTTACAAACTCAATGTTTCTAAGAAGTTTGCAACCCGAGACTATCTTCATTATTCAATCTATGTAGCAATAAAAAGTAGTTTTACCAAACAGAGGATAAATATATATATATATATATATATGCATGACAGAGGAACTATGTCTTTTTGTACTTGAAAGGGCATCTAAATTTGAAAAACCCAAAAAACCCGTTCATCTTGTTACAATATAGTAAAGGATAAAAATGCAGTAGAATTTTCCAACATCAAGAAAAGAGCACATAATACTTCTTGTACCCCAGAAATTAAAGAATACAAGTGATAAGGCATAACAGGAAGAGTCAAGAGCTAGCATGGAGGAATATTCTCTCTACTGTCACATCATCACATCTAACTCTTAGGCATGATCGCTGGAGGAACTCCTACTATATATGCGAGAGTGCTCCTGTTTGTGATATAACTTAAATTTATGAAAAAAAAATATCTAGGTTCTAGAGTCATCTTGGGTGCATGCATCTCATCAATTCAAAGGAGAGAGTTTTGATCACTCTTGCACACATATTTTCACAAAAATATATGTCTCAGGCAGTCATCAAATTAATTAACATTTATATAGTACGTGCGTCCCAATAAAAACCTCTCCTTCTCTTCCCCTTCTTTAATTCTTCATTTCTCAAACACGCATATCCCAATGTCACTGTCTGAGCTTCCATTTAAAAATGGGCTCAACTTGTTGCCTTCATCCCTACTACTCTGCAATAGCAGCAATGCGTCATGTGTTTCAAAGCTTGACACTCCATTATTATCACTTTCATGCCTCTCTTGATCTTGACTCAATTGAGAAGCCACGAATTTGTCAAGAGCCCTCCAATCAGTCACCCTTTTGGTGGTGTTGTTGACCAACCTGTTCCGGTCATCTTCTTCGTTGTTGTCATCATTATTATTATGTGATATTAAGGAAACTAGCGCTGAGCTTGGCCTCTTTATTAATGTCAGAGATGGGCTTTCTAGCTGAGGAAGCTGTACAAACTGGTCTGAGTGCATGAAGCTCAAGTTATTATCTGCTTCTATCTCCTTCTTACACAAAAAACTTTGAGCTAAGAAACTCTGAGGCTGCCTTGATATGAAGTCAAGCCCACTTGTCTCGTCATAGAAGTAACCTGAATCCCATCCTTCTATTGTCTTCGTTTGGCCATTGCTTCTTTTCTTGAATGCTCTGCATACAACCCATCCTTCTTCCTGCACATACTCAACCAAAATTTAAAACTAAGTTGAGACAAAATTGTCAACCTTTTTTTTTTCTTTTAAAATGCGTGGATCTACTTTTAGCTTTCGTGAATTTTCAATATGCCTGGCAAGCAGAAGTAATAGTAGGTTGTAGTCAAGGATAGAAAGGTAGCACCCAAAAAGTTAGTTCACTTAGTGAAAAAACATAATATCTTCTCTTAACAATTTAATTATTTTGAGAAGCACTTTAATTAGGATTAAAGTTTTAAATGTTCCAAATCGATACGGAGAAATATACCACTGACAAAATTACGAGAGAATAACCAAAACAAAGTTCAAAGATACCTTAATAACTGGAAAGGGAAAAAAAAGGGAGCTAACTTGATGATTAATCTACCTTGATGATTAATCTACATAGAGGTTTACGTATGGCAAGAAAGTCTACAAAAGAAAAGGAATGGAAAGGAAAGAAAGAAGATCAATTATTCTGCTGTTGAAAGTTGAAAGTAAACGACTTTTGACTTAATGTTGGTGAAAGTTATGCTGTGAGAAAACATGTACCTACAGTTGGTGAATATTCAGAACTTAATGGTCTATGAAGAATAAAGCAAAAGTTGTTTTGTTATTAAGTTATAAAGCAAGTTCTGAAGAGACCAATCAAACTTTTGATTTGCGTCCATGTGGAACAGTAAGATCTTTCCAATAATTCTCTAGCACTTAAGACTACTTGGATGTCTTAACACAAAACCACAGAAAATAATTAATCCTCTCCAACTTGGGACTCAAAAAATATTTATTGTACTCTAATGAAAAATTTGGTGCTACTCTCGTTCATATTTTGATAAATAAATAAAGTTTCCCTAAGATTTAAATTCTCACTCAACTATAATTCAGAAGGGTTTGGTAAAATGCGATCATGGTTTAACATAATTAATATTTCACAACCCACGGACACAAACACTCACATAAACAAAAACAAAAACTCAAAGGGGATATAAAAGAGCATATGTAGTGCTTGCCTGAGGATGTCCATTCTCATCAGATTCAAGCCTATACTCATGCATGATCCAGTCAGTTTTCTGTCCATTAGGGGCTCTTCCTTTGTAGAAAACAAGGGTCTTCCTCATACCTATGAGCTTGGTCTTGTCGTACACTGCCTTGTCTCTTCCTGTCGCCTTCCAGAACCCAGCCACGGTTGCTCTGTTCGTCCTCGTCCCAGTTGGATACTTCTTGTCTTTGTGGCTGAAGAAATACCATTCATTCTGTTCCTCATACCCGATCCTGCATCTTTCTGTCACATCATGATTCAACTCTATGTATCAGAAAGAAAAAGAAGAAAAAAGGAGTACTAAATATAAGGGATCTTGGAAATATGAAGCAAACCCTAATGAGATTATTTCAACCTTTTCATCTAGTTGAACTATATTTAATTGAAGGAGGTGTACCTTGCAGATCCCATGGTTCAATACGATATAGGTCGATCTCTCTGATAACGTCAAGATCAATCTTCTGAGAAGCAACTTTCTTCCTGAGATAATAACCAACAAGTTCTTCATCTGTTGGGTGGAACCGAAATCCCGGTGGGACACATGACTCCATCGGCTCCATCATACCCAAGTACCAAACTGCTACTGCATCAAATTCACCACCACCATTAATACCCCGCACCCACACTCTACTTGACTACTTTCATCATCATGTTTAAATTATAACCAACCACAACCCATATGGGAATCACCCAAGTGAACCCACGTTAACAGTGAAGTGAATTCCATGAAGCTAAAAAGCCAAACACGGGATTTGATATAGGTACAATTTTCTATATTTTTTACTATCAACAATAAAAATTTGACTGTGAAAAATTGTTTAAAAGACTTACGCTGTCATATTTTTATTTGAGGTGTAAAGACATTGTACTAAGTTTTTCTTAAAAAGGGCTAACCCTCCGCACAAACAATTTACTTACAAAAAAAGGGAAATTAAAGAAAATTGTAAAAGAAATAAGGGCTTTTGGTGAAAAGGTGACAAGTGTTATCAGAGATAATGATCAGCTCATTTGGTGGTGAGCGACACTCACCAAATTGAATCCTCAAATGAAATAAAAATGAGCGCGTGTTATAAAACAAAACCCATAATTTCAGAAACAATGATTTTTGCCGGGGTTAAAAGCTAGAGAGAGATGGAAAGGGAGAGAGAACCAAATCATGAGAGTTTGGTTTTTGATAAAAACCAAGAGAGAGAGGGGTTGGGTCGGAGTTTAGTTTAAGCCTATGTGTGTTGTGGAGGGAACTGTAAGAAAAAACGGACAACTAGAGGTTTGTGCTATAATGATGTTGTCTTGTGTTAATGAATGGTGGGAATGATTCATCAAGAACGGGGTTCTCACTTCCCATTCCATTTCTATAAACAATTAATATTCCCAAATTATTAGTTACATATGCTAATTGAAATAAACTTTAAAAGAATAGGACATGGACAAAAGTCACAAAACAAGAACAACTTTTTAGAGCACACCAATAGCTCTAAAAAGAAAGAAAAAAGTACAGAATGGAACGTTAATACCAGAATAAAAAGAATTAATACTAAACTGGAGTTTTAGAAATATGGGATGAAGGGATGGAATGGTGACGTGATCATAAAATGGCACGCGTTGGTTCAATTGGAGGAAGGCCTGCCATGGAAAAGGATAATAAAAAGGAGAAAAAGCGGAAGGCACACACAAGTGTTGAGATGAGTGAGGCATTAGGCAGAGTCTGTGTCCGGGGGCTCTGACTCTTTTGTTTGTTTGTCGAGAATTTCCATGGCAATTTTATGACCTTTTTCCTTGATGGACTTTGAGAAAATGCTCAGACCCAATAGGCTCAGGTTCAGCCTTCTAGCTTTCGGTTTCTCACCATTTTTGCTTTCTACACACCCATAATTCGGTGAACTGAATTTCGTAAGAAAAAGAAAAGGGATTTTTGTCGTGAAACATGAAAAAAGAGAAACGAAGAAAGACATCCCGAATTTCCATTCCACAAGCGCGTTTTAAACCTGCAGTTCAATGGATTCTATAGGCAAAAAAAGAAGACAAATATGATCTGACGAGCACAAGTAACATAATATGCAAGACTTCTCTATATGGCTGCCACTTTCAGTCAATTAACACAGCCCAATCCGAAATTTATGTTGGGTTGGGGGAGAACTTATTAGAAATAGACAAACTATCTATATATATATATATATATCTCTATCTATTCGCGGGAAATGAGCAAAGCGCAATGAATTTGTAAATTTTGAAGAAACAACCCTGCTTAATTGGAACGTAACAGAAATCTGGAAAGATAAAAGAAAAGCTTATATAATTCTGTGTTGGAGATGGGGAAAAAGAATTTGTGCCTTGTATATATGGATATTCCAGGCCAAGTGTTGCAAAAGAGAAACGAAGAGAGCCAAGATATGTGAAAGAAGATATGTCAACTAAATGAGAAGACTCTTAATTAATTGTAATGTTCGGAGTGTGGCATGCAATTTAATTAAGAGTAACGGGCTCACCTGAGTAAGTAGTTTAGGACAAGTGCAATGAAGAAGAAGAAGAAGACAAAATGAGAAATGAATGAAGTTAATAGAACAAGAAGATGGATGGAGAAGAGAATGGAGAAAGGCAAGAAAAATTCCGTTAGGAGTGAGGACAGGAAAGAATATATAAAAAAGAAGAGAGGAAGGACCGCGGTATTGCGCATGGTTTGAAGGCTGTCCCCTAGTAGGTGACGTCATTTCCTAGCTTCCTACACCATCCTCTATTTTTTAAAGTAATATCTATCAGTAAGTTTCGCTAAAAAGGATTTACCTAATAACTAAAAAAAAATTTATTGAAAGAACTTTAACAATGAAAATTTTTCTTAAGAATTAAAAAGAAAAGCTACCATTGAAATTTTCAAAAATTATCATTCATATTTCTTAACATTGTAACTTGATTTTTTTTAATATTATAAAAGATTTTCTCCAATGATAATTTTAAAGAACATAATTAATAAATTTAGAAAGCATTAGTTGTACTTTTAGTTTTTTAGAAAAATTTTAATTTTTAATGTTATTTTTACTAATTTATAGTCTTTATGTACAATTGAAACAAAAACTGAATATGATATCAGTTGTTCTCTAATTTAGTTGTAAACCTTGTTTAATTAGCTAGCTCGTGAGAGTTTGTTCCATTAAAGAAAACGAACTAGGTGTACATAAACAATTTTGAGTTCCATTCTTACATTTACCTACAAAAGTACATTCAGACCTTTAGTTTTTGAGATTAAACACTTAACGCGGATTCTAAAGGTATATATGGCTATAAGTTATATGTATATATTATATATACATATATATATATATATATATATATATATATATGCTAACTTGAAATTCAAACTAATATTCCTTGGATCGACTTAGTCTATAATAACTTCAGTTATGGTTAAAAAGTCCTCGATAAAAAAAGTTAAATATAAGTTTGTGTATGAGTTATTTTTCCTGTTAATTCCGATATTTTAGTGTATAAATACACTTGTCTCCTTTTTAAAATATTAAGTAAGGCATTTGGCTTATATATATTTTGCATATAAAAAACAACTTTTTAATATTGTTAACTCAAATATGTCTTAACTATCTTTAGGACTTTGGAAACCTTAAAAGAAAAGTATTTTTCATGTTCATGCTCTGTTTATTATATTAAAGGAAAAATTTTCTCTATTTATTTTGGAAAGACTATATTATGCATATTTTTCTCTATTATAAAAATATATTCATATCTCTCTTAAAATTAAAAGACAACTAAAATATTTTTAAGAATAATATTAATTTATTTGATTAAAAATATAAATTATTAAAAAATATACTTCTTAAATTTTTATTTTAATATTATTTATCTTGTGTTTAAAATCATAAAATAAATTTATTCTAAATTTTAAAAGCATCACTATTTCATATTGATTAAAGAAATATTTAATACTTATTATATCATATAAGTAAATGTATTTTGGTTAAAATATGTGTAATTGAGGGTTTTTCTTTTAAAGGAAGATGTCAACGTAGCACCCTTCTTTTTTATTTCAAGAAAGGAAAATGTAATTTTTCAAAATAGAGAGGATGATCGTTTAATATAAACACCTCATGAGGGAGTGGAGTGTAATTTACCCTTATACTAATTAAATAAGCAAAAGAATTTCCTTTTGACATGAGTAAATTATGTTACTTCCCTGTTGTTTGGTGAAATTGCACCTAATGTTTCATACATCTAATTCTCTTGATATTTTGATATATATTATAGAAATCTCTTATTGAATTTATTTTTTTATTAAATTATATAATTTTTTAAAAATTTATATTGAAATTATATGATTTTTTTATTTTTACAATAAAAATAATTTTTTTTAAAACAAAAAGTTATACTAAACTTGAGTTAAATTTAAAATTTTTTTATTTAACAATTTTTTGTTAGTAAAAAAATTTAAAATTAGATTAAAAGGTATATTTTAAAATATAAAAGAATTTTTGTAGTTTCAATTAAATATAGGGAATGTTTTTGTAATTTACTTTTTATTTTTTAGTCAAAAAAGTTAATTTTTTACACAACATGAAATTATATTCTTAATATAATAATAAAGACAATTAAATAATTTTATTTTTAGAAGAAATATAAATTATGTAAAATTTTATTGGAAAAAAATAAATTAAAAGGAACTAAGTGTAATTTAATTAAATTTTAAGATAAATTAATATAATTTACTCTTTTAGCATCAATTTTTTTGGCCCAAAAAAGAAATTCTCGCCACGTGTTGCTGCCAAGTATCCCCCTATTCTTGTCCACGTGGCATCTTTCTTGCATATTTTCATCAGTGGAATATGCTGGTGAAAGCTGATTAGCCCTTTAATCATGAAGTTTACTAAACAATATGTACAAATCAAATTAAATATTCAAATTAAAAGTTAGCAATTTTTTTTTTTTTAAAGTACCTCTGACGAAAAGTGCTTTTTATCTTTGCAGCTGCATAACTTCACAAAGAAGAGATAGCATACTAAAAAGAGAATTCTTTGTGGTCCACGTGGGAAATAGTTCATATAATTTCTTTCCTTTCTTATTCTGGACAAGCGAAGCGAATAAAATTGTGCGATAAGCTAAGCTGTCAGCCTTCTTATTATAGGATAACATTTTTTTAATTAATGATGTGTTAATTTGATGATTTGTTCTGAATAGGCCTTAATGGTTGGATAACAAAATCCGATTATCTACAGTACCATGTCAACCCCTTATCTTTGGTGGCCTTCAATTCCCAAAAAAAAATTAAGTTAACGACAAACGAAACACGTATTTAATTATATCAAAAATTAAAGTTCGATAAACAGTAGAAGCTATATTCGGTGGAATTTAGATCCTGTAGAGATGTATTGTAATTTGTACTGCTTAGATTAAATTTAAAAAAAAAAATATTTTTTAGTTTTTGACATAAAATATTATTTTTTAATTGATAATTATAAAATTATTTTTATTTTATAATTTGTATTTTATAAAATTAAAATTAAAAAAATATATAAAATTTAAATCATTTAAATTAAATCTCAACAACTCAAACGGGATACATGATCCGTGGGGGATATAAGTGTGCAAAATGATTTGTGGACAAGTACGTTGGAGAAGGAAAAGTAGAAAAGCAGCGAAAACGTAAGGTGAGCAACAACAGTAAGATGAAGCAAAGCAACGTGTAAGTCAGGGATTGGTGAAAATGTTATCCAACTTTACGTACAAGATAAACAAACAAAAAGACAAACAAAATCAAAATAAAAAAACAAATCCAAAATATTATCCCCTCCCTCTTAAAGCCTATCCATGCCTTTGAATCTATGATTATTAAGGGGCCCCCACCTCCGTTGAAATTGAAGTACTATTTCTCACTAACACATCTCCAAATTATTTTTCATACTAGTTCTACCCACCATTTATTCTAACAAGGAAATTACCAAAATCAGTTGAGCAATTAAAGTAGAGAGGATATATGTTATAATAATTGATATACCAAAACTAAGAAAAATCACGTGTGGGAATAGGGATGAAAGAGTACGGAATATATGAAACCTAGTCTTGATTTGATGTACACACTGAAGAGTAATCATGGTCCGCATATACATTGAGATATTGTTAATTAGATATATATATATTATACAACAAAATAAGCCATGAGATCGCCAATAATAAATAAAGAAAAAAGATATATGAGTTTGATCATATTAAAAATGTATATGATTTTTATATTATAATTAACTTGATTTATTTATTTTATGCGATTTCTTACAGGAATGGACTGTTTGGGCCAATAGTGGACGAGCAAGGGTTTGTGATCGTGTCTTGTTTCCAGCCTTTGCTCCAAAGTGTACTGTAGACCTTTGGGGTTGTTGATAGCTTCGAAGGTAATTAAATTGCAATAATTACTGCTCTTTTTCATTGCATATTATTATAGCAATATTTGCCTCCTGGAGGCTTAATAGAAGGTGACGATTTAGAAAAAGATATTGAATATATATATACATACACATACACACACCCCGCGTGGTCCACCAACGCCATCTTGAAGAAGATCCCACATCTCGAGCTATTATTATGTTCCGCCAAAGCCCTATAGCATCTATCTAAGTTTTAGAACTAATCAACTAGTTTAATATTATTCTTATTTCAATTAGTTTTGGTGAAATGTTCTTAATTTGCCTTATTTAAACAACATATTTTATGTTAACATGGAGTATCAATAACCTTTATTCTCCGTCCTTTGGGGACAAAAAAAGAAAAAGTAACATAGTGATTAATTGGAATTAGATTAATGGACCTATGAATACTACTGGGGTAACATGAAAATGAATCATTTGCCACGCAGTTTTAAAAAAAAAAAATCTGAAGAGTTTCTAACATAAAAAATTTCTTTATCCGGCTTTCAATGTTAAAAATTGATTAATTTTACATCTTTCAATCTATCTCTCTTTGATCACACACACAGAAACCAGACCTACGGTACCATGAAATCTTGTGTGGTGTTATATTTTGAGTGAAGATTAAATTGGGGAATAGGTGGCCCAGTTAGTGACGAAACAAAGGCAATGCAGGCGTCAACAGGCAGAGGCAGGAAAGTGAAATGCATATGAGGAGCTTTGTGTTTGTGGCTTGTAAGTAATTAATTACATTCACTTTTACCCAAAATCATTACTCATCATTAGTAATTTTGGAATAATAATTCATGCTGCACGTGTCTTTCTTTACTTCTTCTTTTGCTTCCACATTATTTTAACTCTATCCCCAACTCTCTTTTGTATACCTATCTTCTGCAAATGCCAACCCAACCATCACCTTCAATCTTTTATCCCACACTTCCTTCGCATTCTCAAGTAATTGACGTTTTGAAGTTTGAACCCTTTTGCCAGAAAATCATTTGTACAATTTGTTTAATAAGTCTAGTGATAAGAAGTTTAAACATCTTGGAAGGGGTCGATTATTCATTTGTACTGGTTTGTGAGAAAACAAATATTTCCATTTTTTTTCAATGACGAAATTAAATTTCAAGTTCATTAATATAGAACAATGAAGCATTATGCCCTATGTTTTAACTGGTAATATATGGGAAATTAAATGAAAACTAAACCAGTAACGATACTCTTTTTGAATGATGCTCTCTCTCTAATTTATGCTTTCTTAATTCTTCTTTCAGTAAAAGTACTTGGTTCTCTTTAAAAACATAATAATATTAATTTTTGTAGCCGCCTCTGATTTTTCGTTCGAACAAATTAAAACGCCATGTATAACTAAGTTTTATTATTTACACTTCTAAAGTGTACGATTAAACAGGACACAAGTCAGTTTAGTAGCTTACCGAAAAAGCATTGGCTTTGTACTAATCAATTCATTGGAAAAAAATATTACAGGAGATTCTTTCATTCTTGTTCAGATATCGATAAATTTTATACTATTTGAGTTTTTCTGTTATTAAATTTATTATTATTTTTTTAACAAATTCTATTGGATTCGTAGGATGTATATGTAATTAAAAAATTCTTGCATACTTTTGTTACGATCGGAATATACATATAAAGTTTGTTATACAAAAATAAATTTTGATCGTTGGATGTTATAGTGCACCTCAATTTTTTTTTTTTTATGTAATCTGAATTCTATACAGTTACTTGAAAGAAAAAAAAAAAGATTATAGGATTCAACTTTTTTATTTTTTATTTTTTTTCCTAACTATACAATGTGCAGGTGATCCTGAGGCATATATCCGCGGGATTTTCTTAGAATGTTGGAGGGTTGAGACAGTGATGTGGACAGGCGTAGTCCACGTACGACGGCGGTGGTGGTCGGCAATCAAGCGGCGGACCGCATGATTGAGCTCATGAGACCCCATTGCGGACCCACCAAACACTTCCCCTCTTCTTTCCTAAACCAAAGCTGTGGCGGTGAGAGACAATGAAATGAACTATTATTCTCCATCGCTTTCTATGACTCAGTTTGTGCTGTGTATAATACTCTAAGCTACGAGAGAAAAAGAAGAGGGGGGAAGAGAAACACAGGGTTAGCGTAATTTGCTAAAGGAGATCCTTGCTGGGTCCTTTAAGGATCTTAACCCGTTTTGACACAGACTCTGCTCCGAACCTTACCTTACCCTTTTATTTTTCCTATAATTTTATTTTTCTAATGTGAGTTATGGAATTTAATATGTAGTTGACGGTGGTTGATGAAGAGAAATCTCCATGAACTCTGCTTTATAATGAAAGGGAATAGAAAAAAAATGTAACGGGGTTAGCCAGAGTCTTCAACTTCACTCCTGTTTGTGCTTGTATCTAGGTGTGAATCACAAGCTTCTTTCAAGGGAGACATGAACTATGATTGCACCCCGTATAGGTGCTAATTCTATTTCGAACATCTCACTGAGACAGCAATAAAATATGCATGCTTAATTTCTAGAGCCCAACCCTAACACCTCACTCAATACACTATGATTAAAACCCCTATTTTAGAACCCCCTCCCCCCCTTTTGATGGAATTCCTCGTTGGCCTTTTCTAGAATTTTGGGAGTGAAATTATAAGCATGAATCAACTAGTAATTTCTCATTCTATTAGGTGATGATTGATCATTATGTTCTTCAAGAGTGGATATTCCTCTGCCCAATTTCTATTGCAAGCAGGTTTCAAAAGTCTGGCTTGGTTGTACCAATGCATTTTATCAAATTGAGACACATATTGCCGTTAACATGGGTTCTTCTGCATGTTTAGTATGATTGTTGGATGAGAGAACACATACAGAATAGGGGTGGGATATATCATGCATGTTCAATATAGACTCTTTCTATGATGTCTAAAGGATTATTTGCAGTGAATGTTCATTCTCAGAGAAATAGGCCCTTCGCTAGAAATAAGAATACTCATTCAACTTAGAAACGCACACCGTATGCACGACCAAATGTCACTCTTTGTTTGGTTTGTTCTCGGCAACGTTAGTTAGGGTTAAGACAACAGAGGGCTACAAAAATTGATAGTGATAGATAAGTAATTCATTTGAACACGAGCACTGGAGGCATGGAATAGAAGATGGGCCAGTGATTGAGAAAGAACGAATGGGAATGCCATGATGGTCACAGGCGAGCTGACGGGTCCTGCTTCAGAAATGATGGTGGAATTTCATTGATTAGGCTCTGCCCCTCCCCCGTGTTTGACAAGAGGTTTCAGTGGAGGGTCCAACTCAAATTGATCACAACGCGTTTGGAATTGACTAGTTAGACTCATATTTCTTATTGCATAGATATTTACTTTTTTCTGTCTATATTATAAAATATTTTTAATTATTTTATGTAATTTAATAAAATTATTTAATTATTTTAAATTTTTTAAATTTATCTTTTTTTTTTTACTTTTGTCCTTATTTATATAAGAGAGAAAAAGAAAAAAATTAAATTAATTTTTTTTTTTTAAAAGAATATTTTCAAAAAGTTAACACAAAAGATTACATTATACCTTATATTTTGAATTAAATAAATTTTTTAAAAAGTGTTTTATACCGGACTGGAAGAGTATGTCTCTAAGTTCTAGACGCAATGTTTTCCAATAATAAGGAATTTTTTTGGATTATTCTGCCAAAAAGGTATGATTTTCCCTGTGTTACTTTTTACTTGCTTTCTTTATGACCATTTTATATTTATTGAACTTTGTTTCTGATTAAGACTTGTTGCTTAAAATTAAAGGAAAGATATTTACTAGTTCCCCAGGTAAATACCGTAAGTTGCTAAAACTATATGCTTTCCTCACGCGACATGACGCTACAGAATGAATGCAGAGTGCCGATCAAAGCTAAATAAGAGCGTGAGAATAGCGCTTGCTTTCCTCCCATATCAATGCTTACCCATTTGCTATTTGCTTGTACTGCGCAGCTTTTGTAGTTGCTATCTTGCCATAAACGATTCATTTTAACAAGCTAGGCCAAGTGGACAACTCACTGAGAAGTGATACGAAAGTCTGAAGAATAATTACACTTCCATATCAAAGTGGCAGTGCATCGCTTATCATTGCGTCGGTGATGTTTAATTGGACTTTTTTTCATTATCCTTCGGGCCCCATATCATATCTGAGATGAACATGTGGACATTACTGGTTTTTTTTTTTTCAAACCAAAATTTGCACCCAGAAAAAAAAAAAAAGGAAAACCTCACAGTCAATCGGCGGGTAAGAATAATAAGTGGATTCAGCGGCCATGAAACTGCTCGTTTTACGGCTTCCTCGAAGGTGCCGTTGCTCTAATTTTCCCCTGTATGCAAGTTCTTTCCTTGTTTGGTTGCTCTGAAAAATCAGAGAGAAAATGAAGGATGTTTTTTGTTGACTACAAGTTTTTTTTTTCTTGTTGGCCAAAGGAAATGCCATTCAACACAAACAACAGAAACACAGTACAAGCAACAAAACGTTCCACAGAAAATAACAGCAAAACAGAAACGGCTGATGAAATCGGCTTTATTTGTGGTCTTGCTGGCGTGTCTGCTGGCATGGCCATTGATACCATTGTAAGCGACGCTGGTGTTAGGTGTGTTTTTCTCACTCTCTTTTGTTTTATCTTCAGCTGATTGAATGTGGGAATGAATATTATGGTTGTCTTCTCATATGTGAAGTTTTAGTTCACACAAGTTGTGTCTATCCGATTGACTGAGGTCTACGTAAATTTAGATTCCTTGTAGAATGGTATTCGAACAATTTTAAGTAAGAATCGTATGAGAGTAAAGATGTAATTTACAACTTAAAAAATTAAATTGTAATACAAAATTTATATGATAGCGGAAGGAAGCAGGAATTCAAGATCAAATACCTCTAGTCATGTTGTTTAATATTTGAGAAAGAATTTAATACTCCAAATCCAATTTTTTGAGAAAATTGCGAGTTCTTGTGATGGTTAGGAGTTCACCTTACTTATCAAGAACTCCTCTAAAATGCTAATATAAAAAATTGGCCATTTTCCAATAAAAAAGATTAGTTAATAATGTGCAGATATCCATTAATCCACTAACTAAATTATTTGACAATTTAAAATTTAAAAATAAAAAATCACCAGTCAAAATAATTTAATTTAAATTTGAGATATTAATTTAATTTAATTTAATTCAAAATATTTCAATAATTGATATAGAATATCTTAAATAAATATATATATTTAATTAAAATAATATCATTATCTTATAAACTAAATTAAGATATTCTAATATTCTCTCACTTGATCCGATTATGATTTGTCAAATAGCATTTTTTTTATTGAATGCTAAATAGCATATTTATAGGTAAATAAGCACATACAACAAGAATCGTGGCAATAAATTATTTCATTAAATAAGTATTACCTTTCATATATCATATTATGATATCTTTTTAACTTTATAGGATATTTAATTTTAATGAATAAATCTTAAATATTTATTTGAGTTTTATCTTATATGCTTATCAATCTCCACCAAAATGTATACTAACATATATAGAAATAACAAACTAAAAACAAGAATTTCATTTTATTACGTATCTCAATTAGACCAAATATGGTCTAAAATCCATTTGAGACATATAATCCTTAAACTCCTTTAGATGCTGAAGTATAGGAAGCATTCTCCATCTCTTTCTCTTTCACTTACTATTGAGACATTGAAATATATTAAATTTGTCTTTTTTCACCAAAAATGCCATGATGGGTGGACAATTTTTTATTCTAAATTGTTTAAGAATTTTATTTATATAAGTCTTTTGTGATAATCCCAATATACCTTGAGACCTATCTCTTTGGATCCTTATACCAATGATATAAGATGTTTCACCCATATCTTTCATTTCAAAATTTTTAAACAAGAACTATTTCACTTCATGTAGCAACCCCAAATCATTTGAAACAAGAAAAATGTCATATACATATAAGATCAAAAATATGATCTTACTCCCACTGATTTTGTGGTACATACTTTGATCTATGATATACTCAACAAAGTTAAAAGATGTGATTATATCATGGAATTTAAGGTACCATTGTCGCGAGGCCTGCTTAAACCCATAGATTAACATCTTCAACTTGCAAACTAAGTTTTCAACACCCTTTGAGATAAACCCCTCAAACTATTTCATATACATTTCCACATCAAGATCACCATTAAAAAGATAATTTTAACATTCATTTGATATAATTTTAAATCAAAATAACCTACTAATGTCATGATGATACAAAAGAAACCTTTCTTAGAAATAGGAGAAAAAGTCTCCTTATACTCAATTTCTTCCTTCTGGGTAAAACCTTTTGCAACAACCTTGTCTTATAGCGCTTTATGTTACCTAGTGAATCCCTTTTGATCTTAAAGACCCATTTACAACTAATGGGCTTGGCCCCACTAAGCAACTCTATAAGTTCCCATACATTGTTGTTTGCCACAAATTCCATTTCATCAACCATGGCATCATACCACAATTTAGAATTTTCATCATTCATAGCCTATGTAAATGTAATAGGATCATCTTCAACACTATGTTATAGTTAATTTTAGTAAGATACATTATGTAGTTACTAGGTATAACTAACTTCCTTTCTGTAGTAGATCTTTTTAATTAAACCTCTCATGAAATTTGAGATTGTATTACAGGAGTATTCTCTATCATTGGTTGAGGTACCTCTTTTACATAATAAGGCTCCTCAACTTGAATGGTAAGATTTTCTAAATGAGGATACTCTTGGTCTCTACTATGATTAAGAGAGACAATTAAAACTTGATTATATTCTTTATTCACCCAAACAAAATGAGTGTCTTGAAGAACAAAAGTTCCACCATAATCAGTGGAGGTTATTGTCTGAATGTGATAATTTTCAATGACTATATTATGAGGTTAACTACTCTTACTAATTATGTCATTTTTCAAAAATTTGGCATTATTAAATTATACAAATCTCATAGTATGTAAAGGATAGTAGAACTTATAACTTTTATATTTTTCTGCATAACCAATAAAATATGCAGTAATAGTTATAGGATCCAACTTCCTTTCTTATAAGTTATACACTCTTACCTCAGTAAGACATCCCCATACATGTATATCATTCAAGCTAGGTTTTCAATCTTTCTAAATTTCAAAAAGTATTTTAGACACTGCTTTTGTTGGGATCCTATTTAAAATATATACAGCTATCTCAAGTGCATCTCCCCACAAAAAAGTAAAAAGTTTAGAGTTGCTAAACATATTTCTCACCATGTCCATCAGTGTTCTATCCTTTCTTTTAGCCACACCATTCATATTAGGTGAATCAAATATAGTGTATTGTGAAATAATACTATATTCTTGAAGAAATTGAGCAAATGAACCCAGTGCCTTCACTAGTGTATTTTTCAAAATATTCATCTCCTCTATCAAATCTTACTATTTTGATTTGTTTCCTGGTTTGTTTTTCTACTTTTGCCTTATACTCTTTAAAGGTATTTAGTGTCTCACTTTTATTATAAAGCAAGTAGATATACATGTATCGAGAAAAATCATCAATAAAATAGATGAAATATTTTTTGCCATTAGAACATAAATCAGGACAATATATATTAGTATAAATAATATTTAATAAATCAAACTTCTCTTAACTCTCTTATGTGATTTATTAATTTGCTTTCATTTTATGCAATCTACACATGAATCAAGATCAATAAAGTCTAAAGATTAGAAAATCCTATCTTTTATTAATCTTTTGTTCTATCCATGGAGATATGATTTAATCTCCTATGCCACAAGTTAGATGAGTTCTCATTCATAACAAATTGTTTGATACCAAAACTATTATATAGGGTCACATAAGAATTAGGAGTATCATCAACAATATAAAGTTTAAACAAACCATCAGATAAATAAAACTTCCCAACATGAATACAATTTTTCAACAAATTAAATTTAGGTTTATTGAAAAACTCAACAATACTAACTTTGACAGTGAAATCAAATTCCTAAGTTTGTTCATGATCTAATACAAAACCAGAAAATAAGAAAATCCTATAGGTCCCTACACATCCTCCACTGCTGAGCCAATTCCATTTCTTGGAAATAATTTAAACTCATTAGGATGTGGATTCGTTATATTGAGAAAGTATTGTATAGTATTAGAAATATGAACCATAAATCTAGTATCAATCCACCATGTGTTATGGCATGTATTAATCAAATGAGATTAAAAACATACTAAGGATAAAAATATATCTTTTTTAATTAGCCAAGCCTTTCTTTTAGGGCATTCATTCTTCATGTGCCTTTTCCTTTTATAGAAAAAGCACATAGCAGTCTCCTTATTTGTTACATGAATAGAAAGAATGATTTTCTTCTTGCCTTTTCTCTTAATGCCCTTCCTTTTCTTGGAGCTGCTTCCTAGATGAGCTTTAGGTATCCCACTAAAATCCTCAATTACTAGCTTGCTTTCCTCTTGTACATACATGACCAATAGTTCATCCACTGTCTATTTTTCCTTATGTGTATTATAGGAAATCTTAAATGTAGCATATTGATGAGGTAGTGAGTTGAGAATCAGGTGCACCAAGAATGACTCATTGGGCTTCATATCTAAAGCTTTAAGCTATGATACAATGTCTCTTATTCTCATTATATGTTGCCTCACCCTTTTGGTACCAGTCAATTTCATGATACACAACTCAGCCATTAAAGTACCCCTAAGTGATTTATCTAAAGTGGCAAATTAATTGTCTATTACCTTTAGATAATCCTTAATATTCTTACAATCAGGAATAGACCCATGAATGCTAGTATCTTTCTTTGCTTAACTAGCATCTTGCAAAGCTTATTGGATTTCTCTCAGGCTTTGTACAAGTCCTTTTCTTCATTAGAATTAGCATCAGCAGGATCTAGTACCTCATTCATGTATAGTGCCAAATCCAAATCAAGGCATCCTAACTAAAGGTAGACATCTTTCCAAACTTTATAATTTATGTCATTCAGAATGATTTTATCTTGGCTACTATTAGTCATTGAAAGAGATATTTGAGTAGAAGAAATTTCAAGGTAAATTACAACATTGATAATGCTTACTAAAAATTATAAGGCAAATTAACTATTACATTCTAAAATTGTATACGTGCCAATGCAAAATATACCAAAAGCATAAATATTTTATCGCTAAAATCTAATCTGTAGGCAAAGAAATTAGTATAGCATATATTTATGTGTTATTTATGATAGAATTAGCATGTATCCATTCTCCCTAATACATGTGGGCTACTTAGGAAACATAGGGCAACTTCTTTTCCATCCTAATTAGGCATGTAATCATAACTATTTACCTGTAGGCAAAGATTTATTATGACTACATACTTAATTGCAATTGGAATTTTTTAATTTCATATGTGATTTCCATGAAAATCATATCTACGATGTATGTACTTATTATTAAAGGATGCTGTAGCTACTCCTTATATATATATATTTATATATGCTAATCATAAAAATCTTTAAGTCAATTATGTGCATTAAAAATCTCTATATAAATGCACTAAGTAATTTTATCTTAATGACAATTTATTTTAATTAATTAAACAACTAAACTTTATATGATTACTAATTTAAAAAATTCTCCATTAATTACTTTTCCATATACTTGTCACAAAATTTGTCTAAAATAACTCCATATTATCTAGACAAAATTAAATGGCACAACAAATAATTTTATTAAGTTATAATGTGCCAAATTGTCAAAATAAATTTTCTATAAATTTAGACAAATTAAACAACACTAGATAATAATTTTACAATATTTCATGTGTGTTAAAAATGGTTTAAAATATTTATTACATAATATAGACAAATTAAATAACATTAATAATAATTTTACAAAATTTTATATGTGTTAAAATTGTTTAAAATATTTATACCACACTTTAGACAAATTAAATAACACTAATAATAATTTTACAAAATTACATATGTGCTAGAATTGTCTAAAATATTTATATCACAATTTAGACAAATTAAATAACATTTAATAATAATTTTATAAAAATTTCTAATTGTGTCAAAAACTTTTTAAAAATAATTTACCTTATTTTCAGATAAATTAATTGATACATATTAAGTTTATTTCATAATTTAATTTTGGTCTAAAGACAAATATGGTTTTTAAAATAGAATTAAATTAACCTATGGATCTAAAATTAAAGTTTGGATTAATGTTTTAAATAGGGCCAAAATCTAGTGGCTTTGTTCATTTTTTTTAATTGATTTTTTTTAATTGGTAACCCAAAATAAAATGGAAGTAAGCAAAAGCCCAAAAAGAAAAAAAAAATTAAATCGGCTTATAACAGGAAGCCTATAATTATGGTCTAAAACACGTCCAAAAAGAGTTATAAAATGGGCTAAGAAAACCAAAAAAATAGCTTAGCTAAGCTCTCTAAAAGTAAACAATGCATTTCACTATTGCTGGCATAAATGACAAGTCATTTTGTTTGGTCTTAGAGGTGTGCCTAATGGTTATCAAAACAATGTGTTGTTTATGCCATCCCTTACTTGTCAACCTGACCTGTTCTATCCTTGTTTTAAGTCCATTTTTTTACTTTGTCATTTTTGGGCCTCCAGAACTCTATGTTAAGTGTTTCAAAAGCCTATTTTCATTAAAAAAATGATACAGAGAGATCTGTGGAGTTAACAATGGCAAAAACCTTCAAGAATTTCGAGTTGTATTAAACCCAAAACATTCACGGCCTAGGACTTCATTTTGCCTAACAATTTTATGAATTTCTTACAATTAACATCATATAATATTTTTGGCTTCATTCAATATATATATATATATGAATTAAAAATTCTTTATAATACCATATTAGGCAGAGGTTATCAGAGTGACAGCTCTGATACCACATATGAGAATAAAGATGTAAGTTACAACTTACAAAATTAAATTTTAATACAAAATTTATATAATAGCGAAAGCAAGAATTTAGGATCAAATATCTCTAGCTATGCTATTTAATATTTGATGAAGAATTTAATACTCTAATTCAAATTTTGGGTAGTCTATGGCCTGAAGAATTATAAAATGGAGAAGAAAAACTAAGAGAGGAGTAAGTGAGAAGAAAAAATTTTCTGATAAAATTGTAAGTCTTTATGATGGTCAAGAGTTGACTCTACTTATCAATAACCTCTCTAAAATGCTAATATAAAAAATTAGCTACTTTCCAATCAAAAGAAATCAATTAACAATGTGTAGATATCCATTAATCTAATAACTAAATTATTTGACAATTTAAAATTTAAAAATCAAAGATCACCAATCAAAATAATTTAATTTAAATTTGAGATATTATCTTAATTTAATTTAATTCAAAGTATCCTAACAATTGATATAGAATATCTTATATATATATATATATATAATTAAAATAATATCACTATCTTATAAATTAAATTAAAATATTCCAACATTAAAATGAATTGAATTTGAACAAATATGAATACAATCTTCTTTGGATGGCTACCCAACCACTCCAGATACCATATAAATGAGAATGAAATCATTGAAATAAGTGAAAGCTACAGTAATTAATGGTCATGTTTAATTTTCTAAATATCATAAGACAGCACATCGTAACTTTCTCATATTGTTTATGCTGAATTCCTAATTGTATTTAGAGTAATTAGCAATTGTCTTTGCTGGTCTTCGAGTATTTTTAGAAATGGAAAATTTACCATGAGATCCTTCTCCGATAATCTAGATACACAATTGAAAAAAAAGGCATGTTTTCGTCATTTGTTTGTCTACTACTCTTGGTAGCTTCAGAGGTTGATCTGGAAAAGATCACACACTTTGTTGTAGTTTGCTATAGGAAATAGGCATAAACTGTAATGTTTTAATAGCGTTATTTATCTTGAATTCTCTTTACATGTTTGTAATATATTCTATACGTCATGGCTATTTCATACTAAAGAACATCTTTTCTAACCTGCTTGACTGAGTGACACAAATTTAATGATTTCTGCTTTAGTCTATCATCCATTGAAATATGAGTTGTCTTCTTCTATCGTTATATATTTGTTAGAGAGGTTGGCCACTTATTTATCTACCTTTTTAACCATCTAAAAACGTTAGGACATCACCAAAGATGCATCTAATCAAAATTTGTTTATCTTGGTATGATAATAGTGTTGCCTCATGCATATATGGACGAATATAACTTGCCTTAATTTGCTAGATTATAAGGTTATACAACTTTACTAACCTGGCCTTTTGTTCATTGCTTCAATATGTTTGAAGTTTTGCAGTGGTTTTTAGCTTGATCTTAGCAATAGGAATTTGGATGATAAATTATCATTCTTGTCCCAATGAAATTAATTACAAGTGTTTTATTATTTAATTATTGCTGTATTGTTGAAATCCCTTGTCTTTTCCAAATATACAAATACGAAATTCGAATAGGGATACACACACATTACTATAGTCATCTTATTTGCATGGGCATCGTAGACTAGGCTGTATAATATGGTTGCAACTTGCAAGTCTATTATAAAAAACCAACCTTTTCACTTGGTAAATCTCAGTAACGGAATTTAGGAGGAAACATCATATTTCTCTATTCTTCATTGAATTAAGATTCAATACTTATTATTACTACTATAGAATCCCTGATTTTACAATCTCATTCAATATCTTTTTATGCTAAACCCAATGTCTTAGTATTTAGGATAACTTATTCCAAAAGACCAGTTTATTGGATGGAAATATCTCACAATTTAAGTACCATCATATATCTTTATTTTTACCTAATGTGAGGCATATCGGTTTCCGACCTCTATTTCAATTATACTTTGTCCGTTTGTTGTGAACCTTGAATTATTTTGAATGGTTGAGCTGAAAATTCTTGAATTACAAAACATGTAATGCTTTTGAGTAGAAGAAGATGGTGATCAATAGTATAACTGGTTGAAGGAATATATATATATATATATATATATATATATATATATATATATATATATATATATATATATATATATATATATATATATATATATTTGATATTTTTTGCCTAAATCATAAAATTTTTTCTTAATTAACTAATTAGTACTTTTAAACATATATGGGGGATATTTTGGCAGGAAAATGTTGAAGAGATTATAATAGTTCACTAGTATAAGCTGGATGTTCTTCTTTGAAAAGAAAAAAAAAAAAAAAGTGTAATAGAACCAATGGACAATGAGAAGTAGCATATGTCACTCTTTGTTTAGTCCATACATTAGGATTTTTGGTTTGATCAAGCCTTGGAATATCGATATCACCAGTTTGGAGATTTGAATTAAACTTACATGCAATTTCTTATATTTTTATTGTTAGATTTTTTAATTAAAACAAAACAAATATATGATTTTTGAGTAATAACATAATATGTATATAATTTAATTAAAAAATCATGCAATTATTTATAAAAATTATATACATGTTATATTATTATTATTAAAGAATAGTATATTTATTATATTTTAATTAAAGAACTTAATAATAAAAATATAAAAGATTGTATAAAATTTTTTTACTTATTTTAGAAGTTAACACTAACGAAGTAAATATAAAACTCCATTGTAATGTATTGGATTTGACATTATAAAAATAACTTCTCCAAGCCAATGCGCAATAGCCAAAGCTAATTATTAATATAGTTCTCATTCTCATCTTTGCTGAGGCATATGGTCTCATCGTTGGCATCTTACTCTCTTCCTTGCTTGCCAATCAAGAGCTACCATAAATTTTCCTGTAGGATGTGCTGCACAGTGCCACAGACTTGAGGATGGAGTAGTAGTATACATTGCAGTTTTGTGAAGCTCACGTGATTCATCTTGTTAGCGGTATATAATTATGGGTCATCCATGGAATAGAGCCTGTCAAACTAATTTTCCGCTTCTTACTGTGTGTAAGTTTCAGGTCCAATCTAGATTAGAGATCGCTATAATAAAACAGAAGTTGTTTGTTTTTATTCCTGTCATGTCTAATCTAATGTTGTTTCTCCTTTTCACCTTTTTTTTTTTTTTTTTCAAAATGCGTGATGTGATGTCCTCTCTCAACGGGCTTCCTTTCTTTCAGTTTGTATGACACGTTTGATTTGGATCAATTCGTGCATATGTGTGAGTACGGCTAATCACTTGATTTCTTGACACGTTTGGTTCAGGACTTAAAAACAGTAGCAGCCTTTGCAGCTTGTTTAAACAAAGTTTCTTTTCCTCCTATTTTTACGTTTTTTTTTTTTAGATTTTGGCTTTAACGTCTGGAAAGTTTGAGCCTGAGAAACCTTACTTAACTTACTTAGTGTATTTTTGGACGTTGTCATCAGATTTCCTTTGAGTTTGAGCACTATGAAAATAAATAACTAAATAGGTTGGATTTTATGATGCACACTAAGAAATTGCATACACTAATAATACAATTAATAATATTTTCTCATCGTATTTATAACGGTTTTGCGTTATGTTGGTAATATTATACTAATATATTGGTAACCAGTTAATTAGTAACTTCTTTTTATTGAGCTAACATTCATTTATGTGCTAATAGACATCTACCAAGTTCATCTAAAAAAAAAATAGACATTTACCAATGGTAATAATATATAATTTCCATTTTTTTTAAGCAGATGCTGCCATCATTATGAAGAATTCTTGATATTGCACTGATATATTAAGTGCAATGTTAAAAATGCCAATAATTGGACCAAGAATTTTATCTTTTTATAATTAGTTAGTATCTTTTTTTTTTTTGGGGGGGGGGGGGGGTCATATTGTTATATAACCATTCTGTGCAAGAGAGAATATAAATCTCATTTACCAATCAGACATGTGTGGAGTATCCTATCCTATGAACCTCTTTGAATATATTCGCGACTTTTTTACATCAGATCTTACTTTAATAAGATTTTGTTACTCTCTTCTCTGCACATCTTTAGTCAATTAAGATGTCAATACTTTAACTGTAAATTGTGATGTCTAATTTGTTTTCGTGGAAAGAAATTTTGATTAGTACAATAATGGAGTAGTCGTTACGATGTAAAATATGGCAATGCAAAAGATAGTCCGCAGCATCTACTTTTTCCCTCTTTTAAAAATGACAAAAATAAGAAACCCAAAATCATAGCCCCAATACAAACACAGATCTTCAAATTGGAAAAAAAAAAAAAAAAAAGCGCTGACTTTTTCGGGCTTTTATTATGAAGTTGGACTTGCGAGGTTCTGGATGTCTTCATTTCTTCGTCTTCATTGTTATTTTTCCTCCCTCTACTCCTTTTTTCAAATCTTTCATTTGACAAAAGACGAGATCCAAAATGGTAACCCACTGGTTAATAAATAAAAATACCATTAGTTTAGAGTATACAGAACTTAAGAGTTTGGACTGACCGCAGTAACAAATATAAAATGTTGCTAGACGCGAATCTGCACATGGTTCAAACGATTATAAAATTAGGAAAGGACGTTAAACGGTCACTGCACGGTATTGGAGGGTTCTCTGTCCAGTCTTCACTGCCAATCAATATTCTGCTGCCCACACTGTTCCTTTACGATTGTTTTATGTGCCGCTAGTGGGGAATCTTGTTACCGTTGCCTCCACATATGAAACGGGCAACAGCAGAAATTCCCCCGCCATTGCAAATTGAACGGAACAGGAAGCTTCTTAACCCAAGGTAAAACACATAGATAAATAAAAATGAATCGAAACTGATTGCTAGTTTTCCCCATCCAGAGAAGCTAAAATTGGTTTCATGACAAAAAAAAATTGCTAGAATCCAATCCGAATCAACATTAATGCTGATGATGACCCACAAGAAAAAAAGTTTCAAGAGTTGTTGAGCCCGTGGGCCAATCAATCATCTACCCTTCTCTCTACCGAGTACTTGACGCTTTCCCACCCTTGCCGCTGATATAGTGGGACCTGAATTTTTGTGAATTTTTGTCTTCTTGTCTTCCCTTCTCTTTCCCGTTGCCTCAGAACAAAAACTAGTACGGCAACCGAGAAAGCCAGGTGGCGCACGAAGGGACTCTGGAAGACGAGGCACACGATGCCCTGCCCTTGGAAACAGGATGTACCACCGACCCCACAGCGTTAACGGCTACATTTTCCCTCTCTCTTGGCCAGAACCTGCGTTTAAATCACATGATGATGCCAGGAAATCAGTCGAGAGCAGTTCCTTCGGGTGCCTTTGCTTTTGGCGGGAAATGCCAAGTGGGCCCATACGCGCTCTTCCATATGTAAACCCGATTGTCAAAATAGTTGACTGAGGGAGTGAGATGAGGCATCACTTTATTTGCCTTTTTGTGGTCCCCACCTTCCCATCTTTGAGTCCGGCATCAGTTCCAAACAGCAAATTGAGCAAAAGTGTTTAAAAAACAATGACAGAATATTTTCTTCTTTTTTTTTTAAATATTGGAAAGAAAGAATTCCAGCTAAGAGAATGGAGCTACAGCATTTTTTAAAATTAAAAAAAAAGGATTAAAAAAATGTCAAACTCGACCGGAAAAAATGTCCAGTTCTGGGTTATGCTGGGGAAGGTTGAGAGGTGGGATCGGCCGAGGATGGAATGTCGGGTCCGACACGGCAGCCTTCGAGCATGAACACGATGTCAGACATGGTTGGTCGATCGAGAGGGTCTGGTGCTGTGCAAAGCAAGCCTACTTTCACACCCAGCAAGAACTCCTCCCACTCTGATGATTCTGGGTCGAGCTCAAGCAATCCTGGCTCCAATAGCTCCGTAATTTGACCCCTTTGTAGTTGTTTCTTCACCCACTTCACTATATCTTCATCCTGTGTGAACATCACAGGTCGCTTTCCTGTAAGAAGCTCGAGCAACACTATGCCAAAGCTGTACACATCAGACTCCTTCGTGGCTTCCCCTGTTAATACAGCTTCGGGTGATACGTAACCCAATGTGCCAACTGAGGTTGAAGTGGAGGGCTCGCCAGGAGTGGCTACTGTTAGACGGTCGAGCCCAAAATCTGACAAATGGGCTTCAAAATCAGCATCGAACAGGACACTCTGCGGTTTCACGTCCCCATGAACCATTGAGGATTGGTGTAGGAAGGCTAGGCCACGAGCAATTCCAAGAGCAATGAGGTGGCGCATTGGCCAATTCAGAACATGGCCATCTTGATGAGAAGCTTCTTGGAGGAGGGTTGCAAGGTTTCCATTGGGCATGTAATCATAGACCAGGAGCCTCAAGTCAGGTGGCCCAGCATAATAACCTCTAAGAACGGTTAAATTTCGGTGCTTCACTTTCCCCAGTGATTCTGCTTCTTTCCTGAACATATTTTCGTCCAGTGATCCATCTTGGAGTCTGCGAATTGAAAGCACCATTCCATCGTTGTAGCAGGCCTTGAATACCAATCCATACCTTGCTCTGCTCAGCACATTTTCTTCGTCGAACTGCCTCGTTGCTTCAATCGTTTCAGCAAGTGTAATTTTGGTATTGAACATGACCAGTTTTGGACCACCATTATCGGTGCTGCCTCGACCTCCACTTGCTCCAGAACTCGCCCTAGCAGGACTTCTTTTTTTCTCCCCAGACGCCCCTTCTTTAAGCCTTTTACGCCACCTCAAAAGGCTGTATATGTAGAAGCAGCAACACGTTGCTAGTAAGCAAGCTCCAGCAACAATTACAATAATCAACACAATCAACCTCTTCCTGTCCCTATCGACTATATTTTCACACTTCCTTTCCAATGGCTTCCCACATAAGTTCTGATTATCCGCAAATGCAGAGGAAGTGTTGAACCGAGAACCCAACGTTGGCGGTATCTCACCTTCCAGGTTATTCCCCGAGACATTGAAATACGCTAAATCAGGGATCATGGAAATATTACTCGATATTTCCCCACTCAAGTTGTTAGCAGAGAGATCCAGCATTGTCAGGTTTGATAGCTCAGACAGTGACTCTGGTATAGTGCCTGAAAGACGGTTGTGATCCACTAAGAGAGCAATTAAGGACGAACATTTGGAGATATCCCCAGGTATATCTCCAGTTAAATTGTTCCTACTCAAATCAAGCACTTTCAAATGGGAGAGTCGAGTGAGATCAGTTGGAATATGACCCGTCAAAGAATTTGAACCAAGCTCAAGAATCTCAATATCAGAGCAGTTTCCGATCTCCGGAGGAATTATTCCTGTAATGTGATTGTCAGACAATGAAAGAACAACCAGTGATCGAAGAAAGCCATAATTTTCAGGAATATGTCCAGAAAACGCATTAGAGCTCAGGTTCACATATCGCAAACTCATCAAACTGCTAAACCCTTCAGGAACGTCCCCAGATAATCTGTTCTCCTGCAAAGCGACAACTTGCAGATTCGGCAACCCTGAAAGCTCAAATGGTAATTCTCCAGAAAGATTTTGCTTGCTCAGGTCAAGTGTAGTTAGCCTGAAAAGATTCCCCAAACTAGCCGGGATTTTCCCAGAAAAGCTGTTGCCACTTAGATTGAGAACCATTAATCTACTGAGGTTCCCAATACTTGAAGATATTTGACCCGTAAACTTGTTTCCGCTAAGGTCAAGAGTTGACATATTGCTTAATCCCATGACCTCCTCAGGCATAGTTCCATTCAAGCTATTACCTCTCAAACTCAAGGTTTCAAGCGCCGAAAGGTTGCCAAAACTCTCCGGAACTGAACCAGAAAAAAGATTCCCCCCAAGGGACAGCACCTTCAGACCTGTCATATAACCAAAAAACGAAGGAACTTCTCCGGTAAACCGGTTGCCTTCAAAATCAACAACACGTAGCAATACACATTTCTTGATTTCCTCCGGAATCATACCAGTAAATGAATTGTTGGCCATCTTCAACTCCTCCAATTTCGCGAGATTTCCAATCTCGGACGGAATCTCGCCAGAAAATGCATTACTCGAAACATCAAGCATTGTTAAAGTGGACACATTCGTTATCCATGAGGGAAACCTGCCGTGTATGCTATTGTGCTGAATATCCAAAACCTGAACAACACTGAAACACGTTGATGCCTCAGGCTCAACAATATCCGTGAAACCATTAAATCCTAGTTGAACGATTCGAAGCGACGGCGTGTGCACAGAAATGTTGCAGAAAATGGAAGCCGGGATTGATCCGGTAAGATTATTCTGGGAGAGAGATATCACCTGAAGCTTCGGAAGAGCTGCAATGGCCGCCGGAATCACTCCTCCAAGTACATTTCCTTCTACGCTCAGATGCACGAGCGAAGAGCAATTAGCGAGTGCAGAAGGCAGAGTTCCTCCTAGAAGATTGTGATCAAGCCAGAGGTATTCGAGCAGCTGAAGCTCTCCAAAGCTGGCCGGAATCTCGCCTGAGAACTGGTTGTACGACAGGTTGATTAGCTGAAGCTGAGAAAGAGTGGCAATGGCACTAGGAATCTCGCCAGAAAATGAGTTTGATGAGAGGTCAACGTACTTCAGACTCAGCGGGAGGTCACCGGGGATTCTGCCGGAGAGATGGTTTTGCGCGACATTAAGAATCTGAAGACCCGTGAGGTTTCGGATCTCCGGCGGAAGATTCCCCGAGAGTGAGTTGTACTGCAGAAACACGGCGCGTAGAAACGTGCATTTACCAAGCGATGAAGGAATGGTTCCGTTGAAGGAATTAGAACGAAGGCTCATCTTCCGCAACATGCGCAAGCCAGAAAGGTGGTCAGTGAGTCGGCCACTGAGTTGAAGCCGAGGCAAGCGCAACTCGGTCACTCTGTTGTTGGTGCAGGCAACTCCACGCCAGTCACAAGGAGCCGCCGGCGTGGAGGGATCCCAGCCGTTGAGAGCGCCGAGTGGATCCTGAAGGTTGAGCTTGAAGGAGGTCAGGGCTCCGATCTCAGCAATGGCAACGCCACTTCGCTCGGCGCACGATAAGAACGGTGCGCAGAGCACCATAAGAAAAAGAAGAGGAGGCATGACCATGAACGATGATGATAGTTTCAGAAGCAGAGGAGGGAAAATGTTAAATAACGCACCAAACTGTTTTAAACAGGGACGTTGGTAAAAACACTATTATTATTCTCACCCACCTTTTTTTTTTCTTTTCCCCTCCATTCTCATGCAATTATGCATATTACTAAATAATAAACAAATATTATATTCTTCTGTTTAATAATAAATAGACGCTCGAATTTCAAAATTATTTTTGTTTTGCAGTGGTGGTACGAACTACGTCTACAAAGGGGGTTGAGGTTTGAAGGGTGTGCCCTGCAGTGGGAGCGTAGATTAGCACGATGTGCGTATTCTCCAGATTCGGCAGAGAAGGACGCTGAATCAGTACGCGGACTACAGATTCTCTCTCTTTAAACGCATTCGCAACAAAGGGGCTGTGTTTGTTTGTGACTTCTTTATTATTATCTTTTTTTTTTTTTTCCTTTCAGTTTCAGGTTTTCCCTGTTTCCCAGAACCCTCTCTCCGTTTTGAAAGAGCACTCCTCAAAAACGGCACTGTTTAATGCCATGGTAGGACCCTTTTCGGGTCTTCTCACTTTTTAACCTCATATGATGCTGTGTGGCTCGAATCATATCTTATCTTTGCGCTGTTCATCGTTCACTTTTTTAATTTTAACTTTTTTTCTTACTTAATATCACTGATATTGATTGAATCAGCTCAAACCCCAGCCATTTGAGGATATTATCTCAATGAATACATTGGCTTCTTATTAATGTTTTATTTTCTTTGTTTTTTCCCTCGCTTTCTTTATCACGTGTTGGATTCAAATTCTGGTGTGGTCTTGATCTACTATTGTTTATCCTTTGTTGGGGTTATTCAATTAGAAAAGATGTTTAATGATTGAATTTAAGGGGAAACTAGGCTTTTTTATGTTGGGACGGCTTGGATGTATATTTTCTTGTTTGGCACTTTATACTTTCACCTCCATGAATTTGACTGAGTGTTTGCTTTCAAAGGATGGTTCATTCCCCCTCAGAGTTCAATGGTCAATCTATCAACTGAAGTTGAAAGCATAAAGAGCCAAGCTTTTCACTGTTGCTTAGGCTTTTTGAATATATTTAGGCATAAAGTTATTGGGGGAAAGTACGGGGGAAAAAAAAGGCTAAATCTCAAAGGGAGCAAATTGGATTAAGGTCAATCACCAACTTGGTGGACCACAAATCTGATCCTCACCTTCATACTTTAGTTGGAAATTTTGACAACGTAAAGGCAACCCCATATGCCCAAAAATTTTGAATCAATCCCATGTTATCCGGAATTGCTTTTGGGTCTTGGACTTTGCATTACAACCATTTTGGCTCTTCTTTTTTCCCCAAAATTAAAAAAAAAAAAAAAGATTGTATACTCTTCACGGAGCAGCATTTTTGTATAATGTCAATTTTCTTTTCAATTAGTGTGTGAGATGTAATTTATAAAGTTTTAATTATATAAGAATTATAAATTTCTATCATCAAAATATTTTTAGTGTCCTTCCTTTATTTCATTTCTGTTCATACAGTAATGTCAAATTTAGCAAAATATTGATTCACACGTGTTAATTTATTTTTGTCACGCACTCAATACACGTCACATAAGAAACTCCAGTTTCTCTAATTCAAAAACTCCATTATTATATAAAAATGATAATTTTTTGTTTGAAAACATTTCTAATGTCATTCTTTCATTACATTTTTATTCATAAATTAATGTAAACTTTAATAGAGTGTTGACTTATACATATTGGTTCATATTTGTCACATACCCAATACACATCAAATAAGAAACTCCGATTTCTATAAAATCAGAAGCTCCATCACAATTGAAGTTGGTCAATCTAACCTTAATTTCATGGACTCTGTTATTTTATGTAGACTAAGTTTATGCCAGGTGTGAATCAATTAATTCCGCATCAGCCAAAAATGTCCAACTTAACAATTTTGTTTCATTAATTTGTGAATAATATTGGATGAAAAACAGTATTGAAAGCACTTTAATTTAAAGAAGAATGGGTGATTAAAATAAAAATAAAAGAAATTGTGAGTAACTATGCTAAAAGTTTATTCATTTGCGAACAAGCAATGTTAAAAGTTTTATGAAATTTAAATGAAAGGAAATAAGTTCAAGTTACTTAAAGAGTGCTGCCAACTAAAAAGGGTTGGCTTGAACAACCCAATGCATTGGTAATTAAAGAATGGTCCACTATGAGGCTGAAGCCTGCTAGCTAGCTAGCTAGCTGGGCATAGTGTGGATGCAGCGGATGTGATGAGAAATGGAACTGGTCACACCTACCAAGCTTTGCATGATATGTGCTAAGAACTGCCCTAAAGTCTCGTTCAAAATAATATGGGCAGAGTGACAAAGTGATTGAGTGGTGGGGTAGGGTATTCATTTTCACCTTTTTAATGCTAGCAGATTGCATTTTAAAGCTTGCTTGGTCGTCCATGGCAAAACACACCACAGTCCTTTTTCTGGAAACTGAATCATAAAATCATGCTCTGCTCACAAATCCCCTTGTCAAAATCTCGCTACACCGCATGCCTTGCTGCGCATTAAAACTGGACCAACTTGGTTGTTGCGTTACCCAAACAAGATAATCAATGCTTGTTAACCAAAACTACCCCTCCTTTTCACAAACATAAATTCCCGTTAATTAGGCTATACACGATAAATAAGGAAATTTCCAAGAAATATACATGTGACTGGTTTTTTTTTCTAAATATATTTTTACAATTAAATATATAAAAAAAGGAAATTCCCAAGTTTTTTTAAATATATAAAAAGTATAAATATAATATTCTATGATTAAATTCATAAATATACTATAAAATAATATAAATATTTAAAAATATAAAAATTAGTTAAAATATTATACATATAACAATAAATCTATATGAAATGAATTGGGTAGAATCTAATAAATGTCAACATTTTAATTTAGATAAAAAAAATTAATTTTTAACAAATTTAGTACCAAATCACTCTATTTTTATCCACTTTACAATTTTTTGACCAATTTAATTGGTTTTTTTTTATTAATTTTTGTTCCCAACCCATTCACCAATTTTCTGGTTCAACCTACGGCCTAAGTTCTTGAACCATAGTTTTTCTAACAATATTTTGCCATGCTAGATAGTGGAAGATGATAAATATACTTAAAAGGAGTGAATATGTGTAATATGCAAAAAAATTTAAATCATTAAAATTTATAGATATAAAATGGAAGATGCATAAATGGAGGAGTAGAAGTTTATTGGAGCAAGCAAATAATGACTAACTAAATTAAATAATGATATGTAAGGAGTAAATGAAGGAAGCAAATAGTTATATGATGCAATAAAGTAATACAAAATAAGTAAAGCGAGCAAGTGCAACACAAAACAGACTTTATATACAAGTGGAGGATCCTCTAATAATAGAAGAGACAAATTATGTAGTAAGAAAGATTAAGAGCAAGAGAAATATATAAAAATTTGTCTTGATTTAGCCTCTCAAGCTTATGTATAGTCTCTTTAAACTTTTAAGAGGTTTTTCTTCACTCTTAAAAAAAAATTTACATTAAATTTACAAACAACATTGAAGAAAATGGATTTTCTCTTTTTGCATAATTCTTGTTTAGCTTAAAGATTGCTTTTGATAAGCTGATAAATTAGAGACTAGAAAATCCAATAATTACAATGATTCAAAGAATTTTTTCTTATTCTTTACTTTTGTTCTTTGATTTCTTGCATATATATAAACTTTTAATAGTTCCTAACCATTAAAAATAATCTTGATCGTATAGTGTCTTTTCGGCTAAAGCAAGCACCATGTTTCTCTAATATTTATAATCTAATATTTATAATCTTTCTTCTTTTATAGCTTCTGATAGTTTGAGTAATTTTTCCCATATAACTTATTTAGTTTAAACATTATTAATGCTATTCAAATATCAATGTATGGGTTAGAAAAAATTATTATCTTTATACATATAACAGAGTCAATTACAATAGAAAAAGATAAAAAGAATAATAATTTTATACTTCTGGACAAAAGTTGTCCTCTTTTTGTTGTTTGCAAATTAAGATTTTTATCTTTTAATTAATAATGGAGAACAATATATGGGCCAACAAAGATAAATGGATTTTTACATAAATAAACTTTGGGTTTGTTATCATCAAAATTATATATCCAATAGACCTTGGATCAACAATTTTTTCTTTTTGATAATAACAAAACTACTATGCAAAAATCAGAAAAAATTTTATGTAAAAGATTGTTGTATGCTCCCTCTGAATCACTGTACAAAAACAAATAAAAGATTTAGTGAAATTACAAGTTCATGCAAATCAAACCAATATCGAAATTAATAATTCAGTATATTTTGCATATGATTCTCTCCCTTTTTATCAACAACAAATATATATATATATATATATATAAGAGGCATAAATGCAGGCAAAACATATGATGAAGAAATTTAAAACTATCACTGGCATATACAAAAATATTAAAATAATTCTCGAAACTATAGTGTATCCCTAAATTACTATTATATACGATGAAAAGCTTGATCCATTGGATCCACGGGACAAAGTTTTGCAATGGTCTTTGGCTTGATCTTAGCAATAGGAATTTGGATGATAAATTATCATTCTTATCCTAATGAAATTAATCATAAGTGTTTTATTATCTAGTTATTGCTATATTGTTGAAATCCCTTGTCTTTTCCAAGTATGCAGATATGAAATTCGAATAAAGAAATACACGCACATTATTATAGTTACTTATTTGCATGGGTGTGGTAGACTAGGCTATTTAACATGGTTGCAACTTGCATGTCTGCTATAAAAAATCAAACCTTTTCAGCCAGTAAACCTCAGTAACTGAATTTAGGAGGAAACATCATATTTGTCTATTGTTCATTGAATTAAGATTCAATACCCTGTTATTACTACTATAGAATCCCTGTATTTACAATTTCATTCATTACATCTTTATGCTAAACCCAATGTCTTAGTACTTAGGAAAATTTATCCCAAACAACTAGTTCATTGGGTGGAAATACCTCACAATTTAAGTACTAGTATATATCTTTATTTTTACCTAATTTGGGACACATTAGTTTCTAATAATAATAATATATATATATTATTTAATTAAAAAATTATACAATTATTTATAAAAATAATATAATTATCATATTTTAATTAAAAATTTTGATAGTAAAAATATAATGGGCCTGTATATAAGGCACTATATTCAAGTTTTTGAACCATAGTTTTTCTAGCAATATTTTGCCATCCTAGATAGTGGAAAAGTCCTATACCATAAGTTTCTAAAGTTGGAGAATTCAACCTTCATCGAAATGTCATACTTTGGATATGAGACTCTGGTCACATATGTACATTGCAATTCGAATCATAACCGTGTAACACAGTTCCAGCATTTAATTTTAGAATTCCATCCAAAGCAAGAGTCCTTTCATCCATAGCTTCAGTTCAGATATATACACTGAAAAGCTATTGCAAAGCAAAGAAACAAAAAGAAGTAAGAACTAAAAATGGTTGCTTTACAGAATTACAGAGCCTCAGAGGGTAAATCATGGGGTGGGTTGTCCTGAGGCGAAGGGTTTGGGGACGGAACAACTTTATTTAGGGAACGAGACAGAGATGCTTCTCTACAGAAGTTGAAAGAGTTGCTGTAGAAACGTAGCGCAAGAAGCAGCAGTGTAGAGTAGGGGAGAAATAGAGCTGGAGATGAGAAGCACAATATTCACAAATTTTCTTGCAGCCCCTTCATCAGGCCCAGGATGTACGCAAGCCATTATGAGTAACCGCAGCGCGTAATAGCAAATCACAAACTCCTGAAAAAGCGATGCTTGACCAACATAACAGGAAACATTGGGCCTCACTGCTTCTCATCATGCTCATTAGTCATCGAACATACGAGTTTCCATTACTGCATGAGAAGTAACATATAGATTGATTATAAAGCTATAGAAGAGGGAGGGCACATCATTAGAGAAATTATATATAGATGTTAACGCCGTCCCCAGAAATTTAACTACTACGAACCATTTTGTCTCTTCAGTCTTGTCATTTATTATTTTTCTGTTTCTGGGAGAAGGGTTATTATTTCAAGTTATTATTTTAATATATAACTAAGAAGCGAATGAGATTAATATAACAGACCATTCATGCATACGCATGATACGAAGGATTATATAAACTAGAAATGCTGTCCTTGCATTTTCACGAACAGCCACCAGTGGGTCCCACTTTATAAAATATAAAAAATAAATAAAAACAATTAAAAAAAAATCAAATCGTGAACAATTTAACTACATTAAAAAATAGTTATTTTTATTCAACTTTTATGTATATATTGATACTGATCAGATATATGATTGGAAAATGTCAATTAAAAAATGTGCTTTTGAGGCATATTTCAGTACGTGTTGTAAACTGATCAGTCCCTAGCCTTGATGTAGAACCATATTAAAATATTCAAATTTATAGGGCTTAAAAAGTATAAAAGGAGGAATTCCCGGGGTAAGATTGAAGTTCTGAATAAGTATCGGATAATGGGAATCATTCATTTGCCAAATCCTCCTATGTTAGGGCTGAAAAAGCCAAAATCAGCACGGCAACATCACAGCACAATGCTACGGGTGATATATTATCCCAGGGCTAGAGAAAAATCCCATCTCTGTCTTTAAAAGGAAACAAAATTTATTGAAAAAATTGCCGCAAAGTAATCATCAGAAAGTACAAGGACTATCGTGAACTGGATACCTGCTCAAAAATTCATCCCAACTCTTTCAATGTTAATGAAAGATTTTTCGGTGAGGGGATCTATTTATCTCTCCCTACAAGGAGGCAAAAGTCTGATCTGTCATGTGAACTAGACTTTAATCTTGTTAATTTGAGAAGGTAATTAGTAATAAAAGGCGGTTTGTCTTTCATATGTGTATGAGGAAAACAACGTTTACAATGGACAAATGAGATTGTTAAAAGAGAGTTGTCTCAAAGACTACCAGCTAGACTGTGTTTTGATTAGAATATGGCCAGCTGCAACTGATGTACTAAGATAGTATCGTCTGTATAATCACTGGAGATGGGCAGTTAATAGAAAAACTGCTGTAGTTTTTGCTCTGCAGTTCCCATCTGGTGAATAATAAAGCTAGACATTGAGTTCAAATTCAACTTCACGAGTTCAAATTCAACTTCACTTTTTCTCCCTTTAAAATCATTATTGTAAATTGTTAGGGGAAAAGAAGATAATCATGGCATGAAAATTCTTTTTTTTAGTAACAAGCCGAATTTGACAATCCGTAGATGTTCCACCTAGACAGAGTCCACAGGAGATGAAGAAAGCATTAACCTTAAAACTCGACATGTTATGTAAAACTCTTTACAATCAACAGCAATGAGATCCTCAAACATAAAGTACAGATTAGTTGGCTTACACAAGTGGGAAAAAAAATAAAAAATAAAAAAGAAGAATTATCTATGTTAAATTAAGCCATAGAAATTTATACACGGCTATATTAAAGTAAAACTTTCTATATGACAATCATACTCACAAAATATGTTTAATACTGGATGTCCAACCAAAAGATCTCCGACCAGGGCGACGAGGGGCAAAGTTCAGTCCGAACATCTCCTTAAAAGCCTGTTTTGGCTCTACAGAACCAAGCAGCTTTGCAACAACAGCGGCACTCTCTGCAATGTGGTCCATATCTTGTGTGTCAGTCCACAAGCGTTGAGCCAACTGCATCGCCCTGCTTTTTGAACTCAAACGGATACCCCACTTTATATAGAGGTTCTCTCTATCAGATTTAGACAGCCGCCTCTGCATTTGCCTGCTCAACATCTGCCTCTCTCTTCGAAGATTTCTCATGCTGTTTGCGAAGCAAATGCATTGTAAGATTAGTTCATTTGGCATGATAGTAAAAGATGTTTAACAAAATATCCTGAATACTTGGAATGTTACCTTGAAGTGGGTGTAAGGGTTTGTCCATCTTCCACTGCCCGATCACCTTGGGAAAAGGTTTGCTTGAGATAGGACAGCCTCCTCAGCTCTACCTCCATGTAGATAAAATCTGATGAATCACCTTTGAATAGAAGGAAAAAGTAAGTTCTGTGAACCAATGAAACATTACAAGCGTCCCAGAGCTCAATGATCTCTCTTTGGAGCCTCTTAAATTCTGAAGGCCAGTGTGAAGGACTTTCTCCATCAGATTGCATTGGGTCCAAGCCAACATCTTTGAAACTCTTTGCAGATATGGGGATCTCCAATCCTGTCTCTGGAACCTGTTAAGCAAAGTAACTCATAATATCACGTCGCCAGCTAAATTTCTCAAATGGATCAGGCTTTTGGTACTCAAATAATACTGGAAACGAAAATTCTGATTTGGTGTATCCATCCCACTTAACAGTGTTAAACAAATCTAGAGCAATGGTAAAAAGTTCTCGATTAGTTTCAATAAATCATATTTAGCCATCAATGCTGGGCAAGAAAAAAATTAAATGGGAGGAAAATGAACAGACGAAGCTTACCTTATGGTCGACCAATTGATTTACGCTTCCAAGATCTTCTTTTTCCTTTCTCTCGGGAGATGAAGTACCATTGTCGTCACTTTCCGTGTCAATGGAGGTTTTGACATTCCGTACTTCATCAACAGAAGCATTTTCGTCAGAATTTCCAGAATCATTCCTGGACTGCCTCTCAGCATTGGCATCATAGTTGAGAGTGCAAACCTTCCTCTGAAAGCCGCCAGGTCTTCCCGCGAATTCTTTTTCAATCACAATCGTGGGCGTGCTCTCAATTATTTCTTCCTCGTTAAACCAATATGAAGATGAATTCATCATGAGGCTCGCTTTACAACTTCTACTTTTAGGCAACTTCAAGCTTCTAGAACTACATGCTTCTGACAGCTCCGGAGATGTTTTCCCTCGAGAGCTGACAACAAAATCTCGGTAAAAGTTGTTCGATTCGTTGTCTCCCTTTAACCCAGATGAACCCAAATGCACATTTTCTCTATTGTCAACTACAGTCAGTCCTGAGGTATCCGTATTTGCGCCAGGAGATGACGCATTAGAGTGAGTGTATGGATTTGGGCTTAAATCTGTCATGGTTGAGTGTGTAACTTTGTTAGTTGTCAAGTCTTCTGCCTCAATGCACCTAACTTCCTTCCAATGTTCCTCTAAATTTTCATCATCCTCGTCTTCAATGTGACTCTTCCTTAATTCACTCTCTATAGCATCCAAATCTGTAACTGACGGTTGTGGGGAAAGGTTTCTGCGGGGAAGGTTCTTTTCAAAGTCAGGAAGTTGGAACAAGTTCTCATCAGAACTAATACTATGTCCATCCGAATACTGAGATGCGCCAAAAGATCTGACACTCTCCATACAGTTAAGGCTTGATAAATTAGGTTTCCCCATCTGATTTTCAAAGTCCCATGAACTTCGCACACGTAATTTGGGATAGTGAGGATCCAAACTTTCCTGGAAAATGGGCAGTAACATTTACGTAAAAAAAGGCATATAAGTTAGTTTTAATTTTTAATGCTTTCGGTACGCAAATACACTTAACCAATTCTGTCGAAGACACATCATCCCCGGCCACTTGAAGCATATCCCTGATCTGAGATTGAGCAAGATCCCGTTGCATAGTTAGCTCTGCTATCTCTTTCTTTAACTGCATGTGTAGAGGCGGACAAGAAACAAAATTCATATATACAGTCGGGGGGGGGAAGCTGTGCCCATTGCCCATAAGTAGTAAAAACAATGTCATCGCTCCTCGTGCATTGCATAAAACTCATGCTTGGATTACACGTCAAATATTTAGTGAATATTTCTAATATAATAGAGAAAAGGGAGGTAGTTTTTCATTTTAACTTATATAATATAAGGTTATATATGTAAATCTAAAAAAGAAAACAAGAAAAAGGAGGGGGAGGGGGGGAAGATAATTCTAAATTACTGCACTCCGTGTTGTCTCTCCGCCTCTCTTATTTTATTCAACCTTATCTCCACTCCTATTCTCTTGAGCATTAACTACAGAGATGAGTTTGTGTGACTCTTTTTTTTTTTTCTCTCTCTCATAACTCACCCTTTTTCTCTACTTGGTGTGAGACTATCTCAAATGTTGACAACAACGAAATATCTCAGATGTAAGACTAACTCACCCTTTGCTCTTCCCCATTCCATGTGAAAATATATATATATATATGTATCCTGCACTAATAAGCGATACAATCTACCTTTTTGAGGAATAACACATATGTTATGCAACACTGTAGCTAATATATTTCATCAATTTATTCAAAACTTCAGAATTTAGTCTTGAATGTCAAAAATATAGGATAGATTCTAATACTGGAGCATCGAAAAGTAATGAATTCTGTGACTAAGATTTCAGTTATCACCTTTTCAATTTGGAGATCTTTTTCTCTTAATAACGCAGTAGATTCATATGTACGGCCGTCTAAGCCTGAATTTCTCAACTCACTTTCCAGTCTGGCCAATTCTTTTTGCAATTGCTTAACCAACGCTTTATCAGACACCAACACATTGACCCGTGCATTAGTCGACACTTCTTTGGCACAACTTGCAAATAAGAGGGTGTTTCTTGTTTGTTCAACATGGCTCCTAGCAGGGCTCATGGTGCAGATGATTGCAGTTCTAGCATTGCCTCCTAAGGAGGACTGCAGTATGCGGGTTAACTTTGAATCTCTGAAAGGAACATGTCCATTTCTCCCCTTGCTGCAATCGAGTCCATTATTTATGGATAAAGTTCAAAGATTCTCAATATTTCACGCATTAGTTATACGAGTCATTTAAGTTCTGTGACCCAAAAAGAATCCAGTAACTTATGGAAAGAAACTAGTCTCAGGCAGTCATCTGCTCGTATGTCCCAAAGTACTGAACTATTTAGCAACACTATGTTATGACTAAAAATGAATGCATAAGAATGTGGTTGGATGAAACATGATGGAGTGCTTGTGCTGTGGAGTATAGAGCTTGAAAGGAAAGAAAAGAAAAAACCGACTTTATAAATCTGGTGAATGTACAGTTCTGTAATTTGCTATTGCTTGTCAATAATTTCTAGTTTTTTACCAATTTGTGCCAAAGGGGTGAAAAAAATCATAAAGTTGACTGTTTAATCAGATAAACCCTGCGGCATTCATATTTGTGAAAGTAACTAGTCACGGTAAAAGTCAATAGAGAGCCGACGGGAAATGAACTTTATCCATCTCTTATGTGGTTCAGCAGAACTATATGTGGCAAGTTGTTACAAAGATCAGTAAAACTGAAATTATATGTGAGGAAGTGATAGAGTCACCACAAGCCATTATAAGCAGAACAGCAATCTCATCTGGGCTAGAGAGCCAAGTGCTAAAAAAATGAGTAATACTGAAACAATTTTCATAAGCCAACCTGAGTTTGCGGATAACAGTTCCAAGAGTGAGTAAACTACGATTTATGTGGCATCCCTCCTTCAACCTTGTTCCAGCTGATAATGTTTGGGATGCACGCTCACTCCCTGCAAGATCAATAAAATTCTGCAACGAAAAAATAATAGTCATTTGGATTTCTTATTGTTGTTGTTCAACATATTAAACCAATTATTGTTTTTTCCTTTGATCTATCAGTCATACCACAGAAGCCGCGAGAGAGCTTGACTTGTCATTTCCTAGAAACTCACGTGCAGAACTTTCAACTGTCTGAAAAACCACATCATTTAGGAAAATGTTAAGATGTTGTCCAAAAGAGTTAAAAAGTTCATTACGTTTAACAAAAATAGGAACAAGAATACCAGTCTGAGAATCTGATGAGATCTGGAGCTTGCTTGATTCAAGGACGTCTCCCCTATCTGCCTTTGAGCTACAAAATACAGTCAATTGTAAAGTCATTATGTAGTCAACTCTAGGACTCTAGCTCGAAATTTTTTTTTTAAAGAGGCAAAAAAGGGAAGAAAATCACAAACAAAGAAAATCCAGGTAACACGATTGAAGCAGGAATCAATCAGGCCTTCCTTTCTTTCACTTACTTTCACAGAAAGAAATAAGTTCTCTAAAATGGTTCCAGTCCCTCAAAGTTTCCTCGGTGAGTTTCTCAACAACAGTCCCTCTCTGTTAAGGGGACGAACTGTTAGTAAAAAGTACATCATGTACTAGACCCTTTGAGACAAGAAAAAAGGTAGTTACCTCTGGATCATCAAGTAGTCTGAGTGGAGTACTGTCTAAACTAAGAAGGTCCCTTACAGATTCATTATAGATCTCGATTGCAGAGAACTTTAAAACAAATTCTCGTTCCTCGTGCTGTAAGAATATAATTACTCCATCTAATCAACAAATGATTCTAAGAAAGACAAGTTAATGCAGCGATGATTACAGATTTGATTTACCTTTTCTATGTAGTTATAAATGTCTGCTACAGTGTACTCAGTTATACCACTCATAGTGTATGTCTTTCCGCTGCTTGTTTGTCCATATGCAAAAATGCTTGCTGACATACGAAGAAAATTTTAATATACGAGTCCACGAATGCTCTTGAGGGGAAAAGCCAGATAAAAGACACTCACAGTTGATGCCACTGACAACCGAAAGAGCAACTTCCTTAGCTGCATCTTCGTACACCTGCCTTGTGGAGCAATCGGTCCTAAATACTCTGTCTACAGCCAAAAGAAGGCAAGGCATATCAGATGAGGGAAACAAATTTTCATCTTAATCTTGCGTCTGATAAATAAAAGTCAGAAATTGTCCTTATAGAATGCTTCGCGGACAAATTTCCCGCCTTCTCAGAAATAAAAATCAGTGGACCACTTTCAGCTTCCTGTATAGATGCTACGACCAAATTTATAACATATTACAGAATGATTTTCTCCGAAATGAATGGTGATAAGATTTTAAGCCCTAAACTGACGGGCGACATTACTCTATCAGGCATAGAATTAGTATAGGGTTTGATCGACATCAAATATGGTTAATTCCCGCCTTATTCCCCCAGCTGATTCAGTGAAATCTTAACATTCATCTGAACAGTTAACCCCTTGTTTGATTGGAGAGGGGGGGGGGGGGGGGAGGCTCCTAATCTGAACAGTTAACCCCTTGTTTGATTGGAGAGGGGGGGGGGGGGAGGCTCCTAATTGAACAGTTAACCCCTTGTTTGATTGGAGAGGGGGGGGGGAGGCTCCTAGTTTGCAATCTGGGGGGATGACGGGAAAGTTTAATGAAATTTTTTTTTTTTTTAATTTAGGGAAATTAAAAGAAAAAATAAAAAAAAATTAAAATATCTTTTATCTTAGTTATTAATTTTATATTTTATAAAATTTTTATAAATATAATTGAAGAGAAATTTTAACATATTAATTAACACAGCTATATTATCATATTAAAAAAAAAGTAAACATGTTAATATTTTTAACTCAAATGTATTTTAATTTTATAAAATAAAATATGTTAAATTATATATTTGTTGAAATAATTATTTAATTAATTTTATTTATTTATAAATTTTTTTAAAATAATTATAATTATAAATAATTTTTTATATTTATTTAATTTGACGATGATAATATTAAATTTTTTAAAATAAACAAATAATTAACAGTATTGTCATTACTTTTAAAATATATAAAAATAAAATGATCTACATATTATTATTTTTCCTCCCTTTCTCTCCTCTCCTCCATTAAAATCTCTCCTCTCTCCTTCTCCCCTCTGAACCAAACAAGGCCTAAATATATATACAGTCCGAGGCTGCATTTTACGAAACGAAACTAACATATGAAAATGTAAGATAAGTATTTTCCTACCAAATGTATACGCCGTTGGGTACAGAGACCTGTCGGGAGCTGAAAGGTTGTTCCTGTATATGACCGTCGTGTCATTGATACATTCCCAATCCGACACATCATTTTTTGCACGCTCCTTATCATTCAGAGGCCGAATACGAACAGAAACAAAAATTCTCTCCTCTCCACCGGTCACTACCTCCTCCCCACCCATAGAGCCCATTTCCCACCTTTTCTCCGCTTATTAACTCCAGCTCCAGCGATTAAATTGAGATCACTTACCATAGGTCGCGAATTCAGAGTATCATTGGTCATCGCCTTTTCTCTTCAGCTGCCACAATGCTTCCTTCGACATTTCGAATTGTCTCATAAAGCATGGAACCCAGTGGCCTCTCAAACTTTCAGCTGCCAATCATGGGCTGTAGCAACAAATTAATCAGAGGTTGGCGCTCAATTCGGCCGTAGACAAGATAAAACAAATATAATCTACGCTATTTTAAATTCATAGATGCCAGAGGGAAAAAAAAAAGAAAAAGAAAAAGGTGATTGACTAACATCACAATATCCTAATAATTTTGACACCTAAATGCGGTGCTTTCTGTACTCTAGCGGAAAACTTGGAATTTCGTATTTTTCTGAGATGGTCCCCACCCCAAGGAACAGACTGTCAAATTCTTCTTCACATGGAATCTGGAAACTAGCTGATGAAAGAAATTTACCTATGGCTTCACCAGAAAACAAACATGGGGACAATGACTGGGGACTCGAGAGTCATATTTTTAAGGAACATTCTCGACTAACTTTATGTGCAAAGAAATGCAGGGAGAGAGTCTGAATTCTGAAAATGGTTTGTCAGAAAATTCAATGGATGTTTAAAATCTCCTAAGTTTAGCCTGATAAACAAAATCCACACAGAACTTAACGCGATATTCCACAAATAGGATATGTATCTGAAAGGAGAGGAGAGAAGAAGTTTAACAGAAATACACTAGAAATATATTCAAACCATTCCAACAACTTTTAGTCAAAATAGTAAAAGATGAGATCCAAAACAGATTCTGATAACAGAATAAATATCCTGACGGAAAATTTTCACCTTTAAAAATGAGGCTCCAATTAAAATTAGAGCTCTAGATAACGACTGAAATTCACGTTGTCAATACAAACCCTATTCCAAATTTTAATTTACTCTACATAATCAAACACAGCTGGACAACTATAACGATGTAGAACCCAGTGAATTTTGGCCCTAAATTTACTGCATTGCCATGGAGAAACGACGGAGACGATCAGAGTCAACGTCCGAAAAGAGAAATGGTAAGAAAAATACATGGAAAATTGAAACATTCTTTCACCTCGTGTAAATGCAATCTCAAATCCAAAACCAGATCATTGTGAGAAGAGCATCTGACCTTTAGAAACGAAAACAAATCGAAATTTCTGGAGCTGCGGCGGCAAATGAAGAGAAAAGAAGAAAAAAGAAAAATCAGAGCGAAAAATAAAAGAGAAAAGCAGAAATGCTCCTTCTCTCTTTCTTCCTCGCCTTTCTCTAGCTAACGCGTTGTGGATGGTTTCGGTCCCTCTGTGACTCGTGGATTTTGAAATATGTGAGGAGAGGTTACAGCGTCTCCTTCTTTGTTAGTTGCATTTCTTTCGTTGCTGCGTATATTTTTAGTCTTCGAAACAAAACTACCGCGCAAAGTGAGACGCTTCTAAAATTAATCACCCAAACTTCAAATGACCAATCTACCCACAATTTCATGCCTAATTTGCATGGAGTCTTAAATGAGCATCACATTTCTTCAGTATCTTACCTCCCACCTTTTTTCTGGTTTGGATGCCTAAAATAAATTAAAAAAAGAAATTAAAAAAAGATAATTAGTTATAATGTAACTTTATCATTTTATCCTACACGCCAACATCTTAGTCTAATCATTATATGTATATGTGTATTATAGGCATGTATATTGAGGAAAAAATTATATAAATTCTTTATATTTTTATTGTTAATTTTTTTAATCAAAATATGATAAGTATATAATTTTTTAATTAAAATATGATAATTATATAGCTTTGCATATAATCATATTATTTTCTTATTAAACCATATATTTATTATATTTTGATTGAGAAATTTAATAATAAAAAAACTGTATTTAGATTTAATTTATATGTTTATATATGTGTATTTTTGTATATATACACAGAAGTGTGTGTGTATTTGAGAGAGTGTGTGTATATCTAGTATAATATTTTTAATATAAAAGGATGCAATAGTTATTGTATTTAGAATCTCTTCCAAAATCTTTTAATTTAAATGATTTAAAAATATTAAAAGACTAGGAAAATTAATTAAGATTCCTTAATTTAAGTCTACCCGTAGATCATAAGTCATAACCTGCATTTTACAAGACAATGCGGTGCTAGGATATCAAAAGCTAGTTGGTACTATTACAATTTTAACTTGGAGTGAACTAAATGAGATATGAGTTAATAGAATGAGGTAAACTATAATATCAAAGTCAATAATCTATTAATTAAGTTTATTGTTAATATTTGGAAAGAAATATTATTAAGTATTTTAATAATCAAAAAAGTAAATTAAAATAAATAATTTGAGAAGGAAGAAATTAAAATAAATTTATATGTCGAAAAATTAAAATAGGTCTTGCTTCTAATATATATATGTATATGTGCGCGCGCGCGCTTGACATAATTCATATTGAATAATTTTCTTTTAAGAACGAGTGAGTAGAGAGGCTTTTGGACCACCAATGGGGAAGCTTTGAACAATGGGTTCCTCCCAGAGGTGAGACAAGGAAAAAGCTGTATAGGGGACCTTTTGACCAAGAGAAGCAATGTAAAAGGGCATGTGCATGTGAAGGAGAGATAGCTGGGGAATTGAAGCTCAACCACAATCGTCCTTTCATCGCCCATGCATGTGTCTATGGAATTCATTCACAAAATTGCCATATATATTCATTTGGATTTTTATGTACTATAATAAATTCATGCCTCCATGTGCATGTGCCACTAACACCCTTTTTTTCTCCTTATTTTTTGTTTATTCAATTAATTCTACAGCCGACAGGGGATTTTATAAAATAAAAAATATGTTAGGAGTCATGTTACTTCTGTTTAGTTCTCTCTCCTTTTGTCTTTCATTTAAATATTTTAACGTAAGTTATGATTTGAAATCTCATAATGCACAATGGGAACCCAGTATGTTTCCTAAGAAGTCACAGAATTGTCAACAGAGACTCTTAACAAAAGATATCACATAAGCTCCATGATTGAAATCCAACTAGATAGTCTCAACATCGGCAATCATTGCTTGTATCTGTGTTATGGGAGTCATATCGAAGGTGCTATAACCATTCACTAATTGGAGGCTACATTATTTTAGGAGGGAGGAAGGTTGGAAATCAATTATTGAAGCAAATTGAAATTTAACTTTATTAAATTCATAATAACTTTAAAGACCGCGATTGATGTTATATATATATATATGTAAAGTGTTAATACAAAGTTAATTAGCCAACAAGGGCATATGACATGTTCAAATGAGTCCCAGACATTCCTTAGAACTGATGCATGACGAAAGGGGCATATTGGTCTTGTCTGATCCCAGCAATCCCACAGTCATGTGTTAATGCACTGAATTTTAAGTTCATCATAGACTATAGATTATGGATAATAATGATCATCATTATTCTTGTGTTCTTTTTTAGAGTTATAAATTGTGTTGGGCAATGAAAAGCGTAATATAATTAAGATTATTTTGTTCTTCAAAGGATCCAGCTGGCATCACAGCAACTGTGTTTTACTTTAATTACAAAGTGCTTTTACAGGTATCGATATATAGTTGAGAGATTTAAAAACATAATGCTTACGTCGAAGTTAGGTTAAACTTAAAAATTATTTAATATGTAGAAGAAGAAAAGATTTTATCTTTGTTTAAATTAAATTGATAAATGAAAAGAAGGGGAAGAAATAGCTAGATGGATGTCATTTCGTATAAAATGAAAAATAATTTGCTAATTATTGAAGCTTATGAATCCTATTTGTAGATTGCTAGTAAAGATTAAGATTGAAGATCATTTTCTGACTTACGCTTGTGTCTTAACTATGCCCCAACTGCTAATTTATTAGTGACTTTCAATATAATTAGCAGGTCTCATGCTGATTTGCTGTCTTGTCTGCTGCATGATTGTTTTCTTTTTAAGTCTATAATTAAGCCTTGTCAGTTGTTACTTCAGACTCTATCTAAACTTTCCTTCTATTGCGAAAATGCTACTTTTGACCTAAAATCCATTGACGAATTACTCCGGCGCGCAAAGTGGCTTTCTCTTGTTTGTCGACCTTCTTTTATAAATTTAAATTGTTTAATTTTATTAAGAGTAATATTTTGAAAAGCAAAAATTATAATGATTTTACTTGAATGATTAATTAGTTACTTTAAATTGTTTACTCAATAACACATGAATTTCACATTAGAAAAATAAATAAAAAGAGGATAACATAATAAATAAATTAGAATATTAATCCACATTTAGTAAAGGAATTTCTTAATTTTTGAAAGAAGAAAATGGAGTAAAGTGGGGGAAATAAATAGAGAGAAAGGGTAGATGTTTGGTATTAGTTAAGGTGGATTAGTTGGGTGGGTGGCATGGTCAATGAACCTTGTCCTGTTGATAGCACACCGACAAACAAATCCGAATGCCTGGAGTTGTTAAATGCCCTCATTAACAGCGATTTATAGCCTAATTGCTTATCATTAAAATACCCTCTCCTCCTCTCCCATTTTTTAATACATTTTGACTCTGTCTTTATTTGCGCATGTGTGTGGGTGTGTGTGTGTATATATATTTCTTTACATTGCGGTATGTACGTTCGGCTGCTTGCGTGTTTGAAATATCCACGTGTCATTTTTAATATATATAAAGATTGAATTATATCCTCATTTTTTATTAATATATATATTTATTTATTTATTTAAAATTAAAAGATGCATTATACTTATTTTTTAAAAAAAAAGTTATAGTTATATTTGTTTTGATAAAAATGCCTTATATTTTATAAAAAATTTAAATATATATCTAACCAATATAAAATAATAAATTTTATAAATTTAGTAAATTGTAAAATCATTTTATAAAAAATAAATTATTAAGAACAAACATATTCACAAAATAATTTTTTAAATTTAACTAATTTATAGATAAGGATTTAATTTCAATTACAAAATTTGTATTAAGTATGTATTAATAGAATAAGTATTAAAGTTTTAGAATCAACTAAATTTATGTTTCTCAATTAAAAATAAATAACATTAGAATAAAAGTTTAAAAAATATTTTTTTAATGAGTTATATATTTAATAAAAAAATTAATATTATTTTTTAGAACATTTTAATTATATTTTAATTTTAAGAAAGTATGTATATATTTTTAAAATAGATGGAATCATTGTTTAATTTGGACAGGAAAAGAAAGAAAAAATTTTTTATTGGAATTTTTTTTGGCTTCCTTCCGATTATACTATTTGAACAATTTTTTTGTTTTTTTTTCCCCTTTTGAGATTGCTCCAGCAACAACGATAATAGTAGTGGAGGAGTTTCTGATTCAAATGGGCTATAATTTCAATTTAGGGTGTGTTTGGTAACTAATTTACTATATAATCTATAATGTAATATTTTTATAATATTTATTATATTTTATAATTATTATTTAATAACATTTATCATTTATTATCTCATCTATTTATTTTTTAAAAAAATAGAAATAAAAATATCATTTTTACACCTATTTATTTATTTTTTCTTCACGTATTAACATTACATCAAATTAGTCCGAGAAGTAGTTTCAAATGGTGCCTTGGGCTAATACTTTGGATGTCTTACTACGCTCATCTGGAGCTGGCAAATGGCTCTTCCAATGTCTGACTTAAAAGGCTACGAAAAAAACGCCCAAACAAATCCCCATGAATATCTGCTTCTTGGTTGTCAGCTATTGCTAATGCTGATGATGTACAGCTACTACGTGATCTGAAGAGAAAAGATGAGTTCATGTGAATGTGATATAACAGCAATTATATTACAGAACATAGCAAATTACGTAGAAGACCATAGTGATCGACCTTTGAGTATACGCAATGAAATAGGATAACAACATTAAATTTGTGCTAGGAAACATCATAGAAATTTCTCAATATTTTGAAAATGGTGCTGTCTGTAGGGCCTACCATTTTATGGAAGTAACCTGGTCACTGAACAGTCGCTAAACTACACCAATACGACCACCATTGTTCCAAATATCGAAGCTCAATCAAACCACTAGGCCTATCTTTTCAAACACAATTAAAATCTAGGAGCCAAATTAGGATGGTGCAACATCCTATTTTGTTTCCCAGACTAAAAGAACCTGCCAGGAAAGTTCAGAGATAGTACCAAATTCCTGCTTTATATAAGCAATCAGATTCATTGCAAAGTACAAGCATCAAAAGCTTAAGCTGGGCTGAGTGCAAGTGGTTAGAAGAGTGAAACATGGAGATTGAGGAAGTCGGTAACTGTGAAGCACTTCCCCTGCTGTCACTGAATCATATTTCTCTGTTGTGCAGATCAGTTTGCGAGTCTGTGAGGTTTTATGAGGACGCTCTAGGCTTCGGTCTCATCAAGCGCCCTTCTTCTTTCAAGTTCAATGGAGCCTGGTTACCTCTCCTTCTCTTCATCTAAAATTTTCCATGCTTTTCTTAGGCAGATTTATACCCATTACTTTGTAATTTATGCGCAGGTTGTACAATTATGGTATTGGAATACACTTAATCGAGAATCCAGACATTGATGAATTTGATAGCTACATGAATGAATTACGACCCATTAATCCTAAGGATAATCATATCTCTTTCCAGGTAAGTTTTTTAATTTAATAGCAGCGACATTCGAGATTTATAAATTTATATGCTGACTTGAAAGTCTTGTAATTTGGTTACAAGCAGTGCAGGGACGTTGGGGTTGTGAAGAGGAGGCTGGAAGAAATGGGGATGAGGTATGTGACAGCTGAGGTGGATGATGAAGGAATCAAGGTAGAGCAGGTGTTCTTCCATGACCCAGACGGGTACATGATAGAGCTCTGCAATTGCGACAACATTCCAATTCTTCCTATCTCTTCCTGCTCTTTCAAGCCTCGTGGCCAAAGTTTTAAGAAGGCTCCAACCAAGTGTGGGTTTATGGAGAATGTAATGATGGAGAGCTTGAGCATGGACATGATGAACTTCTCGTTTTAACACTTTTCAAGTCCTAAAACTACACATCCTTTTGTCCATTGGAGATGCTTCCTTCATCAAAACAGCCAAAAGGATAAAAAGATTTATCTACAAGTCTCTCCGTGGTCTGTAACCTGTAGCTTAAGTAATTTTTGTTTTGCAAAGGATAGTCAGACAAAAGTTGCCATAAAATAATTTCTGTTGTAAACATTGTATTCTGTTTATTATTTGGAGAAACTTAATTTTATTTTTTTTTCAAATTAAGTAAATAGTAATATATATATATATATATATAAGTAAATTGTAATATATACATAATTGCCTGAATTTTAAAACATAAGAAACACTCTTCTAGACTATAATTTCAATTAAAATTAATAATAATAGACCATCTAATTTTGACTATGATGATAATATTCTATTTAAATTTGTTATGAGGCCTCATAACCATAAAAACTTTAATTGATTTAACTCACCTTTAAAGGATTCAAAAAAGTTAGCGGTTGTAATTTATTGAGTTATATATAAATAACTTATATAACAAATTGTTCAAGCTGTTATAATAATTTCAACATGACAAGTTATTCTAAAAAGATAGTTTTCTAACTCTATTAAGTAATTTGATTTTATCAATATTATTAGCACATCTATAAATAAATTTTTTTAATACTGTCCCTCATTTTATCTAGCTATTATACTTCCCTCTGAAGACTCCAATCTTTATGTTCTGATAAAAGGATTATTATCTTTATCTCTCAATCTCTTAATTTCTTATTTATTTAAATCATGATTTTTGAATTGAAACATGACTCAATGTTAGAGATTTAATCTTCTTTTTTTTATTTTAGTCCAAAATCTAAAAACTTTTTATTATATTTAAAGTTTATGTGTTAATTTTATAATTAAATCTTAATTAAAAAATTATAATTTCCTTCATTATCTTTTCCTAGCAATTTGTCTTTCTTCCTTCTCACATTTGGTGATGAAATTAGAACCTAATACCCACCAAAATAGAAAGTGTAATAAATGTAGACATTGTTTCAACTTCAATTAGGAGAGGATAAAAAAGACACTAAGAAAGTTGAATCTAACTCAACCTCAGGATGTGTGGTTGAGCTTAAAATAGATAGGTAAAAAATAATAATTCATAAAAGTAGCTATCCTATTTATCCATATTGGATGTCACACTTATAATGTGATCGTATGACACTAAGAAAAGAAATTTTTTATTTTTGAAAATAAAAACCAAATAATGTAAAGTTATCATGAAAATTTTAATTTTAAAAATCAAAACTTAAAAAAAAATATTTTTGAAGTAAGAATTGTTTGCAAACCAAAAATAAGTTTAAAAGTTAATTTGTGTAAGAAAAATGTTAGACACTCCATGGTACTCATTTATAGAAACAATTACTCCAAGTTAATTATATAAAACTAATATGGTTTTAATTTTATTTTTACTTTCCTAACAATCACATACAAAAATAAAAACAAAGAAGAAAAGAAACTAAAAAAATAAATTAAAATATTATTTACAATGATAGACTTGATTTAAAATGAAAGTATATGGCTTACGTACTCTATAAAAGAAATCAAAGTTCATGTAATCTAACTAAAAAAATTATATTTGTTGGTTGATATTTTTTAATTATTTAATTTTTTTTAGGTGAAAAGATAAAGAAAACAAAAATTCCTTTTATCTTTCGTAAACAAAACGATTTTGAAGTTAGTTAATGTGTTGTAATTTGTAAAAGTCAATTTAATTTTACTTTTTTGCTATTTTTATTTTTATTTTTCTATTTGTTATTTTTATAAATAAAATTTTTATTTGAGTTAAAAAAGGAATTTTGATTTGTATTTGATGTATTTTTTATTTTTTTGTTGTAATTTTATCAAAATAGAATTTGTAAAAAAATTTTGAATGAAAAGGAAGCTCAATTAACCTTTGACCTTTTGAATTCTTCTTGAAATGAAACTCTTCAAAAAGCAAAAGAGATTTATTTATTTTATATTATTTCTTTTCAAAAAAAAAAACCTAGCTTTTAGATTTAGAAAACTCTTTAAAAAATTTAACTAATTAAAGCAACTTTTAAACTTTGAAATATTTTTTCAATTTTTGGTTTTTTTAAAGAACAACTTTTAAGAAAAGATTTAATGTTCATTTAAATTCCAAATAAACTAACTTTTATTTTCATATTTTCACTTCTTTTGACTTTTAAGAAAAGGTGGCTTATTAAAATCCAACTTGATTTTCTAATAATTTTTTTTAATTTTCAAAAGAGAATTTAGGGAAATATTCTTATAAAAAAGAAATTCATTTGATTTTTTTCTTGGTTAAGAACATAAATTTTGAACTTTTTGAATATTTTATTTTATTTATTTTATATTTGTTGTTATTATATTTTTTAATTTAATTTTTAAAGAACCTCATTTGATTTTCTAAAAATTTATTTTTTGTTTTGAACTCTTTTTTTAAAAGAAATATATTTATCTTTCTAAAAACTATGTACACTTTTTTTATTTTTTTTATATTTGCTTTTTTTTCTTAAATTTTTTTTTGAAAATAAAATTAATATGAAATATGCCTTTAGAATCCAAAATTTATTAAAGAGTGATTACAAGACTAAATAAGCATTTATAAAGATTTATTATCACACACGATCTTTCAGTTGACCCCTATATATTTGAAAGGACAAAAAATCTTACACAATGACTCTAAAAAAATTAATATATATAAGTAATAATATTTACACGTATACAGTAACTTGTGATCATGTGCGTATGTGCATAATCAAATAACATATTATTTTAAGAACATATCACAATATCTCATAAATGTCTTAAACAAGATAAAATACTAGCAGAGCTATCTCTTTAATCCTCTCTTTAGTCATTGTTTAACTTCTAGCAAACCTCCTTAATCCTCTCACTCTTTCCAAGTGGGGCTTAAATGCAAAAATAGTAAAAGAGGGAGGTTAAATTTTAAACATGGTCAAACATAAAGTGCCTCAAGTCACAAATAGAATCTTACCATAAAAGAGAAATCAAATCAAAATATGTTTTAAAGCACACCTTAGGCTAAACAAAAGACGAATTATCACTCATTAAGGCTTTTCATTTTTCAAATAGAATACCTCTTGCATTATATTCCACAAACTCAAGCATAGTTCAAGGATGTAGACAAAGATCAACAATCATCAATCAAAATGCTTAAATGAAATTACAAACTTAGGTCAAACGACAATCATTAGCTATAAACTTTCACGGTCAACATTAGGTGCAAAACTTGATCCTAAGTGGCAGCTCATTATAATATATTGCTCCTAATGACAATACAAATCGAGATTACAACAAATGCTTCCTTTTATAAAAGAAACATAGAGAGCTAAAAACCTAATTCCTATTCTATGCATTAATTCCCAAACCCACATAAGTTTGTATCATCTAAGTAAGGAAGGGAAACACTAAAACATATATTCTTTTACACACATATAGTTGTAGTATCTTGATTATGAGTTAAGCACACATTTGAAATCCTTAACACTATATAAGGGAAGATAGAGAAGTTATACACAAATTTTTATTAATGAAACAAGACTATACCACATAGATAGTGGCTTTGAACATTTTTTCTTTTTTGGTCAATTTGCAAGGACTAACTTGATCCATAAGTAAAATCTAATTTGTATAGTAGCATAAGCACTAGTCTTGTCCCACTAAGACCAATGATTAAAGGTACAGTGAGTCATGATCTTCTACTTTTCATATTCCATGATCTATCATAAGTAATATATCCAGAACTTCATTCTAATATATTCTCATGATCTATTCATTTTTTTGGACCTAAAAATATATTGGCAGATCTTAAACATAAAGTAAAAGCCAAGAACCAAATGAATTTACAATAAGAAGAGAACATGATCAATAGCACAATAGTATAATAACATAGTAGCAGAAGTATTCTACAATCAACAAGACCAAACCATACTTATTCATAGAAGAATTATGTCATAGCTCAAATATAAGAAACAAACTTAAGCAAACCCAATGATTGACAACCTAATATAGATGCTGTATTAACAATAATACAAGGTAACAGGTTAATATGCATAATAGAACTTCATAATGCCTTTCCCATAGATTCAATCAGAACAATTAAGAAGATGACACGATAGGTTTTCATCCATCATATTTACTCGTAATACCCCTAATCAATACAAATAGATTATATTTTTTTCAAAAAATTAGAAGAGTATCAAAGACAAAGGATGAAGTTACCTTGCCTTAATTATACTCAAAGTCCTGTCAATTTCTTTCTTATCCTCTTCATCTATCATTTTAGGTCCTTTTTTTTTTGAAAATTTATCTCTCTTTGAACTTCTTCTTTACTTTTTCGGCTTTTCTTCCCCTTTTCTCCACCATTGTTCTCCTAAAAACCAATAGGCCTCTTCTTGATTTCTTCTTTTGCCAAACCCAAAAGCTCTATACTTCCTTACACTAGCCAAATTTTCAACTTTCTCTCCCCAAAACTAAAAAACTTACCCTTGGCCTCTGTTCTCCATCTGTTGTTTTAAAGGAGATTTAAAAGTCATCTTTCCTCACTTTTTGTCATGTTGGCTAAACACATTGAGAGAAAGAGAGAGGAACCACCTTCCCCATAAGGATCGACAAACCCCCCTCTTTGGTTCAAATGGTTTGCTGCCATGTGAATGAGAGAGGCTTCATGAGACTAAAAGAGCCCAAGGTTCTTTTTCTTTGTTTTTCCAACTTTTTTTCTTTTTTTGGATTTATTTTTTTTGTTTTTATTAGTTCTTTTTTGTTATTTTTCCTTTTGATCTTTTTCTTCAAAACTTTTTCTCTTCTTTTTTTTTTTCTTGGCATTGGGTTATTTGGATTTAGGTTATTATTTGGGCTTTTGTGATTTGGGTTGAAAGAAATAGGTCTTTTTTTTTAGCTCTTTTTTTTTTTTTTTAAGTTTTCCTTCTTCTTTTTTTTTCTTTTTCTTTTTTTTCTAATTCTCTTCCTTTTTCTTCTTCCTTCTTTTATTTTTTTATTAGTTTTATTATCTTTTCTTTTCATTCTATTTTCTCTTCTTCTTAAAATCACTTGTTTTTTTTTCTATTTTATATTTGTTTGTTTGTTTTTTATTTTAAAATTTTTCTAAAATATTTTCATTCCTTATTCTATTTTTATTATTTTTATTTAAAATTTCTTATAATATTTTCCTTTTTATTATATTTTATATTTTTATTTAAATTTTCTTATAATTCTTGCATTTTTTCCATTTTATTATTTTTAGTTATAGTTCAAAAATTAAATATGACTCAGACTAAATTAAAATTAATCAATGACTCCTCTTTTTATATTTTTTTTATTTGTTTTGCTAATTTAATTTTATTATTGTTTTTAGAAAATGTTCAAACAAAATATTGATGTTCATAATTGCCCCTCTTTATTTATTTCTTAGATAAAAAAAATGAAAATACAATTTGTGATATTCTTACCTAAGAAACAAATAATGATAAGAACATGTACTTTGTTTAAGATGACTTACTTACTCATCACACAATTGGACAACTAGACTCAAAAAACTCAACTAAACTGAGTTAGATTCAATGAACTCCTTAATACAACAAGATTATAAATAGATTGAATTAGATTTAATATAAAGAGGAAGTAACCTGAATAATACATTATTGATAGGTTGACATTTTTTACTTATTCCTTAAGTAAAGAAATTGAAAATGTAATTTTTGATCTTCTTAAATTAAAAATAAGTAAAGATGGAAATACATATTTTGTTTGGAGAATTATAAGTTAAGGAAATAAGAAATCACAATAAGCAAACTTACCTAAAAATGTAATAACCTGATGAAAAGTAAAAGTGCTTAGAATTACTTGTCGTTATAAGGATTTTGAGTGGTTGCCTAGTCTATGTTGAACTTGAAGGAAGGATACCTGCTATGTGTAGAGTTTTAAAAGATATTTGTTTTATATAAGACTTTGAAAAGTGCCGGTTCTATGTAGTGTTTTAAGGGTATTTGGTCTATGTAAGGCTTGAAGAGTACATATTCTATACAAGGCTTTAAAAAAGTGTTTAGTCTGTGTAGGGCTTGAAATGTACCTATTCTATGCAGGATTTGAAAAATATCTATTTTGTGAAAAGCTTAAAGATCATTTGCTCTATGTAGAGCTTTAAAGAGTGGTTGGTTAATGTAAGACTTAAAGAGTGCCTAATCTATGCAGGATTTTGAAAGATGCTTAATTTATATTAGGCTTTAAAGACTGCCTAGTCTATATAGAGTTTTGAATGATACCTAGTTTATACAAGGCTTTGAAGGAAGCCTATTCTATACAAGACTTGAAATGATGCCTATTCTATGTAAGGCTTGAAGGGTTTAGGGTGGAAAATATGAAGTATGTGAGATGTTTCATTCTATGAAATGCAAATTTTTATGTTTTCCTTGCACCAATATAAACTTAAGGTCACATAATTTATGCACATGAGGGATGCATGAAGCATATAACATGCTTTATTTTGTGAAATGTAAATTCTTGTTTTTACTTGCCCTAGTGTGGATTGGATTCTATGTAATATATGCATATGTGAGATGTGTGAAGCATGTGGTGTTTTTATTTCATGAAATGCAAATCTTGGCTTTTTACTTGCCTTAATATGAACTTGATTTTATGTAATGTATGCATATGAGAGGTTTGTGAAGCATGTGATGCTTTTATTTCAAGAAATGTAAATTTTTTCTTTTTACTTACCTTAATGTGAACCTAGTTTATATATAATGTATGCACATGTGAGATGTGTGAAACCTATGAGATGTAATTTTTTTTTCCATTCTTGAATTTGGAAGTTTTGTTCCTTATTTGTAATGTATACATGATAGATGCAAGCAAAATTACCTTCAAAAGGAGAGAAAAAGATGGGGATATCATCTCTAAATATCCTTACACTAATTTTCAATTTTAGTCTTTTATTATTTTTTGAAATTAATTTGCCTTTAATAGGAAAAACATGTTTTGTCTATTTACAAGTTTAATGTAGGCATGTGATGCATGAAAAATCTCAAAATTTATAAAATATAAGACTTTTATCATTTGTGTTTAGAAAAAAATTTTCACGTTGGCTTCTCACTTGCCCTAATGAAAAAAGTTAGGCTTTTGGTAACCTCCCCAAATTTTCTTTTTGTCACTTGGATTAAAGATTTTATTAATGGCTTTGGTCAACTGAAAATACTCTTGAAGGAGTATCCATAATTCAAAAGATACAAGATTCTTGCTTTAACTTATTTTCGAATTAGTTTTTCTCAAGGTGATTTGTTTGCCCTCAATTTAAGATTATTAACTTGATGTGATAGTCTTCTCTTATCAATTCTTTATTGTTAATGTTTAAAAGGTCAATAAGTAAAACTCACTTTACTTTATTTAACAATGTCAATAAAGTCATGTATTAAAGGATACAAATTCATGAGCTTGGAAAGGAAAAAGACTTTAAAATTTAAGGAGTACAAAGAATGGTAAAGCATGTGGCGATGTAAGATAATTGGGAGTAAGGAAGTGGAATAGACAAAGACTAGATATAATGTGAAAAAATCAAAAAATGCCCTAATTCTAAACTTGAAATATTCTTTTTTTATACAATAAAATAATGAAATGCCAAGAAAATAAATATGATGGAATAGGGAAAAGTCCATTTCCAAATTTGAACTCCCTCTGAAATGAACAATTGATGTAAGTAAAAGATATTTTTTTAAATCAAGCTTTTTACTATAATTTTAATTATTTTAATTTTAAAATCATTTTTTACAAGAAAATTTGCCCCAACTATTTTTCAACAAGTCAAACCTTAACAAAGACTTTTGATGCTTATAATGTGGCTATAGTAAATGGGTTTATGAAATAAAAAGATATTAGACTCAAAAGCTAACATGCCTCTGTTGTCTATTTCTTCAACAAGATTTTATACCTAAAATTCATATAACAAGAGAGGATGTCTTAAATTGTAATGTAGTATAATGAGTAAAATTGTGGTTTAATAATGAAAAATGTAAAGGCCCAAAAATTCACATTGGTTTGTAATGAGAATTTTGCCTCAGTAGTCATGTAATTTTGGCAAGACTTATTGTCCCATGGCATTTAGCTCACACTTTCCTTTTTAGAGTACTTTTTTTTTTTTTTGGTTCAGCATAATTCTCTTTTAGAAGATTTCTCTTTTGACTTGTATTCAACATGAATCTCCTCTTTGAGAATTTTACTCTTTGATTGTATGATAAAATGAAACTCTCTTTTGGAAGCTTTTACTTTTTTAAATTTTATTTTATAAGAGCATCCTCTTTAAGTAATTTTTTCTTCTCTGAATTTTCTTTTTTTTCCTTTAATGATGTTTCTTAGACATTTGTTTGTTTGTTTGTTTGTTTTGTTCATTTGTATCTTTAAAGGAATTTACTATAATGCAAATATCACTTTCTTTATATGAAATTCTCATTACTCTTCGAGTTTGATCCATGTCAGGGTATTTACAAAATTTTAAAGGTTTAAAGTGGCTAGCAATGGTTAAGTGGTGTTTGAACAATTGAAAAAACTTGACCCTTTCTTGATATTTGAATTATCAGCATAAAAATATATTAAAAACTACACATCCCAAATGTTCAATGATTATGAGTAAAAGAAATAAATATTACTCCTAACTTAATTGAGCTAATTAGAGGTAACTCTTTTGTATTAGGGAACACAAAGAGTGCCTCATATCTTGGGATAACTCGCTTATGAGACATGCATTTATATCTTTAATTTGATTTTTTTTAAATCGAGGTTTATTATTAGCTTCAGATTTTACCTTTTTTCACATTAGTCGAATTTTTTTATAAGGAGTACTAGATATTATTTTTTAGATTTTTATTTTTTTTTAAGAAAGATATATATTGAAAGAAATTGTGTCAACGTAATTGATAAAATGGAAGGATGCACAAAGGATATAATGGAAATATGATCATTATATTAATAAAGTTAAATAAAATAAAGTCTAATGACAGAATCAATTTCTGCTAGCCTTGGACTTTAGCTAGACATAAGAGTATCAACCAAACAAACATTAATTAATTATGATATAACAAGCAATCTCTTTAAGAGTTCAATCCTTATGAAATCCCTTTGAGATTTTTTTCTTGTATCCTTTTGCACATTATTCTTGAAGAAGTTGTAACTTTCTATTGAATGCACCATTGCCTTAGGATTAAGCTCACAACTTTGATTTGGTCAATACTATTTTGGGAATAAAGGTTAAAGGCTGGTGAAGGAAGTATTATAGTCTTGTTAAAGATAGTCATGTAAAAGTTAGACAAATGACAAGTGTCTTAATTGAGGTGATTTGTGGTTCTTATGATGATAAAATTTGATAAGTGTCTATGAATTTTGAGATTGATGATTTAAGTTTTTTTGGATTGGAGAGTATGGCGATGGGTAAGCAAAGGCTGAAAGATATGATAGTATGAAAAATTAGGAGATGATAAGCAACATTATTAAAATCTTTGACAGCTTTTTTTTTACCTAATCAATTAGCACACCTTTATCTTTTTCCCTTAAACCTTAGTCTTTCATTTTAGCCATTCATGAACATAGGTTTTTTACTCAAATTTTGGTTTAAGTTGATTTTTCAATTGCAAAAAACTAAGAATCTTATATTTTTCAAATTTTAAAATTTTTAACATCAAATGCATTACGACTAAACATGAATGCAATTAAGTTATTTGATCTATGAATTTGTGGGTATATTCATTTTGACAAAAAAAAAATCCTTTAAGACAATAGATCTTTATTTCCTTTAGAGAATTAGCTATCTCACAAGGTAGACCAGAATTAACAACAAACTCAAGAATAAAATTAAATCTTTTTCACTCGATATTGCATTAATGATAAAAATTTTAAATTATTTGATCTTTATTTTCTTCAGATATTTATTGCACATAAGGATAAACAAAGTTGACAAATCATCTTATAAAAATATGTTAAATTCTAAATTGATGATATCTATGGAAAAGTCTAACAAATTTGCATTTCCTTTGTTTATTTAAAAGGTAATCCTTAGATCTTTCTTTTTCCTCTAGGATCTTATTTTTTCACAACAAGGAATGAAGTTAACGAAATTGACTTGTAAAAAATTTCAATTCTTTTATGAATAACTCAAATTAAGCTCTTAACAAACTCGATTCTTATAGTTAACTTAATCATTGTTTATTTTAAAATTAGGCTCGTGGCATTATGTCAAAACTTACTATCCTTGTGAATATTATTTAAGATTGTCTTTTTTTATTAATCAGTAGATTATTAGCATTAGTTGATATTTTTCACATTCTTTTAGAAGCCTATTGATCTATAAAGGGTTATAGCTTATCAATCAAGAAGGAATAGTCCCTATACAATTTATGTTTAAAACTTTGGCTTTGATAATATTTGATAACAATAGGCCAATCTAATGATCCACTAATTTATTAGGTGTAGACATGATTATTCTAATATGTATCGTCAGCACATCATTAGGAATGATATTTTGACATGGGGAAAGCTTTGTACTTTTCCTTATGGTGCTTATTGCTCGATAAGAGAAAAAATAGTTGATAATCAATTTGAAGGAATTATGTATTTTTACACAATTAATGCTATAGGAAAAATGCTATTTTGAACCTCTTATTAAGACATGGTATTCATTTAATGGTATATTAACAAATGCATAATTTTAATGGTTAAGATTATAAATGTTACATTATTAGGCCATATCAAATGTCACAGAAATACTCCTTTTCCTTAGAAAGCTTATTGCCCCACAGAGAAAAAGAGGTTAATTCCTAAAAGAGAAAGAAATGCTTACACCGTCAACGTCAAAATAACTTGTGTAACCTAATAATAATGCATTAGTTATTATTTTTATTTTTATTTATATATGTTTATGAGAAAAATGCATGCTAAAAGATTTCCCTTTCAAAGGATCTTGATGTGCATGATCATGGTTTTTTCAGGGTTAGAAACCCACTAGACAAAGATCAATTAACAAATGCATACTTTTTATCATGATTAATGTATATTTAACTATGCAATGACATCTCATTAACCACTTTAAATAGTAATAGCGTGTCATATTCTTTATAGGCTTTATTAAATGTATGACATGAATGTGATCAGAAATCAAATTAAAAAAATGCTCTCTTTTGTCATAATATGGGTAAATCTTAAGGTGATGTCATTGATTTATAAAACCTTAACTCTAACTACTTGGAAAGAACAATAGCCTAATTATTAGTACAGAGGTTTCGGGGTAGGTCTATAATAGCTAAAATCATTAGTCCCTAGATTACCCTCACCATAAGGTAAGGATTTTGCTATGTAAATTTGACCATAAGAGAAAAAAGATCCTACACAAGTTAAATATATATAACAAGGTACAATTTAAGTGAGGTTATCATGATAACCTTAGGAAGTACAAAGCTTCACAACAAATTAATATAAACCTTTACTGATCTAAGGTACACTCTGACCTATGTATAAGACCCATAATGTGTATGAGATAATTGTGTATTAGTGATGTATGTGAAAAAAACATTCATACCTTTGATCTTATAGACTATCCCACCTTTATCTGCTAAATAGATTGACAGAACAAAAAGAGTAAAACATATATACATATACAAATAAAACAAAAAGAATAAAGTTTGTACAGATATAGTCATTTGTTCTACAGTTTTATTCAACATGTTATCTAACCTAATATATATTATGTACACAATCAATGAAATAAAATAAATGAAATAAGCAAACATGAAAAACATGTTCCCTGTACTAATCATGTGAAGAAAACAACATATATAAAAGGGACTCAAAATAAAAATAAAGCCATAATATTTTGTACAACTAACATAAAATTAGGTTTAACTTTCAAACATATCCTTATTGGAGTCATTATACTATCACACACATGATATGATTGCATAGCACTAGAAAAAAAATTTTGATTTTTGAAAACAAAAATCAAATGATGTAAAATTGTCACTAAAATTTTAATTTTAAAAAGACACGACTTTTGGGGGGAAAACCCCTTTTTGAAAGGAGAATAGTTTGTGAACCAAAAACAAGTTCGGGAGTTAGTTGTGTATAGGGAAAGTGATAGCCACCCCATAACACCCGTTTTTAGAAATAGTTATCTTAAATTAATTGTGCAAAATTAATATAACTTCAATTTTATTTTTACTTTCCTAATAATTATTTGTACAAATTAAAAAAATATATTTATTTACAATAGTAAACATGACCTGAGATAAGAATTTAGGATCTACATACTCTATAAAAAGAATTAAAGTCTGTGTAATTAAATTGGATAAAAAAATATGTTTGTCGATAGGTATTTTTTTAATTAATTAATTTTTTTGTTGAAAAGATAAAGAAAATATTACTTTTGCCTCTTGCAAATAAAATGGTTTTGAAATTAATTGATGTGTTTTACTTCTTTATTCTTTTCATTTTTCTTTTCTATGTTTTAATTTTTAAAAATAAGATTTTCATTTAAGTTAAAAAAACTTTTGATTTTTTGATGCATTTTTATTATTTTTTTTATAATTTTATCAAAATAGAATTTGTGAAACGTTTATAAATGAAAAGAAAGTTCAATTAACTTTTGACCTTTTGATTTCTTTTGGAATGAAACTTTTAAGAAAAAGAGATTTTTTTCGTTATTATTATTTTTTTCAAAAAGACCAACTCTTGGATTTAGAAAACTCTTAGAAATTTTAACTAATTAAAACAACTTTTGAACTTTGAAATATTTTTTTAATTTTTTATTTTTCAAAGAAACACTTTTAAGAACAGATTTAAAATTTTTTTGAATTTAAAATAAACTAACTTTTGTTTTCATATTTTCACTTCTTTTGACTTTTACAAAAAGGTGGATTATTAAAATCCACCTTGATTTTTCATGATAATTTTTTTTAATTTTCAAAAGAGAATTTGGAGAAATATTCTTATAAAAATAAATTCATTTGATTTTTTTTTGTTAAGAACCTAAATTTTGAACTTTTTGAATATTTTTATTTATTTTATTATATATATTTTTATTATTATATTTGTTTACTTAATTTCAAAAGAAACTCATTTGATTTCCTAAAACTAAAATATAATTAAAGATATTCAAAAAGAAATATATTACAAAAGATAATTTATTTCTTTTTAAATATCTTTTTTAATATATTATATGTTTGAGAATTTATCTTTCTAAAAACTATGTACCTTTTTTTTGAATTTTTTTTAAATATTTGCCTTTTCTTTTCCTTTAGCTTTTTTTTAAAACAAAATTAATATGATAAGGGCCATTGGAACCTAAAATTTATTACAAAGTAATTACGTGACTGAATAAATATTCGTGTAAACTTATTGTCTCACACGATCCTTTAATTGGCCTTTATATGCCTAAGAGAGTAAAGAGTCCTATACGATGACTTTTAAAAAAATGAAAAAAATATAATATAATATAAAAGTAACAATATTTACAAGTATACAATAACTTGTGATTATGTGTGTTTGTGTATAATCAAATATCATATTATTTTAAGAACATATCACAATATCTCATGAATGTCTTAAACAAGATAAAGAACTAGCGAAGGTCTCTCTTTGATCTTCTCTCTAGTCATTATTCAACTTCTAGCAAGCCTCCTTAGTACTCTCACTCTTTCTAAGTGGGGCTCAAATGCAAAAGAGGTAAAAGAGGAGGGGTTAAATTTTAGACATGATCAAACACAAAATGCCTCAATTCACAAATAAAATCTTCCTTGTAAAAGAGAAATCAAATTGAAACATGTTTTAAAGCATGCTCTAAGCTTAACAAAAGATTGATTGTCACTCATTAAGGCTTCTCATTTTTAAATAGAATCCCTCTTGCATTATATTCTACAAACTTAAACGCAGTCCAAGGATGTAGACCAAGATTAATAATCATAAACCAACATGCTTAAATGAAATTAAAAACTAAGGTCAACAATAATCATTGGCCATAAACTTTCATGGTCAACATCAGGTGCAAAACCTGATCCTAAGTGGCAACTCATTACAATACATTGCTCCCTTTAACAATACAAACTGAGATCACAACAAATGCTTCCTTTTATAAAAGAAACATAAAGGGCCAAGAACTTAATTCCAATTCCATGCATTAATTCCTAAACCCAAATAAGTTTGCATCATCTAAGCAAGAAGGGAAACACTAAAACATATATTCTTTTACCCACATATAGTTGTGGCATCTTGATTATAAGTTACTAAGCACGCATTTGAAATTCTCCAAGGGAAGATAGAGAAGTTGTACATAGATTTTTATTGTTGAAACAAGACCATACCGCATAGATAGTGGCTTTGAACATTTTTTTTAAGTCAACTTGCAAGGACTAATTTGATTCGTGACTAAAATTCAATTCATATGATAGCATAAGAACTAGTATTATTCCACTTAGACTAATGATTAAAGACACAATGAGTCATGATCTTTTACTTCTTATATTCCATGATCTATTATGAGTAACATGTGCAAAGCTTCATTCTAATATATTCTCATAATCCATTCATTTTTTTAGACCTAAAAATATATTGGCAGATCCCAGACATAGAGCAAAAGCCAAGAACTAAATGAACTTACAATAAGAAGAGAACATGATCAATGACATAGCAACATAAGAACACAGTAGTAGAAGTACTCTATAATCAACAAGACCAAACCATACTTATTCATAGAAAAATTGTGTCATGGCTCAAATATAAGAAACAAACTTGAGCAAACCTAATGATTGACAACCCAATATAGATGCTATTAATAAGACACGGTAACAGGTAAATCTCCGTATTAGAACTTCATAATGCCTTTCCTATAAATTCAATTAGAATAATCAAGAAGATGACACCATAAGTTTTCATCTATTAGATTTACTCGTAGTACCCCCAATCAATACAAATAGTCCACATTTTTTAGAAAATTATGTAAGTATCAAAGATGAAAGGATGAAGTTAGCTTGCCTCAATCATACTTAAAGTCTTGGGAACTTCTTTCTTCTCCTTTTCATTTGTCACTTCAGGTTCTTCTTTCTTTAAAAATTTCTCTTTCGAACTTCTCCTTCTTTTCCACTCTCTTGGTTTTCCTACCTCTTTCCTCCATCGTCGTTCTCTCAAAAACCAATAGCCCTCTTCTTGATTTCTTCTTTCTTCGATCCTAAAAGCTTGCAATTCCCTCAAAACAATCATATTTTCAACTTTCTCTCCCCAAAATTGAAAACCTTCAACCCTTGCCTCTGATCTTTATCCTTTTTTATGGGAGATTTAAAAGTCATCTTCACTCATACTCACATGCCTCCCAAACCATTGAAACCACCTTCAATTATGCTAGATCACTTTTGGTTATGCTAGCTATATGCATTCATAGAGGGAGGAACCACCTTCCCCTCAAAGATTGACAAATCCCCTCTTCGGTTCGAATGGCTTGTTACTGTGTGAATGAGAGAGGCTTCATGTAACTAAAAGTGCCCTATGTTCTTTTTCTTTTGTTTTTTTTAGTTTTTTTTTATTTTTTTTTTTTTTTTGTTTTTGGTTTATTTTTTCCTTTTGACATTTTTCTCCTTTTTTTTTGGTCAATTAGGTTATTTCAATTTAGATTTTTTGGACTTTTAAGATTTGGGCTGAAATAAATAGGTATTCCCTTTCTTTTTGGGTCTTATTTTCTTTTAAATTTTCCTACTTCTTTCTTTTCTTTTCTTTTTAATTCTCTTCCTTTTTCTTCATTCTTTTTTTAAAAATATTTTTATGAGTTTTATTATCTTTTCTTTTTATTTTGTTTTCTCTTATTCTTAAAATCATTTCTTCTTTTTTTGCTTTTATATTTGTTTGTTTGTTTTTTCTTTTAAAAATATTTCTAAAATCTTTTCCTTATACTTTTATTATATTTATTTAGATTTTCTTGTAATCTTTTCCTTTTTATTCCATTTTTATTTTTTATTTAAAATTTCTTATAATCTTTTTTTTTTTTTAATTTTTTTTACATTTTATTATTTTTAGTTAGGATTCAAAAATGAAAATATGGCTCAAATTAAATTAAAAATTAAATAATGACTCCTCTTTTATATTTTTATTTATTTTATTAATTTAATAATATTATTATTTAAAAAATATTTGAATAAAATACAATGTTTACATCAGAATTCTTCAAAACACATAGACTTGCCTCTCTAATTGGTTGAAGGAATTAAATGGATTGGATTGTAAAATGCCCCATATATTTAAGAGAGGGAAATTAAGATAAAAGAGTATAAATTTGTATAAAACTATTTCTTCTCTTTTTGTTTATTTCTTATTTTCTTATATCTTTCTAAATATATATTGTGTATTTATTTATTAAAGATAGGGAATTCATATTTGCATTAAACATCATTCTACTTGAGGTTTTGATTAAAATTTAAGTGTAATTTTTTTTTAGAATTTTACTATTAAATTTTTTTTATTAAATCATAATAAATATATAGTTTTTAACAATAAACTTAATTAAAAAAATTATATATTCAACTGTAAAATTATACATTTATTATATTATTATAAAAAAATATATCATTATCATGATTTAATTAAAAAATTAATAATAAAATTATAATCAATTGCATATAAATTTTTTTCCTTGTCAATAATGCTAAAGTATTGTTTACCCCAAAAAAAAAAAAAAGTTAAAAAGGTTATCAATGGAATACAAACTGCAGTACATGAAACCTCATATGATATTAATTCCATAAATTAAAAAATGAACAAAATCGGCAGTTCAAGCTTAACCCCTTGTTTGGTTTGAGGGGAGGGGAGGGGAACAAGTGTTTTTGGAGGGGAGGGGAGGGAAAGTTTTATTAAACTTTCCCTCCCCTCCCCTCCTCTCCTCTTCCTCCAATTTGGGGGAATTGGGAGGGAAAGTTGGGAAAAAGACCAAAATGCCCTCCTTTTGATTATTAATTTTATATTTTATAAAATTTTTATAAGTATAATTAAAGAAAAATTTTAACTTACCAATTAATACAGGTATATTGTCATATTGAAGAAAAAATAAACATGTCAATATTCCTAACTCAGATACATTATAATTTCATGAAATAAAATATATTAAATTATATATTTGTTAAAATAATTATTTAATTAGTTTTATTTATTTACTAATTTTTTTAAATAATTATAATTATAAATAATTTTTTACATTTGTTTAATTTGGTGATGAACATATTAAATTTTTAAAAATAAAAAAATAATTAATTGTATTATCATTACTTTTAAAATATATAAGGGGTAAAATGGTCTATATATTATTATTTTCCCCTCCCCTCCCCTCCTAACCAAACAATATATAATCCCTCCCCTTCCCTCCCCTCCCCTCCATTAAAATCCCTCCCCTCCCCTCCCCTCCCTCCCCCGAACCAAACAAGGCCTAAGGAATCAAAAGTTCAAATTTCCAAACGAAATAAGAAAAGGTGTTTGGATGTGGTCTTTCAATATTGTCCACCATGGGCTTGAAGGATTATCTCAAAGTTTTGAACTTGCTCTCTCTCTCCCTCTAATCCCCACATTTGATTATCACAGACAGAGCTGCCTGTTGATGTGCCCATGATTAGTGCAGAGAAGAGATGGATTAAGTGAACAAAGAGGATTCTTATGGATGGCTGGGCACAGGAGATAGGTAATTTTAGGGTTAGGAACTTGGGGATGGGTCCCAACTTGAGATATCTAAACTAGTGGGCGAGAGCAAAGCAAGAGGCGTTGTCAACCCCACAGTGGCTTTGAATTGGTGGCTACGAGGTCAGGTTTTTAGGCCAACAGAGTTGACAAACACTCATTTATTGTGTCTTTGCTTGTTAAAAACCCACGTAACAAATCCCTTCTGGAGTCGCCTTAGGTCCCCCCACCTTCAAAATCCTCTCTGTATCCTAATCAATAATCAATAATCAAAGTCCTACTCCTTCCCCATCATCATCATCATCATCATCAGACTGGTTGCTAAGCAACACCTCCACCTCCACCTCCACCTCCACCTCCACTCGTGACAGCCGGCAATACAAAACTCAGAGAAAAACAAAAAAATTGTCGTACCCACATGGACTTGGTGAAATCTGTCTTGTTCCGTGCACTTTTTTTTTTTTTTTTAAATTTTTTCTTTATTTTTTTATTGATTGAGGAAATTCAGCTGTTTCTTCTGGCATCTGACCTCAACTTTCTTTTGTATTTCTGGGTTGAAGCAATGAAAGTTGGAGGAGGGTTCAACTATGCGAACGCTTTGTGACGCTTGTGAGAGCGCGGCCGCCATCGTATTCTGCGCCGCTGATGAGGCTGCGCTCTGCCGTGCCTGCGACGAGAAGGTACTTATTTTTCTTATTTTATTTTTTCTTTTATACCCATATCAAATAATGAAGTAAGAAAACAAACTCTCCAGTATCTTTTTCGAAACTGCTTTGTAGTTTGAGAGATGTGTTACAACAATCTCATGCATCATTTCTTTTAAATCATTGATCATACTGTATTATACGCATAAACGAATAATGTTTTATTGAAATCATTAGCTAAAACTTGGAGAAATCCATTCACAGAGAAAACGAGTAGCCACTGGGTATGACTGCTTCATATGAACATACTTGATTGGATTGATCTTTCTCTAAGCTTATGTAAATTTGAAGTCTAAGTTCTTGTCTGGTCTTGATTGTCCTGCTCAACATTTTTTTAAGCAATGGTTTAAACTGTTGGAGTGACAGGTTCACATGTGTAATAAGCTAGCTAGCCGGCATATAAGGGTTGGCCTTGCCAGTCCAAGTGATGTGCCACGCTGTGACATTTGTGAAAATGCACCTGGTAGGCAATTTTCTCTTTCTCTATGCTCTTCCTATATCTCATATGCCTTATCCTTATGTTTTTGCCTTTGAATCTGGATGTAGCTTTCTTTTATTGCGAGACAGATGGAACTTCCCTTTGTTTGCAATGTGACATGATAGTTCATGTTGGAGGTAAAAGAACACATGGAAGATATCTTCTTTTCAGGCAGCGAGTTGAGGTATGCCTCTCCTTTCTATCTTGAAGTAATCATGATTTGTGATGTTGGTGCTTTTAGATGCCCTTAAATTGTCTATTATCTTCTTGCTCCACAGTTTCCAGGAGATAAACCCAGTCAAGCAGAAACCCCAGCTTCACAGCCTCTGGATGCAGTAGAGACTAAACAAGGCCAAAATTCACTGCTGAAAATAAAAATGGGAGAGAAACAACAAAATCACAGGATGCCAACCCCAGAACATGATGCTGATGGGCATGGCAAGATGGAAACTAAAATGATTGATCTGAACATGAAGCCTCAAAGAATACATGAACACGGGTCAAATAATCAGGTTAGGGTGGATGGGAAGTAAATTTTGTCTGATTAGTTAGGGAACTCTATTCTGGCCATGTCATATTTCTGATCACTGGAATAGTCCAAACTCTTGCATATATTTGCATGCTCATCTATATTAATCAAGTCAATGAAATTATCAATCCTACTCTAACAATTTCACTTCACAAAGGCCTTGATCATTTCTTCTTAAGTGGTGTGGCATTCATCTCTGAAGCATCAACTACCAAATTATGTTAATTATGATTGAATTCAGATTGAAAAGCCGTGTGGTTGTGGAATGCATTATATGATATATAGAGAGGGTCTTTGAAGCATGTCATCATTCTATCAACCCCAACTGTTGAGCTTGTTGTTTAGTGAACGAGCAGTCATCCATCTTGCTTGATGATTAGTTAGTTTCAAGATCCCCTATAGTGTACGTGAACATGTCATCCAGCTTACCTTGAGTTGAAAAATCTCAGGTCCACTGAATCCAGGCCTTACTGAGAAGAAAAAAGATCATTCCCATAATACTGCAGCAACATACCGTGGTTAAAATTACAGGCCACTATTAAGCATTAGATATTCATGGTGGGGATTGAAAATCTATCAAAAATTAGCAATAGTCAAAAAGAAATTTATGACGAGAATGATAGATCCTTGCAAAGCATCAGCAAATCATTTCTGCACAAAGTAATGAAATGATACAAATCGTTGGTTTGCATCTGCCTTTGACAGTGAAACTCCAGCAGGTCTGTTAAGTTTCACCTGCATTTGGTTAAAGAGTTTGATAGAACAATGATAATTGATTGATAATTTGATCCTAATAACTTCAGCTTCACATCCCTCAACAACGATATGGATCCTTGTATTATTTGTGCCGAACACATCCTTGCAACATGGTGCATGACATACTCCAGCGTGTGTGTACATATATCTCAGATAAGGTTATTTTTCTTCTTCTTGGCAGCCATAAATAATGCAACTAGCATACAGCAGTTGACGAGATTTTAAACCAGATATCCATGGAGTCCAAAAAGTTTCCGATATTTCTCAGGCATGCTAGTTACATTGTTGGCATACTTGGTGTTTACATCCTGTTTCCGTGGATAAGGTGTTGGGGCGCCAAGCCAAGGGGCATTTTTGCCTATGTAAGAATTCAATTTGATAGCTCAACACCATCATATCTGTAATGCAAAGCATCGTTGACTGTGATCCTTTGCAATGAAATTGTATGGTAACTTTTGTTTCTGATTTGAAAGTTGTGTATTTCATTTCATAACACGCTGCCCTCCTTAACTGTTTGGTGTACATGGAAATTTAATTTTTCAAGCATTTGAAAACCTATTTATAAGATGTTTAGATGTAATAAATATGAAAATTTTAAAATATTTGTGTTGTGTATGTGAAATCATATAAGAAAGATGATTCTTTTTATATATGTCGACCTCAAGTTTTTTATAGATAGGTTTCTAAGTACTTTGAAAATTAAAATACCTACTTACTAAATGTCACCAAGGAAAAATGTATTTTTATTTTTTTACTTTTTTTTAATACAGTGTTTAGCCAAAAGAACTGATTATCTTTTCTTTTCTTCCTATCCTTGATTTAGAAAGAAGTTTTTAAGAGAAAAAGTTGCATTGTTTTCCAGCATTGGTTTGTTGGAATTATGAATCATACAGCACCTGTCTGTCTTTAAAAGACACTTATCAATTACTATATTGATAAGGACCTTCACGGTAGCAAATACTTTCAGAACCATATGGGGAACCGCATCATTCTCAGTGTCTACTGGCTAACTCCCGTTATTCTTCTTTGTTCGTTCACACCACAAAAAGTTCATGACCATCTCTTTAGATTTACGAATCTGTCCCTTGATTGTTTAAAAAAGGTACAAGACCGATTCATAAGAAAAGATAGAGAATTTTGTTTTCTTTTGAAAAAAGAAAAAGAAGGGGAAAAGGAAAAAAACCAACGACGATCAGAAAAAAAAATTGAAGCATGGAGTGTGATAGCTATCAGAATCCCTGGGCCCCCCCTCCGATGCCTGTGATGATGCTTGAAGAAAGGTGTAAGCTTTTCATTGGACTCTGGCTTGAAAATAATACAGAGTCTATGTGGGGCTGTGACTTATGGATCTTTTAGGCAGGTATGCTGCTGTTAGGGATTGCTATGCAGGAAGATATTTTGTTTCTGGTAGATGAGAAAACCCACGCTCTGCTTGAATGGAGGAATATCGAGTCGGGTCTACTGAGTGTCATACCGAACACGAGCGATAATCATATTTGATGTTCCTATCCAAATTGTTTAGTTTTTAATTATATGATATAATTATGTCATATAATAAATGGGAAAAGCATTACCTGGCCTATATTGATACAACCAACCAAGTGGAAATGGAATATGGAATCTAGCGGTGAATGCACCAAATGTCAGGTTCTGTAATCATGTTGACATACTGTTGATGTTAAGATTCGTCTATCCTATAGGTCTAATGGACGTATTTTTCATCTGGATCTATGAGGCTGGGTTTTATGGTCATTAATCCTTAAGAAGGGCTTCGAACAGTAAGAGGTTATAGCAAGGGCCCAACAAGATAAATTTTTCCCGGCAGTTATCTCAAATAGTTTTTATATGTTTGTTATTAGCATTTTCAGTTTAAAAAAAAACTTAGTTTGTGGATGGCTTTTTTTTTTTTTTTATAAATAATATATCTATATAATGCTGAGATATATATAAAAAAATTCACTTGTTAACTTTTATTACAAGGTTTGATAGCAAACATATAAAAATTAGGCTTTTTTTTTTTTTTTAACAAATAAGGGTCAAAGTCTTGGGAATTAAGGGAGGACAAAATGGTACGATAAGAATGGAACCCAAGTGCAATAGATCCTTTGGCATTTAGGTCCATAAAAGAGTACAATTTGAACAAAACTATACTGAAGTGTTGTATTAATTTCTATGCCACAGACTAATATGAGAATTTTAATGACTGTAAGTGTTTGTGGGCTAGATCAGGTGAGGATGAGTTAAAACTCATTAAACTTTTAAGTATTATGTTTAAGTTTATAATTTTATCCTACTAATGTCAGGCACATAATTGAACATGAAGTTGTAATCTAAATTCCAAAATCATGAATAAAGCCTAGTCTCATTCAATGTTAATTCCTATTTAAATAAGATTTTGTTCAAAATTGAATTAAAAAAAACTTAATCTAATGAGTTTAGCAAATTTCATAATTAAATACTAGTTTATCTTTTAAAAAATGCCAAAATTAATTTATAATTGATATAATATCACTTTTTATAACTAATGATTATATATATATATATATATATATTTTTTTTTTCTTCAAATAAAAATTAATATATCTTGTTGTTAGATCAGTGTAGGCCAAGTCCCAATTTAATCTGAAAATATATAGATCTAATAAGATTTTAAATTTAAGCTTATTGATTTAAATGTTAAGCAAAATTATGTTGAACTAAGCATACTCTTAATTAATTTGTCCTGTTACTTCAAAGAAGACAAAAGTTTGTCTTATTGAGTAATATATCTACCTAAAATTAAAAGATTAGACTTAAGTGCATATTTTTATATATTTGTTATTAAATTTTTAATTAAAATATAATAAATATATGATTCTTTAATAATATAGCGATAGGTATATGATTTAATTAAAAAATTACATGTTTATTATATTTTAATTAAAAACTTAATAATAAAGATATAAGTAATTATATATAATTTTTTTTAAAAATTAAATTTACTATTATAATCTATAATTTTATGCCCAAAATTAGTTTTATTTAATATTATTTAAAGATGATTATTAATTAAATTAGTTTATAATAAATATTTTTAATAATAGATTGCTTTTTTTTAATAAAAAGCGGAGAGGTAGAAGGTAGAAATAATACACGTTTGTGGAAATAATTATTTTAGAATTAATTTATAATTCTCCACCAATTATTCATACAATTTGTTATGCAAAATTATAATGATGTGGCTATTAAATAACAAATTGAAACTGTTCAAGATATAAATGTATTTTGCTAAAAATCAATTAATCATAGTGAAGGTATATGCTCGATTGCAATAAAGAGACCGACTTCGGACATACGTTGGAATAAACAGCTAAAACGTGCAGTCGAGCGTGGACGAGAGGAAGCAACAGAGCGCGTACTGTATAAGGGAATTTGAATGCTGAGGATGATGAGACATGAATGGGCGCTCGTCGTCGCGTCATCTCTTTTACTGTTTATGTCATTCCCGACGGTCTCTTATGGAATTACGGCACCTCGTACGTTGCTTAATCACGTATCTGGGACCGACAGATATCTGACCACTGAGGAGCTATGGTTTAATCAGACCCTCGACCATTTCTCTCCCTATGTACTTTTCTCTGTCTCTATCTCTTCAAGGGGAAAATTTTGATTATTTTCTGGGTAATTATCTGCCGACAGTTTTGTTAACATTTCCTGTGTGGGTTCACTTAGCTTAATGGATACCTAGTTTTGGAGGGTGAGCCGGGAGAAGATTCGATAGTCAGATTGATGTCAAATGCTTGATCACATAAATACTTGAATTATTGAGAGTCGTTGGTGCGATTTATTGTGGTAGATGAGAATTAATTTTAGAAAGTGAAGGTTTTTGAGTTAAGAAGAAGGGTTAGGTTGTGGTTCAAAATTCTAATGAATTTAGTTTAATGTTTCAGTGCGTAAGGCAAGAATTAGACATTAGATGTTTAATTATATAAGCTTAACTGTGTACCGAATGTAGATTATTGTTCTGAAAGGTTTCAGCGGATGGCTGAGGCATTGTGAAGTTGTGACTCTCCTCTTGTTATGTAGTTACTTGTTAGCGTTTGAAGCATCAAACTTTCTTAATAGCATACACCATTTGTGTGCAGCTACTAAAAAATATAATATTGTGCAATAATTTGAGAAAAAGGAAGGTTTTAGTACTTTTATCTTTCTTGCTATTTTTTGTTTAAAAGATCCAATCTTGACATCTATTTGCCACGTTTACTCTAATTTTAATACTGTTGATTATGATTATTTGCATTTTGCACTGCAGGACCACCGTCATTTCCAGCAACGGTACTATGAGTTTCTTGACTATTTCCGAATTCCCGATGGACCAATTTTTATGGTCATCTGTGGCGAATATACGTGTAATGGGATATCAAATGATTATATAAGTGTAAGTCGCAATTCTGTGTCCAAATTTGTATTGGCATTCTTTAGTGGCTTTTGTTGGTTAATATCTCTGCATTCAAGATCACATATTTGATGTAAGATTACAATTGTAGTTTGATGTGAATATTATGCGCTATAGCTGCCAATAAGACATAACTTCTACCCAAAAAAATGATCATGTTTCTTTTAGCAAGGCAGCAATAATCTATACAAATCTTCATGTCTTATAACCTCTCCGTAGGTTCTTGCAAAGAAGTTTGGAGCAGCTGTGGTTTCTCTTGAGCATCGCTATTATGGAAAGAGTTCTCCGTTTAAATCTCTATCAACTGAAAATTTGAGATATCTTTCATCCAAGCAGGCACTTTTTGATTTGGCTACTTTTCGCCAGTATTATCAGGCAAGCTACATTTTTACCATGATAATTGAAAACCAGTTGGTAGGAATGAAGCCTGTAAAATAGTACCATAAGAAATCTGGTTTAAGGGAACAAATTTAAATAATAAATAGTCTAGCGATGCTTTATTTTTTATGACTTAAGAAGCATAGGTCATGCAACAAAATTGGTCTAGTTTATATAGCTTCACTGATAAGTAGCATATGAATTGTTGAATGCATAAGCTTGTGAATGTCTGCCGAAAGGGAATTGTATGACCATGCCTATAGATCTTTGTTGAGGTCAGTAATTGCCAGTGACAGTTTCCCTGAGAAAGGAGAAAAATATATGTCAAATTAAGTGAAGTTAAATTACATGATAAAAATCAAGATGTCCTTAGATGTTTTCTGTCATTTATTTTACCCAACTTTTGTTTACACCTGATGTTTCAGTGGTTGCATGGCATTGCAAGTAGTAAAAGAAAATTATCTAGGTAATATCAACCCTGGTATTTTAAAGAAAAAACAAAAATAATCTGGAACCATCAGTACAGTAGATCTGATAGCTTTTGAGCGGAGTATGCTTGTACACTTAACCTAGGACTTTCATGACTGTACTTGTGCTTATAGATGCGTTATGATGGTCACATGTGCGTACATAAGTTTCTACAGTTTCATGCATGTCCATTTGAAGCAATTTCTTCATGTCAATAGCTCTTCATAACTTTTCAGGTTTCAGTTTATCATAGTATCTTCTTCTGTTTGTTTATTTGCTTTCCTTGAGGTTTTCATGATAACATAAGCCAATTTGATGAAAACTTCATAGTTCTCTGGGGAGATCATGTCTATGGTGTTTATTAAATCTTGCTGCTCATTGTATTTAATTAATTACTGTAATTATTTTGTAGGACTCCTTAAATGTGAAGCTTAAAAGAACGAAAAGTGAAAATCCCTGGTTTGTCTTTGGCGTCTCATATCCTGGAGCACTCAGTGCATGGTTCCGTCTCAAGTTTCCCCATTTAACATGTGGAAGCCTTGCAAGTTCTGCAGTTGTTTTTTCTGTTTATAACTTCATAGAGTTTGATCAGCAGGTGATAGTAGGTTTTTTATCTTCATGTGCTTATGGTTATTATTGCTAGTACTATTACCTAGATGCTGTATATAATACAAAATTCCCTCGTATTTAATTTTAACGTATATATATATATATATATCTTTCACATGCAGGTCGGTGAGTCAGCAGGTGCTGAATGTAAAGCAGCATTACAAGAGACTACTAAACTTACTGAAAAAAGACTTGCGACTGAAGGAAAGAAGCTGAAGACGTTATTTGATGCTGCTGATGTCTGCTCTGTTCCCTTCTTGCTCTTTCATTGCAAATGCATATTATAGTTAATCCCAAAACATGACTCACTTGCCCCACCAGAATTTCTATTAAATCCTCCCGTTGGATGTTGACCTTTGCCCCTGTTTTGCAGCTAGAAATTGATGGTGACTTCATGTATTTTCTGGCAGATGCTACTGCTATAGCGGTAATCAATACAACTCCTGCCTTAATTGCAATATCTTATTCAAATTCATTAAAAATTAAGTTGTTTATTTCTGGTTTCCCTCAAATGTTGCAGTTTCAATATGGAAATCCAGATAGATTATGCAAGCCGCTTGTTGAAGCAAATAAGGCTGGGGAGGATTTAGTGGTATGATTTTTGATCTAGCTCCATTGCTTGTTTATTGTGAAACTGCTCAATGAGCAAGTTCTGGATTTTGTTGTCTTGTACAGCATACAAACCTCCTCTGGTTGTAATCGCAAATGAAAGTTCTTTTTTTGTTAATTTTGATACTTTCTGTATAGTCATGTAAAATCTTCATCATATTAAAGCTGTAAGTCAGGACTGTTCCATCTTTCAAGTGTCAAAAAGTTTGGAGTATTTAGATATAAACAATGGGACATCCAGAATCAGTTATGAATATGATCTACACCATAGTTATTTACATGGTTCAGTTTAACACTAATTACAAAATCACTACTTAGCCAGTTCAGTTGTTTCCAACTATTCTCTTTTGGCCATGGATGCTCTTGTATTTCCTGTGGTAACCAATAACCGTGGCTAAACATGGACTTTGATATTTTGTCATTTTTTAAAGCTTTGGATTTATGAGTGCCATTATATGCTTATAAGCCCTAGCTTTTGAAGTTATTGGAGATTAGAGATAATCAAATAATATCTTTTTTCTCTTTTTGTTCATTATTGTAAGAGATTATAGTAAAATTATTCATGGGCATTCATTTAACAGCCTAAGCTTTTGAGTTGAATTAATCCTTGACATAGAATCAGAGTTTCTATGACAAAGTGGTCAAAAGTTCGATCCTTGCTACCTTTATTCTCTTAAAGTTAGGTTTTGGCATAAGTTATGGTGGGATTGTGCTTTGTCCATGCTTCAATCCCAAAGGGCTTTTGTGTGAGGGGGTGTGTTAGAGATAATAATGAAACTATTCAGAGGCATTCACTTAATAACTTCAATTTTTGAGTTGAATTGGTCTTTGACACTTATTTTACCAGAGTTGCCTGTCTTAAATTATATATACTGCATTAGTCAGTCAGTAATGCTTTTATGGTAGTTTGTAGTATGTTAGACAACATTCTAGAAATGCTGATTTGGAGTTATATGGTTAATGTTTGTTGTGAAAATGCTTCTTTTTCTTTCTTTATGTCTTTATAGTTGTCTAATGCTTCTAATGGGAAAAATATATTTTACCATGCAGGACGCTTATGCCAAATATGTTAAAGAGTATTACCTTGGAACTTTTGGTGTTAATGTTCAAACTTATAATCAGAAACACCTGAAAAATACTGCTGTTAGTGAAGGCAGTGCTGATCGATTGTGGTGGTTTCAAGTTTGCACTGAAGTTGCATACTTTCAGGTGGCTCCTGCAAATGATAGTATACGCTCCGCAGAAGTTGATACAAGGCAAGTTCCTCATCCCCACTTCTCACTATTAATTTCATATATTCCTCTGTTAACAGGATTCCTCTCTTCATTTTGATATCTCTTTAGTATTTATTGTTTTTTTAATTTTTTTTCATCATGGTCTTGTTTAATTGTTGTTATTTCTCAATTAATGCAGATATCATTTGGACCTTTGCAAAAATGTCTTTGGAGAGTGCATCTTTCCTGATGTTACTGCAACTAATATATATTATGGAGGCACAAAAATTGCCGGTGAAGAAACTACCCCCGCGTGAATTTTTATGTTACTCCTTTTTTGCATTATGATTGTGTATGCAAAAATATATACATAATGTGCTTATGACTTTTCAACTTTCTCTAAGTCTACCCTGGCCTGACCAATTAGACCATTCCCTGCTTAGAGTAACTGCATATTCTACATTCTTTTATGGTTTTACTTTGCTGGCCCTCAGTTATGTGTCCTGTTTTAATGTGCATGGACAGGTTCAAAAATAATATTTACAAACGGCTCACAGGATCCTTGGCGTCATGCATCCAAACAAACGTCAACCCCTGATAGTGAGTAGTCATTTGCGTTTATCAAAATTAAGACAATGGCATTCCTTAAAGCCAACATGGATCTCTATTTGATGACCAGTTGCTGACAAATTCCTGGCTCATCTGCCAATCAGAGTTGCACTAAGCAATAATGTGTAGTTTACTTTCTTCAGTTGTTTTGACTATGAGCTACATGATCTTAGGCTATGGCTTCAGTGGAATACAATAGTATTCTCTTAGGTTTGGTATTTAAGAAGGGGAAAAGTAATGTCCCGAAATAAAGAACACAGAAAGGGGAAAAAGTTCATATTTAAATTAATATTTGTTCCTTCACTATGTGATGCACTTTTGCTGTGTTCTTGTATCATTCACTGAATATTGCATACTGAATTTTTCAGTGCCTTCCTACACTGTAACATGTTATAATTGTGGCCATGGCACTGATATGCGAGGATGTCCTCAATCACCTTTGAACCCTGAAGGTATGTTCAATATTTGCTCTCCAATTATTGTTGTCATTCTGAGAACTTGCTTTTTAGAGGAGTTAACTACATTTCTTATCAGCATGTCCATTGCATGATAACAATGATTACTTGTCCCACACATGGACAAACAGATCTCAAGTTTATTTTTGCAGAATCCAGCTCGTTGCTTTGTTACATATATATGTGGTTATGCTGTTAACATTCTATTCTGGTTGTAACGTTTCTTAATAGGTAATGAGAAGAACTGCACCAATCCTGATGCGGTCCGCAAAGTAAGGCAAAAGATCACAGAGCATATGGACCTGTGGTTATCCGAGTGCCAGGACACTGATAGGAGTTTTATGTAAATATTTGTATGCGAATTTAATGATCCATATGGACTATGATACCTCACCCGACTGCTGGTATCTCCTTTCTTAAGAGATACTCATAATTATAACTCCGTCAAATGCTATTTGAATCGCCTTTGTATAAACTGACCTAATGAATAACAAAATATATACGTGTTCAGGGGTTGCCGGTTCTTATCTATTGATTTATGGTATGTCCACTTCAAAACTAATTTTATAATTCTCCTCCTATTATTTTTACAAGATAAATCATAAAGCTATCAAAACAAATTTAAAACTAATTACGTTGTAAATATGTTCCGTAAAAAAAAAAAATCATTTCATTTGTTTTTGGCCAATTGAAAAAAAAAAAATCAATTCATTACTGTAAAGAGTTCCGAGTTTCCGACTTCGGATGGACAGCTAAAACGTGCTGTAGTAAGGGAGTGGCAATGAAGGTGACGGTGAGAAAAGAATGGGCGCTTATCGTCGCGTTATTTCTGTCATTCCCGACGGTCTCTTACGGAGTTACGGCACCTCGGACGCTGCTTAATCACTTATCTGGTACCGGCAAATATCTGCCCACTCGGGAACTATGGTTCAATCAGACCCTCGACCATTTCTCTCCCTATGTACTTCTCTCCTCTCTCTCTCTCTCTCTCTCTCTGCCGACAATTTTGTTGATCCTTCCTCTGTAGGGGGTCAGCTTAGCTTAAAAGAGACCCAGTTTTGGAACCGGGAGATGATTCGATAGTCAGATTGATGTCAAATGCTTTATTACATCAGTGCTTGAATTCTTGAGGGTAGTTGATGCTACTTTATTGGGGTAGATGAGAATTAATTATTTAATTTTAGTAAATTGAATTTCTAGTTAAGAAGGGTTAGGTTATAGTACAAATTTTAATGAGCTTAAGTTGATGTTACAGTGTGTAAAGCAAGAGTTTGATCTCAGATGGTTAATTACACAACCATAACCGTATACCCAGTGTAGATGATGATTCTGAAGGGGTTCAGCGGATGGTTGTGACGTTGTGAAGTTGTCACACCCTTCTTGTTATGGTGTTACTTGTTAGTGTTTGAAGCACCAAACTTTCCTTATAGCATACACCATATTTGTGTGACTAATCAATGTTAAGTATTGTCCACTAATTTGAGGCAAACGGAAGGTTTTACTTTTCTCTTTCTTGCTATCTTTGTTTTAAATAAAAGATCCTGTTGTGACATTTATTTACCACTTTTACTCGTCAGATTTTGATGCTGATGATTATGCTTATTTGCATATTGCGCTGCAGGACCACCGTCATTTCCAGCAACGTTACTATGAGTTTCTTGACTATTTCCAGATTCCGGATGCACCAATTTTTTTGGTCATCTGCGGTGAATCTTCATGCAATGGGATAGCAAATGACTACAGAAGTGTAAGTTGCAATTCTTGGTCCAAATTTGCATCGGCATTCCTTAGTGGCTTTTGTTAGTTTATATCTCTGCATCAAGATCATGTATTCACGATAATATCACAATTGTAGCCTGGTGCAAATCTTATATGCTATAGCTGCCACTAAGGCTGACTTTTACCAGAAACAAAAATGGTTGTGTCTTTTTGCAAATCAGAATAATAGTCTATACAAATCTTCATGTCTTGTAACCTCCGTAGGTTCTGGCAGAGAAGTTTGGAGCAGCTTTGGTTTCTCTTGAACATCGCTATTATGGAAAGAGTTGTCCCTTTAAATCTCTAACAACTGAAAATTTGAGATATCTTTCATCCAAGCAGGCGCTCTTTGATCTTGCTGTTTTTCGACAATATTATCAGGCAAGCTACTTCTCTTTTTTGTTTTAACTATGATGGTTGAAAACCAATTGGCAGAATGAAGCCAATAAAATAGTACCATAAGAAATCTGGTTTCAAAAAAAAAAAAATATATATATATATATAGTCTTGTTTTGCTTGATTTTTAGATGAGTAAAGAAGCATAAGTCATGCAAAAACATTGAGATAGGTTATATAGCTTCACAGATAAGTTGCATATAGCTTGTAAAATGCATAAGCTTGTAAATGTCTGCAAAAGGAATTTATGTGACTGAATTTGTCAATGACATTGAGATCTTCGTTAAGGTCATACTAATGACATTGACCAGGAAAGAGGAGAATAATTTATGTCAATTTGAGTAAAATTAGATAATGCTATAAATTGAGATGTCAGTAGATGTTCCTTGTTGCTTATTTTACCTGACCGTTTTGTATACAGTACGAGACAGTTCTTGCATGGCATCACATGTAGCCAATGATAAATATCTAGGTAAAATCAGCACTAGGATTTAAAAGAGGAAACAAAAATTTAGGAACCATAACTACAGAAGATCTGATAGCATTTGAGAAATTTATGCTTGTGCACTTCACCTAGGACTTTGACTATTTCATGATTGTACTTATGCTTATGGATGCATTATGATGGTCACATGTGCGCACATAAGTTTCTGCAGTTCCATGTATGTCCATTTGAGTAACCAGTCAAGCAATTTCTCCATGTTAATAGATCTTCATTACCTTATAGGTTTCAGTTTATCATATTATCTTCTTCTTTTTGTTTATTTGCTTTCCTTGAGGCTTCATGATATAAGCCAATTTTATGAAAACTCCATAGTTATCTGAGGAGATCATGTATATGGTGTTTATTACATTTTGCTGCTCATTTTATTTAATTATTTATTGTAGTTGTTTTGTAGGACTCCTTAAACGTGAAGCTTAATAGAACAAACAGTGAAAATCCCTGGTTCATATTTGGTGTCTCATATGCGGGAGCACTTAGTGCATGGTTCCATCTGAAGTTTCCCCATTTAACATGTGGAAGCCTTGCTAGTTCCGCAGTTGTTCTTTCTGTTTACAACTTCACAGAATTTGATCAGCAGGTGTTGATAGGTTTTTTATCTTCATGTGCTTTTTCTTCTTCTTCTCCTTATTATTACTATTATCGTCATTATTATTATTACTATTATCTAGATGCTGCATATCATACAAAATTCCCTCTTGTTTAATTAATTAATTTTTTTTTTGGGGTGACACAAAGGAGACCCTCTTGTTTAATTTTAACATATATATATATATATATATCTATCTTTCACATGCAGGTTGGTGAGTCAGCAGGTGCTGAATGTAAAGCGGCATTACAAGAAACTACTAGACTTATTGAACAAAGACTTGCGACTGAAGGAAAGAAGCTGAAGACGTTATTTGATGCTGCTGATGTCTGCTCTGTTCCTTTCTTGCTCTTTCCTTGCAAATGCACATTATAGTTAATCCCAAAACATGACTCACATGCCCCACCAGAATTTCTATTAAATTCTCCTGTTGGATGTTGACCTTTACCCCTGTTTTGCAGCTAGAAATTGATGGTGACTTCATGTATTTTCTGGCAGATGCAGCTGCTATAGCGGTAATCAACAGGACTCCTGTCTTCATTGCAATATCTTATATTCAAATTCACTAAGTTGTTTATTTCTGGTTTCCCTCAAATGTTACAGATTCAATATGGAAATCCAGATAAATTATGCAAACCACTTGTTGAAGCAAAGAAGGCTGGTGAGGATTTGGTGGTATGATTTTCGATCTAGCTCCATGTCTTGTTTATCGTGAAACTGCTCAATGAGCAAGTTTTGGATTTTGTTATTTGAAGAAAATCAGAGAAATAATGTTCTGATTTCTTAATTTTAGAATGGAAGAAGCTACATATATATAGGGGATCCTAGGCAACAAGTCTGCTAGTGGATCCCATGAATTAAGCAAGAATAAATGGCAAAGATAGAAACTACGTAAATCCAGAAATAAAAGCTAGCTAAAAACTGAAATTATAGGTCTGACTTATTTCGAAGAATAAACCATATGTTTCACATAAAACTTGTGCTTAATTATGCTATACATAAGAAGATTAGATTTGAATTTCAAGTTGTTAATGAGGAGATAAGGGTCGAATTTCAACATGAAAAATTTCAGAAAATAATGACTAAAATTTCTTATTTTATTCATGGTGGAAGGTGAAATTACATAGGGAAACAGATGGCAACAAATCTGCCATTCAGCCCCTGAAATAAAGCCACCATTAAAGCAGTAAAATCTTATGATCTAAGAAGGGGAAAAAAAAATTGTTGACAATCCATATTAAATGACCAGATTAGACAACAATAAAACACAATAAAAATAGAGAAATAAATGCATAATAAGGGACCTAATTAAGGTCTGATTACAATTACATAAAAAGGAAATAAAATGGGAAATAAATAAGTTGATTCTGACACTAAAATCCCATGTGATAAACAAGGCTAATCAGAAAATAAATTAGCCCATAATAATAGGATTTCAGCACTCCCTTTCAAGTTGGGAACAGTTGGAAACTAACATTGTCAATCTTTTTCTTTCTCGATATTTTGACGTAGGTTATTGGTTTCCTTACTCTATTTTGTATTCACTCAGCGTTGATTTGAGGTGCAGTTTTTTTTTTTTTAAATAAATTTCCTCACCTCACTTTGTGTTTCACCTCACTTTTTGTGAGGTAGAAGTCTTGCTTTTCTGATGCTAACCATTAACGGGAGAGCGAGGGCTCAGCCAAAGACAGAGGATCTGTATAGGGTAAACCGCAGGGAGAGAAGATGAAAGATTCTCAACTAATACAGAGGACGGGGCATACCCTGGGACTTGCTAACTCAACCTTAAAAGCTGTTCTCTTATTAAATTAGCTGGGGAGGAAAAGGGAGAGTCGACTTGGCTTGGATTATCCAACAGCGGATGCAAACGAAGAAAGCAAAGCGTTAGGATAGGAATTACAAGGAGCAAAGCTTTGAAGCTAACTCGACAAACCCTGGTCCTATCGAACCAGCTACTTCATACCTTAGGGAGTCCTAATTTTTTCCTTGGATGGTCATCTTAGTGTGACTTAATTTACTGGTAGGGATTCACTGGTGAGCTAGAGCACGAAGAGGCATTCTATTTATGGCGGACCCCGGGTCTATCTGGTTAGCTTCAACTCGATTTACATAATACATTCGAGGAGGTATATTTAGTTATTGCACTAATTTGATGGTAGTATAGTATAAAATTTCCTATTACATGTTTTGATTTTTAGCAATATAAAAAGTAATATAATTACCATAATTAAAATAAAAATTTTAAAATAATAAACATTAAAACATAATTGTCATAATTAAAATAAAACTATTTATGAAGACACTTGCAGCGTAAGGAAGGCTTTGAGAGGCCCAAGCCCAACCCTTTAAACACTCCAACTATAACTACAACCAAATTGCTCAACCTGGACAAGACGAGATCTGGCTTGGAGCATTGTATTGACAAGGGACAAGAACACCATCTGCTGAGGAAATTCAACATATTACTACACAGCTTAGGAGATTTGGTAGAAATTGAAGGGAATAATGTCTTCTATTGGTTTCAAAATCACAATTCACAAAGCCAGAGAAAGGCATAAATGGCGCCGTCAGATGGAATCAGTTCCCTGTGATTTTGATAGTCTCTACAGAAGGAAGACCTAGGTAAAACCAACTTACCAGAATTAGTACCTGTTTGGAACCACGTTCAAAACCTACGTTTACACAAAAGCTTTATTTTATTGTTTCTTGTAAAACGTGGTTTAGAGATTTCCAAACGTGTTTCCAAATACAGCATTAGTCCGTAATATTGTTACAGATCTGCATAATGGGATGCATTTTTTTTCTTTCCATTCTGATTGTTGCCTGAGATGTTAAGTTTGATTCTTTTTGTATTTCTTTTTGCCAATGGGCATAAGTAGGACAATGTTTGAAGTTGAACAGACCAAGAACTGGGCACCCTCTACGAACTGCAGTACACTTGCAGAGGTTTATTCTATTCCCTTCTTTGTCTTTGTAGTAGCTGAAACTTCTGGGCACCCGATACTCTGCTATTGTCGATTTGGTACGCGAATGACCAGCGATTGGGGTCGTCTGTACCAGATTGGAGTTTGGCATTCATGTTGCAGAATTAGGCAACACTATTTATGATGCAAGGCTCTAGAGGGAACTGAATGATCGATAGAATTTTTATTAGGTAATTCTCCTATAGGTCCCTCCAAGTCTTCCTCTGTATTTTATATCAAAAGGATGAGGTATGACCTATGATACATTTTGTTATATCCCCTAACTAACTCAACCTACTAGCCTTAGTCTCTTACTCAACCTATTGGCTATTTACAACAATTAGTTAGACAACAAGTATGAATTTTAGTAACAACCACATTTTACATGTAACAATAATCTCCCCTATCAAATAATCCTTATCCTCAAGGATTTGGAGCAGTGGAGGCAGTGTAAAAGTCTAGAAACCGACTTTGGATACTGCTCAAATCTTCTTATGTAGCATCTTCAACATTAGTGTTCTTCCACTAAGCTAATACTTGAGTGATTGGTAGGTTTTACTATCGTTTGGGCTAAAATTTACTTAGGCTCCACCACAAACTCTGTAAGTGCAAGTGTCTACACCTATATGCTTCTTCAACATAGAGACATGAAAGATAGGATGAATTATGGTGGTAAGGAGCAAATCCAACTTGTAGGCAACCAGTCCAATATGTTGGACTACTTTGTAGAGCCCATAAAATTTGGTTGCAAGTTTGTGTAAAGAGGAGTTGTTAAGAACATTTCTTTGAAATGGTTGGAGCTTCAAATAGACCAAATCTCCCACCATGAACTCCCTCTCTGTTCTGTGTTTATTAGCCATCTAAACCATTAGGCTTTGTGCTTTTTGTAAATGCTCTTTTAATAAAGAGATGGTGACTTCTCTCTCAGTGGAGCTTCTATCAATCAGCTTATTGTTCGAATACCCTACAAGATACAGCATATGTACTGGTGGTTTGATGCCATAGACAACCTCAAACGGAATTATACTAATGGCTTAATGGTATGAAGTATTATACCAAGTTTAGCCAAAAGAAGCCACTTGCCCCATTGTTTGGGTTGATCACTACACATATAACGTAAGTAGCACTCCAAGCATCTATTGAGGATCTCTGTTTGCCCATCTATTTGGGGATAGTAAGCGGAAGAATACAACAACTGAACTTTATACAATCTAAAAAGTTCTTTTCAAAACTTTCCACAAAAGATGGGATCTCTATCCATGATGATTGTTTTAAGCAACTCATGCAATTTGAAAACATCATCCATGAAAATTTGGGCAACTTCCAATGCCGAAAAAGGATGTTTTAATGCTAAGAAATGGGCTACCTTGCTCAAATGGTCTATTACTACTATGATTATTGTCTTCCTATATGATTTCGACAGTTCCCTAATAAAATCCATGCTCAAATCTGCCCACACATTCTCTGGGAGAGGGAGTGGGCTGTAACAGACCTGGAGTCGCCATGTTTCATACTTATGACGTTGGCAAATGGCATACTCTTGGACATAGTTCCTTGCTTTTCCATGTCTTTCCAGTAAAAAATGACTGACAATATTTTATATGTGGTTGTAACACCTAAGTGGCCAGCCAATGCATCATCATGAAAATGTTTGAGTAGTTGTAATTTGAGATGAGGATCATTTCCTACCACAATTTTGCCTTTTATTCTCAAAAGCCCATGCTGCCAAGTGTACTTTGGATGAGAATTAGGATTCTCTTTCAACTGATAAATAATTCATTTGATGTTGGTATCATGATCCCAAGATTCCTTAACTCGTTTGTTGACGCTGGAGGTGAAGGTAATGAGTACAAAACATGAAGACACCAAGCTGGTCTCTTTTGGATCTGAAACACATTCTTGTCTAGATAAAGCGTTAGCCTCTTTCCCTTTTCTATACTTAATTGTGTATTCCAAACCTTCTAACTTATGGAGCCATTTATGTTGATCCAAGGAAATGACCTTCTGTTCTAGCAAATACTTAATTGGCAAATGGTTAGTTTTGATTATGAATGGTTGACCAAAAAGATACTGCCTCCATTGTTTGATCACAAACACTATAGCAATGAGTTCCTTCTTATAAGCTGATAAATGTTGCTTGGTTGGGCTGAGTGCTTTGATTACATAGGCAATGGGGTGTCCTTTTCGGGATAGAATAGCTCTTATCCCAACATTGGAGGCATTAGTTTCAATGGTGAAAGGAAGGGAAAAATCTGGTAAGGCTAGAATTGGTATAGAAGTCATTGTTTGCTTTAATTTGTCAAAAACAAGTGCAGCCTATACCCCTCATTCAAACTTTTCATTTTTCTTCAATAAATCTGTTAGAGGTTTACTCAAGGATCCATAATGTCATGCAAAACACTTATAATAATTGGTTAAACCTAAAAAATCGTGCAATGATTTAATGGATTTAGGTTCAGGCTAAGAGCTCAGCCTTTGTTTTGCTTGGATCAGCTTCTACCCTTTTTGTTGAAATAATGTGATCCAAATAATCAATTTTTGTTGCTGCAAAAGTGCACTTGGAATTTTTTTTGCAAACAAGGTGTTCTATCGCAAAATCTAAGGTACTTAACAAGTGGTTCCTGTGCTCCTCCCATGATTCACTATAGACTAATATATCATCGAAGAAGACAAAAACTTTTACAAGTAAGGTCTGAATTCAGCATTCATTAAACCTGGGAAGGTGGCTGGAACATTAGTGAGGTTGAAAAGCATCACTAAAAACTCATATAATCCTTCGTGTATACGGAATGATGTCTCGTGAACATTACTTGACTTCATTAAGATTTGATGATACCCCACTTGTAAGTCTAGCTTGGAGAAAAAGCAAGCTCTATGTAATTCATCTAACAATTTTTTAGTGGCTGGAATTAGGAACTTATTCTTGATAGTTTGATGATTGAGCCTCCTATAATCAACGTAGAATCTCCAAGTGCCATCTTTTTTCTTGACTAGCACTACTGGTGATGCAAATGAGCTATTGCTAGGTTGAATCACTCCTTGTTAAAAGATTTCTTGGACCAACTTTTTTACAATATTCTTCTATATGGGCCCATATTTATAAGGATGGCTACTAATGGGAAGATCCTCTTTGAGGTTAATAGAATGATCAAAGGCACGCGGGGGAGGTAATCCCTTAGGTTCTTAGAAGACATCATTAAATTACTGTAGTAGTTGTTCTAGTTCCAAGTGGTTGACTCACGGTTGCTGCTGTTCTTGTATTTGCATTTCAACAGGTAGCCTCATGATTGGTCCAAAACTTGCATCACATAGACTACATTGTTAAGGAGTAGGATATTATGTGATGATTCCTTCAATAATTGGAACTATTGCTGGTGATCTCCAAAACTATCATATTGTTCCCATTAAGCTTAAAACTCATGAACTTGTCCTTCAAATCAATTACAAATTTCCTAAGTGTAACCAACTATTGCACACCTAACACTAAGTCATATTCTCCTAACTCCATTACAAAAAGGTTTGCAGAAAACACCTCTCCATGCATTTTCCATGGTAGTTGGACACATTTAGTATCTACTGTCACTTGCTCTCCATTAGCTACCTTCACTCGAATTTCCTTTGTATATTGAGTCTTCGATTTCAACTTCTTGACTAGTGCTATGCTTAGAATATGCATGTTGCCCGTGTCAATGAGTAAAGAAACTTGTTATTTCTTAATGAACCCGGTTACCCGCATAGTGGAATATCCCTCTCTTCTTTCCATTGCATTTAGTGACACCACCTGCTGTCCTTTTGGACCAGTAATACAATTTGGATATTCTTCTTTGTCCTCTTGTCCTCCATCCTCCATCCTCCACTTTCTGTGCTATTATCATAAAGAGCTGTGAATTTTTACACTTATGATCTTGGGTGTATTTTTTTGGGCATTAATAGCATAGGCCTCGCTTCCTTTTCTCATCCATCTCTCTTCTTGTCAAATGCTTAATGGTTTGATTCTGGTTGGTGTTGGGTTTGGGTGGATTTGTATTGGTAGGCTTGTGGTTCGGGTTATTTAAATTGGTTCTTGGTAGTAGAATTGGTTGAGGTTGACAAAGATGGGTTACTGGAGTTTCTTGAACTAGTAATTGACGAGAAATTGTTGGAGCTTAAAAAATTCTTTCTGTTTTGGTAAGAATTCTGGGTTTGTATAGATTGGGTGGACACTTCTTGCAACCTAGCAAGATACGTGGTATTGATTAAAGTGGAAGGTCTGAACATTTACATTGAGGCTTCTATTTCTAGTTTCAATCCTCCTGAGAAACAACTTATTGCATCTACCTCTAGAATAGCTACTTTTGATAATAATTCCTCAAACTTTTCCTGGTACTCCATCATCGTATCCTCTTATTTCAATCTTTTTAATTCAGCTATGGGGTCGACTTTGAGGATATCATCAAACCTCCTCGACATAGACTCCGTATACTCTCCCTATATCACATCTTCAGCCTTCTTGTCTCACATAAACGATTGATGCCACAGTAGAGCCTTCCCTCCTAAACGAATACTGATCATCTTAATCCTTTGCTTTGGCGGTGTTTCATCCACTTCAAAAAATTGCCTACACCTAAAGGCCTATCCTTTGTAATTCGAGCCATCAAACTTAGGAAACTTTACTTTGGTATTTTTGGTAGGAAACAAATAACCAGATGGTTGTATCCTTGTGAATGACCCAAATTAAGGATAAAATTCCCCTATTCCCATTTATGATTCCTCAGTGGTGTTCATCGTATGTGTTGACTCCAAGAAGGCTCTGTTTCCATTCACATTTCTGTTGTTCATGTTCGCGTTCATTGCAAGTCCTAATTCTTATGATGATTGACTTCTGTTAACGAATGTGTTAGCTATAGTCACTTGCTTGCTTAACACGTCTGTTCTATTGGTCTCTATATGAGACGCTTTGATCCACTCTGTCACTGTTTGGCTTGTTTATGCCGTTTTTGTTGCTAAGTCCATCGTAGACTTGATCAAGGGCCGAGCTCATTTTTTATACCTGGGTTGGGCCTGGCCCATTTTTTTTATATAATTTTTTTAATTAAATTTAATTTTTTAAATTTTAAATATTATATATCTTTATTTTATTACTTATTAGGCTCACTTTTTTTTTTTTTTTAAATATCAAATAGTCCAAAAAAAATATGGTAGGAAATTTAAACAATTTAAAGTATACATAAGATAATAAAAATTTTAAATATGATTGTTTTTTCAATAATATTATTGATTTATTTTGTTTGAATTATAATTTATTCTTAATAATATATTATGCAATAAGAGTAAAAAAATAATTATTATATATGTTATATAATTCTTTTTTACTTATATTAGTAGTTATAAATAGTCTTTCTAATAATATTATTTATTAATAATATATACAAAATAATTATAATACGGGTCGGGTTTGGAAAAAAGTCCAAACTCAACCCGTTTTATATTTGGGCTTTTTAAAAATTGGCATTTTTTATTGGGTTTTTTTTTGGACTAATATTCATTTTTTTTTAGGTAGGGTCAAATGGGTTTTCTGGCCCATGATTAGGTTTAGTCCACCATAAGAGATTCCATTCGTGACAGAGATGTATGAACATTGGTCATCTCTCCTCTCAAATCGCTAATGTCCTTTTGTGGCTGCTTGAACTCGTCCTATCGATCATGTTTGTGATCGTGACTTTGCTTGTTCTTTGCCATCCCCCTGAATCAAATGGCTATGATACCAATTTGATGCAAGGCTCAAGATGAAACTAATTGATTGATAGAATTTTTATTAGGTAATTCTCCAAGAGGTCTTCTGAAGCCTTCCTTTGTATTTTATATCAAAAGGATGAGGTATGACCTGTGACACATTTTGTTATAAACCCTAACTAATTCAATCAACTCTTACTACTAACTACCAACTAGCCTTAGTCTCTTACTCAACCTATGGGCTATTTACAACAATTAGCCTAATAACAAGTACGCATTTTAGTAGCAACCACATTTTACATGTAATAAGTTATGCATATGATCTACTTTATGGTTATTTACATGGTTCAGTTTAACACCAATGCATGCCTCTTATGGTTGAAATCTTTACAAAATCACTGCTTAGCCAGTTTAATTGTTTCCAACTGTTCTCTTTTGGCCATGCTTGCTCTTGTATTTCCTGTAAGGAGTAGTAACTAGGGATAAACAAGGACCTTGATATTTTGACATGTATGAAAGCTTAGGAATTGTGAGTGCCATTAAATGCTCATAAGCCCTAGCTTTCAAATTTATTAGAGATAATGAAATAATATATTTTTTTTTCTTTTTGTTCATTATTGTTAGATATTATAGTAAAACTGTTCAGGAGCATTTACTTAATAGTTTTTGAGTTGAATTGGTCTTTAGCATAAAATCATAGCCTTTATGACCAAGTGGTATCCTTGCTGTAACACCATAATGTATTAGCCTCAACTAGTCTTTACTTAGGCTTGATTTCATATGATGTCCAAAGAAAAGGACCAAAATCGTAGTATTTTAACACTTTAAGTCAGGGTTTAAGCAGTCATATTTTGCCCTGTGGGTCATATGAACCCATTAATCACATTCTCTACTCAAACTCTATTCATACAACTCATACATGGCCTCAAACAACCCATAAACCACGGATATGAAGCCAAAAACCAAGAAAATGTAATTTCTCAAATGGGCCCAAAAGTTAGATTTTTGGTTCTAACTTTGGAAAATCATAACTAATTCTAGAAAAATAAGAATCAAGCAAACCATAGTTTGATGGAAAGATCTGGATGTTAACTTTACACTACAAATAATTTAAAACCATAATCTCAGCATTTGGATCACTTTTGACATCGAAAAAGAGACAGAGGTCCTGCTGTCCCTGGTACTGATGCAGCTTGCTGTCATGAACTTCCAAAATTCATAACTAATTCTATAAAAATTCAATCTGGGCAAATTATACCAATTTGGAAAGCTACAGATGTCAACTAGAGAAGAAAAATAAGTCTAGATCATTTCAATAGCCTTTGGACCTCGAAAAACGATGAAACAATAACGAAGGTCGGATGGCTTCCCTGATACTAACACAGAACTTCAGGAAAGTTATTTCTCCCTTTACAGACCTTTAATTGAGGTGCTTCTAGTTGGTATAGATCACTATGGATGTTCATAAAAATTTTATGACAATTGGACACCGTTTGGTCCATGAATGACACAGATTCATTTTCGGACCCATGATAACAGTGCACTATCCAAAACCAGAAAATTCTCAAACTTCAACAATTCACCAAATATTCCCTAAACCTCTAAATATTCTGTACTTTAGCTTCCCAAAAAGTTCTTAACAAATTTTAGAGGCATGCCAAATTTCATATCAAGAAGAGTTCATTTGGTCATACTTTAACGGAGTTCACAAATTTGGCAGTTTTGACATCTTAAATGGCTCAACATAGGGGTAAATGGCCTCCTACATACTCTAGCACCTCTTGGGCAAGTTTTAAAGCATAAATATACCATATATGAAATGCCCAAGTGATCCAAATCTTTATACCTTTCAAACTCATTATGCCACGGGCAAAAATACACTACTACATACAAGCCACAAAAGGGTTAATTCTCATATTTCCATTGCTTTGGCTTTATACATGATTCACACATCATTTACACATGCTTAAATATTTACATCTCAAAAATAATAAGTACATATTCATTTTGGCACCTCTTTACATCAAAGAACCAAAATAAACTATACAAATGACTAAACATGCTTAGCTAGACTCTTTGGTTTGCACTTTGATCTCCTTGAACTCCACCTAACATGTTAAGATGGGAGAGGGAAGGGGGTGGGATTCATGGAATTTCAATAGCTCATGCACTCATTCAAAGAAGCAATTAAGGCATATAAACAAGTCAAAACATGCAAATAGGCATCTAACCGTTTACAATCATACAACACATGATTTACATGCCATGAAAATCATATCAATGTCAAGAATGAGCTCTAGAGACTTTTGGTCTAGCCTCACTTTATTTTAGGGACTATTGGATGGCCTCACCCTTGGTTTAGGGACTTTTGACTTGGCTTCACTCATCCATGAGACTTTTGGCCTTGTCTCACCCATTTCTAGAGACTTTTAGCTCCACCTCACCCATCACAAGGGACTTTTGGCACTACCTCACCCGAGCAATTTTCACAACCCAAAACATTAGTATATTGGTACCAATGCATCAAGGCAACATCAAATGGGATGTTTCACAATATAAGCACATACACAAGTATACAATGACTATATACATCCAAGAATGGATCAAGAAAGAGTGGAGAGCTACCTTATAAGCCAACACAAGCCTTTCCTTTTGATTTCTCTTTGTCTTTCTTGGTTTCACACTCACAACTGGATGGAGCTGCTTCCCTTGAGTCTAGACACAACAAATAACATGCAATTACTCTCTCATAACTCAAATAAACACTTACAAGGTTAGGGGTTCTTCATCCAGGCAAACCCTACAAAGTATGTAAGAATCCCTAGTTTTTTCTCTCTTAAATTTCACTAACTCTTCTTCTATTTCTTTTGCATTTCTCAACTTATTACACTCTAATTCAAGGGTTTCTTGCTCATTCTAAATCAGAACAGAGCTATCTTACGCCACCTCCCATGGAAAGGAAACTTAGAAGGAAAAGAATAAAATTAAGAAGAAGCATGAAAATCTTTAAAGGTTCTTACCTTTCTTCCTTGGTTTCCTTCCTTCTCTCTTAGCTTCTCTTGGTTTCTCTCTCTCTCTCAAGCATTTTTTCTCTATTTTGGACGAAGCTTAGGTCAGTTAGAAGAAAAGGAGAGGATCTGGACACTTTAAGAAGCAAAATTCTCTTTGTTCACGCTTTTCTGGACTAACCCTCGCTATACCAGAAAATACCTCTCGTTACGGCGAGCACGTATCAATCCTAGACTCCTTTTTTCGTTACGGCGCGCTCTATTGCAAAGAATCCCTTGGTTTTTGTATGAGATGCCCGAACTTGCTATAGTTAGAAGCATTCTCACTATAGCGAATAAGTACATTCACTATAGTTAGGGTATTTCTCGCTATAGCGAACAGGTACATTCGCTATAGCCGGCTGTAGCCAACAGACTTAAAAAAATTGTAGGAGTTAAAAAATTTCAGCAATTTTTTGGTTGTTACACTTGCTGCCCCCTTATTCTCTTAATTAAAGTTTCAGCACAAGGTATGGTGGGTCTATGTATTATCCACACTTTAATGCCAAACAAAAAATTTATGTGTGAATAAGTGTAGTAGAGATTATAATAAAACTATTCATGGACATTCATTTAACAGTTTAAACTTTTGAGTCAAATTGGTCTTTGACAATTATTTTACCATATTTGCCTATCTTAAATTATATATACTGCATTTAGTCAGTCAGTAATGCCTTTATGGTAGTTTACTAATATGTTTGACAACATTCGAGGATGGCTGCTTTAGAGTTACATGGTTAATGTTTGTTCTGTGAAGATGGCTCTGGTAATCTGTTTACCCGCCCCCACTTCTTTTTCAACTTTATATGTCTTTGTATTTGTCTAATGCTTCTTATGGCAAAAATATATTTTACTATGCAGGAGGCTTATGCCCAATATGTTAAAAAGTATTACCTTGGAACCTTTGGTGCTGATGTTCAAACTTACAATCAGAAGCACCTGAAGAATACTGCTGTTAGCAAAGGCAGTTCTGATCGATTGTGGTGGTTTCAAGTTTGCACTGAAGTTGCATACTTCCAGGTGGCTCCGGCAAATGATAGCATACGTTCCTCAAAAGTTGACACAAAGCAAGTTCCTCATCCCCAGTTCTCAATGTTAATTTCATGTATTCCTCCATTGACATGATTCCTTTCTTCTATCACTCTAGCTTTAGTATTTGTTATCTTTAAAAAAAAATTTTCCATCATGGTCTTGTTTAATTGTTTTAATATGTCAATTAATGCAGATATCATTTGGACCTTTGCAAAAATGTCTTTGGAGAGGGCATCTTTCCTGATGTTGCTGCAACTAATATATACTATGGAGGCACAAAAATTGCTGGTGAACAAACTTACCACTTCTTAAACTTTTACGATTCTTTTTTCCCATTATAATTGTTTATGCAAAATCATATAAATAATGTGCTTATGACTTTCTAACTTTCTCTCAGTCCACCCAGCTGGTCTGACTCTAACCAGTCAGACCATCGCCCAACACCCAATAAGAGGAATTGGTTGGATTGAACTATAGACCTATTTGTAAATTACATATCTATTGAAACCTTTTACTTGCTTTTATGGGTGAGCTATGAAAGATAATTTCTTCCACATTCAACTATTTTGTGGCATTTTATGACTGGAAACTACATTATCTACATTCTTTCATGGTTTTACTTTTCTACACCCATGTTATGTATCCTGATGTAATGTGCATGGACAGGTTCGAAAATAGTTTTTACAAACGGATCACAGGATCCTTGGCGTCACGCATCCAAACAAATTTCAACCCCTGATAGTGAGTTACCATATACTTTTATCAAAATTTGGACAATGATATGCCTTATTCTTGTCATTAGCATGGCAATATGTCAAACTGCAGTTTTTTTCTAAGCCAACATGCATCTTCATTTGATAACTAATTAGTAACAAATTACTGGCTTATCTGCCAAACAAAGTTGCGCTAAGCAGTAACGTAAATTTCCTTTCTCAAGTTGTTTTGACCCTGAGCTACGTGATTTTGGGCTATGTCTCAAGTGGAATAGGGTAATATTCTCTCAAGCTTGGTACTTAACGGGGACGAAAGTCACATTTCAAATTTATATTAGTTCCTTTACCATATGACGCACACTTTCTGTGTTTTCTGTATCATTCACTGAATTATGCCTACTAAATTTTCAGTGCCTTCCTATACCATGTCATGCTACAATTGTGGCCATGGAACTGATATGCGAGGATGTCCTCAATCCCCTTTGAATCCTAAAGGTATGTTCAGTTTTTGTTCCCCAGGGATTATTATCATTCTAATATGTATTAGACCAATCTAGAAACTGCTTTTAAAGAAGTTAATTTCGTGATAACGATGATTACTTTCCTGCACATAGACAAACAGATCTCATGCTTATTAACGGATAACCGTACTCATTGCTTGTTACAATTTACATATTTATGTGGTTATACTCTATTAACAAAGCTTCTGGTTGTAATATTTCTTTATAGGTGATGAGAAGAACTGCACCAACCCTGATGCGGTTCGCAAAGTAAGGCAAAATATCATTGAGCATATGGACTTGTGGCTATCAGCGTGCCGGGACACGGATAGGAAATTTAAGTAAATGTTTGTGGTGCACCTCTATGATCTTTTATTACTTGCCTGGATTACTTGTATTTCTTAGGAGATACCTTATCAGTCCATGAAAATGCTATTTGATTCCCCTTTGTATGAACTGAACAAATGAATGGCAATATATACCTGTTCATGTAACGCCAATTCTTATACCTATCGGTTAATTTATGGTATGTGCCTTTTTCATAGTCAGACGCTTGTCCTGCCATTAATTCTTAACAACACTTGGGGGATGTAATGGTGTCCTTTGGTGTAATCTCGTATCAAGTAGATGCATCTATTACAACCGAATTACCAAGTCTACAGTTATGACTTCACTTATTGAGCTTCCTGGGGGTGGGAGGACACCTCAATGACTTATTATTACTTATTAGCCTTATTAGCCACGCAATACGAAAAATGATATCTTAATTATTTTTCGTTCTATTTTGAAAGTAAAGAATAATTTCTCTATCTCTTAAATTTCTTTGGTCAAAATTTACATAATCCCTTGCAGTTTAGGGTCATAAGTAATTTGCACCTTTTAACTTAAAAAGTTGATCATCGATCATTTATAATTTTACACAATTTAACCCCCTCTTCCTCTAAAACCAACTTAGTTTTTCACTTAAATTGATGACATGCCATCTCAGCTTTCTCATATTTTTTGTTAATAACTTGCATCACCCAAAAAATGACATGTGTAAAACCCTAGCGTTTCCTTAAATAGTGAACCAATTGCATCTCTTTCCCAAACAAGAACGAAATCCTAACTAGGGAGCACGAAATAGGACTTCCATAGTTCCGTTAAAGAACGAAGCTCAGTGAAGTAGAGGGACAAATAATAGTGTCCCCTCAAACAATGACTGTGATCCAAAGGTAAAAACCATGGTTTGGCAAACTTGCTTTTAACTTTTCACATCTCTTGATACTTACGCAAAACAAAAGGATTAAAACAAAACCTAAGCTTCAGAGTCAGCAAATTGCAAAGGGAATCAGGGTACATAAAATGACTTTAAATCTTTAGTGGAACTTGGAATTATAGACACAAGACTCAGAGATAAATTTAAAGATCTTAAATGCTTCAGCCATAAAAGCAGATCACGAGAGATTTGTCTGAAAACTCACAAGAAGGGGTCAAGAAGAGAATGCACAAATTTAAAATCCCCTAACCACCAATATTGTTTCTCTTCGGAGATCCACGGATGATTATCATAAGTTGCAAGTTGATTAAAAGAGTAAATTGATGATTAGGTGCGGGTTGTGCAAGTGGGAAAACGAACCAGCTTCATCAGTTTTCAGCCTTTACACTAAATTGCCTCGATGACGAGGAACGCGGTGGGATTTGGACAGCGAAGCTTGAGAAAGCTTTGGGGCTTGGTGTGGTGGCTTCTTATACTTGGCGTGGGACATGGAAGACAATTTCGGCAGGGGTTTCATGGTGATGGTTGAGGGGGCTTCATTGCTAGTGGCATCGTTATCGTTATCGTTGTCGTTATCATCATTGTCGATTCGTGCTTTCCCGCTAGTCACAATGGTTCTAGCTACTAGAAGAATAGCGTGGGTTGCTGGGTGGTTACAATGGGAAAGGGAGAAAAGTGGTACGAAAATACCAAAAACCTTTGTTCGTCAATGGGATGACATATAAAATGTGTTTGGGATGCTTCAGTCTAGGTGGGAGCCTGTTATTAGGGTTTTGACAGAATTGTTAACGGAAGAACGTAAGTTGCACAGAATAACTATACACCCACCATTAGATGACTAACTTCATCAAATCAACAGACTACACAGTGAATTGTGATTTTTTGTTATTCTTTTTGTTATCAAATAGGTCTAACTGGTAAAAGCTGGAACCTTATGCTTGGTAAAATGACAAGGTTTAGAATCTCTTTCTAGAAAAAAAGGAAAATTATCGACAATGTCGACAGTTATGTTTCTATGAATCGTCAGTCATAGGGTTGCAGAACATTGCAGAAAAACACAGACTGAAATCTTATTTTCACTCCTACAGGTGATACTGAGACGATGAACCAGAATGGCAATGCTATATCGCTTCATTCATCACATGCAGCGCATGCGATTTCATACAATTATGGCATTAAACATCCTTAGTAAACGTAGTCCTTTACGAACATTCCTTGCTTGGACTCCTCAGACTCTCCCTCCCCTGTGTATTTTCCAAGCTGAGCAAGAGAATTAGCCTTAGCCCGAACCAGCAAAGCTTCTTGAGCTTCCTTCACATTCGCTGGTCTGCCTCCCCACTTCTTGAGGCATGTGTTCTGAAGGGCTCTTGCGTATGAGAAGGATACGTGCCACGGGTTGGGAGCTTGGTTCATTGCATTCACGTTAAGGGAAGCTTCCACTTCAGATTGCCCACCAGACAAAAACTGCACAATCAAACCAAACAATGGAATTAGTAATAGACAAGAGATTTTTACACATTGTGAGTGTGTTTAGGTAGCTAGAGAAGGAGCATGCCATGATTCCTGGGACGGCCGGAGGGATTCTTTGGCGAAGAAGCTTAAGGGTGTACTCGGCAACCTGTGTAGGGGTGGCCTTGTCCTTGGACTCTGCCCCAGTAGTGACCATGCTGGATTTGAGGAGGTTACCTTCAAATTGTACATTGTTTTCGGCAAGGTAGAAGAAAACCTCTGCCCAAACCTTCTGTGCCACTTCAAAAGTCCTCTCAATCCCATGGTCACCATCGAGCAGGATCTCAGGTTCTACTATTGGTACCAATCCATTGTCCTGCAAATTTACGCACCAAAGTTCTCAGCAAACGCCTGAAAATGAACTGATTAATGCATTATTACGACAATGAAATATGGTAATTTTACAACTTTATCTGAAAATTTTTAGGTCGACATGTAGACGTTTCAAGCATACTTCGATTTGGTAAATTGTATCTACTTAAAAAATCTCTCTACATCATCTGCCTGGGAGATAGCAGCATAGCAGGCTAGACCCCAGGCCGCTTCCTTTACAGCGAGTGCAGATGGGCCATTGGGGATGCTAATAACGGTTCGCCTACATAGTTACAAAGAAAATGATGAATCATCTTCGTATAGGCAGTAATAAACAGTCCAAACAGATTGAATTAACATAACTGCATAAGAGAAGGAAAAAAAGACCACTTAAGTTTAGTGTACTGGTTATGGAGTCGAAATTATACCATTTTGCAAAACGAACTCCTTGTTGGCAATAAACAGCAGAGCGGGAGGCGAGGCCATCGAGACCTTGGCACCATGACTCCCCATTCGAGCCAGGCAGTGAAACCAAACCCTGCAATGCTCACTATCAGGTACTCCATATCCATATATGCACAAACATGTGCATATTATGTACTTATATCATCATAAGAAGGATCCAACATAAAATTTTCACCAATCAACCATACATTTGACTTACCTTATCGACCTTGATGCCAGGAACAATATTTTGCTAAAAAACACATCAACCATCTTTCTGCCATCAGCAGTATTCTGGTACAGTGTCTCCTCAAACAGAATAGCGCCAGAAATGAATTGACCCAGATCAGGTGCAGTAACAAGCAGTGTTCTGTATGCTTGGCGATTAGCTTCAGTGTTCTCTAGCCCAATTGGTGCTAGACGCTTTCCACATCTAGCATTTGATTCATCCATAGTCAATATTCCTCGACCCGGTGATGCAATCTTTTTCTACACCACATTAGTTGAATTTCAAAAAAAAAAAAAATTCTATATGTAAGTATATATTATTTCTTAGTTGATGGGTTTTCCTATAGAGTGAACCAGCTTGAGAAAAATGTGACTAAAAGCAGAACATACGGCGGCCTGAACAAGCTCATCGGAGTATGAACCAGCACGAATACTGAGTGGTGAGGATGAAACAGGATGGCATAGAACGGTGGAGATGGAAGGGGAGCGAAGAGAGTAACCCTGAAGCCATTCAGGCTTGTTTAGAAGAGGTGATGACTTGAGGAGAGATGATGCAGAGGTCATTTTCTCTCCAAAAAAAAAAAATGCCGTGTTTTATCTGCTTCGACCTTAGGCATATTTAGTTCCAATTCGTTTTGTCTATAATTCTCATGTTCTGTGTTTTGTCATTCTATTTATAGTTGTAGAATGGTGGAGATAGATATCACAATTTGAGGCTATAATATAGAGGCCAATCAATGGTTTCCTCGTCGTGTCATTACTTTGCCTACTTGTCATGGCATGGCAAGGACGTGGTCGCGGGGGAAGGTTGAGGGCGGCAAAATAAAGAAACTAATGGTTGGATTTTTCAGATCTGAAAAGCCAGAAATATCGGAATCTCTAATAAAACAAAAATGATGTGTTGATATTTTGGAGACCGATTAATGAGCCGTTTGATTTGATTTGCATTTCATTTTGGTGTTTTTTTTTCCACCTTTAAATGACATTTTCAGTTCTGGTTTTTCTATACCTCTCCTATGAAGACAAGTTTTTAACTCTTTGCTGATTTTTCATATTTGGAAGAACTTTCAGAATTGCTTCATCTATAATGTATTTAACTTTGTTCTGAAAAAATATTCCTTCATAAACATGATGAGATCAAGAGATTCCCTCCTGTTTCTTTTTTGAATTCTTAAAGCGTTTGTAGCAAGGGATTCGATGGAATTTTCTCTTTCATTTCACTCTCGCATTTGTTCTGTTAGTCTCGGTTAAAAGTTTCAGTACACGAAATGGAAGTGAGAATCATCCTTCTCCGACCATCATTCTTTGTTGCTATTGTTTTGCCCAGACATTATAGTTACCTTATCAAACTTTTGAGCCTCCAGATAAATAGGCGGTGGTCACATAGAAATCTGCAAGTTGCAATATGCAGATTCTATTCTTCATGACCAAAAGATGTACCAATTTTGACGTCCTACATGTGGTAAAGAAAAAGTAACGGACAGCCAAAAAGCGAGGCTCAAATCACCTAAAAGGACCTGAAAGCAGCTTTTCTGGACATGGTCCTATCCTATGTGGGTCCTTTAAGGATTTGGATTCTCTCCACCAATTTTTCCCTCCTTTGTCTCTCCACCAAAATCTGAACCCTTAGATTTATCAGCCACTAACAATCAATAATAAAATTTTTTAAAGATGCAATATTGGCTATCAGATTTTGGTGGAGAGGCAGAGGAGAGAAGAAATGGTGGAGAGAATCCAAATCCGGTCCTTTAACACCCACGTGCGAGAGATTTTCTATTCATGCATTTGGTGTCTAGCCATTCGTGGCCTCGCCTGAATTGACTTGCGTTTTTTGGGTGTTTGCGCGTGATTTAATACAAGATTTGTTTTAAGCCTTAAAGCCAGATTTCAATTCGTAAGGACGTCTATTTACTCTTACTTTGTTTTTTTTTTTGGGGGACCAATCAATGGATAACTCATTTAGAAGCAGGATAGACAAAACAAACACAATTAGTTTGAATTGTCAATAAGTCTCCATATGTCGCATTCCAGTTTCGAAAATATGGATGTTAAAGTAGAAATGACAATAACATTGTTACTTTAAAAAAAATAGATGATTGATAATAATTAGCAATTCCCCTGTTACTACAAAACGTTCCTAGTGGTGCTTTCAGAAAGACACTACTAGATTAGGATAGTCACTTGTCTTTGCTAGATATTGAGTTTCAATTTGTATAAATAGCACTATTCGAAATATATACCTGGACTCGAGGTAGGCAAATATTATAGAATAGACTTTCAAAGAAGATTTAGTACGCAAATTGGAAATTGAAACCGTTCCCGTCCGTACGCAACAAAACATTCGTTTTCAAATCTTTGAAATTCCAATCTGTTCAAATAAATATTTAAACAAGAGTTTTTTCTTTTTTGTTTTTTTGGGGGGGGGGGGGGGGGGGGGGAGCCATTCAGCAAAATATGCTTAAGCGAAAGTGCAAAGGTACAATTTGACATAGAATAAGGTCAGCCACAATAATATTGTGAACTTAACAATGTGAAAACTGGCCTGGTGCTCAAAAACTCTCGCTACTTAAGATAGGTGGATGAAACCCATAATAAAACATATGTTATCAACGATGTTATCACTTCAAAAGTTCTTGGTCCCTTAAGTATAGGAATAGGAGGAATAACTGAGACCATCAAGAAGGTTCCCAATAGCCAGGAAAGAATAAATGAACCAGCCCTGCACCAAAGCAACAAAGTTTATAATTAAATCCTAAGACGTATAGCAGCAATACAATCATCATACCGCAATTATTTATCTCATCATGGGAATAAGAGATGCATTTAAAATTGCAACACCACGGTTGAACTGAGAATACACCAAAGTTATGCATATTCCTAGTAGATTTAGAACAATGCGACATGTCATTATTTACATACCCATAAAGTAAGGCTCGGATCTTGCTCTTCAGTCGATCATATATAAAATACATTGTAGCCATCATAGATATTAACACCTGAAGTGTTGGCCCTTCCTCGGTTGGAAAAAGAACAGTCAGAGCTCCAAGTAACAAGAATGCAATAGATGCTTTTACAATGAACTTCGTGGATGGAGTTTGAAATCTGCTTCTGACAAACTGAACAAATCGAGATTGATTTACTTCCCTCATTTTTTTCCTCAAGTCAATTTTTGGGTTCCTCCGCTCATAGAACTTTTGCATGATAATTTTGTCATGTGCTGATTCAATTGCATCCACACTTGGCTTGTGCCCTGCATATTTTTGAATTAAGAAGTTCCTTGCTCCTTGAATTTCATCTTCAGAAGCTTCCCTGCTTATTCCAAGTCGTTTATATGGGTCCCTCACATTTATTCTTGGAAAGACAGCTGAATTGGCAGCCAATGAGCACATATTAAACTAAAAAGTAATAATTATATATACACATCTATGTATGCTAGTGTTCAAGTGTGTGTATATACACAGGTATTTACAAACACACACACATGTATGTGCATTACACACACATAAAGGGTTTTGAGTACCACATGCATAACTTGGAAAAGAAATAGAGGTAGTAACTAATATTGATGCAATCCAAAAATCCTAATATGACATGCGAGTAAAAATATTGCAGAGATTTCAACAAGAAGGGATATAATGGGGAGAAGACTCATTCTATGCCATTCTGTATGGCACCATCTATCACCAATTCTGCAAAGATGTTCAATTGTGAAATAACTTCCACCTTTATCACAGACAGCCACCTCACCTACCAGCTTCAATAGCACATCTATGCTTTAATGCTGGTGCCTGGTGCAGTTTCAGACGCTCCAAAAGCTATGAGTGATGTAGTTCAAAGATTTTCAAATGGACAAGTTGCAGCTTCAACTCAACTAACCAATGAACAAGAGCACTAGAAAGCTCCTGGTCTTACAAGCAGGCAAGAGCCAGACATTTACCATAAATATATTTTTAAGTCAGTGTCATTTTTCCTTGATATATTTCTTCCAGAGAAATAGGTCCGCCTAACTGGCATACCAGTTTTACAAGACCATGCCTTTGCAATGAAATCTTCAAGATAATGAAAACTAAAGTCAAGGAACATTAAGAAGCAAAAGTTACCAGGAGATTCGTTTGCCATATCACCATAAGAAGCATCCGTGGCACTCTTAACCAATTGAACTTTCCGTGTAGTGTATTTTAGCCTACATACCAAATTGATTCTGCGACAAGACAAGGTGGAGAAAAATGTATTATTTATCATTTCAGCCTTGCACAACACTAATATCAAGTTCAAGTTCAACAGGTTATAATTTTAGGGCATACTTTTCTACTTGGAGAAAGTGCAGCTCTTGCTTAGGCTTCCCAGCCCCAGAAAAGGCTGCAATTTGGAAGTGCGGTGACCCCAAGCGAGAAGAAGGCAGCTGGAGACATCTTGAGGGACAACCACTCAATCCAGATAGAGTCATTATTACAAATTATTTTTCAACAATATGAACCGTTTATGCTAGGTAAGATCTTAAATTATTGCCTGACACAGAGAGAGAAGTAATCAACAAAATTGGGCAAAAAGACATATAAAATATTAGAAATAAACATAAATAAGATAATTATGCATTACAAATCATTGAAATGATCAATTCCAGAACATAGCTGATGAAGTAAATCCTAGGATCCATAAGTCTTTCTCCATTGTCTATTAATTTTCCAGTTTCTTTGGCAACGAATAACCATTTTTCTTTACTTTATTTTCTTGTAGGATAACTCAAAATTTAATCCTCATTGATTGAAAAACTTTGCTACGACTGTTCAGATTTTTTTTTTTGGGGGGGTGGTTTGGAACGTCGGAGGCCAGTGGCCACTCACGAGTAAAGGGGAGATAGCTACCCATGTTCATTCTTCATTCAGCAATATTTTTACATCAATTGCTGCGTAAAACAAACAAAAAGGGTAAATTAAACCCAAAAGACGCAATCAAATTAATAAAACACAAATATATTAAACTTCGACTTCTTAACACCATTGGGGAGCTTTATACCGTATGTGTTACAGAAGCTAAACATATTAAAGCCGCTCGAACAGTATAGAATGGAGATAACACATATTCTATAGTAGCCCCTTCTACGAAAGAAATAAACAACAACTAATCGGGTTTGCTCGTAAAAAATTGAAGAGTGAAATTGAACTGTATATGCAATTGAATCGAGAATCCAACAACAGCGACGGAGATTTAGGTCAAAAAAAGGAAGTTGAAAAACTGCACCTTTTCAAAGAAAGCGAAATTGTTCAATCTTAGCTTCCATAATCTTGGATTTTCTCATGGTTTGAGAGAGAGTAAACTGCAACTTCTCAACGGATAGGAAGATTGCTGCGGGGGCTTAGAGACACGCTAAACCCTGCCTCGGCTATTGAATCAGAAGAGGAAATATTCTTATAAAATGATTTGTCGAACCGTTAGTAAATCCGTTGTAGTCTAGTTGGTTAGGATACTCGGCTCTCACCCGAGAGACCCGGGTTCGATTCCCGGCAACGGAATGGGAAAAACTTCCTTCCTTTTTCGGTCACTGAGAAGTTGGTGTGAGTAGAGTTCATACTTTCATGTATCCATTTGGCATTATAAGTACTGTATTACAGACCCAGTCTACCTAAAATCTAAAATCTTAGCTTTTTAAGAATTTTTTTAACATGTACAGAATTATAAGTCTCTAATAACAAAATTTTTTTAATTTACTCATTATTATTAGATTTTCATTAAGTATGTTATTAATATATTATACTTATTAAATTATAATTAAAAATATAACTTTATCTATCATGCAAAGAGGCTTTCTCCGCATTTCTTATTATTTAAAAAAAATTAATTTTTTTTGAACTCAAAGGGGCATTAATTTTTTTTTAAATAAGTTTTTGTTGAACATGGGAAAAACTCCTTTGCATTCTTTAAATTTAAAAAATTCAAAAATACATTTGAACAATGTATTAGTTAAACCTTTTTTTCATTGTTATATGTGAGTCAAAAAGCCCAGGCTGGTTGGCGAGGTGGGTTGTATATTTTGACTCATTTAACTAAAATGAATTAAAGGGATTGACTCATTTTGATAGCTAATGATATCAATTTAGTCCCAAATTGAAACTAAAATTATGTGTTTTTAAAAATATTAAATTTAAATTAATGTTAATAAATTTTTATGAACTAAATTACCATAAAAAATCAAAAATCAAAATAATAATATATTCTTTATAATTTAGTATGTTGTATGATAATTTTTAGTGTAGAGAGAAAAGGTTATAGGAGAATTTTACGGTACTGATTTGTGTTTGGATCCTTGCAGTAGGGGCCTACTGCATGCTGTGTAATAAAGCCTTTTAAACCCTTTTTCATTAGGGACTAAAAAATTTAGTTAGATATTTGAAAATTATAATTAATAGTACAAAATTTTAACATGTGAGACAAAATAATATTTTAAAATTTTTTACTATAATGTATAGTTGAAATTTTTAAACTGTCATTTTTCTTTTCTTAGTTAAAATTTTTATCCTCACAATTATAATTTTTATCTTCTTTATTAAACTATAAACCCTAAAAAGACATGTTGCAGGATTCAAGCACTATTGGTTCAATATGAATTTGATGTACTAAGACTATTGAAGTAAATATCGATGATATAGAAATAACAATCAATGTTGCAAAGGTAGCATATTCAAATCGTTGTAACTTATGCAATTAGCATCTCCCAAAGATCTAGGTATATAAACAGGCTAATACCAAATAATGGTTCAAGCTTACATTGTCATGAAGCTGTAGTTGCAGACAATATCGTCATGAAGTGAAATGATGCTGCCGACCAAATGGGACAAAGTGAGCATCATGGGGCACCAAGGCTTCCCCAAATACTTGATTGCGAGAAATATCAACGTCAACGTCAACCATGTTTCACGAAGGCTTTGTTTATATAAACAGTCTTAGTCAGGGAAGGGTACTTTTGTTATTTAGTCTTAGTCATTTTCTTACCTTGCTTAATAAGGCTTGGTTAGTCATTTTGTTACCTTGCTTAATAAGGCTTGGTGGCTCAGTGCGGAGGCAAAGAAGAATTTTGGTGAGCTTAGTCTCAAAAAGCTTCATCCTCTGCTTAAAAAAAAAGGATTTCTTGTATTTTGTTATGCTTTGGATTTGTAACAATGGTACTTTCATTGCATTCTCCCTTCATCATTCAACAAATTTATCCCCTCGCTGTCTTCCGTACAACCCCTGAGCATTAGGTCTCTGATTTGGATTCAAGATTGAAGAACATGGAAGCAACTATGCAGAACAACATCCAAGTGCTGCATCAACTATTGGCTCAAAATGCCATGCCTGTTCCTACCAGCGTCACAGAAACTACTCGCCTGGACAAGTTGGCCGCTGATTTTCACACTTCGTCTGTGATCGCAGCAAAGGCTCTCATGGAAGTTGATCCTCCAACATCAGAGCATCCACCTATTATTATGGCTCCTTCTGCTGCCGTTGTTTCTTATACCGAGAGCTCTGCTTCGGGGAAGAAAGGTGGAGAAACGCAGGTGACAACCGGTCAAGAAGAAGTGGGGCACACCATTCTGCTATTCCAACCTGCGCATCTCATAGCGATCACCCCAAATCCGAAAGCCCCTCAATGAGTGCACGGGTTGGTGTCATCGTTGTTCCCTCAGCATCATCGCAGTTGTAAGAACCAGTAGGGATTGCGTTAGATCAGGTTTCTTAACCAAATTTTACTGGCACAGAACATTGCCCAGTTTCATCTTCAGTTGTCGCCGCGTTATAGACCACGAGGTGCATTCTTGAGGGACCGAAGATGGTGCTGAGAATTCATCTTGGTGATTCCCTCCGTGCTGTTTCTCATTTCCATAACTACCGCCTTTCTAAATGTCCATCCCTTACAATATAACCTTATGTTTGATGAAATGCTACACTAAACCCCTTGAGCAAGAGGTTGGGATTTCTTGCTTATGTCATAGTAATGTTGCCATCTTTTTTCAAAGTTGGCTTTTTATTGAAATCTCAAATCTCTGGAAGTATGATTGTGTATGGATCTTTGGAGTTTGGTAGTGTAAAGTTCAAAATATTTTGACCGTTCGTTGGAGCAACAGACATGAAGCTATTACTTGTCCCACGAGATTTGTGATCTTTTGCATTATTGCCACATTACTCCCTTCCTCTTGGAACAAATGGATTTGTGGTGGAAGACATGCTCACAAGAAAGCAAACGTTGATGAGACAGAGAAATAGAGCCATAGAGAAAGCCCTTGTATGCAAATTGCAAAGACAAATTTTGGCTAGTTTTTCTCTGAGTTTTTACATAATTAGAAAAGCTAGGAGAAAGAAGTGGTTATGTACTGCAAAGAGTGAAGAGTAGGCTAGAAAGAGAGAAGAAAAGGATCTCTTTGCATTTTCAATTAGCAGTATTTAAATGGTGCATTGGCTGGACAGGAGAATAGGTGGCAGCTTCACATGTGTTGTTGTTAAGATCTTTTGAAGTCTACACAAATTTTACATTACTGAATTCTAGAAGATCCGCGCACAGTATGATTTGAAAGAAGAAAGAAGAAAACAAGGACATGGATCAAATCATTTGCATCAATCTATTTTAATTTCTAAAAAAAAAAATGAGGTAGATAAATTATAGGGCAATAATAAAAATTTATGCAAAACAAATTAATGTTTTAATAAAATTGTATAAGTGCATGTAACGATATAAACTACATGATAGTCCATAAGAGATCACCACAATCTATGTAAATTAGCTAAATTCAGCACGTGAATTAATATGAAGATTATACCTTAACAACAATAAATAAATGAATGGGTATTAATCTTGGTAATAATAAATACTTACACTATAGCAAATTAAGAATGCATGACAACAAAGACATATAGATATGAAAATTTAGAGAGGAGTGTTAGACTGAAGTTGTAATACTAACAGTTTAATGCGTACAAAGACTAAAGGATTGGGTCAAAGACGAATTGTATATGAATTGTATATTTATATGAACAAGAATCACATTCTCTCGCTCGTGGAAAAAATTGAGGCAACGCGGAGATTCTTTATATTCATTCACGAGTCAAACCAAGCACTCCCCCTGGATAGCATCACCTTATTTAGCACCATTTAAAAAGAGGAAACATCACTATAACGGATGCCAGCTCTCCTTGCTCATTAAATCAGCCAATAAAATATTTATCTCAATCAAAGTAAATCTATTTTTTAAATTTAAGACATCACATAAATTGCAATTTTTTTATTATTAAATGATACTCAATACTTCTTTTAATACTACCGCAATAGTAAAATTTAGTTGGAGTTATTTCTTTTCTGAACAATTCTAAAAGATTAAATACTTCTAAGTGTAATTTTTATATCTTTACTATTAAATTTTTAAACAAAATTATAACAAGTGAAATAATACAAAATTCTATTATGCAATATAGATTTGTAAAAAATCATAAGTTTGTTTTGTTATTATTAAATATATATATATTTATTATATTTTAATTAAAAAATCTGATAACAAAAATATAAGAAATTATATATAATTTTGTTAATTCTAAAATGATATTTTCTTACATTGAATTGATGCATCTAAAATTTTCATCACAAAATATTTTTTTTGAAAGAACCAAATTTCAAAATGTTAAAAAGAAATACCTTGTTTTTTTTAATTGAACTAATCTCTTTGGTATAAAAAAAAAATTTTAAAAATTATTTCTGTAATGACAACAATTAATTAAAGAAGTTAAGGAACGAGGGTGGGGGGTAAGAAAATAGGAAAAGAAGAATTAAGGTGAATCTAAAAACAATTATGACCATGTTGGTTGTGGGAGAGAAATACCAAGGAGGTAGGATGTAAAGAGATGGGAAAGTTGGTAAGAAACGAGGGGAGGTAAGGGTGGAGGCAGTGGACCACCTGCGACTTTTTGGCCATACGCGATACATCCCCTTTGTGGCGAAGTATGAATCTAACTCCCAAGCGCAAAAATAGGGGGAATTTGAATTTCATTCATTTATTTATTTTTATTCATGTTTTTTGCATTGAACAAATTTCCACCTTTTATCGGTGCCCACTAACCACGTGGTGCTCGACAAACACAGAATCGAACTCACAAGAGCCGCGTTTGACGTTTGACATTGCTTAGAATTTAGAAAAAGGGGGAAGTTTTCTTTAAAAAAACATAATATTATTAGTATTATTAAATTCAGGGAAATGGAAAAAAAGGGTCGAAATGAAAAAAAAAAAAATATTGGAGCCTCCCAGCATTGAAGTTGAACCAATCCAAAAGTCCCCACTCATGGGTTCTGACACGAAATTACCAACAAAACAAACAGTGCCTTGTCACATCTGATCACAGTCCATTTCCATGTGCCCCAATTGCTGCGAAGACTAGGGTTTTCTTTGACGACCCTTATGCCCCGGATTTTGTGATTGATTAAGCTTCTTGGCTTCGATTTGCTATGGATAAACCAGATGAACTGCTACAAGCTTCCCCTATGGACAAGCCGACTCTTCCGGAAGGTGAAAGACAAAGCTTTGACGGTTCCGACACGACTATGGAGCTGATGAGCATCGATCCATGCCGGAGTACGAGGGATACGGAAGATTCGCAGCTTGTTGGAGTTCCGGTCACGCTTGCCCGCGATGCTGACGTGGCGGAGACGCAGCATGATTGCTTGCCCAATATGGAGCTCAAGATAGATGTGAAGGTTGCGGACGGCAGTTTGGGGAAAAGAAAGCGAGGTCGGCCGGCGAGGGGTATCGCGAAAGCACCGCCATTGAAGAAGAATAGGGACGAGGAGGATGTTTGTTTCATTTGTTTCGATGGTGGGAGCCTTGTTCTCTGTGATCGCCGGTGAGTGATCATGATCCCGATAGTTTACGGATTGGTCGTTCGTAGAGAAATACGAGAAATAATGGAGCTAAACTTTAATTTCGACACCAAATTGCTTAGTAACTCAAGATGGGGCACTTGGCAAAACTAATTTCATGTCTCTAAATATACAACGCTTGGCTCCTAGGTTGTAATTAAGCACGCTTATGCTTTATTCAATTGTAAATACTCGTGTCCATATATCTATTAATTTATATTTCTCCTCTCTTTTTTTCCTTTCCTTTTTTAGGGGTTGTCCTAAAGCATATCATCCCGCATGTATAAAGCGAGACGAGGCATTCTTCCGTTCCAAGGCCAAATGGAATTGTGGTATGTTGCTCCTTAAACTGCACTCTTCTTGTGTATTGCTGGCATAGTGAAAACTTCCCAGTAAGGTCAAATAGCAGTCCAGTAAATCTAATTTCGCTAGCGCTATCTACATGCTATTTGAATTGTAGTCTAGGTGTTGCTTATTCGTGTTTCTGCTTCAAATATTTCGAGTCTTAGATTATGCAGAATTTAATTAATAATCTTCAATGTTGATCCCTTTTTTTAATCTCATTTAATATAGTGTGATCACCGTATACACATACAGGTATTTTAGAGAAGTCAACCGTCTTAATTAAATGGGTTCAGATCTTGTATAACTTTCGTTATGTAAATTTTAATTTTTGTGCTACTCAGGTTGGCATATATGTATCATTTGTCGGAAGGCATCCCATTATATGTGCTATACTTGTACGTATTCTTTGTGCAAGGGGTGTACAAAAGAGGCTGATTATCTGTGTGTTAGAGGAAATAAAGGTTTGTGTGGGATATGCATGAGGACTGTCATGCTCATTGAGAACAGTGCACAGGGAAACAAGGAAATGGTAATGCTAAACTTTCTGTCTTGGTTGGTCTCGTGTGCTATTGATTTGTCTTTTCTTTTCTTTTTTTTTTGGGGGGGGGGGGGGGGTTGGGGGTTGTTGTAGACTTAGTCATACTTGAAATTATGATGGTCTTGTTTTTATTCTTTTTCCTTCTTTGTGCCATTTGTACAGTGTGAAGTGGATTTTGATGACAAAAGCAGCTGGGAGTATCTCTTCAAGGTGTATTGGTTATACTTGAAAGAGAAGCTATCTTTAACATTAGATGAGCTCCTTCGGGCTAAAAATCCATGGAAAGGAGCTCCTGCTATGGGTTGTAAGTTAGAAATTCCACTTGAACCTCATCTCCATAAAGATGACAAGGGTTCCGGTTCAGAGAACTCCTGTATAGACATAGAATCAAGTAATTTAGAAAACAACCAGTCTAAGAGACAGGCAAGGCTTCTTAATAAGGAGGACTGCCCAAATATGAAAACTTCAGGTGGTGATAAAGGTGTGTCTGTGGCTGAATGCACAACATGGGCATCAAAGGAGCTTTTAGAGTTTGTTGCACATATGAAAAATGGTGATACATCTCTCCTATCTCAGCATGATGTTGAGGCTCTTTTGCTGGAGTATATAAAGAAAAACAATCTTCGTGATCCTCGACAGAAATGCCAAGTTGTTTGTGATTCAAGGCTAGTAAATTTGTTAGGGAAAGCACGCGTAGGTCACTTCGAAATGTTAAAGCTTCTTGAATCTCATTTTCTTATAAAAGATTATGCCTCTGCCAATAATACTGTAAGGTCAGGAATTGTTGATGCTGTTGCTAGTCAGGCGGAGGCTAATGACAATTACAATAACCAGCCAATGGTGGCTAATGATAAGAGACGTAAAACACGTAAAAAGGCTGAAGTGCTGCATGATAAACTAGATGCATATGCTGCAATAAATGCTCACAACATCAACTTGATTTACTTGCGGCGCAATCAGATGGAGAATCTAATTGAAGATGCTGAGAAGTTTAAAGACAAGGTTGTTGGTTCAATTGTGCGGATAAGAATCTCTAGTAGTGATCAAAAGCAAGAGATGTATAGGCTTGTACACGTTGTAGGTAAACTAACTTATACAAACCCTAGTTCTAATGGTAAATTTCTCATGTACATTTGTAAGGAGTACATGATTTGAAATTGGTATTGGTGACTCATACTATTTGTGCAGGTACAAGTAATGTTGCTGAATCATACAATATTGGCACGAGAACAACAGACACTGTGCTTGAAATTTCTAATTTAAACAAAAAAGAGGTCATACAAATAAACGAGATTTCAAATCAGGATTTCTCTGAGGTGAATGGGTCTTACCTTTGGTGGAATCTATAGAACTTGTAGAATAATTTTGTTTTATTGGGGTTTCCTAATGGTTAATATATTGATTATATATGTCCAGGATGAATGCAAACGTTTGCGTCAGAGTATAAAATATGGGTTTTCAAAAAGATTGACTGTGGTTAGTGCGTATATTATGTCAACTCTCCATACTGTGGGCTATTTTATGTTTGTGTTTAAGACAACAGTTTTGGTTGGTTGTAGGGAGAGATTCTGGACAAAGCATTGACACTTCAAGCAATGAGAGTTAATGATGTAAGTTCCCCTCCCCCTCCTCTTCCCTCTCACCCCCCCCCCCCCCCCCCCCCCAAAAAAAAAAAAGAGAGATCAAACAAGGTTCATCATCAATGCTTTACTTTTATTTTTTAAGGAAAACTTGAATTGCTCTGAGAAACTGTAGAAAATAGTTTGTTATTATGTCCAGATCTGAATCGTTTAAATGCCATGTATATTATACCTATGCCACTAAAAATTGATAACTGGTTATGTTATGTGAATCCAGTGAAAACATTTAATTGAATAGCAATTTTCTTATTCTAAAAGGAGAATTTGTATCCTTTTCTTTTTATCTGATTAATATATGCATTCAAGCATGGTCATGTTGTATTTTGGTCTGAAAATTTGATTAGAGTATTAAGCATACTGTTAGAATATGGCCATGTTCTTAATGATTCTGTACTCTCTTTCTGATCTAGTTGCTGGAAGGTGAGATACTGCGGCTTAACTCTCTCCGTGATAGAGCAAGTGAAAAGGGACATAGAAAAGAATATCCTTTACTATCTATGACTTTGCTCGCTTCCTTTCTCAATATGCTAAACGTGGGTACTGGGCAATACTTGCTTTGTTTCTAATATTATTCATCATACATAGGTGAAATATCTGCTTATGAATGCTTAATAATTAAGTGGATTAACGATGCTTAGATGATTGGAGGTTACCATTGTAGGAATTCTGAGCAGACATATTAGGCTACCTGTTCAGAACTATTGAAGCTTTATCCATTTATTATTCTGTCTTATCTGGCCTAATTTTTATCAATATATTCGCACTTGACCCTTTACATAACTGTTTTTTGAATTTATTTTTTCATAATCCATAATGATCTGCAACTATGTGATATTATTCGCTATTTTTGTTTAACTCAGAAAATGGAAGTGTTCAAGAAATATTTGCAAACTATATAGACACAATAACTTGGAAGGGTTAGATATGAAATGGGACAAAGAGGTGTGACTTCAATTTGAAACTAACATATTCAGGATTATAGCTATTCAGGGGCTGGGCCTGGCATTAAGGTGCTGCTGTGTTGGGCCTTAGCCCAATTTAAACCATTCCTTGAGAGGAAGATAAGCAATGTACAAATTTAATAATGAGAATGCACGTAAGAGGTGTAGTGGATGACAGGGAGATGAAAGATGCATGTAGGACTAACAAGTGATGAGCATAAGGAACTAGCTACTAAATGGGACATCTCTATATATAATAGGGTTGATTGGTAGAAGAAAATCCTTTCAAATCAAGGCTTTATTTAACCAACCTGAATCTTTTGGAACTAAGGCAGCTTGTTCACTTTCTTTTGGTTATAGACATTAGTTAGTCATTCTCTTCTCTACCTTTGTCTGCCTTCGTGATGTGCCAAATACATGGATAAGTTAGTCAAGTGTTCCTTGACCAAACTGCACGCTGAGAGAGTGTGTGGAGAAGTTGCAGTTACTGAACTCACCTGAGGAACGACAGCGAAGGCTGCAAGAAATTCCAGAAGTATACTCTGACCCAAGTATGGATTTAATGTTTGACTCTGATGAAGATGCTGAAAAGTCAGATGAAAGGAAGCAAGGTAAAAATCATATGCTATGTGGACCCTGTTTTTACTTTTCTTTTAACAGTGTTATCCAGACAGTATTCAAGTCATGGTAAATGTGATTATGTCTATGCAGATGACAATATACAGTCTAAAGATTCTGTATTTAATAGAAGAGAGAAGGAGCCTAGTTCTCCAAGAAGTCAGTGTGGTGTATTGAATGATGTTGGATGCAGAGCACTAGACATTTTGGTCACTGCCCAGGAGCAGATTGGGAATACATGTACACTAGAGAACCGGACCAGCCCCAATGATGCAGCAAATGGTGATAGCAATAATTTAGGAGTGACAATATCAGGAACATCTGGTGTTGCATCAGACACTTCATCATTGCCCGTCTCTACAGGGATGGAGCAGCCACTTAATGATTTTGCAACTGATAAACTATGGCACTATCGGGATCCATCTGGGAAGGTTCAAGGACCTTTTTCTATGTCGCAGTTGGATAAATGGAATGCTAGTGGACATTTCCCTCCTGATCTCAGAATATGGAGGAACACTGAAAAACAAGATGACTCTATATTGTTAATTGATGCACTAAGTGGGAAGTGTTGTAAAAATGTGTCATTGCCATACAACAGCCAACTTCTGTCTTTAGGGGTTAGGGCTGCACCAGGTGATGGAGATGATATTGATTTGCCTAGTTGCACTCCTCTAACCAGTACCTCAAATTGCATGGATTCCACATCTACTTTTGTTCCTGCGACAAAAACATCACCAAAAAATCCAGAAATTGGTTTCCTGGAGTTCCCTGGTGACACCTCTAAGCCAAATTATTCTGAACCTAGAGGTCAGTCTGCCGAAAACAAACAGTCTGCTTCTCCAAATGCTCCTGTTCAAGATGCTGGTCCTAGCTGGAGTACTGCTTCCAGCTTAGTTGGCGGTGGTACACCCCTTCCTGAAGTGACTGTTGAATGGAGAAGATGTTCACCGGCTCCACCTAATCCTTCTGTTGAGGAATGGGACTCTAATCTTGTCTCTGCATCTTCATTGAAGCCAGCTGAAACTGTTGGTGATTGTACTACTACCCCAACTTCAATATGTGATCAACTAACACATTCTTCCCCTTCCCATCCAGCCTGTAATACGTCTACATGGCAGGCAATTATGGATGAACCCAATGATTTTGGCTCATTTGATGAGACAGTTTCAGATCTTTTGGCAGAAATGGAGGCAATGGGTTCTCTTGGTGGCTTGGAATCTCCCACATCGATCATGAAATGTGGTGAGGAATTGACCGAGGGCTCTAATTGTCTCAGTCCTGCAGAGGGGCTTAGCCCAATGCCTGATGCTGGTAAAGGTGACGCACTGAGCTCCACAGGTGATTTACAATTTCCCTCTCAATCCACAGCATCAGAGGTACCATTATGCCAACCAGAGGTACATTACCATCAAAGAATCTCTGGAGGGAATTCCGCCAGAAGTTCTGAAGTAGTTGGCACGAAGAATAATAATGTTTCAGGTAATCAATGGAAATCAGGTTCAGAAATTCCATCCACTGTATCATCCACAGCAACCTGGGCCATGGCTACAGATACTACTTGGAGACTCGGGTCAGACAGTGCACGTGGTTGGGAGGCATCTCAGGTAAATACAAACTTGGGCTGGGGTGGAATGGATAAAGTACATGCAAACGTGAGTTGGGGAGTAGGACAGGGGACAGTGCCGGAAAACAGGAACATAAATACATACGCTTCCGTAGGAACTCCAAGCATTTGGGGAAGCCAAACGAGATATGGCAGTGATCGATTTTCTCCTCGTGGTAGGGATATGAGTTCTGGTAGGGGTAGACATGTGGGGAGCAGGCAACCATTTGGGGTTGGAAATGGAGGCTCCCAAAGGCCTCCGCCCAAAGGGCAGCGAATTTGTAAATTTTACGAAAATGGGTACTGTAAGAAGGGAGCATCATGTGATTACTTGCACCCATGATTTTGGAATCCACAGGGATTAGTCACGTTTAAATTTTTGTGAGCATTAACATAATGGGGAAGTTTCTCTTCCAATTGTTGTAATTTAACCTTTGACAGTAACAGTCAAGTGGCATAATTTTTTTCTAGAAAATGGCTCAAGCACCATACGCTATGAAGTTATATGTGATTGTTCTGTTACGTATGAATGGATGGTCAAGTCGATAGCTTGGTGGACGCTTTCGCTTCTTGTGCATGAGAGTAAAAAGTTCCATTAGAAGATAGAGCAGAATCGAAAATAAACATAAAAAATGACTTGGTATATATATTTTGTTTAATATTCTCTTTAATTTTTTCTTTTTATTATTGTTTTTTATTTTTAGTTTTTAAAATTTGTTTAATATGAAATTACAAAAATTTGAAAAAAATTTAAAATCAATTGAATTTTGAACTCTTGGTTTTGATTAGTTTGATTAGTTTTTTTTATTTTTTTAAATTGATTTTATAGGTTAATTGAATTAATTCAGTGATCCATTTATCAAATTTTTACCCATTCAATTGGTTTTAATTTGATTTTAATAAGTTGAGAAAGAATCTATTATTTATTTATTTATCTTTTCTTGGTTGAGTTAACCAAAGGACAAAGGGAAGTGCTGCAAAAGCCCTCTTTCAAACATTGTTCATTAGTTTAATTACTGCCACTGACCTCAATAATTGAAAAATATTATTTGTATAATTCTTTATTTTTCATACTCTAGTCTTCAACACGTGTTAAACTCACTTCATTTTAAAAAAATTACATAAAATTAGTTTATAATTTCTCAATGAAAAAATTGTGAAAGTTCAGTAAAAATAAATGCAACCCTATTCAATTTTAGAATAATTGTATTTGAACGATTGAGAAATAAAAAAGAAAAAAAAATCCTTATTAGGAAACACAGAATGGATAGTCCAGAATTGACAATTCCAGATCTCCAGGAAACCGTACATTTTCCAATTGAAAGAACGTGTCCACTGAAAAAGGCCAATTTCAAAGTTCAAACCCTATTTTAATCCCTCTCGGACAATAATCGTGTTTCCAATTTGTTCAAAAACGGTCCGCGAAGGAAGAAGCAACCTCGAAATTCCTTTTCCTTCCCCCCAAATAAAAGATTGCCCGAACAGATCATTTGATCATAGCATTTCCTAACCACAAGAGCATTCCTTTTGACCGGAGCGCCGACAAACCCATCACGGTTTATCTCATCCTATCATCTCCTATTGCTATAAAGGTACCGTCCATTTCATAGTTCCCCAGACGAAAGAAACTACTTTTGTAATAATTTTCATTCTTTGCTTGTTTGGTTGCCGAGAAAATGGATAACAGAGGAAGCAATATGAAATTTTGGACGATGTTTCGTGCTTGAGTGGTTTCGGTCTTTCTTGACAAACCGAACGGGTATATGCTTTCCTTTTTTTGTTTTGTTTAAAGAATCCTGGGATGTGCTCAGTGAAATTTTTCTCAAATTGGTGATCGTGTGCTTTGTTTGAATAGTTGTCGTGAAGGTAGCAGCAGCCGATCAATAATTGTTGGGATTTAGGGATTGAAGATATTTGGAGTTTGCTCACGGAGTCTGATGGCCGCGATTGCGGCTTGTAGGCGGGTGGGGCAATTGGGAGCCCATTCAAGAATTGCCTTAAGTGGATTAGGAGGATTTGTGGCTTCGAAAGTGCCATCTTCGTTCGAAGGAGCAATATACGACCCGTTATCAGCTTCCTTGACTTCTATTTCGTTCTCCAGACAAAATTCTCAACTGGTGAAATCTAACGGAAAGCGGTTGTTTCTCGTTGACACATTAGCCCTTGTAAGTTGTAATATACATTTTTCTCATGTCCTTAATTTTTATTTGCTTTCCTGATATCAAAGCCTTAAGGATGAGATTGGGTGCAGCTTACTACGTAAAGTATTGTTTTTGTTGTCTGTAGTTACCTACATGTTGTGTTTTGTCTAGGTTAGGAGATTAGAGGGCCAAGGCGTGCCCTCACAGCAAGCTGAGGCAATAACTGCTGCCATAACTGAAGTTTTGAACGACAGCCTTGAAAATGTATCCCTGTCATTTGTATCTAAAGGAGAAATGCAGAAAGTAAGATCCTTTGATACCAAATAACAATCTTTCTCCTCCTGTATTTCCATGGTCAATGGATGTCCAGTTCGCCAATATTGCCCCTTGTTAATGTTCTTTGATTTAGAATGAGATACGCAATTTATGTATTGATATTATTTTTTTCTTTTTTTTTAATTTCCTGTTTATGTCTTCAAGACTCAAATGATTCAAGAAGCCAACCTTTCCAAATTTAAAGCAGAAGTGCAGAGCTCTCAGGTATTCATTAACCATGCTTATTAAGCTTTCGGTGCATGTGGATGGAGCTAATTAGTGAATTTGTTAGGGTTAAGTGAAGAGCTTGTGTGCATATATTGATTGCAGGCAGTAGGCGAGTTGCTTTACTGGTTCCATAAGTGATTTTTACTAATCACACTAATCCTGAATGACTCCCAAAAAAAAAATAAAAAAATAAAAAACACTAATCCTGAAGGAATACTTTTTTAGATTTATACAGAAAACACGTGCATCCTGCTTCTCCTGTTATTAGGTAAATGCAAAGTAGTCATTCTTGTTTATGTTCTGCGAAGCTATAAAAAATACTGATGCCATTTTTTGGTTGACTTTTGTAGAAGTACAAGTAATTAGCAAATTTTAAAAGGTTGTGAATTTATAATGCCACTAGCATCCATAATGTCAGTTGGCCACTTTTGGCAGTGGTACACTGCAACCATTCAAAATGATTCAACAGTTTGCCGTCATATCTGTTGTATTATTCATAAAAGAAATCGTTTTTGAGATTTTGAGAATTTTATAATCTAGGAGACCCTCTTACTCTAAACTTCTGTCGCTGTCACCTTGCTTAATTTATATCGTTTTAATTGTTAACCTTTTGTTGCATAAGACAGTCGCTTGCATGTGCAAAATTTTTGAGGTAAGCCTGTCAGTGTCTAATATTTGTAAAACCAGCTAATGTAAAAGCAAAGGGAAAGAAAGAACTTGTTAATCAACTAAGAATAGAGACAGTAACAAAAAGTATATGTTAAATTTATTTATTAAAATGGGTTTTAGATTTTGGGTTGTTGGACTATTCTTAGTTAACATAAAATTTATTAACCAATGGACTGTATATAGTTAACATAAATCTACTAAGCAGGTCCCTGTATCTGGTTAACCTATATATTAGGTGATCCTAAGTCAGGGGGTGGTTAACCCATGAATCTATTAAAAACCAATTCTGGTTTCTTGCTATTGTAGATTGCCTGAGACAGTGTTGCCTAATTTGGCAACATGCTTGCCAAACTCTGTTCTAGTATGGATGACCTCAAATGCGGGTCATTCGTGTCTCAATGTGAAATATCCCACCAATTTTTACCCCATATCTAGAATTTTAGAATCCAAATTTGCAAATCTAGATCTTCTTTGGCAACCAGATCAGTCCCAGAGTGTCTTTGGCAAAAGAAAAATGATCCAGATCCAGAGAAAAAAAAAAAAAGGAAAAAGGTCAATAGAGTTACAAAACCAGTGTTAATACATTGTAGAGGCCAGCCAGAAAACTCAACTGGTGTTAATACTTTGACTACTACCTTTGTTAGAAAACTTGACGGCACAAGCATCTGCAAATGCAGAACATCTTCGTTGGACTTGAAGCTTGATATACGACGGCCTAAACTCACTCACTCTCTCTCTCTCTCTCTTTTGTTTTTGACTTTTTGAATGAATAGGTAAGGAAAGATACAGAGCAAATTGGATGGCACAAACTCGTTCTCTCCCTCTTATTTCTGACTTTTTGAAAGAATAGATAAGGAAAGATACACCTGTTACAATAATCAAAATATCAGATCTATTAATTTAATATATATTAATTTAATATTTATTGGTAATAGATAAACTTATAATGTTATTTTAGTTTAGTTATAATTGTTTAAAATATATTATTTTAATATGTAATATAAAATATATTAATATATTATATAAATTGAGTATTTATAGTTTTGTACTATAATACATATTAAATTAGTAGACCAACTAATCATATTCCTCTCGTACTATGAATTATATAAATGAGCATACCCTATATCCATACTCGTACCTTGTACTATAGCGAACCACTTATTAGGCCGCGGGTCTAAAAGCAATTGTTGTAATCTTACTCGGGGGTTGTCTCATCTAGTCATTAGAGTGATATATCCTTCATTACATTTCTTCGAATGGAAAGCTCCATCTTTGAACCTAATTAATGATTCTTGTCACATGAAATTTTTTTTTTATTATTATTATTTTAAAAAAAAAAAGCGCTCACTATTGTAGCTTATTATTCTAACTATTTCTTGAGGAGTAGTTCTAATGCTTATAATGCAGGGGAATCATTTTTCTTTGTTGCAACATGAGACTGAGAAACTTCGGAATGATATAGAGAAGATGCGCAGTGAGCTGAGGTTCGTTTCATCATGCTTTTTGCCTTTGGCATTGATCAACTACTATATCTCTGCATGTGGTATAGGACCTTTATGCTTCAATTTCATGGATTGTGATGCAGATACGAGATAGATAAAGTCACTGCTGGGCAGAGGTTGGATTTGAACCTTGAAAGGGGGTAAGAATTAAGGAACAAAATATGTTGATAGTCATTCGTGAAGCATTACAGAGCTTGTTAGATTGGAATAACTCCTCTTAACTATTATGCCTGATGGTTCTCTGCAAATGCAGGAGAATAAGGGAGGAACTGTCCAATCAGAATGCTGAAACTACAAACCTGACCAACAAACTTGACAGAGTAAGCAAACAAGTAGCTTTGAGAAGTAAATTCCTTAGTTATTTGCTCGACATGTCATTTTCATTTTATATTTCTTGAATATAATGTTCAGGAGATTCATGCTTTAAGAGCACAGCTGGAAGCGGCAAAATATGATGTGATAAAATACTGCATAGGAACACTTGTTTCAATATCTGCCGTTGGCCTTGCTGTTGTCCGCATCTTGATGTAAACAAGATTGTGATCCAATTAACATTTGACAAAATTGAGGGGGAAGGACTTGAAAGAGTAACTATTATGAAAGATGTTGCATCAATGTTCTGTTAGAGAAAGAATTGAATTATGGTTGTGGTTGAGCTGAGGGAAGCAGCTTCCAATAATCACGAAATGGGCCTTTTTTAGCCCCATTCTTTCCATATTCTTTTGTTCATTTATTTGCGCTATTGCTTGTTGGATATTTGCTTGATTTGTACTTGCCAGTTTAATGAGAATGCATACGCGCTTACGCGCTTAAACGCCTTGTATTATATTCTCAACTTGTATTTTTCATGTTTCAGATTAATCAGGATGTTATTCCGATGTTGAGCTTTGCTTTTAAGTTCCTTGTATATATTCTTTTCAATCCTATTGGGAATACACAACACCTGGTATTGTAATAAGGAGCATTGTGAGTACCCCTATTAAGCACCATGTAATGCATTCCCTTAGGTAGGACTTGGTGATTGAGGGTGACTCTATATAGGACAGGCCCTTCACGTGTCAATACCATTTAATTGACGGTGATATCATGATGGAATTTCATAATAGCTTTGTCTGAGTACAATCCTTGTCTCAATATATGCATACATAACAAAGTATAGGGATGTATCTAACATGCATTGAACAACAGCATCCTGCATGCAATTAGTAATGGGAAATGGTTTCTGGTTTACTCATCAGAACACATGGCCACCGTATTATTGTTGAAGATTGAAGGTAAGCTATGAAAAACTGAAAATTTAATATGGAGCTCATAAGCTGACAAACAGATGGGATACAGTTACCAGGTTGACAAACATGGTTTGATCCAAAAGGAAGCCCTCACGTCTCCTTCAATTAAATCTCACCTAAACCTCGACTATGAACTTGTAAACCTAACCCCATGCAATCCATTGGCCTATGTTTTCTCGTGTAAAACAGGTTGCGGGAATTATAGTTGTTATATATTCTTTTCCTAAGCTTTTTCTCCTCTCTGCCAAACATGCGAGTTTTTATTTCAAATGCTGACTAGTTTGTGTTAATTGGCACATTCAAACAAATTTCAAATTTAAAGTTGGGTTAAAATATACTTTGAATCCCTTCACTTTACTTTTAAGTGTAACTTTTGTCCCTTAAATTCATTTTGTTTAAATTTAATCTAACTTCATTTCAAAATTTACTTTTGTTCTTTAATTTAATTTAATTTTTTTAAGTTCCACTTGTGTCTTTTAATTTCAATTTGTTTCAATTAAATTTTTAAACTTTATCTTAAATTTTATTTTTATTTTTTAATTTAATTTAATTTTGATTTATTTTAGTTTAACTAATGAGGTCCCTTTTTTTTTAATTTTTATGAGTATTGTCAGTGGGAGATCAATGTCATCAACCATGTCTGTAAATAATACACCTATATTATAGATGTACAAAATGCAGTCGATGGTAAGAGAAAGAGTATTATAATAGGTAAATTCAAGTTGACAAAAAATTATTAAAATTAAATCACTGATGAGCTATATATGAGTTTTTTTGTTAAGCATTTTAATTTAATGATATTAGAGGAAAAAAAAAATATCTTTGAGTAGTTTTTAAAAGTTAAGGATCAAACAAAATAAAAACAAGGGATGGAAGTCAAATAAAGTTTAAAAATTAAATTAAAATTAAATGAAATTAAAAAATAAAACGAAAGTCTCATATAAAATTAAGAGAACAAGAAATATTTGTTTGGCCTTAAGTTGTGACGACCAAGATTGATCTCATCTATTATTTATGTATTAGAATTGAAACATAAAATTAGAAAATCACATTCTCACAATTTGCCTGTTGCCATCGTCATCTACTTCCCTCTCTGTCTCTCTGTCTCTCTCTCTCTCATACATGGTCCATAATAAGGTTGTTGATTAACTTTATTTCCAACATACGGAACCAAAAAAAAAAAAGAAAGATGAGATTACACTAGGAATTCATACAAAGATTCTCCCATAAAAAATAAAATCAACAAGAGTCTATCCACAAAGAAAGAGAATCAAATTCTCCCATACCATCCACCCTTTTTCCCCCATTGTCAATTATTGTGGTTTTCATGCATATTTATGTATAATTGAAAGATAATTTCTTTTTTTTCAAAAAAAAAAAAAAAGGCCAGAAACCTGACTCTGTTTCATTGGCTCACATACATGCAACATCCTCCCTCCGCCGCCTAATTGTTTTGGGGCTTAGAAGAGAGGACACACCACGCGCTTTCTGGGCACCGCAACGAGTCGACTTGCCCTCGGAGCGGTGAGTCCGAACACGTCACTCATGTCCATCTCACTCGGCTTCATTCCGTCCGGCAATTCCCACGTGAAACAGTGGAGAAGGTGAGCCACAGACAATTCCAACGCGTACAGCCCGAGTTGCATCCCGGGGCATGACCTGCGGCCCGACCCGAATGGAATGAACTCGAAGTTGTTCCCTTTGAAATCGGGCATGCCCTCCTTCAGGAACCGGGCCGGCTTGAAGCTGTCGGGGTCGTCCCAGGAATTGGCGTCCCTCCCAATGGCCCACGCGTTGATCATGACACGCGACTTCTTGGGAACGAAGTAGCCGGAAACCTCGGCGTCCTCAGCCGTCTCGTGGAGGAGCAAGGGGATGGGTGGGTGGAGGCGAAGGGTCTCTTTGAGGGCACATTTGAGGTAGGTGAGCTTGTCGAAGTCGGACTCCTCCACCCTCCGATCAAGACCCACCACGTCAGCCAGTTCTTGTTGGACCCTCTTCAGCTCTTCTGAGCTTTTCATTAGCTCAGATAAGGCCCACTCTATTGCCGATGCCACCGTCTCTGTCCCTCCAAACATCACGTCCTGATTCATAACGCATCATCCAAATCCAGTCACACAAATTGGACTATTCAACTATAACCATATTTGAAAAACAATAATAAAGCTATTACACCAACCCAACGAGTGACCCACTAACATACAAATACAATGGTCACTGCATGTTTTGCAACCTGCTTATGCTTATACTTGTCTACTTTCACTGCCCCGCTTATATACTTCCACATAAAAATTGTTAGTATTTCATATTAGTGCGTAAAAATATTTCAATTTTTCTTGATAATATATTTTAATGATATGTTTGATAACATAGACTTCCACAAATCTTGTATTATAAAATAATATATTGTATACTTAAACCTGTCTAACTCATAAAAATTCAAGTGAAATCAGTTGGATTAATTTGAATTTTTTTTTTAGATATTTGTGCTTGGATGTAAATTTAATTAAATGTGCAACATTTTTCACATTCCATATTAGTTGAAATCAACCACATACCATAATGATGGCTTTGATATTATCCTTGGTGAGTTTGATGGAGTTCTGTAGATCCTCCGATTCGCTGACTTTAGACTCCTCACTGTAAAAAGCCAACAACTCATCCACCATGTCACTTTCTTCATCTTGCTTCTTCTTCTTCTGCATATGTTCCTCGACGATCTTGTCTATGAAGCTGTCCAGTGACCCACGAGCCTTGGCCAGTCTGGTGTTGAGCCCTTGCGGATCGACCCACCCGAGACACGGTATAAAATCCGATATATTGAAAGCTCCAAACAACTTCGAGAACTCTTGAAGTATACCAATGAACTGGTCCTGTCCATCCTGCGAGTTCGACCCGAAAGCCGCCCGATAGATTATATTTTTCGTGAGCGAAAACACCAGCTCCCCGATATTCACTGGTTTCCCCGTATTAGCCACCACCGAACGGACAACCGTATCAACTTCATCTCGTACGGACTGCCACGACTCGGCGCGCTTGCGGCTGAAGAGCTTCATGACGCAGAGCTTGCGCATCTGGCGCCAGAAGGGACCGTAGTGAGCGAAAGCCATGTCGGCTCGGTCGTAGGTGAGGTAGCTGATGGCTATGGTGGCTGGGCGGTTGGAGAAGATGTTGTCTTGGACCTGAAGCACTTGGCGAGCCGTGTCTGGGTTGGAGATGGCTACCATGTGGAGGAACCCCATTCGGAGGTGGAATACGCCGCCGTATTGCCTGGCTAGCGTGGCTAGGCCTCTGTGCGTTAGCTGTTCCATCATCAGCATGTTGCCTATGATGGGGAAGCCTTTTGGTCCAGGAGGGTAGGGTGGCCTTTTACGGATTCCAGTCACCACTCCCAACAATAATATCAGTGGGATGATGAACAACACAGCCATGCGAAGAGGTTCAACTTCAAGAAGGGAATCCATGCTGAGTTTCTCTCTCTCTCTTTTCAAAGCTGTCTACGCTAATTTCAATGGTAATGACTGTGTTAACAGATTGCAACTTCGAGGGTGTGTTGCTAGTTTGAGTGCAGATATTATGGGGCCTTATATACACAAGCGTCTTGTGCACCCTGCCTGAAAATTGTAAATAGAATACAAACAGTATATTATTGCTTCCTCCAAGGAAAAATATATAAATGGTAGAGTTTTCAACTAGTTATAATGTTTTGGTGCCAATAAACTTATATAGAGATAGAGTGAATGTTAATTATCTTATTTATTCAATAGTTTACTATATTTTATAATTTAAAAATGTTACGCAATAATGACAGGCAAAAATATCTCATTGGTCTGAGATATATGTGTACTGAGCACTTTAATGACTATTATGTTCTCTGCCTTTTAAACAAATATGCATTCACTTCGCTCAAATTTTATAAATTTCTCGTATTTACAGTGTTGCATTTATTTTTAGGAAAGAGATATATTTCTCACATGAGAAAAATTCAGATCCTTATGATATGGATCTGGATTCATATTATAATGCTTTGATTGCTGTGTCCTTCTTGAACCTATACAATTCTTCCACCAGTTGCTCACAAAGATACAAGTTTATCTTTTTCAATTTCGGAAAAGACAAAAAAAAGGTTAGGTGGCAAAATTCAATTTTTTTTATAAGAAATAAAGAGACAAAATTAGTGGCACCAGTTGCTTTCTTGACATGTATCACGGGACAGAGACAGATGCATGTTGAGAGTCTTACGACCAATATCCGCTTCAATGCTAGTCTACTTCGTACAACTAATTTTATTTTCACAGTTATTTCTAGTTTTTATTTATTCTTCTACTAATTAATTCTCAATATCTATTTATATGCATCTTCAATAATAAAACTAATGCCCGTGAAAGGTTTTCTATGAAAAAGTAAAAGTAAAAATAGTAAGATCGAACGGCGCTACCCTAGAAAACGAAAACCGTTGTCCATGCTGCTTCAACTCATAGTACGTATTAACTCTTCGTATGTACGCAAGCCTGGATCTGTGCATTTTCACTCCTTATAGAGCTTTTCACTCCATCGGTACGTAATATTACATTATATTGTCATCAACAAAAATTGATTCAATGAAATAGATCAAGTTACGTTATTTAAAGAGCTTTTAATTCGATTTCTGTTATTCGATTACACTGTTTTTTATCTTAACATTAAAATAGTTTATCTAACATTTAAAATTTTTTTTTATGACAATAAAAATATTGCATTACGTTTAAAAACGTATTTCTCATATGTATCCAGAAAGGAAAAGAAATGGTAATCTTAAAATAAGTTTTTTTAGATTGTAATTTTTCTTTTGGTTGGTAGGAGAATCCTTTATTCAACCCCAACTGCTACATCAACAAAAATCAGAAGTTTATGATCCAATTGAATTTCCAAGAGGGATTTTGAAATGTACTCCTTAAATTAAATGTCCTGTACTCTAATTGAGATTGTAATAGTTTGAATTTTTCTCGCGTTTTTTGTTTTACAGAAAAACTACAAATAATACAGTTTTGACTTCAAAACACGTGTACGTATGAATGTTCCATCTTTTTCTTGTGACATTGGATTTTCCGTACCCACCACGTTACACGTGGTATTGTCGCTTACGGAAAAAAACAAAACAAGCCATTTGTTACCTCCACATTCGTTGATTCAAATCAAATTGAATTTCTTTTTTTTTATTTAACACAAAGAGGTAAGCTAAAATGATTTATTTTCTTAAATGGCTTTTTTTTTGGTTTTAACTTTTAAGTTGAACAAAAATGAGCGAAACATTCAAAATTGCATTTAATGGCGTTGGCTACGTTCGGCGCCAACCCCCACATGGCCACTGGTCTACCGACGCCAATGGAAGACTCTTTCTTTTTTGGGCCAAATGCTCGTAAGACTACTATTGAATCGCTATATATATACCTTTATAAGTCACACTTGACATGTCGCAATATATAGATATGTCAAAATGCTATTTTATGTTTTATTTCTATTTTTGTAAATGATTTTATACAATTTTTGTTTCCACATTTTTAGGAAGGTTGGAAATTGAGTATTATCAATGTTAACAGCTTTCTCGCTTTATATATTATCAATAAATTCTCTCCATTTTTTAGTATTAATTTTATTATTTATATTATTCGGGACCATAATACTAAAAAGCTTTAAACCATTGTTTAGAAAACCGGACCGGACCGGCCGGTTCGACCGGTTCGACCGGAAACCGATCCCTGGTCCGGTCCGGGTGACGTGGAAAACCGGGATAGTCAAAGAACCGGCCAAGAACCGGTCAAACCGGTCAAAAACCGGTGAAAATCGGTAAAAACCGGACTGAAAAAATCGGTTTGAACCGGTTTGAAGCAATTTTCTTTTTTTTTTTTTAATTTTTTCTTATATAATAGAATAATTCATTTTAAATAAATTTGACAAATTAAAAATAGAAAATAATAAAAAAGATGAGGGAGTTAAAATATAATTTTTTTTTTTAAAAAAAGAAAGAGAATATAAGAGAAATAAAATATGCATAATTAATTATTTTTTATACTTACTTTTTATTATATTCAATTTCCTAATAACATTTCTCTCAAATATCAAGATACTTAGCTAAAATTATTATTTATTATTTTATTATTTAATAAGAAGTAGAATCTTAATATAATTTAGAAATTCTAAAAGTTTAATATTAAATATTCTTAACTTTTAATTATAGATAATTTTTATTTTAAACTAAACATTAATTTTTGTAATATCTTAAGAAATATTGAATTAGTAATCAAATATTTAAAATTTACTAATATTTATTTGTTATATTAAAATTTTAATACATAAAATTTTTTTAAATAATATATTTAATTATTACCGGTTCGACCACGGTTCGACCAATGAACCGTGAACCAGTACTTCCATCGGTTCAATGACCGGTCCGATTTTAAAAACATTGCTTTAAACACATAGTAGTATAAATATAGATATAACATAATATCATTATTAATTAATTTGATGTTTTCCTTTGATTGTTAGAGTTAATTGCACACCAAATTAATGAATCTAGTTTGCTTCATGTAATTGTTTCTCCATTTGGTGGCCCGTGAGGGGGGAAAGAAGTTAAAAAATTTTATAAATTTAGTCTATTTAGTTTTCATTAATTTATTTTGTGTACAAAATAATTCGTATTATTTGATATATCTGATCGATTATTTAATTTATTGTGTTTTGCAGTGTGCTTCATGCATTGTGAAGTATAAATGGGATGAAGGCCCAATTATCAAAGCGAAAAAGTGATGCGCAATTCAGTGTACTATGTCATATCCAAATTCTAATTATCACTTTAGAAAAAAGAATACTTCACAAATAATATATATATTTTTTAATCTTCAATCTTAGAATGATCGACATGCTTTTAATTATACGGGAAGGATATATTAATTAAAATAGGCCCATGCTTAACCAAATACAATATATTGAAAAAGGAAAAGAAACTGAAGACTGTGATCACTAATCGGCAATATTGAAGGTGAAAGAATTGATGGGGGACCTTATTTGTTTGTGTGGGGTCGGTGTCATGGTTATTGTTCAGACGTGAGAACCATTGACGGTTTCGTTTCACCATTTAATGCAAATTATCAAAATATTCGCAATCTATGCTTATGTTATTTTCCCTTTGCAATAAAGTCACTAATTGCGGATTATATACACAAAATTTCTGGCATTAATTATTACAACTCTTAAAATTTTAGAATAGTGGATACAGACCTTGAGAGACCAGATTGCGTGGCTTGGCATCATTAGAACGTCACACTTATATAAAAATAGTATTAAATCCTGAAACTTTGATCTCGGGTATCTATCCCTATTTTCTGGTTAATTTGGGAAAATGAATTAATTTCTTCATTTTATTTTTATTTTAAATTAATAATATCAATTTTAAAAGGATAAATATAAATATGGAGTATATATATAATCCATTATTCAAATGAATTCTACACGTTCAAATAAACTCTATATATTTTATTTTTATCTTTTTCTAAAATTAATAGTCAATTTAAAAAAAATTAAGAAAATTGAAATTAATTAATTTGTATTGCTTTTTGTTTAGGTCTAAAGAGCATACGAAAATATTAAATTTGTGAATCAATCTATTTATATAGTTTTTACTTGGCATATTGTCTTAATTCTAATATAAAACTTATCACTGGAGCTTGAATCCAGCTGGTTTGTGAGAAGTGATATATAATAATTATATAATAAGCACTTGTTATAGTGTAAGTTCAATTTTGGACCCTCCAATATTAAAGTTCGATAAAATTGATGATCAGGATTAAAATATATATATATATATATATATATTTTGACTATGTTTAGTATGATATAATATTATATATGTAAAAAATAAATATAAATAAATAAATAAAATTGATAAAAAATGACTTGTACATTTTTATTTAAAAGATAAAAAATATATTTTATTAAATAATAATTATAATAATATAATAAATATTATAAAAAATATTACGTCACAACTTACCCTAAATTTAACATACCAAACATGGCCCCGTCGGCGCAGTTTGAGTGCACAAAAGCTGCGAAACCTGGAAGTAAAGCGTTGTTAGGAACGAAAATTGTTTTCGTTACCAGAAATTTTGAAAGCAGCCCTTGTCATTTTCTGGTGGGTCCACCATAAACCATGTGGACATCCCAAAACTCAACACGTGGACCTAAGGGGTCGCTGTCACATTCACTGTTCTTCATCCGTCCGTAGTCCATCCAAAAAATGTCAAGTCTATCTATCATAGATGACTTTAAATTTAAAATATTCATATTAAAATTTAAAATTATTTTAAATAAATGAAAAATATTAATTTTAAATTTTAAATTATAATTTTTTAAAATAATTTAAGTTCTTAATTTTTAGATCTTTTAAAATAATTTACAAATTTAAGATTATTAATATAAATATTTTCAACTTAAAGTTCTTATTCTTTGAATAATATATTCTAATTTTTTTATTGATTTAATTTAAATTAAATTACGGTTAACACTAAAATAGTGTATTTTTAAAATTATTAAGAGTAAGTCAGTGATAATAACAGAGACTGAATTACTAATAAAAATATCTTTTAATTTTAAAAGACTAATATAATAATTTTCTCATTATTGCATACAATATCATGAGATAATATTGAGATTAGTTTTAAATTAAAGATGTGAATTAAGTTCATATTTATATTAAAATTAGAAAATTTATATATCAATGAATATACATATAATTGTATATACATCATATGCTGGATCGATGATGACCTACATAATCCGAAGCTTGGGCGCGTGGGACCAGAAGTATACCCATAAATTGTCTTGATTAAAAGTGAAGCAGACATGATTCAATGGAGCCGTCAAAAGCCTACAACTTGGCGTGTTTCTTCCTTACTTACCACGTACGCTTAAAATTGTGGAACTGGACATAATACATCAAATTAGTCCTAACCATTACCAAAGAATATGGACGAAGAGTTGGAAAGAACTAAGAAGGACAACGTTCTCTGCAACTTTATTAAAATGATTTTGAAATGGAATAAAATAAATAGAGCATATATGAGCTGTGGGCGACAGAAATTTACAGATAGTATTATGTAGATCAAAGAAATAACATTTGCATTCAAATGCAGTAATATTCGTGTGCCAGAACTTAGCCCAGAATTATCCAATACATAAGCAAATGAATAAGCGTTGATCAGAGACGATCTTTCCATTTGTGAGGGTCCTACACACGATTAAACTATGTATAGAACAATCACATATTCAATTTTGCATTTACAGAAGGTTCTAGGACAACCCTCAGCTTAGAAAGAACAATGAATGAAATCTCTGGCGCGACGTCCTCCAAATTATCTAATATTTATCACAAACTCACTCATCAAAATCTTAATTGGCTCTTATATTTAAAAAAAAATATTGGCTCTCATTAATTTTTTTAACTCTGTTTCTTATTGAATGGGATGATTTGCCATGATCTTGCCTCTAGTAATTATTATTATTATTTTACCAAACACGCTACTTTGTACAACGATATTATGTTATAAATTTAATGAATTATCTAAACCCTGAAAAATTTTAATGAAATCAATTTAGTCTTAATGCTTCAAATAATACATCATATTAGTTTTGATTTAAGAATAAATTTATGGCAAAACTTTCAATTTGAACTACATTGATGGGAACTAAATTTTAAAGGACTGAATTGATGGTGACAATATTCTTTAAGGATTAATATAATAATTTATTCTATATATTCAGAGTTACCTCTTTGAATAACTAAAATTAATTTTTGTGAATGTACAGGTTTTACTATATAAATGACAACATTGAGAAAAGAATAGCAATACCACTGTACAGTCCAAATTTCTTGAATGTCAACAATGATTCCTTTTGTTGGGTTGATGCATGTATATTGACTTGCTATACCAGATAATCAATGTCGTTTTTGCGTGTGGCAACAAATAATTGGTATTTTGCAAGTGAACTAGTTAATTACAAGGACGTGACAAATACCAGAGGTAGACTGGTGTTTCAAACCAGGATTATAATAGGCTTGGTTAATTTGCCGGAAAGTTTGAACTCGTAGGTTCACGTTCAGATGTACATTTGCAGATTGAATTATATTTGCTGGGACAAAATATTTAAAGACGCTTTGACTTTAGAGTGGTAAATGCCAACGCGTAGTTCAGTAACAAATTGTAAACGTCCAGCTTTGACTCGATGTGTGAAACCAAAGGTGTAAAGAATATGTAGTTCTCACGAAAATTGATATTATTTCTACCGCACGTTTTAGATAAAGATCGTTGTCAGCAAGTAGCAGCTGATTAGCGTCGTTGAATTCTATCACATTTAATAGAGTCATCTACTTTGACTTAAAGCCCGAGAGATTTATTATCTTGGATATGAACGGAGATTTTAAAGCTTGACTCCGACTTGTCTGCGCTGCCCCCCGCGCAACCGAGATCCGACAACATTCTTCTTAGTACACCCTAAGGGGTCGGAATGATAACGGTCTTTATTTCTTACTCTGCAATGCCAAAGGGGGTTTAAATCCGCTGAAGAACATTTATTGAGAAAGGTAGCCACGAACTCAATGAAATTAGTTTTACGCACAAAAATAATGGGATATTTTTTTATAAAAAAAAAACCAATAATAATAATAATATAGAAAATGAAAAATAATAAGGAGAATGAAAATCTGCAGTTGGTGCATATATTTAGGTTGGGAAATTGCTTGTTCTTATCAAGATAATAAACGTAACTTTAAAGAACAAAAAATGCAATCGCGCGCGCACACATAGATTAAATATTATTACATACACATATATACACATAAATTAAGTGTTATTACCATTTATATTTTGACAATTATAAATAATTATTGCTTAAAATTTAAGATTCAATTTACCTATTACATCGCTCTAACTAAAAAAACAAAAGTTTTCAGCCAAAAAAAAATTAAAAAAGAAATTAAATTATATGGTATAATATATAGGATTAAATATTTAATGCTACAAGAATACAAAAAATGAACTCCTCTCCAGGCGACTTGAACTTGAGTATAGTAATCTAAAATAACGTGGATTGTGGCTGCGCATCTCTTCCACTGTAAGTCTGTGACCCCAGTTATGAGCATTGCCCGGAAGCTCCATAATATTAATTGTATAAATGTTACCATCATCAATGCACTAAAATATCGCTTCATCGATCTCTTTCTATCCCTTTCTTGCTTTCAGTGAACCTTTGGTACTGTAACATATGTACAGCATTAATGTAGCAATAAAAATCTGACATCAAATGATCGAAGCATATTTTATAGCACACTTCAAAAGTGGGTCGGTTATTCTGTACTTGATTTATATATAAAGATACTAGCTGGGGAAGCCCGCCACTTTGTATATAAGTTCAAGTTGAATATGTCTATGCCAATCTGAAGTATACATGACTGCCGCAGGTATTAGGTGAGACAATGACCTCTTTATCAGTTGCGATCCCATCCTAATCCCTTTTTCAACTTTTGATAATCGTGAATGTTAGCTTTTTATAAAAATATTTCTTAAAATTATTTGAACAACCCTTGTTTGTTTGTGATCTGATCAGTTCACATGAATCACATCGATCTTATGCTTAATCTGGTTTTTGACAACTTGATCGTTGCTTACGAGTTTGTGACTCAAAAAAAATCTTATATACTACGATTAATTTATGAATACCTAATGAGATCAGATTTTCAATTAACCATAATTGTCCGTTTGATTGAGAAGGAAAAGGAAACCAAGTTTATTATCCACTGAAGTCAGAGAAATTCGGGGCCAAAAAGCCGTGCTTATCTATCAGAACGAAGATCGATGTCATTGTCGTTGTCGTGTTTGGTGAAGTCAAATCAAGCTTTAAGTTGGTCCTCGACCGTCTTAATGGTATTCTAGTGAATCAAAAGTATGGATATTGTAAAATATACTAGGGGTTGTGGAAAAGATCATATGCTGATGCGTATCGTCGTTTTCGCGGCTTTCGTCCATGGCGGGTTAATTACCTGATCTCCACATTTTCAATTCACAAGGGGTCCATATCTGCCCTCATAGCGATTATATGTTTGTGGTATTTAATGTAGATAAGAGACGAAACCCACTTGTTTCCCTGGATAATACATGCCAAATCCATCTCTGTAATTTCGAACTGGGAGTTACAGCCTTCGCAGTTTGCAGGTGTTCTGTCATCTGCATAGTTGTTGACTTGTGCTTTAATTAATAACAACACACTTTCTCGTTCGTTATTGGTGATGGGATTTATTTAACCACTTGACACCATTTATACGAGATTGATATTTCGATGATTTCTAAAGCAAAGGTGTAAGAAATTGAAATCTCTGCGTTTGCTGTAGTTATAAGTTGCCACTGTTGATCGAGTTTGAATAAATGGACAATTTAAGCCTTTTTTGGTGAGCAAGATTAAATGTTGCATTTCATGCTCTTCAAAATGCAGTCGACCACAAAGGAAATAAGATTCCAAGTCCCCTTCAACTCCCAGCTAATTAAACTATATATATATATATATATATATATATATATATATATATTTATATTTATATATATAACTTTTCAACATGTGCCCGTTAGTTGTTTGATCTCAGCCATATATACTATGTAGGAAATTAAAGTAATATTTCGTTCTCTCAGTGAACATCATGTAATCAAACGTAGTTTAGAGGATGCTGGCAAAGTCAGATGCAGCAAGCTAGCGCGCGCTTGCGGGTACGGCCAAAATCTCAGGATCGATCTTTCTCATCATAAACAGGCTTCAAAAACTCGCTTGGTCCTTCCTTAATTAATCTTTTTAATTTGGTTCAATAACCCATTTGCATCAATCATATGGCTCAATCAAAGTGATCATATTGTCAGTAGACAGATACACATCGGTTGTTCTGATATATATTTGAGGAAAATGACGAGGTCGAAAAATTTAGAATTTTTCTAACCCTATCACGAGTAAATAATTAATCAAGCTCAATACAAAATGGTTTCCATTTAAATTCCTCCTCTTGAGTACATTTACATATGAAATTATTAAAAGAAATTAATCAGGAAGCTTACTTCATCATTTCGTGAACAACTGGTAAGCTTGGCTTCTTACCTCATGCATTGCTCACTCTTACCTCACCACCTTTGAATCATAGATATGCGGGAATAGTTTGTGAATAGATAGATATGTAAAGCAATATTGGATTATGGATGTCAACTCGGTTAGCTCTTTTTTCGATAATGCTCTCATCATAATGTAAGGGCCTTTTTCTCTACATTTTCCATAAGTGGACATTATGGATTTTTCTCGGCACTTATCAATGATGGAGGTGTTGATTTGCACTAGTTAATGCTGCCAACATTTTCTTTTTTTAAAATGTTTTGGCACGTGTGAGTACAAATTAATTGATTCAATTGATGTATATATCTCCTATTCGAGTGCAAATAATACATTTCTGAGTCAAACTGAACTATGGTTCCCATCTTAGGCTAGACCTCATTTTTCTTATTGAACTTATAACCAATTACAATTGCACACATAAACTAATTAAAAAGTTGAATATTATTTTGAATAGAATCAGTTAAATTTAGATTGAGCAATGAGTGTAAGATATATGCTATTATCTTTTGGAATACTATATGTTTGTAACTGACAAAATATGAGGAAGCGGCATTACTTTTTTTAAAAAAAAAAAGAAAGGGTCAACTGAGTGAGATTGTGTTGGTGGAAGCCGAAGTCAAATCAACGGTACGCTAAAAGGTTGATCAGAACTGAGTTGGTAGCAAAAGTAGTTAAAGCCTTCAAGGAACAAAAGGAGGGAATCGAAGAGAAGAATTACAATAGACTAGCTTTGTGTCTTCAATGTCATTGGTAGTTTTAGATTCTGGATTTGCATGGAGGACGATGAGACGCGCACATGCTTATTGCTTAAAAGGTTGTGCGCGTTTTGAGCGGAATATGTTATATATGGTTAGGTAGGTCACAATACGTTCTGAGTGGAACTGGTAATAAATTGATACCATTAAAGTAGTTACAACAATTGAGACTCGTCACCTTTCTGGGGATAAAAAAAGGTCTCCACTCACAAGAGGAAATCATCTATCACATGACTAAAATTTATCTTGATGGGTTAATAACATTGTTTTCAAAACTTAGTGGTGCTCCTAAAGAAAGTTGAAAGTCCACCATTAACGGGCATTGTCGTTCTCTTTTTCAACGAGTCTTTGGTCACTATATCATCTTCAAAAACTTCTCTCTTGCTTTCAACTTGTCGTGTATGTAATAAGTTAATAAAAATACTGTGCAATCGAAGTACATTTGTTGGAATATATTAATTCACCCTCGTGAGAGACGGCAAATCAGAACTTACCGTTTTACAACTTTGGAGGAAAATGATGGAAGTGGAGGAGTCTTGCCAATTCCCCCTTTGCTTTCTCATCTATGTGATCAAAAGAAAATTACATGCTCATGAATTATGATATAAGATTGTTATGACATATTTTTATTAATATTAAGAGCATGTGAACTCAGTGTCCAATAACAACATATATAATGCATAATCAAGATGTTGCTCATTATAATTTTCTTTTTGGAGATATTTTATGTAATACCGGCTTGCCACCTTCAAAATATTCAATTGACTTCATTTGAAAAATTTATACTCAGCCCATGAGGAAAAACAAAGAATAAGAACATATTCCTTGTAAAAGAATTTTGTTTTAAGAAATATGGAGTAATTTCTTTTCTTTTTTCAATATAAAATCTCGTACAGCATTCTTTAGGGCCCAATTATTAGGGGTAGTAGATTTATTTCTTGGTTCAAAGTTAGGTTCAAAGACAGATATGTCTACTTTCTTCTTTGGGTCAAGCCTATACAATGTTTGGAGCCCATGGCCCATATCTGAAATGGTCCCTTCAAAATTTGTCCATTTGCTTTGATTGTGGGCCTAAACCTACTGATAATTTGAAGCAAGGGTGATACTGGGGGCCCAAACAAGATGCGCCAACATTGGTAATTCTGTATCATAAAATGAAAATGAAAATGAAAATTTCTAATGCAACCCTTGTTATCTGATTTAGCCGTGTCTGTTTTATTTTTATGAAATACAATAAATAGTAAGTACAATTGTTTATAGTAAATAAAATTAAAAGATGAAAAAAATACATGAAACATCAACCAACACCTAATGAAACTAAAGTAGAATCGAGAGCCAAGGTATAGGTCAGAAAAGATGGGATGACAAAACTCAAGGGGCACATTCTCGTAATGATAGATTTGTCTATATTCAATTGGCTAACTCATGGATTCATGTGGAAGAAATATCATTTCAATCATTCTTAACATGTAAAATATCCTTTGACGCATTAAATTATTCCCAATTATAAGAGAATTTTATAACTAGTAGTTGACTTCCATCGTTTCGTTCAATCGTTTTCTCCCATCCATAATCATGTGGCAGTTATAGTGCCTTCCTCTAGACTTTCCAATTGTTAGTAGCACTTGTCCTATTGCTAAACTTGCAGACAAATAAAATAAAATAGTTACATATGTACTACCTCCATAGTTCCATCTAATTCTGTGCCTTCATGGTTTTAGAACACGTTTTTTCTTCCCCGTCGTTTTTTATTGGATTGGTTTTTGACATGGATTGCACACCATAATATGCGCAACAATATAATTTATGTAGTTAAAACTCTTTTTGAGAGAGAGAGGGAAAAAAAATTAATCATAAAAGAGAAGTAACACTAAAAACTTCGTCTCCAATCAGTATCATATTCAGAATTAGCCGTGTGTTGTGTTGAATGACGGATGGGCAGTCGTGAGCTAGCATTCATGAATCATGATCCTCTTTTGTAAATGCACGTAAAAGCGGTGATATATACTTCAACCTAACAAAATGGACACAACTTTCATATATGCTGCCACACCACTATCTCTATCTCTATATATTAGGGTTCAATGTCATTTTTCTATGAATTGGGTGCAGCTTATCCATAAAGAATCTTTTTTCATCAGTTCAAACAGTGGGTGATGATACAACAAATACATCAAAATAGTATTTACACGTTGACATCTCCGCCAACCCCAACCTCAGCCTCCTGAAACCCATTTACTCTCTCCTCTCTCTTCTTTTCGAAGATATCGAACTAGCCGTAGCCTTGCTATGTCCATTCTTTGATAGTCAATCTTAACAATTTAAAGATTTGAGGTATCCTGTTTGGTGTAATATAATTAAACTCAAGTTTTACAAACGAGTTGAACCCCTATAACCTTTAATGCCACATAAAATGCGCTCATTTGCGTGCGTTCCACTTCCCCGAAGAAACTATTCCCTTTTGTGTGGCTGCTTGTAGTTGTAGACTTAGCCTGAATCACAACAAAAAGGGGAAACAAAAAAGATTAAATTATATATATATTTTTACATTTTTTAAAATTATATAAATCTCTTTTTTATTTTTAAAATATACATAAATCTTTTTAAAACAAAAATTTATATTATATTTTATTCTAATTTTAATTTTTTAGATTAAAATATTTTTCATTAATTTAAATATATTTTTAATTAAAATTTTTTGAATAACATTTTAATAAAAAATTTAAAAGTAATTTAAAGTTAAACTAAAGTATATATTTAAAAAATATATATGTATAATTTTAACAAAATTTTTATAATTTATTTTAAAAAAAAAAGATGGACAAATGGACAACATAATAGGGTGGCAGATAGGAATTAGCTTGGTAGGTTTGGGTGAAATGAAACTTTAAACATGGTGCGCAAAGCACGTGATGGAACACGCAACGTTGAAAAAGGTTGGGTAAGGTGGGCATCATGAACAGCGATTCAGAGAGAGAAAGTCCAAAAGAAAAGGCCCAAACTTTTGTACTCCAGCTATAAAGAATTCCCACAAATCACACCAATTTGCCTTTACGATTGTTACTTAATCAGCTCGTATGATTAAAGATGGGTGCTTTTGCCGGAAAACGCTTCGGATTTAGAATTCGAAACGTGTCGCGCCACTTGTTATTTGTCCTTGAACATTTTTTGGAGAGAAAAAACACAGACCCACAGCTTATAAGTTGTAATCACCCCCCCCCCCCACCCTCACACTTTAATTTCTATTGCCGTTCTCATTATTTGTGTTGTTGAGAGAGAGACCCCACAGTTCAAACTTGTATTTGTAGCGGTTCCATTAGGATTTGAATTTGAAAATCAAATGCCATGCAAACCCAACCCCACCACTTCCTTACTTTCAAAACTGCATTCAATAATGTTAATGCAAAAAAGTCTTTCAATGTCTAAATTCCTAAGATTTTTTTCTCTTATTTAAAAAATTTATAGTATTTCTTTTCTTGAAATTAAATGATCCATTATGTTGATTTTTTTCAGTTAAAGATAAGTTGTAATTATTTTTATTTTGATCAAAATATTCTTATATCTATTATTTATACAATAAAAAAGTATTAAATATATAGTTAACTAATATAAAGATGGCCAATTTTTTAAATTTAAGATAAATTAAATTTATATTTTCAACACAAAATAAATAACACTTTAAAAATATTTTTAATAAAAAAATTAAATATTATTTTTGGAAATATTTTGTTTATATTTTAATATTAAGAGATTTGTGTTATATTTTTATAATAAAAATTGTGTAATTTAAATATCTTTTTTTCAAAAAAATAATTTTCTTTAAATTTAATTATATTTATTGCGAGTTTCTATTTAATTTTTCACCAAATTACCAAATGCATACACGAGTTTAGAATCTTAAATGAAGAGTGAAGTTGTCAGAGTGTCACGTGATAGGTAAGCAAAAGCGTCTCATGCAAATGGATTTCCCGAGTGGCTCCGCAGCAACTACTTCAGATTCAGAAATCCATAACTCTTTTGATTTTGTACCCTGGCGGTTGGGAAACTGGTAAGAGATTGCGATCACGTGTTTCCCACGCAACAAATTATGGGTTAGTTTCATTTTTCAGGACATTTTCATTTCTTAATCATGTTCTTGAAATCCCCTCTGCTCTTGTCCTACCATTTCCTTTCCCCATATATCACCATAATTTTCTTTAATTTCTCCCTTTTTCTTAAATTTCATTACAAAACCATTCTTATTTATAATGAATACCAACAATAATCATGTAATTAGTATGAGACTGACTTTTGGTATTGCCTTATATTTATTATGATTAGAGAAAATAAGAAGAAAAAAAACAATTTTATGTAATATTTATTTTGTTTTTCAATTATTACTTAACAATATCAATATATTATTATTTAATTATTACAAATAAAAATAGTAAAATTATATTTTTTTTCTATTTATACCTAATTTTTAGGTACTGAACGAGTCCTTCCTCTTGCTACGATATCATTTGAAATTGGTGAGTGACTTCCATTGGACTCAACCAATAAATACACTTCCTGCTTAAACACTCTATATATTATATAATGTGGTGCCCAATCAGCATGCATCGTAGAGATGTCGGCATTTAAATAAATCGTACGACGCTGTCACAGCTTTCAAGTGCGCCAACATCTTGTTTTGAAAGAGCCAGAGGAGCGCATGTTAAAATACGGCATATTCAGTAAATTATGTTAATTGTTTTGTCAAGTTTTATTTAATATCTTTTGTTTTAAAATTATAACTCACTCTTTTAATATTTTAATATGTTGTAAAATTTTTTCATTAATTTATTTTTCTTGTTGGAGAAGTTAATTATCAATACAAGATTAAATTGTGATTTTGTTCTTAATTAATATGACAATTAAAATAATTAAGTTGATATTAAGCATATCAATATGTGGTTGTGGTTTTATTTTTAATATAATAGTAAAAATAATTTTAAAAAAATTTATTATGAAAAATTATATATTATATAAAAAAATTAATTTTGTTAACAAAAAAATTAAAATAATTTTTAAAACAGAAAATATATCGAGTAGTATAATGTAAGTAAACCAAAAAAAAAAAAAAAAGTTTCTCTAATTTAGCCTAGCATGTATAGGATATCACTCAAATTTGGTTTGATTTTGAATTTCTTAGGTGAGAGAATAAATGAGTATAAAACAAAACAACCGATCGAGCTAGTGCACTTGTTTAACTAGGTGCTCGTTTTCTTCTCCATGCTACTGATAAAGCGTTCTCCAGAGAAGTCATTTATAGTTTACACGCAGGGTGTCTTGTTTTCAGTAAATATGAAAGATTGTGTGGTGCGGTTGTACTAGTAATGTGCCCCAACGCCAACGGCGATATAATTTGCTTGGTTTTGTGAAACTGAAAATCTGGGGCATTTAAAAGCAGCGACGGATCGAAATCGCTGTCATAAAAATGTCTGGTGGGAAATTTATTCGCAAATAACACCGAGCTTGTTGGCCACATCGGTTATGAACCACCACACCTACTCAAACAAACCCCACCAAAAACACAAAGCTAATCATCCTAACTAAGCCGCTCCCTCCTAACACACTTAAACAATCTAATCAGGGTGCCTTAGTAATGTAATTAATGAATATGTGATGAGTGATTCCATTTATTGTTATAAGTTTGAACCTTAAAGCTTGTTAAATGAGAATGGAAAAAAAATTGGAAAATTTTATACAAATTTTATTATAATTATTCAATCATTTTTTAAAATATAAACATAATGATCATTTTTAATCTATTATATTCACTTTTTTTCTTTATTTTCATTTTTTGCATTAATACCTAACATTCTATATATACAAAAGTTGATCAAGCCCTTCCAAAACAAAGTGCAGCGCTACCGATCACTTACAATTTTTGCTTTATTACTGCTTTTGGATGGATGCGTGACCAACTTAAAATATTATGTAATTAGGTTTCTTTTACTATACTTATTATTATCGGAAGATTCTCACCAAATAGGAAACCTGTATATAATTCAGCTTAAAATAATCCTTCGTAAATAGTTTCAAAATTGTTAATTTTTATTATTTCTTAGATAAACTGTCATTTCATGGAGGTTTGACACTAACTATGCATTTGGATGGAAAGAAAAATAAAGAGAAGAGAAAACTTGAAAAAAAAAAAATACAATGAGTTTTACGCACAATTTTTCTTTCTATATTTGGAGAGATGGCAAGAAAAAATAGCTCGACAAAACATATATATATATATATATATAAAATATTTTTAATATAAAATATTTATCAATTTTAAAATAAATAATTTTATTTTATTTTATTAAAATAATAATTTATAAATAATAATTAATAAATATTTTTTATAAAATTAAAAATATATTTTTTAATATTAAAATTAATAAAATCATGCATATTTTTTAAGAAAATATTACTAAAAAAAAAAAAACTCTCTAACTACAAAACAACCATACAAACGAAGGGTAGTCAAACATATTCAACTATCCTTTAGTTAGACAATACATATGTATACATATATATATATATATATATATATATATTATATTTTTAAATATATAATTGTTATATATTAATATATATATATATATAATATAATAAAATATTAAAATAATATTTATAAAATTTTAAAATAACTGTTAATATTTATGGTATTAAAATAATAATTTATAAATAATTTTATATAAATTATAATTTAATTAATTTCATAAATGTACTTTTTAATTTTAAATGTGTGCTTTTTAATAAGAAATTTTTTTATTTTATTCAAAAATAATTTTTTTTATCATTTGAATATTTTTTAAATTAGTTTTTATTTTTTTATATTTTTAAAAAATATATATGTAAAAATTTAAAATAATAACAATATTATTATCATATTTAAAATAACACATTTTTTTTATATTTTTTCCTCCTCTATTTTTTCTTTTTCCATCCAAATACATGTGGGGATAATATTTTTTGTTTCATTTTTTTCTCCCTACTTTTTCTCCCTACTTTTTTCCTCTTCCATCCAAATACTGCGTAAGTTCCTCGAAGATGAGTGTCCTAGTCCTTGAGATTCGCCTCTCAAGGGCACAACCAAGAGAGAGTAAAATATTTGTTTTTAGAACTTTACCATAAATTTATAAAATGTTAAAAATTAATTTTAAATAACAATAAATACATAAAAAATACAATATCAGATATTATAATTTATATATTATATAAAAATATAAGAGATTATTATTCTAAAGATTTTATCATGTAAGCCTTATATAATAATAGATGCGAGAGTAAGTTATGATATAAGGAAGCATAAGGACAGAGATTTTGAAAAATTATTTTATGTTTTGAAAAATTACATTATAGATTTATAGTTTCAACTGAAAAGGTAATTTTTAGAGAGTATTGAATATATAAAATATTAAGTATAAAAATAAAAAATAATTATTATGTTTTTATTTAGAAAAATTAAAAATTAAATATTATTAAATAATAATAATAATATAATAAATATTATAAATTTTCGATTTTCTTTTAACTAGCAAATGACGCCTTGGTTCCACAGTTTTTCAAGAAGAGTGTGAGCTTTTTGTTAAAAAAACAAAAAGAAAAAAGTACAATCACAAAGTAATAGTACCACAGAAATATTACGTGGTCCTGTGTTCCCTCGAACGGCCCAATGATTCCAATGTGCGGTTATTTTCATTTCTAGGCATTCAAACATATAAAATAATTGAAACACCTTATTAGGCACCTATTTTGTACCATTTCTATTACTGTACAGAAACAATGTAAATAGTGCAACCTGGAAATGGTAAAAGGAGATATTTCCAAAACTAAAAACTCCAATTCAAATAACTCCTTAAACTTGGCTTAGGTAGCTTCAAACTAGAACCTACCATTAAAGTCCAAATTAATTTTTCCGATCACATTTATTAATGAAATTTAATATTTTTTTAGAAATGATGGGAATCGTTCGTGACCGTAAAGTTAAGTAACTTGTTCTTCCCTGCAATTTCCAGTTGCTTCGGTTTCCCAAAGTTGTGAGTTACCAACATCATACGACACACGACCAAACAAAGCAAGGCGTTCGGGCAGCACTTCTCTTCATTCATAAAGTCCACGCTTTTCAACGCCCCTACCATCTTCCTTCCCTCTCAACTCCATTTCTCCATCTAATTTAAAAATAAACATTTTTTTAATTAAAAAAAACGAAAAAGACATAGAAATATCAAAGTCTGCCTAATCAGTTACAAAGCCTAACGCCTACGGCAACGCCACAGGAAAAACAATTTACACTAATTCCCAATCATTTCTACCTATTTCTTTTTCCTCCCTATCTCTTGAATTTCTAAAATTAAAATTATCAAAAACTCGGAACCACCGGGCTCGGGCCCAACCCGAAACCCGACTCACCTCCACCCATCCCCTCCTTCTTCCGCCGCATCTCCAGTACTTTCCGGTGGTGGTTTGAGTGTAACTCGTTCGAGAATGTCGGGCTACAGGCTGGCCTGTATTCGGGTAAAAGCCGACCCGACTTGTATCGGACCCCGCAAGCGTTGCACAGCGTTTTCGCTCCAAGCGGACCGGTTCGCCACTGTGGCGTCTTGTGGACCCCGCAATGGGTGCACCGGCGTGGCGTCTGGGCTGCTCCCCCAGTCCCCGCCGCGGCCTCCAGCGCCGGCTTTTTCTTGGGTCTCTTCGCCGGTGGTTTGGCTTCCGAGCAAACTTGCTCAAGCGCTGCGCTGGTGTAAATTAACCACGGGCTGGTGGGAGACGAGGAGGAGGAAGATGAGGTGGAGCTTGAGGATGATTCGGCGAAGGATGGAGACCCGAGTGGCCATACCCGAACTCCGGTTCGTCTTCTCTTGCTTCTGGCCTTGGCCGGAACCGGAGTTTTAAAACAGGGGTGGGTGGAAACAGGGCTTTGTGGTTCAGGCCCTTCCTCGGCATGGTTCTTGGGTTTTTCCGTCAGAGTTCCGGCGGGATACGCCGTGGAATATTCCGAGAAAGAATCTTCAACAAAATGAGACAACCACTCTAAGTTTGCCAAATCATCAGCCTATAAAAATTACAACTTTCGTCAATTTCTATCAGAGATACTGAGCAAACGAGTTTACAGGAAAAAATGGCCAAGGGAAAGTACCGGAACGCTGAGCTCGCTAGACGGCACAGACTCAACATCGTCTTTGACAGAATAAGTAAAGGCAAAGTCAGAAATTTCATGGCTTTGGTCCTCCGGTGGAGGGGAAACAGAACCAGAGTCAGCCTTGTGTTGTTGTTCTTCTTCGGATGGCTCTTCCATGTGTGAAAAATCGAGGAGTTCGTCGACAAAGAAGTCGTCGGAAGAGGCGCCATTTTGGACATTCAAGGCCGACCAGTCTTCTATAAGAGACTGTGAGTTAAATTTCATGGCCGTGTCTTTCCTAAAGCTGGTCTTCAACGCTGCGTCGACGCACTCCATTTGTGTTTCAGCCTAAAAAGAACCAACCAACCAACCATAACTCAGTATGTTTTTAGAAAAACACATGCTTTAACGAAGACCCTGTCTTTTTTTTTTTTTCATTTTCCAAAAACCAGAAAGCAGAGAGAGAGTCTATACCTGAAGAAGAGGAAGATGGGAAAACAGAGAGGTAAGAGATGGCGAAGAGGTCGCAAGGTCAGATATGGAAGGAGCGAAAGGATGAAATTGAAAGAGAAGACGATGGTGAGTTTGGTAAAGCATTGAATGAGGGCTGAAAGCGTCCATGGCCAATTACTAAAAGTGCCCGTTTCCCTTTCTCTCTCCGAAATCCGAATTACTTTTTCTCTCTCCGGCTCCCCCTCTTAGTATTTATACATTATATAACGTGTATTTATGCAATCAAATACGTTTTTATATATAACGGATGCGCTACATAAATAAAGAATCCATACCTGAAATATCGAGGACTCCTTTTGCCTGAAAACAGGCACTTTTTTGGTACAAAATGGAATGGCAAATTATCCATTTTATAAATTTATTCATAACCCAAATAATATAAAAGGGTAAAAAACAAAGAGAGGGATAAGTTATGAGACGTTGTTCTTTGTATGGGAACAAAATTCGTGACGACCTAGGAAACCGCCATCTTTTGTAATTTTTTTGGGGTTGCGTTCGGCTTTGTTCTTTATCACTTTTGAGAGGGAAATGGCCCATCTCTTTTGACTAAATTACCCGATATGCCTTGTTTGCCCACCGCAGTGGTCGCCGCTCATTTTGGTTGTTCACCACTTTCATTTGCCTTTCTTCTCATTTCTATATTGCGAAAATTAACCAATAAAGCCAAAACCCTAAATTGCAATCATCCCCTGTTCTTGATTTGAAATACTCCCTTAACTAATTAAACCAATAAATTTACTTGCTTTCTCATGCTTCACCATTTCCAAATGCATCAACTTCACCAGAAATTATTTTCACCCATTACAAAAAATGTGGGATTTATTGTTGTTGGAAACACTTTTAAATTCTAATAATTTAATTATAAATTAGCTGAAATTATAAAGATCGTTGTTTTTTAAATTATAATTAATTAAAGCAAGCATAGATGTAATTATAAACTTGTATATAACACAATAAAACTTTTTAAAAAATTTAACTACTCATATGTACTTTTATGATATAGTTGAGTTTTAAAAATAAAATAAATATTTATGATAAATTAAAATTAAAACATTAGCTAATATTATTTTAAAAACAAATTTATATTTTCAATACTATATTTATCAAGACAAAAAAATGAATCAAAAAAAAATTGCTAAAGGAATTAGGCTCTCTTAGAAATAAGATCATTTAAGATGATGATAAAACACTTTGATATAAAACTACGAATTAATTAATTTATCATCATTGATAAATTTAAAAATTGCAGTATTACCAATTTATCAAAAAGGAAAACGCAGGCAGTTTGTTTTGCTTTATTATGCAGTTAATTATAATAAATTTGTGGAGCTTAAAATCATTATCATCGTCATTGTCAATAAATATTGTAGGTTATAAAACCAATGGGAAGTTCATTTAAAAAAAAACTAAATAATATAATTCTTAAAATTTAATATAAAAAATTTTGATAAAAAATAACATATAAATTTTTTTAACTCAACAGAAGTCATTGATTTTTGTAATTGAGGTTTTATATTTCCTATTTCATAATTTATTTATGAATTTTGATAATAAACGTTTTGGGATTTAATACACAAAATATTAAAAAAATGTAATTATAGAAAAAAATAATTTTAAAGATAAAAATAAGTTTTGTATCTTTATTATAAATAAATAAATATTAAATAATAATAATATAATAAACATTATACATGATCAACCAATATGGAGAAATTACACATCTTGTAACGTGCAAAGATATATTAGAAAAAGAGAAGAAAGAGGGAGGAGAGAGAAAATAAAAAATAACAAATGAAATCTGAAGCTTGGAGAGAGACACTAGTTCATGATTAGCTATTAATATGAAGAGAAGAAGACCATTTAGCAGTGCGAATCCAGAGAAGTGAGAGAATGCCACGGTAAAGCAAAAGTGAATTGTCCAAATGCCAGTGGTGATTCCAATGGACAATTAATAATTATGATAAAATAATTACTACTTACCATGCTCATGCCATAGCTTACAGGTGTTCACGCCATGTGGTACGAATAGCCGACCACGTTGTGTATTATTATTATACGATGCTTAGAACCTATTTATTAAAAAGAAAATAATTAAAAAAATTGAGAAATGATAAGAAAATAGAAAAATTAGCGTGATCATGATGAGGTCTAGGGAGGGCATGCCTTGCAAGCAAAGTGAGAAGTAACAAAGCAATGTCTACCAGCTTTTTGTCTCTCACTTACCCCTAACTCAAATCATTTCCATCCTCTGTATCTAAGTATCTTCTACTCTAATCACCTTCCTTCATTTCGTCCCTTCTTATGACTCACCAATTCTACACCCAAAACCTCATTTTAGTATCACTCTGTTCTCTAATTTTTTTCTCCTTTTTTCTAACTCAGTAAAAGGTGTTATCTATGCTCTTAACACCAAATTACTTTTTATTTTTTTAAAAAGGAGAAAGAAAACATTGATTTATCAGAAAAAATGTAGTGAGTCAAGAAGGCTATGTGAGATTCCAATCGTTGACAGTTCTAAACCAGGCGGCCGGCTAACCCCGTCGTTTTCAGCCGCCCCAAGTCGTTTTGTGTACATGTTACCTTTCTCTTTGGTTGAGGACTTGACAGGTGACGTGGTTGGGGAATAAAGGATGGATTAGCTAGACACACTGCTTCGCACGTGATAATTTGCCTAGTTAGAAAAACACAAGGAGGAGATTGAAATTACGAGAATGACATTTGACCTGCTTCGTTTATCACTCATCACTTCTTTTAAATTGTTGAGCTGTTGGGAATCCAAATCTTTTTAGGACGTATATTAATTGTATATAGAATAGGTAAAAGAGAAATAAAAAATAAGTCTCGTATATATTCTAATTTTTTTTAATTGTATTACTATATAATTATAAAAAAAATTAATTTTGAATTATTCAAATAAATAAATCACTCACTTGAGATGATAAATTGAGAAAACAAATTTACAAGGGAAAGAGAGAGAGTATATGTGACACATTTATGAGAAAAAAATAAAAAATATATATAATTCACTTTCTTCTTCTTCTTTTATTTTCTATTTTCTTCCTATTATTAATACACATCGTACATTTACTAAATGATTCAAATCAAACACTTTCTTTTCATTTCTCATAAATTCACTCCCTTAAATTGAGAGCATCGTATCAATATACAGGAGGACATGGCGGAGGCTCTTGGCGTGGTACTCTTTGTTATTTAGTTTGGGGTACGTTACAATTGCAATAAAAGATAAAAAGAAAGTAAAAAGTAAACCGAAAGGAAAGAGGTGAGAAACAGACTAACGGCAAGTATGGGGTTCCAAGAAATTTCAGACGAGGTGAATAATGAAATTACAAATGAATCCATAGATAGGAAGGGTTGGATTCCGTTTGGGTGTGTACGATATTATTATGTTTGATATTTATTGTGGGACATGAAAATGAAATATCGTTGAAACCTAATTGCGTAAGTTTATTGGAACTGGACGAGTCAAGAGGCTGATTGATATTAGTGTGCCAACAGTATTCGCCGTTAAATTTGACATGCCTCCGCACTGTACACATCCATGTCGTGTTCCCTATTCCAATGAATAAGAAAGGGGTCGCTTTGTACGGATATATGCAGAAGTTGATGTATGAATGGTGTAGAAGGGGAGGAAAAGCAGGATCACCTTTGAATTTGAATTGGAGTTGGAGACCAGTTTGTATGGCAGCAGGATGGGGATAAGTGGTAAGGAATAAGGACAAAACACGTTGATATGCATGCATGCAATTTGGGCACAAAATTAAATAGACAATAAATATGTGTGATCTGTTCAAGACGCCCCCCATCAATAACAATAGCAATGTCAAGGATAGAGTATGCAATCCCAAGTATTTGGGCCAACTCATAACCAATCCAAGTAGGAAGGCGTTGAACGTCAAAAAATAAAGGTACTTTATTCACTCTTATTGATTGATTGATGTAATTCTTTTTAAACCTGTACTGTAAGTATTACGGCTGATCGCTGAATCAATATGACACCAACTCTACGTTGTAAAATATTCAAACTTTATAAATATTTGTTTAAATTGAAATATAAAGACTTGTATAATTTAGATTTAAATAGTATATGCATAAATTTTATATTTATTTATATACATACATACATACATATATATATATATATATTAAATAGAAAGTGTAAACTACGCTAATAATTATTTGAGATATTTATGATTTTATATGAATAAATTTTGCGTAAATAAATCTTAAATTCAGAAAATTTTGTTTATTTTTTATATTTGAGTCTAAAAATATAAATGCAGATGCTAAATATATAAGTGTGAAGATAAAAACTAGAGTAGGTTAGCAAAGGGAGGTGAGGGAGAGGCCACCTGAGTGATGAAACAACAAAAGAAAGGCTCCGAAACGGACATCCAGGGGTTTGCGCTCAGTCACTTGTGTGGCGTTGTCATGTACACCCCAATTCCTACTACCACTCTCCCTCTCAATCTCAATCTTGATGCGTTGCAAACCCTCTCCGACGGGCTAAATCCAATGGTCTTCCCAATTTCTATACTAACACGGCAAAAGAGGGTCCGAACACCAAATGACGTGCAAACCACCCCTACCTTATCCTTTCCATCGTTATGTGTAGATGCACCAATGTCAATACCGTGAATTTGTATCAGAAAGGCACTCATCAACAAAATGCCCCCAATCATCTGCACATCCCCTCTTCTTTTATTCCTTAAATTGTTAATAAATGCACGTAGCTATTCTCCTCCCTCTAATTCATTTGATTGAAGTTTATCAATTCATAATTCATCCTTCGAAGGCCTGCATAATTTTAAACCCCATAATTCTTGAGAGGGAAGAATAAACGTGTTGCAGTTCTCGCTTCTCACCCAGAAAAATGATTGCAGTTCTCGCTTCCCACCCAGAAAAATGAAAGTTGCACCAGCCGGAAATCGAACCTGGGTCTGTACCGTGGCAGGGTACTATTCTACCACTAGACCACTGGTGCGTCCTTGTCCGAACTCTGCATAAAAATCCAAATTTATAAGTATCATTTTACACGTCCTCACCTCTTACAGCAAAATGTGTTGTCGTTTACTACAGGGTATAGTCGAATTATGTTACATTTACGTGTTTCTAGAAAGGGGTTGCAAGCTGTCACAATAAAGGAGTGGCTTAGTGTGTGTGTGTGTGTGTGTGTGTATTTGGCTCAATATATCACACTAAATAATATTACATCAGAAATCTGAGAAAGCAACGCCAAATTTGAGAGATTACCTTGTAAAATTGCGTATGGGCAAACACGCTATTCATTGTAATAATTATTACTTACCATCGTCTCAATATCAAAATTAATACTTATCATCATCGTCATCTTCTCCTAATCTAGAGTTAATGGGTTTGCTTCTGTTTTAGGAAAATCATTATGTTTATCTGCCTTTGAATGTGAGTTGAAGCTGGCATCAATCCTGTTTGCAACAAGCATCTTCAATGAATTTTTCTTACGAAAAGTAACAACCGTAAAATTAGTTCACCAAAAAGTTAGCTATCTAGCTATGAAGTATTCTGAACTTGAAGTATTTAACCTCTTTTTTCAAACGTCCGTATGTGGCAGATTTCATGGCTGCATGAACCATCTGCTTTAACTTGGGTTGACACTGTCCTAAAACTGCAGAAAAAATGGTTCATGTCAGGATATTGAGTTTTGATTTTTACCCCAACAGGCGGATGGTTTGAATTTATGTTAGCCACCAAACCTGGTCTGACTATCTGTGAAGTTGTGAATGAGTGAGAAGGATTGCCTTCTTTCTTCAAGCTCATCTCTGATTCTATATTTCTTTGATTGTTAGAAGAGGAAACTGGAATACCAGCGTCCTCATAAGTTGGTTGAGTCACAGACGAAGGAACTATGATGGATGAGCCAATATCATCATTGGATGGAATTTCAGGGTCATCGGAGTTCAATGCACAATAGATAAATTCCTCACCAAGGTCAGCGCAAGGAAGACTTTGCTCTACTACAGATGATTGGACATCAGGACCAGGATTAGAAATAGAATGCAGATCACCATGACAGCGTCTAATGAGTTGGCAATAACCTCTAATCAGTAGATGAATCACTAAGCATACGAAGTTTTCTTTCTTATTCACGAATATCAGGCCCATCATTGCCCTGAATTTCGCTCCACTTTCCATAAAATTCATAACGATAGGTGAATTCCACTAAAATGATGAATCAATCATACAAAACTGCAAATACAGCAAAACATGTCGTTTACTACAGAGGATAGTTGAATTGTGTTACATTTACGTGTTTATAGAAAGTAGTTGCAAGATGCAGCAATACTTGTCACAATCAAAGGAGCGCCTGAGTGAATGTGTATGTATGTGTGTTTGTATATATATTTAGCTCAATAAATCAAATTATTAATGCTCATTTTTCGATGACTCTCAGAGAAATATTTGTATGAGGGGAAATTATTTTTTTTAAAAGAAATTTGCATCATAGTTGCGCAATAAAATAGGCCGTGGCCATAACCAAATAGAGTCCACTATTGATAACACTTGAAGCGGGTCTATATTGAATGGCTCAAAAAAGAGAGATATGATAAACAAAAAAGAAAATCCTATTGTTTACTGTATTTAAGAATGCATACAAGAAGGAAGTGGTGGTCCACACAATCCAGGATTACCCAAAAATGCAGATTTCGGTATAATGGTTCTATGTGGAGGAATCCTCCCGCTTAGTAGGTTCCTTGAGACATCAAACTCTCGCAACCTCTTCAAATTTAGAACCTTTTGTGGGATGTTCCCGCTTAACCTGTTGCTTGAAAGCCGAATGGTAGTCAATTCCTCCACATCCCCAATCTCCTCTGGAATCTTCCCTGAAATCCCACTCCCCTCTAGCGCCAAAATCTGCAATTCTCTCAATTTCCCAATTGACTTGGGTATCAATCCTCCTAATGGGTTGTCCGATAGATTAAGGGATTTGATTGCAACCATTGAGGGTTTTTCCCCAATGTCCTCATCAATGGGACCAGAGAACATATTATTAGATAAGTCAATGGAATTGTAATGCCCAAGTGCAAATTCAACTTCTTTGTTATATATTACTTTCAGAGTACCACTGAACTTGTTGGAATGAAGATCAAGGTCCATCAAAAGCCGAAGGCTGTTGAACTCAACTGGGATTGACGAATGGAATAGGTTATTTGATAAGTTCAGGAACGAAAGCATAGTCATATTTCCGATCCAACTGGGCAATTTCCCGGTTAATGCATTGCTTGACACATCAAGTAACCCTATGGATGATGATGCTAACCAGCTGGGAAGTTTTCCTTGAATCCCCGTTTTGGCTAATAGTAATCGAAAAAGTTTCAATTTTGAAACCCATTTTGGTATTGTGGCTAATCCCAGTGGATTGAAGGATAAGTCGAAGCTCTGTAACCCCTTTAGTTTAGAGAGTTGATGGGGAAGTTCACAAGAAAGTTGGTTTCTTGACAAATCTAGGGTTTGAAGGTTGAGTAAGTTTCCCAAAGAAGATGGGATTTTTCCTGTAAAACGATTGTTTGCGAGAAACAAGTCAGTTAGATTGGTTAAATGGCCAATGGCAGCAGGCAATTTCCCAGTGAGGTGGTTGTTCTCTAGAATTAGCCTTTTCATGCTTGTGAGCTTCCCAATAGATGGGGGTATAATGCCTGTGAGCTTGTTCTCTGAGATACTGCAGAATATTAGGGAGGTTAGGCTTCCAATTGAAGAAGGAATACTTCCAGCAATTTGGTTATGATTCAGATATAGAGAAAACAAATGGGAAAGACTGCCTATTGAATTTGGAATTCTTCCACTTATCTGATTGCCAGAAAAATCCAGATATTTGAGATTCTTGAGATTGCCAATACTTGCAGGAATCCTACCCAGGAAATTGTTATCATGAAGATCAAGCCACGTGAGCAATGACAATTTCCCAATTGAAGATGGAATCCTACCAGAAAAATTGTTCCCAGACAGATCCAATTCTGAAAGCATCATTAAAGATCTAAAAACAGAAGAAGGAACATTGCCAGACAAGTTGTTGTCGCCGAGGTGTAACATATCGAGCTGGGAAAGGTATTGGAAATCTACTGGTATATCACCTGTAAGCATGTTGGAATAAAGAAAAAGGCGAGTGAGAGTCGATAGCTTGCCCAATTCTGGTGGTATTGGGCCCTTCAACTGCTTGAGATTGCTGAGATCCAGAACTTGTAGACTAGATAAGTTTCCAAGATAAGGTGATAAGGTTCCAGACAAGTGTTTTTCTAAGAGGAAGCCATCCTCTTCTACAATGCCCGTACGAGTGAGGTTAATGACCCTACCTGTGGAATCACACGTGATGCCTTCCCATTCATGACAGCAGTTAGTGGAAGATGTCCAAGAAAGCAGAAGATTGGAAGGGTCAGAGCCGATCTTGCTCTTGAAATCAAGTAATGCTTCTTTGTCCACAGCATGACATGCCTCAGAAATTAGACGAGGTGAGAGGGATAGGAGGAAGATAAATAACAAGGGTTCAACACCAGCGAATTTGCCTGCCATTTGCAGAAGATGTTTGAAAACTGAAGTTGCTGGAAGAGAGAGCTGATTCTGATCTTTTTTATTGGAGGTGAACAAATTAGAATAGTGTAACAAACCACGTGATTACGAAGAATTTAAAAGGCCTCCATAGTGATGGGCTTCCATAACTCTTGACTTCGCTGATTGGAAGTTAGTATGTTGGACACAAGCTAAATCATATGAAACTGAATAAAGAAAGAACAATAACGGCTCTATGATTGTCAGAGCTCATACAGTGATGGTTTTATAACTAAATGTTCCATAACGAGAAATGTAGATGTTTCCCACTAGGATGCACCATGCCGTTAGTGCGAAACCACTGGGACTAGGCACGATGGAGGTTGCGTCACTGACGCGAAGGTGAATTCTTTCATTTTTAGTGCATGGTGGTACAAAAGATTAAATTTAATATGCTATTAACTTATAGGGTTAACGTAAACTTCAATAAACAAGAAATATGTCCCCATGGGCTCTCATCGTAATCCTAGATTCTTCATAATATTTTATTTTGTAGTTTATAAGAAGTTTTGAATCAAATAAACAGGGCGAGAGAATTCTAATGGATTACATAAAAAGCGTGACCAATGGTTATGCTTAGTTCATAACCTGTAAATTCATCATATTCCTGAAGGTCTCCGATGTTTAAGTTCCGCTTAAGCTGTTATTCCCCATTGAAATTTGAACTAGAGAATCCGGCAATGACGTGGGAAATTCTCCGGTGATGGCATTGAATTTGAACCTTCAACAAGATGACACTTTCCGAGACCGGCTAGAAAACAAGAATGTTGGTCAAAGGAAAAGACCCTAAGAGAACTTTCTCCAGAACCCTAGTCTCAGACGCCACAAAGGAAGACCAATCCTTTGATAAGTCACGTGAACTCTCAGAGAACACAAAGAAGCAAAAGCCTCACAGATAATTGAATAATACTCAAATTCATTCATGTGTTTTTAAAATAGAGTACAATAGGAAGCCTTTTAAAAGCAAAAATTTCTAGAGTCCTAATTAAAGTAAAACTCTAAAATCTAATTAGAAATATTTTAAATAATACTAATATATATCCTAATTAGATTAGGATACTAATCTTAACTTAATCTCCAAGATAAGCTCTTTGATCAAGTTAAAAAAATAATAAAATAATAAAAAACGAAATTAAAAAAGAATCCTAGTCAAAATTAATTAACTCTTTTAAATAGTTGTCACATTACTCCAATTGGGTCTCAGCACTCCTCTTGTATGTGTATAGTTTATTGGGCCTTCAACGTGTTGGATATTGTCTTTAGTTGCTCCATGGCCCTTCTTAGAACATTGGGCTTCCACTTGGACTTCCACTTTTGCATCTTTAAGGAAATATCATGTCCAAAGTCCAATTCAGCATATTTTGAATTAATCAAATATGGATCTTGGACTCTAAACTTGGGCCGACGTCCAACATAGATATTATCGTGAGTTCTTTGAAATTTTTGGATATATAGAATCACAATTTGGGCCTCTTGAACATGGGTCATCCTTTCATAAGCCATTTGGACCTGAATCATAGGCTTTTGAATGATTTGGTCTTGATGGATGAGGGCTTCTCGAACTTGTAGTGCTCTAATGGGCATGCCTACTGGTATTGTATCATTCCCTCCCTCTTTGAAAAGATTCGTCCTCGAATCTTCGCCATTAGGTGGATCTTAGGAAACAAAATTAGGCAATCACAACTCTTTTCAATGCTAGTTGAAGATGAGAGTCCATTGGGTGGTTTCTTTGAAAACAAATTTCCACATATCTGCAACGAGCTAGAATCAACAATAGGCAAAGATGGGTTAAGGTTGTTAGTAGATAAACAAATATCCCTACACACACTCTCAACCTCTCTTTTTTCATCAAACAAGCTCACACTCATGCTTTTCTCACTTTTCTCACTATTCTCACAACTCTCGTGCTCTTTCTTTTCACTCACACTCTTTTCTTTTTCAATTTCATCTTTTTCTCTCTCTAACTCATGTTCTCTCTCTTTTCTTTTGCTATCTCTTTTTCTTTCATTTTGTATGCTTGTACTATTCTCATTTGATCCTCATAAACATCCATAGGACAGAGAGGTACTAATACATGATTTTTTTCATTGAATACAAATGAATAGCAATAGCAATATTTGTACTTATGCTTAACATATTTAGCTTTTCTCACATGTTTCCATGGTTTACCAAGCATAATATGTCCATCAGACATAGGAGTGACATCACATAACACTTTATCATGATATTTACCAATAGAGAAAGAAATCAAAACTTGCTTATTAACTTTAAATTCAGCACTACCCTTCAACAAGGTATATGGCCTAGGATGCTTTATAGTAGGCAAGTTTAATTTCTCAACAAGTAAGGTACTAGCAACATTTACATAGCTACTATTATCAATAGCCATGCTGCAGACTTTCTCTTTGATAAGGCATCTAGTATAGAAATCAGGGGATGCCTTTTCCTTATCTTGTCCTGTAGAGTTGGTATTGAATTGGAATGCATCCAACCTTACACAAGATTGCTGGAATCGCTCTTTGTTAGCCTCTTCAAGGAATTTGTACTCATTGGACATCTTATCACCTGAAAAGTTAGTCAAAGAAAAATAGAAGGAATAGGACCTCACGCACTCTTCTCACGTGTTTACACTCAAAAGATGATAAGTTCACTCGTGTTTAACTCTCTTTTTGACTTTTTCTTTAATGTTAACCCTCTTGCCTTTTACCACTCAATAATTTGCTTCTTACAAGTGTTCTAAGCAAGTCACAAGCAAATCAAATGAAAAGATCAAACTAGTGGCAATCCAAAAACTAGAATCCTAAAATATAAATTCCCAAAGAATCAAACAAAGGAGAAAAATAGGTGTGTAACAAAAAGGAAAAAGGAGTAAGGGAAGGTCTGGAAGGAAAGAGATAAAAAGAAAAAAAAATCTGAAAATAAGAAACCTTAAGAATAAAAAACTACTTGCAATTCAAGTTTCGAATAATTAGAAAACAATATCTTTTCTTGAATACAAATAGGTAAGTAGAAAACTTGGTAGCCACTTAATGCAATTAAATTAGGAAACAAACTCCAATTAGGAAATTGACTCCAATTAGGAAACTTACTCCAATTAGGAAATTGACTATAATTAGGAAACTAACTCCAACTAGGAGATTGACTCCAATTAGGAAATTAATTCCAATTAGGAAATTGACTACAATCTTGCTTTTAATTTTGAATTGGCACAACTTGCAATTTTGAATTCTGCAATCTGAATTTTTTTTTTCTCCTTTTTTTTTCACTCTTTTTTTTTTTTGAATTTTTTTTTTGAATTTTTTTTTTTTTTGGGATGGAGGAACACAACAATGGAAGACAGAAGAAGATAGAAGAAAAAGGTAAAGATGAAAAGGATTAATGGAAAGAGAAAAAGTATGAAGAACAATGAAAGGGAAAACACAAAAATATACCTTGTACTAGCGACCAAAGCTCTGATACCAAATGATGAGAGACCCTCTAGGAACCTTGTCCTAGGAACCTTCAACAAGATGACACTTTGCCCGAGACCGGCTAGAAAACAAGAATGTTGGTCAAAGGAAAGACCCTAAGAGAACTTGTCTCTTAGAACCCTAGCCTCAAGACGCCACAAAGGAAGACCAATCCTTTGATAAGTCACGTGAACTCTCAGAGAACACAAAGAAGCAAAAGCCTCACAGATAATTGAATAATACTCAAATTCATTCATGTGTTTTTAAAATAGAGTACAATAGGAAGCCTTTTATAGGCAAAAATTTCTAGAGTCCTAATTAAAGTAAAACTCTAAAATCTAATTAGAAATATTTTAAATAATACTAATATATATCCTAATTAGATTAGGATACTAATCTTAACTTAATCTCCAAGATAAGCTCTTTGATCAAGTTAAAAAAATAATAAAATAATAAAAAAACGAAATTCAAAAAGAATCCTAGTCAAAACTAATTAACTCTTTTAAATAGTTGTCACATTACTCCAATTGGGCCTCAGCACTCCTCTTGTATGTGTATAGTTTATTGGGTCTTCAACGTGTTGGATATTGTCTTTAGTTGCTCCATGGCCCTTCTTAGAACATTGGGCTTCCATTTGGACTTCCACTTTTGCATCTTTAAGGAAATATCATGTCCAAAGTCTAATTCAGCATATTTTGAATTAATCAAATATGGATCTTGGACTCTAAACTTGGGCCGACGTCCAACATAGATATTATCGTGAGTTCTTTGAAATTTTTGGATATATAGAATCACAATTTGGGCCTCTTGAACATGGGCCATCCTTTCATAAGCCATTTGGACCTGAATCATAGGCTTTTGAATGATTTGGTCTTGATGGATGAGGGCTTCTCGAACTTGTAGTGCTCTAATGGGCATGCCTACTGGTATTGTATCAGGCATTGTCGCTGGCATCGAAGAAAGAAAGGTTCTTGAGAGACCCCAAATCGGGAAGCTGACTAATGAGCTTGTTGACTGAATTTCGAGCCTCTTTAAGCTCACTAGCCCATTGAAACTCCCCGGGATTGTTCCTTACAGGTTATTATTGTCGAGGTCTGGTATTTCACCTGCGAACGAGTTTCTGGATAGTCCGAGTCGACACAGGGGATCGATAAGGACTCAGTAACGAGCCCACAAAAAAAGCTGGTGGAGACATCAAGAGTTTGTAAATTGTAAGGAAGGAAGGTTCCAAGCGGAGACCAAGGATCCGACATAACCCATCTGGTCGTGGGTGAGTTCAGTGACCCGACTTGTTTAGGAGATGAAGAGGTCGCACCTAAAGCCGCACGGGAATTTGTCGCATGGGTCGATGGTGAAGTCCCACGAGCTTAAACATGAACCTGGAGTTATAGAACTAGGGTCCAGCCCATTCTTCAGCTGCTTCAGTACCTCTGTGTCTCTCCAATGTGTCTTTGATTCCGCAAAAACCTCTGGTGAAGCTGCAAAAAGCAGAAACAGAGAAAACAGAGGAAAACAGAGAGGACCATTGGAGATTTTCAATGTCTTCACGCGAGATTATCATCCAGAGAGCCCAGAGCGCAACGTTGAAAACGAGGAGGGTTGCAGAGACGGTGGATCAGGACCATTGGATTGAAAAAAGAGAATGAGGATTCCCATAGGTTGAGAAGAAAGAGGACAAAGTGATAAAAGGTAACTTTTTATGAGGGGAGCGTTGGAAAATTTTAAGCGGGCTCACGTTAATTTTTTTAATATTTTTTAAAATTAGATTGATTATGATTTATTAAGATTGTCTTAAATTAAATTAAATTAAAGTTAAGTAATTATAAAGTTGGTGAGTTGTAGCACATATTCAAATTAAAGGTCTGGTGAGCGGTCATAACAGTGTGGTTCAATTATTTTGTTGAAGTTCATGATAGGAGGGCCCAATAAAATATCTATAAATAAGAGATAGGTCCCCTCTCTAACCCTAAGTTCAAGTACGCTAGTTTCATTGAAAGCCGCTCATCTAAGCATAGGGTGATAGAGAGAAAGATCCAGTCTCTAACTTATTTCATAGCAGCTACAGGTATGATTCTTATTCTAATAACAAGTTAGTGTTCTAATTTCATACAAGATTCAACAAACTCTAACAGTGGTATCAGAGCCAGGTTATTGTATGAAATTTTAGAACCAAAAGTTCATATATATATATATATATATATTTTGATATCATATTCATTTGTATTATTTTGGCCCTTGAATTTTTTTTTTATCATCGCTTGGTAATTGACCAAATCAATTTAGGGCTTTTACTCTATAGATTACAAGCTTTCTAACAACATAAAAATTGCTTGCTAACTCAATTTGGGTAAAGAGAATTTAAACTTCAAAATTTGAATTTTTATATAATGTGCTCAAATTTGATTTGCTCTAATATCATGTTTTTATTCAAATTCGTGTATGGGAAAGCTTGCCTTTGTGTATATGAACCTTATTATAAGATTTAATTGTATTAAAATCGGTTGTATGGCCAGAAATTTGAAGAAGAAGAGGCTAGGGTTCTTGTTTAAAACCCATATACATATGTTCAAAATTCTTTTGATTCTCTCATTTATTTACTCAATTAGCTCCACAGACATGTTAGAAATTCTTATTTATGCAAAAGCCCCATGTTTTTAAATGTTAAAATGCTCTAGATTGCACATTGAGGTTTTAGGGTTCATGTTTCGAAACCCATATAGAAATTCTTAAAATTCATCGAATTCATTTGTTTATTTGTTTAATTAGCCATCCAAAAATATTAGTAATATTGTTTTACATCAAAGCCCCATGATTTAAAGCTTTGAATTGCTTCAAAACGTGATTCATGTAGCCAAGGTCCATGTCCACGAAACCCACGAAGAAAATCGAGTTGGTTCTTCCATTTTCATTAATTTAGTGGACAATTGATACCTTAAATATTTTAGAAATCTCAATTACGATGAAAAACACAAAGAAATCGAAGCAAAAATAGCCTAGAGTAGCTCCAGATCACACGGATTAGAAACGGGTCCAATGAACCCGTTTCCAAACCCGCGTACTCGGTTGGAGGTTATCTTCAACCTCTAGCCGAGCCTTGCCCACGCGCAGGAAAATAGGGGGTGGCGCGTGAGAGCCACCGCAAGCTCCAATTGGAATGTTCTTTGTCTCAATTTTTAAATTATGTGATTTCCTAATTTTTTGTGATTTTTATTTTAATTTTTGAGGCTCAAAAAATTATTTATTTATTTTTATATTTCTTTAATTAATAATAGAGTTTTTAATTATTTTGAATAAGTGAACGGCCTCAGAAAATTACATAAAAATTCAGGAAAATACTTTGACATATATAGAGTATGAAATTTAGGTACACTCTCCTTAGATACACATACAACAATTATACTTTCTAGCTAAGCTATTAAACATCAATATTTAAGCTTTATTTCAAGAAATTGTTACTGTTCACAATTTTCATGCAAACATAGTTCATAATTAGCCTTTTAGGATACATATGGTAAAAGTATCTTGATGGAATATGAATTTTCTCTTAATTTAAGAATTTTGTTTTAATAAACTGTTGCGAATAAATCACCAAAGTGATTCATTCATCAAAGTTATTAAGACCGTTTAATTCCTTTTGTTGATAGGAGATCAGGCAATTTCCTTTGTTCTAGTATGGGGATGTTATTTTGTGTATTTTGTGGATATTTGTCACCAAAGATATTTATCCATCAAAATACACAAAATCGCTGAATTCCCTTGTTGATAGAAATTGAGTCATTATATATAATTACCTGCCCAAAGGAAGTTATTATATATACTAACTCTGGTATGGCATGAAGTGTATTGGTGGAAGTAAGTAGTTAAGAGGATTTATCTGTCCAAAGAAGATAAATTTTTTCAACTATAATCTTTCTTGTTGATAGAGATATGTAGTTTAGAGACTTATCTGCCCAAAGGAGATAAGGCTTTTAATACTATATATTTTTCTTTATATTAGCTTCATGCTATAGAGGCCTAATGCATGTTATGTTCTCTACCCAAAAGAGAGTTCGTGATAATGCAAGAAGTGCTTTTCAAGGATAGTTTGTTCAACTTGAGTTATTCTAAAATTGCCTGATTTATTGATCATGTTACAATTTTATCTATAGTCTTTTTTGCTGTAAACAACAATAATGCTACCATTGAGGTTCTAAATGGTTCCAACTATAAGAGATGGAAACAAGATATAGAATTTGCTCTGAGAATAGTGGACATAGATTTGGCACTACATAAGAATGAACCTTTGAAACCCACTATGAATAACACTGCTGAACAAAAGGAGTATTATGCTAAGTGGGAGAAATCTAACCGTCTCAGTCTCATAGCTTTTAAAAGATCAATTGCTGAACATCTCATGAGTGGTTTACCTGAAACCACAAATGTTAAGAAATTTTTTGATGCTGTGGGAAAAAGGTATCATGTGTCTAACAAAGTTGAGGCAGGACAACTCATGATGAATTGACAAGTATGAAATATAATAGCATTAAGGGAGTTAGGGAATATATTATGAGGATGGTGCATGCTCAAACTAAGCTCAAGGCTCATAATATTCCAATTCCAGATAGCTTTGTCATTCATCACGCACTTAATTCATTTTCACAAGAATTTAGTCAAATCAAAACTGCTTACAACAAACAAGATCAGACTTGGGATTTAAATAACTTAATTTCTAAATGCGTGGCTGAGGAAGAAAAACTGAAAAAGGAAAAAAATGAGAATGAGAACGTATACTTAGTTTCTCACAATAAGCCAAATTTCCATAAGGGAAAAGAAAGACTTAAGAACAAGAAAACGTATGCTCCTAAAAGGGATCAGAACTTTAAAAGGCATGGTGAACGTCAGGCTGCAGATGATGGAGATAACATAAAGGATATGAGTTGTTATTTCTGCAAGAAGAAGGGTCATATAAAGGCTGATTGTTTTAAATATAAAGATTGGCTAGCAAAGAAGGGTAGAGACCAAGGAATTCAAAATCAACAAGAAACTAAGGGAGATTGAGTCTAAATTAAGAAATAGTGTGAGCATTAAAGTTGAATATATAAGAACTTTTATTTTTACTTTCTTTTATTTTTGGGATATGGTTATCGGCTTTGTTTAGAATTTTTTTTTTAAGATATTAACTTTCTCTTTTATTGATTAATAAAGTTAGATATTTTTCAAATTTAGAAAAGGATGGTGTTGAAATTTCTTATGATTCTAATATGATTGTCAAATGCATCTTACCTTACCATACAAACTGTCTTTAAATTTCAAAATTGACAATTTATCTTTGATACACATAAATATTAGTGAACCCTATCTTCTATTAATGATTTTTTTCCGTTACAAATATATCTTTTTCATTAGAGAAAAGTCTATGGCCCTTGACACGTTGAAAATTTATCAAATAAAGGTTGAGGAACAATAAGGGAGTATTATCAAAATAGTTAACTCCAATCGTGGTAGTAAATATTACAAAAAAAAAAATGGGGTTAAGAAAGGAGACGTCATAGAATTCATAAATGCCGAGTCAATGTTTACTGATCCTCTGACTAAAGGATTAAGACCCGTGTAGTTTAATAAACATGTTGAGAACATAGGTATCCTAAAGTCTTTTGATCTTTTAAATTAGTGGGAGTTCACATATTTTGCCTTCTTTTATTTTGTTTTATGCTATGATTCTGCAAATGTCTTTTGTTTATATAAATAAATTTTATGAACTTTCATATATTTAATATGTTATTGATGATCATCACCTTTAATATTTTACTTGTGGAAGGATTGAATGCAACATGTACCTTAAGACAAAGTGCTAGTCTTAAGGATGACTGTTGTATTTGTCATAATATGTCTCTTATGGCACTATACTATATTCTCAAGATAAAGTATTTGAGACATGTAGACTTGTTATGAGTCATACGATTTCTCACTGCAGTTTAGCATATGGATATTGAGAAGTCGTGATTTCTTATTGCAGTTTAGCATACAGATATTGAGAAATTATACGGAAGACTGATAAGAAATAGTGCATTATTGATCATTTTGAGAGCTATTTCTTACCACACTTCCAGACTTAGGATCCATGTCAATATGATGCTAATATGTGTGAGTATGGACTAGTCTTATGTCATTAAAGGACATGATGATTGCCATTATCCCTTATTGGTAGTTATATTGGATCGTATTGTGTACGATGTGCTTTCTTAAGGACCATTGTTTTTTAAATAAAGTGCGCACATAAAGTTTTTATTGTTTCGTCAACCCAGGAGTCGTTTTATAAAAATAAAATGAAATTTCTTAAAATCAAATTAATGTGGCCCAAGTAGGAGAATGTTGAAAAATTTTATGTGGACTCACATTAATTTTTTTAATGTTTTCTAAAATTGGGTTAACTATAGTCCATTAAAATTGTCTTAAACTCAATTAAAGTTAAGTGATTATAAAGTTGGTAGGCTTTAGCACACATTCAAATTAAAGGTATGGTGAGCAATCATAATAGTGTGAGCCAATTGTTTTGTTGAAGTTCATGATGAGAGAGTCTAATAAAACATCTATAAGTAAGAGTTAGATCCCTTCTCTAACCCTAAGTTCAAGTACGCTAGTCTCGTTGAAAGCCGCTCATCTAAGTATAGAGTGATAGAGAGAAAGATACAGTCTCTAACCTATTTCATGACAATTACAGGTATGATTCTTATTCTAATAACAAGTTAGTGTTCTAATTTCATACAAGATCCAATAAACTCTAACAGGGAGCTCATTTTCCCACTGAATGGAGTCAGAGATCTCTCGAGTGTGTGGCTTCAGGAGTAGGTGTCAGAAGTTTCTCGCAATGCAACCTCGTGGCTTTGTAGTTTGCGCAGGGTTGCTAGGTCCTGTCGGCCAAAACAAAGAAAAAAAAAAAAAAAGAGTTGCTAGGTCCTGGTATCGGCACCCTGGTTGTTTTGCGTAGTTAAATGACGTATGTTCTTCTGATGATAGCTTGGTTGTGTTTACGTGTCGGTGGTCGGAAGATGGGCATGGATGACATATCAGAAAGGAGAGTTGGTTTACAGGGTCTTAACCCAGAAGAAACTATGTTTGGGTTGGTGGAGAATGGATATAACAGAATCTAATGCCAGAACGTGGCATCTAATCTACGATGGCGGTGGGTAACTGGTTATAATGTGATTTGGGCATTGGAATCCACTGTTGAAAGGCTAGTTTTTTTTTTTTTACAAATTTCTATTTTTCAGGGCTATTTAAGTAGTTAGGATCACTATCTTAGTGATATCAAATGTCTCAAAATACCAGAGAATTTACGACGCACTTCAAAATTTGACAAATACTTCTCTTTGGGGCCACCTACCTCTTACATAGATTCTGTTAGTGCTTCCAACTTCCTTACCGAAATTGCTAAAAGGGTAAAGAAAAATCCTCCACTATCCATATATATGTAATCTTAATTATGGCTGGGAAATCGAAATGATTATGTTTTTTCTTTTATTCCCTGTTCACATTCAAAAGATCGCGTTTACACAGAAGCAATAATTTGATGCATTGTATGAAACGTAATTTTGACTTTGCAAAACACATTTCCAAACATATGCTTAATCAGATGTTCAACGTATATTCATAGCCTAGTAATTTAGATAAATCATTATATCATTCACATGAAAACAGAAAAGATTAGCATCGACTAATGAAACGGCATTATTTATCCAACTCTATATTAACTTTCCTACATATCATTGAAAGAATTTCGTAGTCAATAATCCTACAGATGTATAGTCATGTATTACATTGATGAACACAAAAATAGATCTTCTTTTTTTTTTTTAATTAAAATTGACAATATCAATTATTAATTTTGCAGAGAAATAAAACCAAGGTATGTAACACTTATTATTCAAATAAATCTCACAAATTTTATATTTATTTTATATCAATTTTAAAAAGAAATTGAGAAGATTTAAATTAGATGAACACATCAATTCATTATGCCTATAGACATGGATGGAGCTCCATTACCTTTTGGGGATTGATTTGATGAATAATCATAAGATAGTTTTTCTTGGGCAATGCTAGTTTAGTTCATATATGACGTCATTAATCAAACTGCTCACATAAATTCCACTTCAGGGAACCCCAGCTTCAGTTTGTGTACTTTGAATTGTTGTGCCGTCAGAGTTTAAGGTCTCTCAACACATTTATTATGTTACTGCATTTTGAACCGTCTTCCTGAGTAACTAATTTGTGTTTCTGGGCATTCGATAGGACTTGGAATTGACCACGATGGTTCTGTTTTAGTAGCCTACGTTACAATTGGAAAGCTTGCCCCGTCCGATCATGGGAATGAAGGCTTGCGAAAACTAGGGACTCCATTAGTGGCATGCTAAAAGTCATACGTATTCCTGGGTTGGGATGTCTGATCTATGGAGTACGGAAAGTTGAATTTCGAAACAATTGTATTCAATAACTTGAAAGTAAATTTACGAAGTTCCCCCACAACTTCTAGATTTTTAAGTAATTTCTTACAGACATTGTTTTTAAATGTTTGTGTGACTTCTTTTAAAAAGTTGTCTCTATATAAGTTTAAAATATAGGAAAAATTTTCGTAAAAAAAAAAAAAATGGAAAAGAAAAGATTCAGTAGGAATTGAGATGTTTTACGAGTTGTGCTATTCACCTAACTCCATGCTAAAAAGACAGTGCACATCTGTAATCATGTGACGAATGAACTATAAAAATATTCATATGCCCAAACAAATCTGGAGTCCTATTTCGTGATTACGAAAAGCCTTAGAAAAACTACAAAAAATTACTAGAGACCGTAATAATTTTCATTTATTTAGTTATGTAACTCCCCCCATTATTCCTACTCTAATTAGGGATGACCTCCCAATGATAACCAATTTTGTCGTACCAAAAAGGCAATATGGGAAACATACAAGATAATCTGTTGCCATTCTGCAGCAGGGATACATAAATCCATATAGCTCTTATATCTTCTATCTATATATACAATGAGTTCTGAGTTGCAATCGGCAGCTCATTTTATAAGACAATATCTGTTGCGCCATCGCCTCGAGGATGCTGCCATCAAGACTTATGAGTGTGCCTTCCGATGCCATTTCTATTCCTACTGACCTCCCCCGGGTGACAAACTGAATTTGTCATTTATATCGTCAGCTTTCTTATCCACATTGCCCAGAAACCTCCTCACGGATTTACTATTGATCTCAAAGATGAATGACATATCCCTAATCTGCATGTAAGCCAATTGCTACAAATTATTATGCTCTCGAGAGAAAGAATAAAGGTGCAGCATTATAAAGGTCAATTAAAAATGGAAAGGAAAAGTATTTACCTCAATCAGGCTACCAGAACCAAGACCCCGCATCTGTCCACTGACAATTTCCTTGCCATTTACGAAGATTGAACTCTTGCCAAGATTTTTTATAAGAAAAGAACCATTCACTTCCATCCTTATTAGAGCCTAGCAATTAATATGAAGTAGTTCTTGCTATTACAAATTCAGCGGAGAAAATTTAAAATTTCTAAAGAATATGAATGAAAAATCTTATATTTTTTCTATGGACAAATATTCTTCTGGTCCTCGCTCTATAAAGTGCCCATGCATATAACTTCTAAGAAATTGGTCTTCCAGAAATTTATTATCTCTTAGTAGTGATTCTGTTATGGGAAAGGACAACTTCATTTCATGCATCTGGTGTTCAAACAATAACACAAGTTACACAACAGCTACTGAGAAATCTTACTTGTCGTCTAGATATTGTGTTAGCACGCCCTTCTCTTCCCAAGTCAATATCAACTTTTATATCATCCGTTGCTCTGCCAAGTATAACCTGGGAAGTAGAAAGAGATTGCAAAAAACACAATACTTATTCATGCTTGGAATAAACGTCAGAAACTAATGAAACAGTGCCAATTAGGCAAACACAAAAATTAGCATCTTATATTTTAGGTGTTAAAGAATGAGTACTAGAAAGACATGTACAGCAGTATATTACAGTTTAGCCTAATAATGGGAGATCTTTCGTCCAGATCGTAGATACCACCACTGAATTCAATGAGTTTAAACGCAAAACAAAATTTAAACTCAGAATGAGCAACCAAAAAGTACAAGAAGTAATATCCTCAACAAGCATTGAAACTACTTTTTTGTTTGCCCAATTGCCAGAGACAGCATCAACAACTCTGATCATAATTACTTCATGACTACACATAATGGCATGACATAGAAACCACAAGTGCAAATTGGCAATAGTGTGTGACAGGAGGAAAGACAGTATAAGGAAAGACTCAGCTTCCATCTCTAAAAAGGGAAGACTCAGAAAATGCACCTCGCTTTTCTTAATATATTGCTTCAGATTGCGCCCATATAACATAGCAAGTGCACCCCGTGATGCGATGGCTCTATGCACAAAGGACTGAGTACATTGTTCCAGTCTTATGATGGTCCTCTTAGAATCTTCATGTTGATACCTTAAGGCTGGAATGAAAGAGTATTTTAGATAACAAACAACCATCATTGAAATACATAGAGATCAAAAAATTCAATGTGGATCTACATTAATAATATATGTTTCGGCAAAATATTCTTATATATATATATATTGCTTCAATTATCAACTATGGACATTTGAAACGTAGTAAAGACCCAGATGATGGCTATATTTGATGCAGGATAAATTGAACAATAGAGGGTATAGAAAAGAGATTTGGTAGAGACAAAGGACTTGAGGGAGAGAAAAATGAAGGGAAGAAGGAGAAAAGAGGAAGAGTAAAGAAATTCTGAATAACAATTTTAATTTCAAACATCAATTGAAAAACCCAAAGTACGTAGTAATCTTCAATAGTTAAACCCTGACCACTCCCAACAAAAACCCAACTTGGGAGTCACGGAATTGTAATTTTAGGATAATACTTTTAGTACTAAAATATCCAAATCAACTACAATACTAATAAATGACCTATACGTGACAATAATTCTATACATCTAATAAGTACACACTGTATTCCAATCCTGTACTCCATTATCCCATTCCATATTGATATAAAGCATAACATTCCATCTTAAGCATTAAGCAACTTAAGAAGAATAAATTAAAAATATTCAAACCAAACCAACAATTTCTACTTCTATCTAATAGTTCAAACCTTAATTCCTTTTTTTTTGGGGGGGGGGGGGGGGGGGGGGGGAGGAAGGAGGGATAACAATTAAAAGCCTACTGTGATCATCTTATTTTATCTGGCATCAGATGAATTACCTTCTCTACTTGCATTTGAGTCTTGATCAGTTGGACATAAATCCATTTCAAGAATCTGAGAAAGCAACACCAAGATTATAAGAGATTACCAAATAAATTTGATTATGGGGAAACACACTATTCAATGTAATAATTACTACTTACCATCATCTCAATATCTGAAAAGTAAGGAATGTCATCATCATCATCTTCTTCTCCCTGATCAAGAGTTAATGGGTTTGCTTCTGTTTTGGGAAAATCATTATGTTTATCTGCCTTTGGATGTGCATAAACTTTAGCTGAAGCTGGAGCATCAATTTCCTGTTTACAACAAGCACCTTCGATAAATTTTTCTTACAAAAAGAACAATCATAAAATTAGTTCACCAAAAAGTTTGCTATCTAGTTATGAAGTATCCTGAACTTGAAGCATTTAACCTCATCTTTCAGACGTCCATCTGCAGTAGACTTCATGGCTGCATGAACTAATCTGCTTTGACTTGGATTGACACCGACAGTGTGACCCTGTCTTGAAACTGCAGAAAAATGGTTCCTGCCAGGATACTCAGCCTTCACTGCAACACCAACAGGGGGTTGGTTTGACTTTATGTTAGCCACCAAACCTGGTCTAACTATCTGTGAAGTTGTGAACACGTGTGAAGGATTGCCTTCTTTCTTCAAGCTCATCTCTGATTCTATATGTCTTTGATTATTAGAAGAGGAACCTGGAAAAACAGCCTCCTTATAAGTTGGTTGAGTCACAGAAGAAGGAACTATGATGGGTGAGCCAATATCATCATTGGATGGAATTTCAGGGTCCTCAGTGTTCAATGCACAATAGATAAATTCATCACCAAGGTTGGCACAATGAAAACTTTGCTCTGTTGCAGATGATTTGATATCGTTACCAGCATTAGAAATAGAATGCTGATCCCCATGACTGCAGTCTGATGGGTTGGCAATAACCTCTAGCCCATTAGTAGATGAATCACCAGGCATAGGAAGCTTTGTTTCTTTATTTGACTTCTGAGATTCACGAATATCAAGTGCATCATTGCCCTGAATTTCGCTAGGAGAATTCAACAAAAGGGAATCGAGGTTGTCATAACAAGACTTATCTGGTGCATCTTTCCCATCTATATCCATAAATGACAGCTTGTCACTAGTGAAATTTAAGAGAGAATCCGAAGGGTGTGCTATTTCTTCTCTGGAGACAGCATTGGGTACATCTAACGCATCACTGACATGTTTGCCTTTCAAATGATCGGGAAGCATTAACTGCTCTTCTCTACGGTGATATTTATTTTCCAGGCTCACATGAACGGGCACAGTAGGTGCCCTGACATCCTCAATTGTTTTCCAAAGAGGGGCATCAGGCAGTGAATGAGAAGGCCCTACTTCCTCTAGCCCTAAGCAATTACTATAATCAACTAAATTATTCACAAGTAAGTCATTCATATCCTTCTTCACATTATCCTGTAGCAAAGAACCTCCATTGTCTTTTTTTTCCGATACAATACCTGTTTCCTGAAGACCAAAATCATTTTCAACCTTACCGCCCTTCATACAGTGCCCTGCAAGAGACTCATCATACACGAATATATCCTTTTTAAGCATCTCCCCGCAAAGTCTTTTGCGCATGGCATAATACTGCCTGCGAATGCTTTGAACTTTTCTTTTGGCTGGATTTTCCGCCAAGCTTTCTTTAGCTCCATTCCCGCTGGACTTGGAAGGTATAGTGGGCGCTGGATGCTCTAAATTAACCATAGAAGCAGAAGCTTTAGCTGAAATATCAGGATCATAAAGGAGAGACTGCCATCGATCACGCAATTCCCTAAGCGTATATTTTCGGGAGAATTGTACCGCTCCTTTGGCAAGTGATTCCAAAGAAGCACCCGCCTATACATAACAATCAAACAAAATGTATCAATCGAAGTAGAACTGAAGCAAATGGCAAGATTAACTGGTATTTTCAACCGCTCCGATTTCCACAAAATTCATGACAACAGGTGAATTCCACTAAATTGATAATTCATACACAACTGCAATTGCAGAAATGAAGTACAAAGCCAAAGGGAGACACTAGGGTTTAGTTTCGGACATCAAATGGAACAAGGTAATTTCTGAGAAAAAGTGATACCTCAACAGCGTTCTTCAAGCGTAGGTCATCTTCAGGAACCCATGGAGCTGACGAAACAATGTCGACCATGAGCTCCATGAATCTGTTAATTATAATGTAAAAGAAAAAAGTAATCGATCCGCGTTCTCGATTCTAATTTCAGGGGTTTCCGACGAAGAAACTGGAGGTCCAACTACTTCGCTTTAATTCATAGTTGACTGAAACAAGTAAAATCAAACGTAATTGACAAAAGTGCAAATTGTGAAAAGCGCGGGTAACGCTTCTCGATTTCCGAGCTCCTGAGCATCCTCCGGCATCATTCCACACTCAAAACTTTCTTTCCCTTGCAGCCAGAAGCAGCCATCGCCGTTCAGTGGAAATATACGTTTAAAATTGTGATTTCAGTTCTCAGTTCTTCCTTTTATGACTCAATAGAATCGGGGAAAGAAAAACAAATTAATAACCAGCTCTGAACAAAATAATGATTCCGATATAAGATTTTATTTGATTATATTTAGCTATAGTTATGATCATTAAAATAATTCCTTTATAGGATTCTTTTTAAATTGTTGAAATAATATAATTCTTATAAATTACTCCTACCTTCCAATAAATAATTATTTAATTCTTGCATTTTCTTGAAAACATTCTCAAATTTGAATCCTATGTTAATGTCGCTAACAAAAATATATTTAGGCTATTTGGTGGTTTCTATTTTCATAAATGTTAAATTCACTGCATATAAATTAATTTAGGTATTATTTAACCATAATATATACAAAAATAACTTGCATATTTACTAGCTCAAAGAAAAATTATCGATACATATTTGATTTTCTCATTATTTTGTATTTAGATCAGCTACCGAGGGAAGACATTGAATGGAAAATATCACACTCTTTTTGTTCTTCCGTCTTCTTCATTTTGGTTTTCTTTTTCGTCATCCACTCTGTTGTCCTGCTTTTAGTCCATCTCTTTTCGAGTAGTTATTCAGAATTATTTTCTCAAAATTTCAACCTTTTTTTTTTTCATAACAACAAAATTTCAATGTTAAAGTTACAAAGAAAAAGACCAATCACACGGCCTGACGAGGACCTCTAGAGTGAGGCTTCGACTTTAGTGGATAAATCCTATAGATCTCATAATTTGGATTTTTTTTTTGTTAGTATGCGATTAGGACATTATTTTATTCCAAAGAAATAAAATCCTATATATATATATTAGTATTAAATTCACATTTTATATTTATCTCTTTTTGATAAAATAATATTATGTATAGGAAATTATCCATTGTAATAAATCTCACCTATTTATAAAATAAGATTTAAAAAAAACTATTTATAAAATTAAAAGTTTTGATTATCTCAATTATGTATTTAAAATATTTTTTCTCTCTCCTCTATTATTTTTCTCCATTATCTTTCATATTTTAAATTTTTTTTCTCTCCTTCACTTAAGATTAATTTTTAATTTATCTTTATATTTTGTAATTTTCTCCAATCACTTATAAACGAGGCTGTGAATGCACTGATCTATATTCAGAAGATTTAGATATTTTTATAATATGGAAATACTAATAATATAATATGACTTATTTTTTATGAGGAAACCCAAACTTTTATTGTAATTAAAAATAAATCAATGATAAAAAAGATGCTACAATAACAGAACCGCTAAAACGAAACATTCCTTTTTACTTTTTATTTTTCTTTCCTTCTTTTTACCCTTTTTCCCCCTCTTTTCCACCAAAGCGCAACTCCTTATCTCCTCCTAGACAATTTGCCGCGAGTAGCTCGAGAAGTGCAATAAAATTTTACATCAAAGGGGAACGCGTCGTTATGTCAGTTTTATTTTTAATAGCAAAAAATTTATATATAACTTTTTATATCTTTATTATCAAATTTACGATAAATATATGTTTTTTTTAATAATAATATGATAAGTATATAATTTTTGTATGCAAATATATAATTTTTTAATTAAATTTATATTATTACTTAAAAATTATACATTTATTATTTTTAATTAAAAATTTTTATAGTAAAAATATAAAAAATTATATTTAAGTCTAATTTTTTGAAGACAACCGAAACAATTTTTTTTGAAGTCGCAGTCATGATTGATCTGCGCAAAACAATTTTTACCCTTCGGGTTGAGTTATATTTTTAATATTTTCATGATTTATACTGATCCATTTTCTTCCTTATTTCTCATAAAAGATTGTTGCATTTGTTGTTTACGAGGGAATAGATATTAGAAAGATGATGGAACAGGGGGAACAGAAAAGGAGCCTCTGGACAATAATGGTTATGATCCAATGTAAATGGTGACCCGAAAATTTATTAGATTCACAATTTAAATACCAGCGATAATAGCTAAGAAGGCATATCGGAAAGGTTAAACACATGCGAGGCGAGAATGATGATAAAATATAAAGATAAAAGGTTTAATTAACATTTTGGTTTCTTAATTAATTAATTTAGTTTACTTTAGTCTTTTACTTTTTTTTTAATTTAATTTTTTTACTTTTAATTTGTACTGCATTTCGCCTTTAATTTAAAAATAGTCCTTGATAGATATAATAAAAAATTAAAGGACTAAATTGAAAGAAATAAATAATTAAGAGACTAAAATAATAGTTAAGCTAAAGATAAATTAGAGGTAGGAAATGTTTAATTTTATTAAATTACGATAGAAAAATTTGAGATGTTGAAAATGAGGGGAAAAAAAAAGACAAAAGACAATAGAGGAGAGATTATATATAGAATAAGATGGGTTTGTAATGCTTCATTTATTTTTAAATTTTAAATATAGAATTAAGATAATCTAAACCATCTATTTTGTAAATTATTGAAATTTATATATTTTACCTCCTTAAATACAAGCTGCATTTTGTTTTTTGGGAATAGAGGGGGGCAAAAGCCCAACAAAAAACAAAAACCTAACAAAAGTTGCACTTTAAAAGATACTGATCCAATACCGCCATAATTGAATTATTTATTGTGATAAACTTAAATGTATTTGTTTATGTTTTTATTATTAAATTATTTAATTAAAAAATAATAATTATATAATTTTTTAATAATAATATAATAAATATATAATATAATTAATTAAATCATATATTTATCTTACAAAAATTATATACGTATCAATTAAAAACCGGATAAAAATAAAAAAATTACATATAAATTTATACCCTGCATTTTTATTTTTGTTTACCTATAAGGATAAATTCTATATACAAACTTGGGCTGTTTTTGTTACTTTCTATTACAACGATGCTACATATTCTTTTGGTCATGTTCACCAATATAGAATATTCCTTTGCTAAAAACAAAATTAAACATGTGAGCCACTGAAGGGAAGTAATTCAAGGTGAAACTCATTGGACTAGCCCAACAGCCAATTACATGCCCATGGTTCTACAGAAGGGGAGCAATTTAAGGTAGACCTCACTAGACCAGCCTAGACGCCAATTATGTCCTCTCTTTCTCTCTCTCTTTAATTGAAGATTGGTTGTAAGGTCAACATGACTTTGTTATGAAAATAAGTCTAGAAAACTAATCTTTTAATTCTTGGCTCTAGGTCGATTGAAAAGATGAGACATAATTCTCTTAAATGAATAATTCCCTAATTTATAGACATTGTTAAGTTTAGGATGAAGCAACCAATGGTGTGTTGGGATTGAAAACATACAGCTTGTGGACATAGACTGTAAAAGCTTTGAAAATGATAACAAACAAATAAAAAAAACTGAATATAACTTAATTGAAATTGAATTGAAAGTAGTCAAAACTGAATATAAACCGTAAAAGCTTTGAAAATGATAACAAACAAATTAAAAAAACTGAATATAACTTAATTGAAATTAAATTGAAAGTAGTAAACAAAGCATATAAATAAAATTTGTAAATAAAGATGATAAAAAACTAAAATTAAAAGAATTTGTAAAATAAGTTTCTCAAAAAGCTTTTATATGTCTTTCATGGTAGCCTTTATTCTAAATTTATAGCATCTTTTACACAATCTTTAACAACTAATGCTCATATTATGTCATTATGCTTGCTTGGTGATTGGGATGGAGATCATGATACCTAATTTAGAGGCTGCTATTTTGTTAGATCCATGTCTTCATATTTTGATTGGCATTTTGTTATGTGAGGCATGAGTTTTCATCTAATGATAAGAGTTGGGCCAGTCAAAAGGAATTCAAATCGCACCTTATCCTTTAGTTAACACTTTGTATTGACTATTTTTTGTGAGTTCTTGACTAAATCTCATTTGGCCATCCTAGCTACTAATTGTTGGTAGAAGCCTACATTTGCCCCCTTGCGCCTCTTCATGAATTTTTATATTCTTTGGAAAATTAAGAGGCATGATTTTGAAATTTAAATTTGTTAGTTAAACCAATTCTATCACTTTTCAACTTCTTAGGTCAAGTCATTTAGATTGCTTTGACTAAAGGCTCTTAGTTTCACTTTTTTTTTTTTAGGGTTAAAAACCCCTTTTTCTCCACCATGACATGTCAACTCTTAAATGACCATTCGATTCTCAAAATCCATTGATAGAATCCATTCACCCTATGGAATCCAAGGCATCTTCTCTAATAAAGGATTTGTCTAAATCCTATGATTTTGGTTCATTTATAAAAACTAAGGTTGATCCTCCAATAATTGACAAGATGTTAATTGATCTTAAATTTCTTACAGGCAACCTCACCTTGGGTTCGTTACTCTTGACATTTCAAAAAGATTTAGTAGTTATGTTGGAATTCTTAATTCTTTTTTGGCTATGTTCCACTATACTTAAGCCTTTAAAAGGCAATGCCTTCTAGTCAGGATTCTTGTTTTTGGTTGACTCCTTTATTAGATTACAAGTCATGGTACTCTTAATTAAAGTTGTACTTTAACCTTCAATGGAAATTAGTTAGAATAACTAACATCTTTCATCTTTTTGTTACTGACATCTCTAAAGATACTAACTTACTTATGCTTGTCATTCCTTTTTAGATCCCAACTTGTAACACTTATATTTTCTTAAGTGAGATCCTTTCCCTTGCTCTGTTAGATGACAATGGGCTAGAGTACTCGAGAATAAACTCTTACTATTCAAGTTTCTCCTTTTTTGCTTATTCTCTCTTCAGGACTTCTTTCTTTGCCTTTCACATGAATTAAGAAATGAATATTTGTACTCTCCAAAAACCTTCCAAACATCGATCCCCAAAGAAGGCATAAGGCAGATGAATAGGCATTTAAGGCCATTGCTATTATGCTAACAAAATTGGCTACCTTAGAGCCTCCTTTATCTATTGTTGATATAACCTTTGATTTTCTTTGTCATTTTACTCCTGATTTAGTGCCTATCCTTTATGACTTTATCATGAGCTTGATAGATCTATTCATAGATTCTCCCTCGAATATCAATTAATTAGTTAAGGTTAGATTTGCCATTACTCATCTTTTGAATCCAATGGTGCTATGTTCTCTTCCTTCTAGATGGGCCTTTGTTCTTCCTATGATCTAAAAGAGTTTACCTTTTATAATCACAGAGCTAAAAATTAGTTTAGTTAAGAAGTTTAAAGTCAAAGCCTAACTGTAGCAAATATTGGAGCTTGAAACTAAGCAAGCTTAATTAGCAGACAAATAATGTGCCTTGAAAGCTTGACATGACCAACTATCTGAACAGGTTAAACATCTAAAAGGAGATTATTTACAATTCACACGAAAATAACTCGCTTATAAGAAAAAAAAACTTTATTCTCCATAGTTTGTTAACCTTCATAAAGAGATTCATGGTATTACGTGCAAGTAGTTTTTTTTTTAAATAGCTTTATTCAAGAGACAGTGGATTAGGTGAATAGCTTGGAAGAGCCAAAAAAATGTTGATGAAAGATCTAGAATTTGGTAATGTTAGACTAGTTTTTGTAGAGAAAGAATGAAAACAATTAGTTTCTAATTTTTGCCAAGTAGGATCTAAATCTTCATCCTCATTAAGGAAACTTTTTTATGAAGAATCACGCATTCCTTTAAAAACTTAAATGTTTATTATTGCTATTGATGAACCCCCTCTTAATGTAGTTGATAAGATTTTTAACTCTCTCAATATTGTCATCTATTATAATCAATTGAAAACAGCTCCTAGGCTAACTGAAGGTGATGATCAATGAACTGTAAACCTTAACTTCCATTATAGTTATTAGCCTTTTTCTTTTGAGACTTCCAATATTGTGGCTAAAGGAGTCGACTTGTGACTTCCAATAATTTTTAATAAATAGCATTTTGGCTTTCTTTGGCTTCTATGTTCTACTCTTTAAATATAGAAGGATGGTACTTCTTTAAATGTTTGTCATTTATGCACTTTGTTTTTTTCCATCCCTTCTATATGGAATGAATAACGGGCTTTTCCATGGATAATTTACTAATGTGATAGCCAACTACCTTTAAAGGTTGTTACTTTGTTGAATTCATACTTTCCTATTTTGTCAGTATTTTGTTATGTAAGATTTGGGTCTTCGTTTGAAGATAAGAACTTATTTAGCGTCTAATCCTTCAACTAACACTTTGTTTTGGTTGTTTTTTTAGAGTTTTCAACCAAATCTCTTTTGTTTATCCTACCTACTAGTAGTTGGTAATAGTCTTATAATTTTTAATGCCAACACTAACTTATCTTGTTTGTTGTCATTACATATATCTGAACTAATAAGAAGCCTTATCTCAAAATTGAAAACAACCAATAATTAGTATGGTAAGAAAAATAAAGAAATGTTATAAGAAAAAAAGTGAATAATAGTTAGATTTCTAATATAGATTTAGTTCAATTGAAAAAAAAGAAGATTTTCTAATAAACATGGTTTGCACCATTATATTGAACTAGTTTAGTGATAAATTCTTACATTTTTCTTGCATAAATATGTTAATAAAATCTGAAAAGAATGGAGGAAAGGCAAGAGGATTCCATAGCTCCTTCCCTTGTTTCAAACGCTGTGTTCTTTCCAGCTGCTTGAGAAGTAAATATGTAAAAGAGAAACTGATCTAATGTCAATATTAAACCATGGCTCATAACTAAAATTAGATCCAAAGTAAGCCATTATGTACCGTGTTGTGACCCCATAATTAGAATAGTAAACGATCGATATCAGCTCAAATAATCTTAATCATAGTTAGGGATGAGCAAAACAGTTAGATCTTATAATTATCTCTAAAATTTATCCCCTTGAGTTTGTATCTAGAGATTTATATATATATTCTATGGATCTGAGTTCATATTTAGATAATCTGATACCTACATTATTTTATGGGTTTTAAATATATTAATAGTTGTTTGAAATATTTTTTTTGGTTGCTATTTTATATGAATAAATTTTATGTAAATAAATTTCAACTTCCAAATAAATGAATCCAAGTTTAGGAATTTAAGGATTCATCGAGAACGAAAATTTATTTTACTGAATATCAGTTCAAAAATAAAGATAATAATACTTTATTTATGGTCATCCCTAATCATAGTTTTCTGTCTATCGTAGTACGACTCTGTGTCTTCAATGAAAAAAGAAAAAACCAAAAAAAAAAAAACTGCTTATTTAGTCGTATAGTTAGCAAATTGAACCCTGTCTTCGAATGTAAAACTCCATCTTTTGTTGTTTGTGAAACTTCGAAGCTATATGAATGCAATTGATAAATAAGCGAACCATGTTTCTACAAGATATAACTTTGGGATTACCTGGGAAAGTGAAAAGAAATGCTTTAAAGAAGTGGCAAATGAAGCAAATTTATAAGATCACCGTTAACTTGATCTAAGCAGTAAGAATATACAGTGACATACTCATCCAATATGCTTGATCATAACAAAATAATACATAATACATTACGCCCATTGTGTTTTAAGGCGCACACACTATAATGCTGACTTTCTATATATAGAGAGAGGTTGCAACCAGCTTAGGGTTGAACATGACATATAGTAATGCCAACAATAAAATAACAAGCTCTAGCCATAGATAACTGACTAATTAATTAATTAATTTACAGGTCTGAGATGGGTAACATTCAAGCAAGTCGAAGAGAGTGGTGATGGTGGTGGTGCTGAAGATTGAGATGGTTATGGTGGTCGAAGAATTCAGAGAGGTTGGGGGCACCATTGGCCACTGCAACTGCTACTGATTCCTCATCATCTTCTTCCTCATGCATTAGATATTGTGGATAGATCATACACTTTTCCTTCTTCAATTCCAACACACCAACAGCAAATGGAAATTTATTTCCTCATCTTACTTAATAACTTACAAGAATTAAGAAAGATTCAACATTGGTATCTTAAAAATTTGAAATTCTTCTTTGTTTTTTTAGGAAAAAAAATCTTACATTTTCAAGCAGTAGAGTTTCGTTCACCTTTTCCAAGTTTTTAACCTGTAACATTCACCAAAGAATATTGCAAAACAATGGTTCATGAGAAAATGCTTCGATTTGAAACTGCTATAAAACGGCAGAATACATATAATTTAACTTAATTAGGCAATTACAAAGTATTCAATTTGTTGACCTTTTTCTTGCAGGTATCAGTCCGAGTTTTGATCACATGGAGCTGAGAAACAATACATGAAAAATGAGGATATTATATTATATGACAGTGGGTTCTATATATATTTATATAAAAGAAAGGCAGCTAGATCAGCAGCATGATCACTTTGAAATTTAATTAAAATAATAAAACCACTTTACTTCTTTCCTTTTTTTTTTTTTTAGAAAAAAACATACAAAGGAAAAAGAAAAGCCAAAAATATTTGAGAAAAAAGAAAGGAAAGTTGTATGAATTAAAAAACTATTTGAAGTTTTTTCAATACCAGATTTGAGAGAGCTTGAAAACAAAAATTGAATAATCAACCTAAAATCATTTGAGATTGCTAAGCTGAAGAAGCATATGCGAAGGAAATATATTAATATTTAAAAAGAAAACAGAACCTGAAAAGATCCAAAGAATTTTAACCTTTCGTTCATGTATCATCGCTGAGGAAGAAACTATGTCCTCCTCAAGACTGCGTAGTTGCTCAAAGTTCAGATTGTCCAAATCTGCACCTATCCTATTCCTTTGAAAACCATAACTTCACCAATATGAGCTTTGATCAAGGGTACAACAAAAAGTGTGTGTAAAAGGCATTAGTTTCAATCCTCTTATACCTAGAACTCTGTTTTACCTGATCTGTCCTCTGAGTTTATTGTTTATCTCTTTCAGCTTTGTCAGGTTTTCCAGCATTCTCTGTAAACACATGAATACCCATGACAACATCAGAGAAATTATAGCAATACTTAAACCAGGGCCCTTAATTGTACAAACACTATATATTACTAAAAAATTTTTAGAGAAATTAAGAAACACCAAAGTCAATAAAAATAAGAGAGAAAGAAAGAGATCGCTTAACCTCATGGTGGGCACGCCACAGATCAACATTCCCCAGAGTCTTCTGGTACTGATCAATCATCTTCTTCGTCCTGCAGGTTCGCAACAAATTTCCAAAAAACAAGAAAAATCAGAAGAATAAAGTGATGATTAACCTCTTTATTAAACATTGCAAAAACGAGATCTCGATTGTAGAGAGACGTACGTAAGGCCAGGGGTGATGTATTCGTGCATCTTGTTATTTTGGGAGAACATAATGAGGGAGACCTTGGCATCACACAGAACACTGAGTTCGTGAGCTTTCTTGAAGATACCATTGCGTCTCTTCGAGTACGTGACCTGCCTGTTCGTGGGGCTCTCAATCAACTTGATCTCAATCTTTCCTCTTCCCATTTTTCACCACCACTCGATCTTAACCCAGGGATTCTACTTCTAGACTCCTGGTTCATATGGATGGATATAAAAGGCTTGAAGACAAACCAAAAAGATAAAAGGAGAAGGAGTGGAGGGGTTTTCCAAAACAGGAAAGCCAAAGCAAAAGTTGGGTTGGAGTGTAACTGCACATAAATGCTAGATTAGTGAAAGAGTATGGTGTAAAGCAATGGTAGCAGCATTATTGGACTGGCTGGCAACACTATAACAGCAACGTCCGTCTAGACCACCACAGGATGTGAAATCACATTAATCAATCATCATTTCCGTATAACAACAATCTTTTTAGTCTAAAATCTTAGTTCAATGCCTAATTACTGGTGTTGCTAGAGTACTGAGATAAAATTATGAGCTTGGCTTTTTCTTTCGTCGTAAATCATTTCCTCTAGAGCTCCTATTTAGATGAGATGCTTTATTAACTTGCAGAGTAATTAACGAGACAGTTCTCTATTATAACTCTCTTTAGATTTCAGAAAAATAAAAATGTAAAAAATAAGGACTAAATTTAAGTGAAATAGTTTATATTTTTATTATAAAATTTTTTAATAAAGATATGACATGCGTAAATAATCTTTTGAAAAGTTTAATTATATAATGTTAAGTAATAAAAATTATATTTCATCATATTTTTATTAAAAAATTGTAATTACAAAAATATATTATTAAAAAAAGGCATAAAAAAACACAGGATGGAATCGTTTTATGCAAAGGGTATAAGTGGTTCCATCCATAATTATATGTCCTCTTGTCTTTTCATAGTTATTTATTATGCCCTTTTGAGAGAAAAAATTGCACTCGGTGCGAACTAAATTTTAGTAAACAAAAACGAGAAGAATCTCCTCCCACGTACATAAGTGCACACTTTGCTTGCAATCGGCAACTATAAAAGATAGTTTCCAGGATACAAAGGACATTTAGAAATCTTATAACAAATTTTAGACAGATTTTATGGTGAATTAAAAAAAAAAATAGCTGCACAGACATAAGTAATAACAATTTTTTTTTTATCATACTGAGAACAACTTTGAATTATAGTGGTAACCTTTTGCTAAATTACTATTATTAACAATTAATGATGACATATGTAATTATCAACATTTAAAAAATGCAATTAGTAATAGTTTTTCATTATATTAGTTGTTGGCTGCTTAAAATATTGTTAATTCACAAGGTATTGATTATTAGCATATTAATTAAACCTTACTAGCACTTTTGAAAAGTCTTTATCAACGCAATGAGAAACTGTTACCAATGTATTTCGAAGATCACATGTAAAATTGAACACATATATATATATATATGAAATGTACGTGAAAGATCTTAAATACATTAAATAATTATCATATCATACACACACAACTGTATAAAGATCTAAAACACAAAAATACAAAAACACTTTAATAGCTAAAAACGTACGAGAAATAATGGAAGGAAAAGAATTTAATGGATGAATAATTATCCCATGGCAAATACATATAGGAACTCACACGCACCAAACTCCTTGAGGAAGAGCAAGCATTGACTATGACAAACTTTATAAAACGAAACAGAAGTGCAGGGCTTGGGAACGGGGGTGGGATCAAGAAATCAAAATGGAGAACGCGAGGATTAAGTGTGATTAAGAGCCTTTATAAGCAAATAGGATCACAGCATGTAGAAAGTAAATGTGAATTTATAGAGAGAAAGAGACAACTTATCTTCTTTTTATCTCTTTAAATTTTTGTTATGTAACATCGTCAACAACTTTTAATTCTTTGTTGCGGACAGCACTGCTATCCAATAGGGGAGGACTTGAAAAAAGATAAATTAGTTAAAAAAAAAAAAAGGAAAAAGGCTGTGGCCACCTAAACCTCTATTGTGGCTCATGTCACAGGAGAGGATGCATGCTTCATTGTTAATATCGAGATTGTGTGATTGAGAAAGTTCTGAGGCATCATTTGGTTTGTTGAAATGTGATTTCTTGGAATGAGAGGGAGTGGGTTTGCTCAAAATACATGTTTGGTTAATTGAAAAGTCTTTTTTATGATAAGCCAACTCCTTCAAACGTTCGAATCTGCAATCCTCCATAGCAATGAAGGAAAGAAGTCTGCAGCATAGGAGAGCGTGGGAAAGGGTTACGTTTTGACCATTTTGCCCTTAAAAATTATCAAATTTGGTAGAATATTATTATTTGGAAATAACTTTTATTGTGTATATACATCTTTTTATTATTAATAATAATTAAAAATAAATATTTTATTTATTATTATTATTAGTCATTAAAAATAATTATTTGTTATATTTTATAATTACTAATAATTAAAAAAATTAAAAATATTTTGGTCTTTTTTATCCTCTCTTCATTCCATTTTTATCCAACCAAATATAAAAAAATAAAAATATTCTTATTTCTTTTTTCATTATACCAAATATAACTATAGAGTATAAAATTTTTTTCCATTCCTATTCCATCAAAACTAATTCTTTATACTAAACGATGCCTAAGATCTTAACTTTTTTTTAGGATATGACCTATCCCATTTTGTCATTCTCTAGTAGCCTGAGTCTTGTGAAATTTTATATTTTTAACAATATGATAATTTTATGTTTAATTCATATTGACTTTTTAAAATTATATATCTAATATTTATTATTTTATATTTTATATAATATATTTTATTTGTATTTATTATTTTTTATTATGTAAAACATTCTAAACTTAAAAAAGATAAAAAATAATTTTTTTTTTTATCAATTTTGAAACCTTCCCTATTTGCATCTTTCGTCATGGAAATGAAAATGAAGTGTTTTGTAAAAATATAAAATTTTTGATAATATTTGTTAAATTTAAATTAAATATAAAAATATATCATTTTTATATAACATTCTTAGAAATCCAGAACTGATTTTGCCATCCAACACTTCCTTGAAGAAAAGTTATAGAAAGCTTGAGAGTTTAAGGTGATTCAATATTTATAATAAATAATATTTTGAAAAATCTTAAAAAAGAAAAAGTTAAAAATTGAGCTTCGTAGCTCAGCCTTTGGTGGAGGGGCATTTAATTCTCCGAGTTGTTTGTTGCATTGCTCTCAAGTTTTGTCACCTACCACGTAGTTCCAGCGTCCTCTGAAACATACTTCTAGCTTGAATCATTGTTCTTGTTTAGGCCTTACAGCTTAGCATGAATAATCCAAAATCAGATCTTGATAAATGTGCTTAATAAATAAAATTGTGGAACTTAGTTGTTGTCTATGGTTTAAAATATTTGACTTCACTTCTTAATGGCTTAAAATCAATCCTCTCTTAATAAATTACAGACTTGTGAAACACAGAATGATTTGTTTAATTTGCATTCCGTTCTTTCATAATTTTATCCTATTATACTTCACTCTTTTCTGAAAGTTTAAGGGAAACTAACTCAAAGTATAATCGTATATTATCGAAGTTAAAGAGTTATGGATTAAATATTCTTAAATTTTACTTGTATGAATCTAAATATGAATTTTTTTATAAATATTTTAAGAATTCAAGCTTCAATCTGGATAGTATGATACTTACTTTGCTTTAGACTCATAATGTTATATATATATATATATATAAAGATTAAAATGGAAGAAATTAATTTGAAAAATTATAATTAAAGACCTTAAATTAAAAATATTTACATTGAAAGATTTTAAATTTTAAAATTATTTTAAAATATCTAAAGATAAAAAATTTAAACTGTGCCAAAAAATTATAGTTAAAGATAACAAGTTAAAATTTGTTGTCTCAAAATTTAAAGTTCTTCCATATAAATATTTTTATTTTAGATTCTCAAATATAATTTTTAAAATTATTTTAAGGAATCACTAGTGCACCTTAATCTTACCTCTTCAATTATTTTAGAAATCATAATAGAAGTTGTAGGCACGTGAGAAGCATAGAAAATATTTTTGTTAATGAAAATAAGTTTATCAATATTTAAAATATGTATATAATATACAATGATACAATTTATTAATCTATATATTTTTTATGACACTAATACCTACATAAATAGTTATATAATGTCTTGTTCTTTACTGTATGTATAGTTATTTGTTGTATTATGTTGATTTGCTAATGCTAAAGGTGTTGGGTACTTGGTTTTGTGTAAAATAGTAATAATAATAATAATAATAATAATAATAATAATAATAATAATAATAATAAATGTATATAAAACTTTATTAAGTTTATGGTACTTGAAATATAAAATAACATTTGGGTAGAAAAATTTTTTATCTTGAGAAGGTTGTTAAAAATCTCAAAAGCCTGGAAAAAAAAATAGTAATACACAAATCACTTTACTAAGTGCAATGGCAGATGATCTCATGTGTGCATATGAGAAATATGACATTGCTCGAGACATGTGGACAGCTCTAAAAGATAAGTTTGGAGGCACTTTTGCCACCAGACTAAGAAGGCTCACTATCAAATTTGACACCTACAAGCTGTGTTCAAACACATCCATGAAACAACACCTCTGTGAAATGTTAAATATGATAAGAGAGCTGAAATCTGATGGGCATGAACTGTCTGATGATCAACAGGTGCAAGCAGTGATAAGATCACTTCCTTCTAGTTGGGAGCACATAAAGGTGAACCTGATTCACAATGAGAACATCACCAAGTATGATGATGTGGCGAAGCACTTAGAACTTGAAGATAATCGTCTGGAGGCTTACAAGTCAACCAGATAAGCATACTTGGCAGAGGAAGCAGGTCCCTTTAACTCTAAGCCCAAATTCAAGAAAGGCAAAGGCAGAAAGAATGGCCTTAACTTCAAGAAGGACAAGAAGTCTTTTAAGAAGAAGGGGAAGAAAGGCAAAAAGAAGATTGATCTTTCCAAGATCAAATGTTATGCCTGTCAGAAGACAGGTCATTTTGCTCGAGACTGTGCTGAGCAAGATAAGGTATTACTGGAATCTTATGTATCTAGTAATGTTTTTCTAACAAAATGTCTTCTTCTTGGATAATTGATTCAGGCACCACAGACCACGTGAGCAAGGATCAAGGATCATTCGTGGAATATCGTTGGGTGCCACGTTATAGCAGGTGGCTATTTGTAGGCAACAATGCGAAGATTGAGGTTAAAAGCATTAGAACCTAGAAATTAGTGTTGTATGGAGGAAAGACTTTATTAATTCATGATGTACTCTACATGCCTAACATCCGACGAAGTTTGATTTCAGTTACTTGTCTTATGTCTTTTGGTTTTTCTGTGTATTTTCATGAATATGTTGCGGACTTTACTAAAGGCACTATGTTGTATGGTTCTGGTTATGTTTCAAATGGATTTGTTGTACTAAACACTATTTGTGGTGGTAATTATGATAGCTATGTGTCTATTTCTGATTGCTTTGCTACATCCACTTCCAATTCTAATATTGATATGGATACTTAGCATGCCCAATTAGGGCATATTAATCAAAATAGAATGATTAAACTAGCAAAAGAGGGATTGCTATGATTAGTTTCGAAAATGGAAATGTCTTTATGTGAGCATTGCTTAGTTGGCAAGGCAATTAGAAAACCATTTGGAATAGGAACTAGAGTAGAAACTCCATTGCAATTAATTTATTCTGATATTTATGGTCCAATGAGTGTGAGGGCGAGACATGGAGCATGGTATTTTATTACCTTCATTGATGATTACTCTCGTTTCGGTTATGTCTATTTGATTTCGCAAAAATCAGAGGCATTAGAATGCTTTAAAAGATATATGAATATGGTCAAAAATCAAAGCTTTAAGAACCAATTATGGAAGAGAGTATTTATCTGAACAATTTAAAGAGCTCTGTGAAGAAAAGGGAATAGTTAGGCAACTAACAATCGCTGGCACTCCACAACAAAATGGAGTAGTTAAGAGAAGAAATAGAACGTTGTTAGATTTGGTTAAGTCAATGATGGCTCAGGCCAATCTTCCAATTTCATATTGGGGAGATGCCTTATTAACTGCAACCTTCATACTTAACCGTGTACCCTCGAAATCAGTCACTTCCACACCCTATGAATTATGGACAAATCGCAAGCCAGATTTAAGTATATTAAGACCATGGGGGTCGGTAGCGTATATCCATGATCCTTCCCATAAATATGGAAAATTAGGTCCAAGAGGGAAGAAATGTATCTTTATAAGATATTCATAACAATCAAAAGGGTATGTTTTCATTGGAGAGAATGAAGATGGAACCATGACTAAAATAGAATTTAGAGATACCATATTTATAGAAAGCGAATTTCCTAGTAGGGGTGAGGTTGATCGCACTATATCTCTTTATGAGACACAAGATCAAACTGACGAGGAACAAGTAGATATACCTTAATCAGCTAATCCGAGTAGGAGCTTCAGCAGACCAATTGAAGGTCTTGAAGAAGAAGATATACCAGAAACCCTATTACGAAGTAGTAATAGGGAAAGTGTGCCTAAAAGAAGATTTCCAATAGAAGGGGTAGCACTAATAGTTACTCCACAAGATGATGAAGAGCCAAATTCAATAAAAGAAGCTCTCTCATGCCCTGCTAAGGATAAATGGAAGAAAGCAATGGAAGAAGAAATGGATTCAATGAGGACCAATCATGTTTGGGATTTAGTAGATTTGCCATATGGCCGTAAAGCTATTGGGAATAAATGGATTCTCAAAATCAAAAGAAAATTAGATGGTACGATTGAAATATATAAGGCTAGGTTAGTGGCAAAAAGGTACACACAATAGAATAGAATAGATTATGAAAAAACTTTCTCACTTGTTGTGCATTTTAATTCCATTATATTAATTCTGGCAAAAGTGGCAGGTTTAAACTTGAAATTATATCAAATTGATGTAAAAACTACATTTCTGAATGGTGAGTTGGATGAGGAAATTTATATGGAACAACCATTAGGTTTCATAGAAAAGGGAAAAGAAAAGAAGGTTTGCAAATTTCAGAGGTTCATTTATGGACTTAAACAATCGTCCAAACAATGATATTTGAGGTTTCATTGAGCGATAACCTCATATGACTTCAAAATGATAGAAGAAGACCATTGTGTTTACATCAAACACTTTAAAGGAAATGTAGTAATATTATCTCTTTACGTAGATGATATACTGTTAGCTAGAAATAATCCAAAGTCAATTTTGACTATAAAAGAATGACTTTCATCAAATTTTGAGATGAAAGACATAAGTGAAGCAGAATACATACTTGGAGTTAAAATCTAAAGAGATCGCTCAAAGAAATTAATTTTTCTTTCACAAGAGAATTATATTAAGAAAATTCTTAAGCGGTTCAATATGAAAGACTGTAAACCCATGGAGACCCCTGTTTCAAAGTGTGACAACTTGAGCTAAGAAATGTGCCCTCAGACTGAATCTGAAAAGAAATTAATGGAAAGAGTTCCTTATTCAAATGCTGTTGGAAGCTTAATGTATGCCATGATGTGTACAAGACCAGATATTTGTCATGCGGTTAAACTAGTAAGTCGTTACCAGTCAAACCTTGGACAAAAACATTAGAAAGCTATGAAGAGGATCTTGAGATATTTGAAGGGCACAGCTAATTATTCACTGTGTTATCAAAGGGAAGATTTGTGCTTAGTAGGATACTCCGATGTAGATTGGGGTGGAGACTTGGATGAGAGAAAATCAACATCAGGATATGTTTTTTTATTAAATAATGGAGCCATATCCTGATTTAGTAAGAAGTAGACCTGCATTGCTTTGTCAACAATGGAAGCTGAGTTCGTGGCATGCTCTGCAGCTGTACAAGAGACTATATGGCTAAAGAGATTTCTAAAACATTTAAGGATCAGTGGTGAAACTGATAAGTGCTAATTTTTATATGTTTTTACCCGCATTTATTATTATTTTTAATAATTAATTTGAGCTTAAAGGGATTCGTTATACAATATTTGAATTTTTGGTCAATTTTGAGAAATAATATAATTTTGAATTAATTAGGAGAATTTTTGGGTTTAAATTAATAATATTTTATTTTTCATGTTTCTTTGATGGGTTAAATATTTTCAATCTTTAAAATATTTATTAAATTTGTGTAGATTTTTAGAGATGAAGTAGGAATCAATGGTGTAAGACAAATTTGGGCAAATGAATTGAAAATTTAAAGTGAATCAAAAGTCAAGATTTGAGCATAATTTTCTTTTTTTTTTTAATTACTTGGTGATGGCATTTTTATAAATAGGATATTAGGTTTTCATTTTGTTTCTTCTTGTGGAAGAGTCAACAGGCAGAGGACGCGGGGAGAAGGAATTTGGTTGCTTCTTCATTCTTCTTTTCAGACTTCACACGTGGAGGCAAAGAGGCACAGAGAGATCATCGTATGGAGGAGGCGCGCTCGGAGGAAGAAATTTGCTGATTGTTCAATTTTCTAGGCCCTTTGGACTACACACGTAGAGGACGCCTCTCTTTCCCTAGACCATTTTTTTTTAATTCATTTTTTCCTTTTCAGGACGTGGGACGGAGAGGATGCCTAGAAGGACAGATTACTACTGATTCATTTCTCCTTTTCTAGTCTACACACACGAGTCAGCGCCGAACCATCATCACCATTTGACATTCCTCTCTCCAACACGTCGCCTTCTCATATATTACCACCATCATTCATCCAACAATTGCTATTTTTCTTCATTATCTCTTCATGGCAGAGAGCTTAAAGGAGTGTAAAGGAACAAAATCCATGGAAACTTAAAGAAGGGTGGCACCAAGGTGGAGCATGGAGGAGGAAGGCTTGAGCTCTTGATTTACATGGATTGAAGACCATTAGGGAGTTCTTTTCTTTCTATTTTTTCCTCTTTCAATTTCAAGAATTTAGAGATTTTCTAGTTTTAGAAATTTTTATGTGGACTTAATGTTGAGATCTAGTTTTAGGTTGGACAATGATTTTATTTGGGATTGTAATTGGAATTGTTGTTATTTGGGATTAAAATTATGTTTTGTAGTTGCTAAAATTTTAATTTTCTAGACTTTATAACGTTGATTAGATTGATGTTTGAGTTCTCTTGCATTAATTTTATTAATATTATGATTTCAATTGCATATTTTGGTATCTTGCACCACTTAATTGTTGAATTGGGTAGTATAATTGCTTAATTGTTCAATTAGGTAATTAAAACCAAATTTTTTAGAATTAATTAAATCCAATTGTTGAAGGATTTGATGAGTTTAATTTGCTTAATTACTTGCAAATTACTTGAATTAACTAAGGGTTTCCTAGTTAAGTCAAGTGATGTGCATTTGAACCTAGAGTTTCCTATCCTTGGATTAAGTTAATTAAATTTATTGGTCTACTCTCTCATCACTTCTTTTAGTCTCGATCAATCTTTGGTGAGTGATGAGAGCTGAAATCCCCTTGCAAAACTTTGGTTGCCTCCTATTTGTTCTTTGCAATTTCACAACCACTTTAATTTCAATTTAGAGCAATCTAGTTTAATTACTTGTTTAGTTTTTCTCTTTTAGTTTAAGTTTAATTTCTTAATTAAAACCCCCTATTTGCATGCATTTCGTTCAATTAATTTTGCATTTAGTGTAAAGATAGTTTTCTAGAATTTGTATAATATTTTAAGTATCAAATAATCATCTAGAATTAATCTAAACTAACCCTTAAATTGCTCCTTAAAAGAATGACCTAGGGTTGACCTATACTATATTAAGTCAATTTTAGTTTAATTGAGTGTTTAAGCGACTAAGGCAACATCAATTTTGGCACCATTGCCGGGGAGCAATGGTTTAAGTTTGAGTTTTTAGGTGTTTTTCCCTATTTTCTTCATTCTGATTTTGTCATTTCGATTGAATCTTCTTAAATGTTCTATTTTGGAATTTTGTTTGTCACTACCCAGAAAATTTTAATCTTTGGTGTTCCAAGGTTTTCGGGTATTCTGAGCAAGACTAATACCTATTAGGTCTGATGTTTTTAAGGCAAATCCAATCGTTTTAATCACTTTTCTGAATTTTCTTTGATTTTTGCGAATTTTTCTTGAATTTTCTAATTTTTCCAGATTTTCTTTTTGAATTTTTATGCAATTTTTCTTGTGTTTTTTGAGTTTCCTAGTGTGTATTGAGTCTTTTAGATTGTTTTGAATTTATTTTTTTAGTAGTTTGAATATTTTGCATTTTTTTTATTTACTACTTTAATCCTACTTTGTTGATGTTTTATGACTCGATCTTTTTTTGAAAAGTTGTTTGACTTTGATCCTCAAATTGAGAGGACATTTCATCAGCGAAGAAGAGTTAAAGTTAGTAATCTTGTAGGTAGTAATTCTTCTAAATCTTATTCTGTTAAGTCATCTATCGATTCTAAAACTAAAATGGAAGATAATGAGGGAAATATAAATAATCAGGCATGTTTAGAGCATGCTTATGTCAATGCTGATAATAATGTTCTTGCTAGGACCTCTAAAGAGTTAGTTTCACCTAATCTACATTTTCAAAATTGGTGCATTAGTTATCTTAATGTTAATACTGATCTTGAGTTGAAACCTGGATTTATACACTTACTTCCTAAATTTAATGGACTTATAGGTGAAGATCCATACAATCATTTGAAGACTTTTCATATGATTTGCACTGCTATGAGACCTAGCGGTGTGTTTAAGGATCAGGTTAAGATGCGTGCCTTTCCATTCTCTTTAGAGGGGTCTACTAAGCACTGGTTACTTTGACTACCCCTTGGATTCATAACTACATGGGACCAACTTAAAAAGATGTTTTTAGAAAAGTATTTCTTAGCATCTCGCACTTCCTCTATTAGGAAGGACATATATGGTTGCTGACAAATGTCTAGGGAGTCCTTGCATGAGTATTAGGAGCGGTTTAAGACATTGCTATCTAGTTGCCCTTATCACCAGATCCCAAATACTTTATTGATACAATATTTTCATGAAGGTCTTTTGCCTCTAGAGAGAGATTTATTAGATTTTACTGCTGGAGGTGCTCTTCTTCACATAACTATTAATGCTGCTTGGGAATTGATTGAAAAGAAAGCTGAAAATACTTAGCAATTTAGTACTAGACAACAAGATAGAGTAAATGAGGTTGGGTCATATTCCTCAATCTCTGAGTCTCGTCTTGAGAGCAAAATAGATAAGCTTGCATTTGTTATGGAGAAAATGGCTATGCTCCAAATGCATAATCCTTCCAACATGGCCAATTCTATGGGATCTTCTACCTCTTTCACCCCGCAACCGAACTCTTCAGCTTTAATTGGCCCACTTTACTCTATTTGCTCATTAGCTACTCATGTTACTGATGCTTGCCCATTCTTGAATGATAAAGCTGAGCCTTGCAATGCTGTGTATTCTTCTAAGCCTATGAATTAAGGTGGCCAGAATATGATCCATATTCTAATACATATAATCTTAGATGGCGTGATCACCTAAACCTTAGATATGGTAGTAGCCAACCTCAGCAACTACTGTTCAATCAGGGTGCTAATTCTAGTGGTCAGGTGTTTCAAACAGTTAGGCAAATTATGCCTATTCAAGAAGAGAGTTCAAGGTTAGAAAACAAAATGGATACTATGATAAAGCTTTTAATAGATAGGTTAGACCAAACAGATAAGGAATATTAACAAAAAGATTTGCAACATAGACAAGCGATTCAAACTCTTTAAACTCAGATTAGGCAGTTGTCTAATGCAATTAGTAACATACAGAGTCAAGGTTCAGGAAAGCTTCAATCCCAAGTGGTAGTTAATCATAATGTTGTGACCCAACATAATCCTAATCATGGTGGAGTTAATGCTATCTCTCTTAGAAGTGGCAAGATAATCACCTTTGCAAATCTTGTTGCCACTTATGCTTCCAAAGACATGGACGCTATCATTGATGATGATTCTCCTTCCACCTCTACATCACAGGATAAGTCCACTTTAGCAAAAACACAAGTGGCACCACAAAAAGAGCAAGAGAAGAAAGAGGAGGAATTGAGTAAACAGGCTCTACCCTTTCTTACTAGGGTAGCTAAGATCGAAAAGAAGAATGAAGAAGCAGCCAAATTCCTTCTCCTTGCGTCCTCTGCCTGTTGACTCTTCCACAAGAAGAAACAAAATGAAAACCTAATATCTTATTTACAAAAATGCCATCACCAAGTAATTAAAAAAAATAAGAAAATTCTGCTCAAATCTTGACCTTTGATTCACTTTAAATTTTCAATTCATTTGCCCAAATTTTTCTTACACCATTGATTCCTAATTCATCTCCAAAAAATTGCACAAATTTAATAAATATTTTAAAGATTGAAAAAATTCAACTCATCAAAGAAATATGAAAAATAAAATATTATCAATTTAAACCCAAAAATTCTCCTAATTAATTCAAAATTATATTATTTCTCAAAATTGACTAAAAATTCAAATATTGTATAATAAATCCATTTAAGCTCAAATTAATCATTAAAAATAATAATAAATGTGGGTAAAAATATATAAACTGAACTTTATTATGATGAATTGTGATAATCAAGCAGCCATAGCCTACACCAAGGACCCCAAATACCATGGAAAAACTAAGCACATTGACACAAAGTATAATTTTATAAGAAAGGTAATAGCATAGAAGAGTGTCAATGTACAATATATACCTACGCGTAAAATGATAGCAGATCCCCTAACCAAGCCGATACCTAGAGATGTATATGTTGAACATGTAAAATTGCTTGGTTTGCGTAGGATATAATGTAATGATTGTTTATGTATAAATAAAGTGTATTCATTTTATTGAAAATAAGTATGTGCAAGTATACAATGTCAAGTATGTTGTACAGGTAGATAAGGTTGACTTTCTCACACGAGTAACTGCTTTTAACACTCAAGTGGAATGGGCAAAGATGAGACATTTATATTCACCAGTAAAGCAGCAAGAATGCTGATATGGTAGAGAAGAAATACAAACTGTATGTTGCCTCAACATAAGTTCGAGATGAGATTCAAACAACTACCAATAAAAATGATCGAATTATGGATTTCCACCATCCATAATACCTGTGGCCAGACCAGAATTCTCCAATATTTGACGTCAAGAGATGTGAGGCGAATGGGAGGATTCGTGTTAGGTACTATGTGTATCTGAACTAAAGTCTATACGGTGTTATAACAAATAAAATCGACATACGCTCTTATAAAATAAGAGAAATAACGTAACATGTGATTCATACCACATGTGCCTTAAATTCGCAAATGGGAAGCAAGTAAAAGATCCCTGCTTCATTACTGTGTGAGTCCCAAAAAGGATAAAAACATTTCATCGATGCCCTAATAACTTTGACGGTATTATGGAGAAATGATTCAGTGATTGCTACTTTAGCATACATCCTAAGGTCATGATAATTTAACCTGAAGGTATTATACTAGAAAAGTAGTTGTTTCAAATCAAAATGATACATGGGCGAAAGGAAGATTACCTGAAACATACACACCTATGCTAGAGTCTGAGACATGTTCGTTATAAAGTTATTTTGTTAACATTATAAGTGTGGACACTATGCATGCAAAGAAAGACAATCTGAGTTTAAAAGAAAACTCTAGAGGGATTAGATCTGTTAAAGGAATATAGTGTATATGGGTAAATCTAGGGCATCTAAGGCACAATATAAATATGTAATAAAAACAAGATGAAGGGTCATTTTATACTGGTCCTGTGACATGGATTTCTAGAACAAGAACACCCCTATGAAGACGTCGTGCCCACGTGGTCATAGTAGAGCACTAAGTATGAAAACAAGAAGAAAGGAAGAAAGATTATTGTTAAACCATCTAGTGTAAGTGGGAGATATTGGGAAATGACTTATCCACCCTTGATGGTGAAGGTTAGTAGAGGTTATTGAGGGGCAAGGGAGTAATTTCCCATGATTTTAAATTATGTGTGTAACTCCCTCTGTTATTATGAAACCTCCAGTCCCTCTCTGATTCTCTTCAAAAAAACAACTCTCTTCTGATGCTTCTACTGTGGACTAACTGGAAGTCCAACCGTGATCTCCGTGTCCCGCGTGATTCTCTGCATAATTTGCTCTTCAACCAAGTAAGTCATCCTCTGTATTTTATCATCTAACAGTTGGTATCGTGGATCATTATTCTCTATTAAGATCTTTAATTATTTAAGAGATATTATTTTAAAAAGTGTAACTATTCTTAAAAATAAAAAATGTCTATATACTTGATTTGATTCGATTTTGACTAAAAATCAAACCAAATCAAATAGAGATGTTTTGACTAAGATCGGTTAAAACCATTGAAGACAATATATATTTGTATATTGTTAGTATTGTGGATTATTCTTGTATGCTAAGATCATCAACCCTTTTAGAGATGTTATTTTAGAAAGTGTAATTGACCCAAATATCAGAGATGTTCATATGCAGCAAACCCAACTAAATAAATTGGCTAAAATAAGTTGATTAGCATCATGGCAAAAACAAAAAGAGTGATATCAACGTTTACATACAAGTAATGAGCTGATCTATGTCAGCATCTGGACCAGTTCCACACTTATAGAAAAACGAGAATGAACTTTAAATTAACAACCATATGTTTTTAAAATTTCTGGTCTTTTATATGCTTTACTGTTAAAATTGCACAAGCTGGGGATTCATTACGTGATAAATGAAGATATTAATTTAAATCAAAGCAATGTTGCTTCCATAAGGTATATACAATTTGGTATGAGACAATGAGGTAGAGACATAGTGAAATGCTGCTTCTTCCCCTATGAAACGACATAGTTTTGATACCTGGTTAGATTGAAAAGAAAAAAAAAAGGCCTTAGTAACCTGTATGGGGCAGTTTGGTTTTAATAATAATAATAAAAAGACTAAAATTGAACTAACATTGTTAGTTTTAGCAAGTGAAAATTTGATTTGAATTTACTGATTTCAGATTAGTTTGGGTGGTATAGTTTGATTATAAACACCCTTATAATATATGTTCACCACTTTCACCGTAAATGATGCCAACAAATCTTTTCCTATTCAAGAGGAGATTTATTAGAGAGAGAAAGAGTTATTTTCCATCTAAGAGAGGATCTTAATTCATAAAGGGCTTTGTTTCTCATACTCTTTAGGCCTGTTTAGTACAATGTATAAACCCTAATAGTATAAGTAATACAATACATTATAAGGTTATCAGGTATTTGGGCTAATTAATGTATTGTATTACCTTATCCATCATATTGCCTTTATCCATCAAAACACTAGATAATTTAATCAGGCCCAAGGGGTGGGATAAGCTTGGATTAGATTATGATGTATAAGGCTTTTAAAATTTTTCCCCTTACAGCCCTATACTCTACGCTCGTGCTCGTCTCTCTCTACTGGGCCTTCCAGCCTTCTTTCTAGTCTCTCTGTTGTCTTTTTCTCTTGGGGTTCTCGTTCGTAGGCGTTGAATCTCCTTTCTTGCTCATCACAGACCCCCCCAACCATCCTTTTCTTTTCAGTTCTCCGTGGTTGTCATTCGCGACACTCCTAGACGCACATGAGATCTCCCAACCGTCTTCTTCCTTGCTTTGGTTATCCTCTTCTCTCGAGTTTCCTCTGGTTCTCGTTTGCAGGCCTCTCAGCCGCGCACCTACATCTGCTTCTCATCTTCTTATTGGTAAGCAAACCTATCTTGGATTCTTTGATTCTTGGGGTTTCAATTTATACAGTGAAAAAATGGGGTTTTGAAATGTACAGCTTAAACTAGAAAAAAATGATTATTGGAGTTTATATTGAGCAAATCTATCTGTGTGATTAGGGTTTCAATTTCTGCTTCTATTCTATTTCTTGGACAAGTTATTTTGGCAAAGCCATTGTAATTCTGTCATTGTGTTATTTTCTTAATGTAAATTGTTAGATTTTAGTTTTGTATTTATGCATTAATGTGTTTTTGCATTTTGTATTTTTGGTTTCTCTGTTATGTGTTTCTGCATATCTTTATTTATGCATTTATGCGTTTCTACATTTTGTATTTCGGCTTTCTCTATTCTGTGTTTCTACATATTTGTATTTTTGCATTTTGTATTTATACTTTTAACAAAAATCGTCCATTATTACATATGCTTCCTAATTATGTGTGTTTGTTGGCCTGTCGCTCTCATGTCTCTTCCTCTTTCTCTCTGCTACCACTAGTTGCATTCACTCTCTCTTCTCTCACCATTTCGCTCCACTTCCTTCTTTTGTTCTTTTTTTCCATAATATTCTTTAAAAACAAATTATTTCCATATCTCTTCATCTCTGCAGCCTCTGCCTGTACTAATTACGAGATCATAACCTATATAGCTATATTATACACATGAAAATTCATTTAAGAAAGATAATCAATTTGTCCTCCAAATGTTGGGTGATCTAGCGAACATCAAAAGAAGATGGGAGAAAGATGAGATTTTGTCATCTACTTATTATTGTTGTAAGATGTGTAGTCAATTTTGGTCATAACTTGTCATTGTGCATCAATCACTTGGTTAGCATTTCCTTTATGTATTTTTTTTGTTTTTCCAAAAAAAAAGAAAAACAATTCATGGAGTACTTATGTAATATATTGTGAAAGCACCTATTATACTTAACCAACTTACTTAATACAAATTTAACACTTTTATTTTTATGTAACTTTATATTTGACAAGTCAAATTGATTAGACTACTTCTTCACCTCCAATCATTCTTTCTTTTATCAATTCATCAAGAGAAAAAAAAAATTTATCGGTTTCCCATTCAATTAATGAATATGCATAATTAAGTATAAGAATATTAAATTTTTGGTTCATATATAAGTTAAACTTTAATTAACATGAAAATTTATTGAACTTAATTTATCAGTAGTCAGAATTTTTACTAGCTCTAAGTATTGCATTTGGTTATAATTGTTAAACAAAATTTTGTTTTATTGCTACACAATTTTGTATTCTATTTTACATGTGACTAGTTAGGATAAGTTTTGACTACTTTGCTCTATTTATGCTTGAGAATATTCTAATGAGTCTATAGTATATGTTGTCACTTTTCATGTGTTTAATATCATGGTTCTTTTTTTATTTGGACTTGTTGCAGCTGTTATACAATCAGGTTTCAAGTGTATGAAAGAAAAATGCCAATTTCTATTTGTATTGATTGTTAGCTTTAGTTCAAAATATATCTATATTATTTTTACATGCATTTTTTTTAAAGCTATAGTGGTGGGTCAAAGGTTATTTTTTGTTGGGTCTAAGAGGTTATGTATACCTTAATCACCACATGCAGTCAGCTCAACTATCATTGATTTTAAACTAAGAATGTTTTCTGTTATTGTATCATTATTGATGCCATTAGAAGAAGAATGCAATGACTTTCATAAGCTCCAAAGGCACAAAAAGAATGCTTGACAGCAAATGGTCACAGTTCCAGCTACAGGACATATCATTTTTTAATTCATATTTTGTGTTATATATTAATAATTCATATGCCCACATTTATATTTTGTTTTGTATATTAATAATTCTCTACCTGTGAAATTTTTTAAGTCTTTCTTTTATATCTTGTATTGTATTCATGAGAAAGTTATCATATTATAGTTTTGTTTCTCTTATGATGAACACTGGCTTTTCTCACTGCAAAACAATGTTTATTTTCATTAATGAGTAGTTTTAAATTTTTAGATGTTATGGATTCTAATAAAAAGCGTGACCCAAATCGATGGCTTAATGATATAAGTGAGCTACTTGACGTCATGTTAGTGTATTTGATGTTGGAACAAACCTTTTTAGAGATGGTAATTGCATGTATTATATCGTACCTTCATGTCATTTGTGTGGCTCAAAGAACATGAGAGATTATCCTTAAGGCGACGGGTGATACCAAAGGTAAAAGAAAAATCAATGGCAGAATTTATAAGGAGGTTAATAAATGATGATGTTGCATATGTGGAACAACTCTGAATGGATACTTATACATTTCAAGTGTTATGTTCTCTTTTACGTGTTGAGGGTAGGCTAAAGGAAGGTGGGTTAGTATCAATAGAAGAACAAGTTGCTATGTTCTTACACATATTAACTCACCACACTAAAAACTGTGTAATCAAGTTTAAATTCTAACATCAGGGGAAACTATTAGTAGATACTTGAATTTAGTGTTGAATTCTATGTTGAGGTTGCAAGGAAATTTACTTAGGGCACCAAAGCCAGTTCCTAAGGATTGCATTGATGATAGGTGAAAATGGTTCAAGGTATGAACTATGTTAAGGAATTATATTTTTTAAATTTTTGTATTTTGATTTAATATTGTAAAAGGTTGTTTGCTTATCTTTTTTAGGGTTGTCTTGAAGATTTAGATGGAACCTATATTAGTATTAATGTTCCTGAGGTTGATAAATCAAAATATAGAATTCGAAAAAGTGAAATTGCTACAAATGTGTTAGGAGTATGCTCACGAGACATGAAATTTATATATGTATTGCTTAGTTGGGAGGGTTCAGCTTCGAATGCTAGGGTATTATACGATACAATTAATAGGAGAAATGGTCTTAAGGTTCCAACTGGTAAGAATATTAAAACTATTTTTAAATTAATAACCTTATTATAATAAAAATATTGATTTTATATTTGGTTCATGAAATAAGATACTACTACTTGGTAGATGCTGAATATACTAATAGAGAAGGGTTCCTTGCCCCTTATAAGGGAACTCGTTACCATCTCAGTGAGTGGAGACGTGGACATGTCCTAGCAACTCTTTAAGAAATATTTAATAAGCGGCATGCTCAAGCTAGGAATGTGATAGAAAGAACATTCAGGCTATTGAAGATGTGTTGGGCAATTATTAAGAGTCTAAGTTATTATCCTGTTAAAACTCAATCAAATTATTATTGCTTGTTGCCTATTACACAATTTGATTAGGAGAGAGATGCGTGTAGATCCATTAGAAATGGAGTTGGATAACATGCCAATTGATAATGAGATCGAGGCAGAATCACATGATACCTCAAAACCATTGGACCAAGTGAAGCATGGAGTACATAGAGAGATGCATTGGCAAATGAGATGTATAATGAATGGATTGTTTGTCAAGGCTATACCTAGGCTTGTTATTGTACCCTGAAGATTTTTTGCACTTTTATGTTTTAGTTGATTAAGTTTATAATGTACTTTTTATAATTATTTTGATTGTTTGAAGTTGTAATGTACTTTTGTTGAATTTTATTAAATTTTTTATTGAGTTTTAGTTATTAAATTTTATTTATTAAATTTTATTAAGTTTATAGTGTACTTGTATTTTTTTTTGAAGTTGTAATATATTTGACAGGTATGACATCTGAAAATACTCAACAAGCTATCAAAGTTAAAGGAGAATGTAAGCGTTGGAGTGATGAGGAGTTTAAGGCATTCCTATGCTTCTTAGAGGAGGCAATTGCCTTAAACAAAAGAGCTAATGCTAGCCAATTTAAACCAGGTGCTTTCAAATGGTTGGAACAGAAGTTGGAGGCAAAATTTCCTGAATCTGGCATAAAGGTGAAGCCACATATTGAGTCAATTACAAGGAGGCTTAAAATAAAGTATAGTAATTTATATGACATGTTGAACACAAGTGGCTCTGGATGTGATGATGTGCATAAGAAGATTTTAGTTGATAGTGATGATGTTTAGAATATTTATATCCAAGCGAATAAGGTTCTTAAAATTTTAAAATAGTTGTGTCATATGTTCCTTTACCTTTTCTTTTCTTTAACAACAATGCGATTATATGTTTGTGTTATATGTATGCAGAAAGATGTAAACTTGAAGAATTATAGAACCAAAGTTTTTCCTTACTATGAGTGGTTGTTGGTCATCTTTGGAAAGGATTGTGCTATTGGAAAAAGTGCTAAAACTCCTGCTAATGTAGTTGAAGATTTGGATAATAAAGAACACACTAATGGAAACAATGACACTGCTGAACTTCCAGAAGAAGTCATTGGGTTGAGTGATGATGATATTGAATATGTCAATCAATCAATGTCTATGGGTCAAAATAAAAATAAAGCAAAATAAGTCATTTTGAAGGTAGACGGGTGAGAAAGAAGTTAAGAGGAAAAGATATGTTAGCAAAAAGTATGGACAATTTTGCCAATAAGCTTGTCAATGTTGTTGGAAAATTTATTGATAGGATGGATGCCATGGCTGAAAGTGTCAAGTGTATGGTTGAAGGTGTGAAGGTTGTGAAAGATTTTTATGATGATACACGAGCTATTGCTGATGAACTGATGAAATTAGAGGACCTTACACTTAGATAACGCAATAAGGCTGGCCTTTACTTATGCAAAACCTCTCCTTAGTGCATTTTATTTTGGGGCTTTCAAGGTGAACATCGAGTTCAATTTGTAAAGGATTTATTTAAAAATAACTAAAATTTATGGTTCTTGATATTAAAATCTAATGGTATTTATACTTTTGTGGTGTTTGTAAAACCTTGGCTATGGTGGCCTTTTTTGCATACTTAATTAATTTATTAGTGTTTTGTTTTATAAATAGAATTAAGATATTTTTTATATTATGTGATACATTTGAAAACCAAGTAACCATATAAATTCTTATGAAATTTTGTTGTCAAGTTGAACTTTATGAAAAGCAAGAAAAAAATGACTATTAAATGTACATATAGAGCATAAATTTTTTTATTTCTAGTATATGAGAAATTTTATTTTTTAAAAAATTAATATAGCATAACAAATTTTTAAAAATATAATATTTTTATAAGTAAAGGGCATTGTTGTCAAAGTGGTAATTTTTTATCCTATCCAATGCTATACAATGCATCACCAAATATAGGATAGTATTATTTTATACGATATAATATTTTATACAGTGTTGCACCAAATACTGTATAATATTAAAATTTTATCAGGTTTTATCTTATTAGAACTTATACTATCAAACCTTATCCAATGCAGTATACCAAATAAGCTCTTTATGTCAGTAATCAAAAGATTGGCCATAAGAAAGCAAGGTGGAATATATAAATATTTAGAAATATATATAAATATATTATTAAATTAATTTTAAATTATAGATAAACATAAATAAAAAAAGAGAAATTAATTGAAAAAAAAAGAAATTAATTGAAATGGAAATTTATACTTTTAGCATTTTAATTATTGGGTGACCATGTTGAAGTCATTTATACTTTTAGCGTGACCAAATTGAGAAAATATTTAAATAAATAAATTATGAATTTATACTTAAAATTGTTTACTTTTCTTTAGTTGATATAAAATTTTTATTTATCTATTTTACACGATTATCTTTTTAATTCTTTTATATATTAATTACTATTTATTATTATTTAAATAGATTGAGTTATTTATTTTATTTATATTTTTGTTACAATATAATATTAAGCAAATATTTAGTTCATATAATATTTAGGTAACATCCATGTGAGCATTCACCTGGCGCTATATAGAGAGAGTTAACTAAAATGGAACATTCTAAGACTATTTACTTGTTTCAATTTTGAGGGAGTGTCAAATTTTATTATATATAATATGATATGATATGAAAATATTTAAAATTATCATATTAAATATTTGGTAATATAATTTAAAATTGCAAAAGAAAATAATTAATAAAAGTTAATAAGACAGTAATACAATGTCTTTATAGTTTTTGGGTGATAATATATTATCATCTATAACTGCTAGATGATTTGGATATGGAGGAATCTTGGATATTGACGTATCTATGGACTTCCTATATGCCTCATGACATCAAGTTACAATTAAGAAGATGAGAATGTAACAAACAATTTCTATATCATCTAAAGATAATTCTATAGAGAATTTTATCCTTCAGAAATATATCTAATAAAAAAATTGGTATCGAATTAAATTCACGTATTTATGTACATGTCAATGGTTTAAAATATTTATCTTGAATATACCTAAAAATTTTCTAAACATGATAAGGTACACGTTGATTTCAATAATCTTTGGGTAAAAAAATTGTCGCCTTTCTTTGTGTGACAAGGACAAAGGCAGCATCTAGGCTCGGCTTATTCCTATTCACAAGAAACTTGTGTGGAGGGGTTAGCTAGTTCAGTGGCATCTTTAGTGAGACAAAGCATTCATAAATTATAATGCTTCACTTGTAATTGTAAACTGTTCTTGACCCAGAAAAAGAAAAAAATAATAATGCTTCACTGTAGCACGTCATACTCCCAAGTAACAAATCATCAAAAGAGGTAAACACTGGACCTGCGGGGGTCCAGAGTCAGATTTAGAAACCAATGTCCATGCTCATTTGTTGCGCTGTGCCTTCCTCCTACTCCAAATAAATGCAGTTTTCACTCTTTGCTGTGGTGGGACCTTATGTAAATATATAAGAATTCGTGTTAATCAATTAAAGTTTAAAAAAATTAAGTTAAAAAAATTTGATATAAACATCGCTTATAAACCAAATTTATTATTCATATATATATATATATATATTGATAGATGATTTGATTAGCTCGCCTGCGTAATTAGAATCCTCTTTCGAAGGTCTAAACTTGGTGTTTAGTACAGCCAGATCAGCAAGATGAGTAACTTTCTTATCCGTCCCAACCATATATAGATGGGAGCATTAAATGAAGGCAGCGTTGAATCGTCTCAGGACAAAGTAGAGGGGATGATATTATATTTAGGTGAAGAGGAAGTAATTAAGGGGAAGAAAAGGAGAGGATGGACATTGTGGGGGAAGTAGAAGAGAGCGTAAGAGTTTTGAGGGAGAACTTCAAGAGTGGACGTATGAGAAGTGTGAGATGGAGGAAAACCCAGATCAGTGCAATCCTCGAGCTTCTTCATGACAATGAAGATGCTATCTTTAAGGCTCTCCACCAAGATCTTGGCAAGCACCCTGCTGAATCTTACCGCGACGAGGTTGCTTAATTCCTCCAAAATCTTTGGAAACTGTAAAAACACCAGGATATTATTTTAACATCCTTAAAAACTTCTCAAACGTAGGAAAATCTATGAAGGGACTTACTTTCGGAATATAATTTACTTATAATATCATAGGAGTTTGATGTTGCGTTTATGTTTGACTGACTTTGTTCTTTTGTTGTAGGTAGGAGTTGTGGAAAAATCTGCCAACAACACTTTGTGCTGCGTTGAGAAATGGATGGCTCCCAAGCAGGTTTATTTATTTCTATCATTTCCTGATGAATATAACATCCCCTTTCCACCATTTGTAACTGCCTTCTAACTCTGTTTAGCTTAATTTGAAACTATTATTTTATTATTCGGGTGGATGGGAAACAGAAAGTTATCCTTTTCCAATTAGTTAACATTGCATCGGTGGCTAAATTAACTAACCCAAAGCCATGCGATGAAATATTTACTAGTTGTTAGTGTTACTCTGACCATAGAAGCAAAGTAGCATTTAGAAGCAGCTGATTAATTGTTAAATATCGAAACATATCACTTCCAATACTGAAAAAAAATGCTAAAATAGACACGTAAACGGCAGAAGTAAAGTAACAAATGAATATTTTAGGCCAAAGTGGCTTTCACAAATGTTTTCTACCATGCTTTAAAAGCATTACTTGATATGCAGAAATAGGCTTTAAAAGCAGCTTTTGAGGAATTTACCCAACACCTAAATAGATTGCGCTTATAAAAACTACTCTCAAAAGGCAATCACAAGTGAAAAATCCAGCAATGTAGCATTTGAGCCCGAGTTTAAAACGCTGACAGCAATATCAAACTTAGATTTGCCTTCACTCTTAATTCTTATGAATGAAAAAATTAAATAGATTTGGCTTATTAAAAGTAGGCGGATCAAGCTAACCAATAATAGAGGTAAGTTCTACTTAAAACTTGCATAATATACTTACATATCTATTTAAAATTAACTTAATTTATTTATCTTTAGGAATCTGAGTCTACCTAAGAATTTGTCATGACAAACAACTATCATTTCACTTTGACTATATTGAATGACGATGGTGATGATTGCATTTGTTCTTAGTTATATCACAGCTGCTGTTCCCAACCTTTATGGTTAAACTTGTCTCAGCCATTAACAAGGCTTTGTGTTGGGGCTATTGTGGCAGAGTCACATACCTTTGCTTTTCTTCCCAGGAAGTGGAGAGGTGCTGTCAGAGCCACTTGGTGTGGTTCTCATAATTTCTTCTTGGAACTTCCCTATCTGTGAGTCTGAAAATTCCCTTGCCAACCTCTCTTGTTCATATTTACAGACTAGGCATTAAATTTATTCACGGATCAGCTTTCATACATTATTTAGAGACAAAGTTATCTGTCCCCTGCACTTTGATTTCAAAATCTTATCCATTTGTATGCAGCTCTAGCACTGGATCCCTTAATTGGAGCAATATCTGCAGGAAATGCGGTACTCATAAAACCTTCAGAGCAAGCTCCAACATGCTCTTCCCTCCTGGCCAATACCATTCCTCAATACTTGGACTCTAAAGCCATTAAGGTTATTGAAGGTGGAGCAGATGTCTCTGAACAACTACTTATGCAGAAATGGGACAAAATATTCTTCACTGGTATTATTTTCTATAATTGGAAACTTCATTTCATTAAATTTGGTGAATAAGTTCATGTTGTTCTATCTATGATCCTATATCAACTTTAAGTTTGACCTTTTTCAGGGAGTCCACGAGTGGCAAGCGTTGTCATGTCTGCTGCTGCAAAGAATTTAACTCCTGTCACTCTGGAGCTGGGTGGAAAATGCCCTGCCATACTTGATTCCCTCTCCAACCCTTCGGATTTTCGGGTAGGGCACACATTAATTCTGAAACTTGTCGTGTTGAAGTTCATAATCTAATGAAAACTTCGCTTCTGCAAATTTGAGGGCATTGAAGTTGGCAATCAAAAGAATTGTAGGAGGCAAGTGGGGACCATGCAGTGGACAAGCATGCATAGGAATAGACTATGTGCTGGTTGAGAAGAAGTTCTCATCTGTTCTGGTAATCATGGCAACATCAACAGCTGCTACTTATTTTGAAGATTTAATTTTTTAAAACTGTAAGTTGTTTTCGTTTTTTCAGATAGATTCATTGAAGAAAACAATCAGGAAATTCTATGGTGACGATCCAATAGAGTCAAAGGTCATTGCCAGAATCGTAAACAAGCACCATTTTGAAAGATTATGCAATCTTCTTAAAGAACCTCTGGTTCGGGCTTCTATTGTTCATGGTGGTTCAGTTGATGAAGAGAATCTGTATTTTCTCTTACCCTATCTATCCATCTCCTTTGCCTAACAAAAAACGGAAAGGGTTTCATCTATTTCTGAAAACATTTTCAGGTTCATTGAGCCCACAATCTTATTAGATCCTCCCCTAAATGCTCAGATAATGATGGAAGAGATCTTTGGCCCACTGCTTCCAGTAATCACTGTGAGAATCAACTATAATAATCCCCTTCTATGTTCTCAGTTCTCACAAATATTATGCCACTCAACTGTTGACTCGCCATTTTTACAGATGAATAAGATTCAGGAAAGCATAGAGTTCATAAATTCCAGGCCAAAACCTCTGGCTATTTATGCCTTCACCAAGGATGAAACTTTGAAGAGACAGATTCTATCAGAAACGTCCTCAGGAAGTGTCACATTTAATGACACAATGGTCCAAGTACTGCTGTTAATATCCTTCTCTTTTCCAAGTTTAATTTTGTTTATGTCAAGCATATTAATTTTATTTATTAATGTCTCATTGTGTTTCTAGTTTCTATGTGATGCACTGCCATTTGGAGGTGTTGGGCAAAGTGGGTTTGGAAGGTACCATGGAAAGTACTCGTTTGACACCTTCAGCCATGAAAAAGCTGTAATGCATAGAAATCTATGCCTTGAAATAGAGCCAAGGTACCCTCCTTGGAATAAGTTCAAGCTGCAGTTCATCAGATTGGCATACAGACTGAACTACTTTGGACTATTACTGCACATACTGGGATTGAAAGGATACAACTAAATCAACTCCTCAACTACTATGATCTTAATTGCATATGTGCTATCGTATCTTTTATTACAAGTTGACCGATCAAACGTACTAGGATTTATTGTAACTTGGCCGATGCGGGTGGAGAACGAGAAACAATGTCTTTTTTTCCCCCTCACGCTATTTCCGTAAGTTTTAGATGCAAGTGAAGCTTTACTTATCATTGTAGCAAGTGGACCTTTCTAATTTTCAATAAATGGCAAACATCTACCATAATCAATAAATCTCTTATTATTATTCCGAGATCCTAAACTCAACTTTCGATTGTCAGAATAGACTACAACCAGGAGCGCTAAATATTTCAGAGACGTTGGTATAAGCATAAACACTTATTTCAGATGTTGATATGTAACTGCATTGTTTAGATGTTGATATGTGACTACATTGTTCTACCAAAACAACCTCCATTTCGGATTAATACTCTTTTTCTTAAAATGTTATTTTCAAAGAAACATTAAACATCAATCAGCTTTTTCTTGGTGCGGGAAGAGAATTACAAATCTATCTATCCCCTAAGTGTTATACAAAACAAAGAATAGCAAATTACATCTTCCCATCTTACAGCGATCGTTAAGAGTATGGCTTACATAGGAAGACTACTCTCTTGATCTCTGCTGCAAAAGCTTATGAGATAATCTTTTACATGGTATTAGTGAAATTGGGGAATTAGTAATAAATTTAGAGATCTATAAAATCAAAAGAAAGCAAAGCATTAGACAAGATAATTTCTCAAATAAAAGGGGCAAATAGACCGACTATATTTAAATCCAAGTACCTTTCCCCCCACAACCACAATATTTCAAGTTTGTTTACTCCTTAAAGTTGCTTGAGTCACATTGTTTCCTCTTCCTTTACAATACCAGGTAAATGACAATTTACATCAAAGTTATTATGCATTTCAAGGCACCCTGCGTTCTCAGAATGCCTTTCTCCCACGAGGATTTTTCTTTCAAAAGGATAATCCTCTCCTCTAATTTTGTCAACTTATTAAGGATAACTAGAAATTATACTTTATCATCATGGAACCACCACCTTGTCTCCTTTGGAGATCTACCATTCCTGCAGTTCTTTACATAGCGGTCATTATCTTCAGGGCGTTGCTGCAAGACAAATCAAGAAAGAGTCAAGATGAATCCATTGCATGAGGCAACGTTGATCCAGATACAACATGTAACATGAAACAATAACCAATAATTTGACCCCAGAAAATCATAAGAATAATAACCAACAAGGGGCTTCCAACTAAATTAGTTCAAAGTCAAAACCTGCTGAAGACAATTTAAACAATAACCTTCATAGTATATGGCCAATTTTCATAGATTTATGTATGTACGTATGTATATGATTTGTTAACTTGGAAATGGAAGAAACTGAGAAACAAGAGTCACAGGAACTAGATTCACACCTTTACAGTCGAGCTTGAAAGCATTGAGAGAATGCTGATGCAGATAGAACTAACTGTCATGGCTGGGGACCATGAATCGTACAGTATATCTGCATAGTTCCATAAAGGGATATTAAATGTCAGCTCAACCCAATAAGGTAGAACTGCCATTCAATCATACTTTTATTTTGTAAAATGCATGTGATTTTATCATTATACTTTTTTTAAATTAAATATGCAAAGCAGAATATGATGTCAAGGTTTAACACAGAACAACATGTTCATACAGCACACTGGCAATATGAGGTAGTTGGAGATGAAAGTTAATGATTTCTCACTTCCTTCGCTGCCCCTCAACCCCCAAGAGAGAGAGAGAGAGAGAGAGAGAGGAAGAAGAAGAGGGTTTATTATTTGAAAAAAATGTCACACATGTGCTGTACGCCATCAACAACAAATATAGACCACTTGATCCAAATTATCGATATGCAGAGAAGCTTGAATAGAATAAGGAGATAACAATGCATTTCTAAACTCCTTTGCCACTCTCAATTGCTAGCCTTCTTACTAATGTCATCTCACCTATTTAAAATAAAGAATAATCCCAAGTAGCAAATCCTCAACCTAATCAATAATCATTGGTCTAATCAACCAAAAAAAAAAAAAGAGAGAGAAAGAATCTGCCTGACTAATTATGCAGTAATCTCTTAGTCAAATGTTCATATAAATCAGACAGGAAGTTTAAATCATTTTGAGGTAAGAACTCCCTCAATTCCTCCTGGAAAAGTGAGAAGAGAGGAAACAAGAGAAGCAGATCTAGGCCAAAAACTAGATCCTTCAAATGTGGAGATATTTTGAAAGAATAATATGAAGATTGACATATAATTTTAAAAACACAGAACAAGATACGCAGGCATCCAAACACAAACGAAATTTGAAAAAAAATTAAAAGAGAAGGTGAAAGACCCAAAGTTGTTCCTTCTACTTCCCAAGCATACCACAGTTTTCCTATCTCCTTCTCAGCCTTCCAGTTCTTAATCCCAAAATATTAAAACTTGTAATAAGATCCCATTAGGATTTTGGACATTAGCCAAAGCATTCTCTTTTTGTCCCTTATATTTTCTAAGGTTTGCCAACTCTTAAGAAAGGTAAGTTATATTCAATTGCCCGGGTCAACTTGTTATCTCATGCATCAGTGGTGCTTAAGCTACCCATTTAATCCTATCCTCTTTACTGTGACTTCTTAACAATTATTAGAGTTTTGTATGCCATAACTCGAATGTAAATTTGGAAGCAATTTAAAACATCTGAAAGAATGGATAAGAGGAAACTTGATGTAAGACCAACCCAAACCAAAACCCTCCAAAGAAAGTTTGTGCTATAACAATTAAAAATTGGATGTAACAGGAGAATATTTTACAAAATTAGATACCATAAACACAATAAACGTAACAAAATAATAATACTATATAAACCACGTGCATACCTAAACAAATATGCCCATTGCTATAAATATGGGGATGCAGTGGAGCGGGATGCAAAAATATGACCTGTTAAACCATCCATAATTTAAGTCAGAAAAGAGCCGCATCACTGAACACCAGGACTAATAGCAGAAAGGTAAAATTTATATATGTTACAGCTAAAAAACGGCCATGGCTTGTGGGGTACCTGTGGAGCTTCCATGGGGTAGTGCTCGGGAAAGTCAACCTGAAGTTGGTAGGTTTCATTGGCGTAAAGTGTACCAGGAGCCCCAGTCACTTCAATAACCCACCTTTGAGTGAAAATCGCAGACAATGTAACGGAGTAATGAGGGATGTAGAAGAAAGATCGATGAGGCTAATCGAAAGGGGAAAAAAAGTAACAACTTTAAAAAGAAAACCACCCAGGGTTCAGCGAGCATCATAAGCAAATAGTTATTATAAAACCCCAGTCCGCCAATTAGACTAGAAAGCAGTAAGTTGTCAATTAGTATGTATGCCTTCCAGGAAACCCAAGCAAGGGCCAAAAATTCAAAATTTCTTCATCGATTTCGCAGGACCCAGAGACTTATAGGAAAGAAAGCCAAAAATAAATCAGCAAAAAATAAAAAGAAGAAATACCAACCTTTGGAGATTATCGGCGACTTTGTGTTTGAAACCAACGGGAGGATTGACCTGCCACTCCACAAGTTCCTTCTGAAGTCTATTGCAGGCAATCTTACTCAGAGCCTGAACATCAGGATCCAAATACAAACCGTAAATAAAAAGAGAATTTGATTTGACAAAGTAAAAGAAATCCAGCTAGCGTGATTGAAATTGAAAAAGTTAGGGCTAACCTTGCGAGCGGCAGCGGAAGAGCCGGTCATGATTTCTGCTCGTAAAGATGAGAGAACAGAGAGTTTGACGAATGGGACCAATGGTGTGTTTGGAAACCCGGTTGGCAAACCACGTTTTATAGAAGCAGCTATTTATTGCTCTTGCTTTAAAAAAATGAAATATTGTAGCGGTAATTTCTCAAATGCTTAGTATCCGATGTGAAAAATGGGTGGTAGTCTGATGGCAAAAATTTATACTATAATCCTACCAAGGAAGGAGAAAATGCAAAAGTTCTAGGAATATTTAGGATATGCTGAACTCATTACTCACATCTGAAAAAAGTTTTGAAATGTTCTTCATTTGATGTTAGACAATTTATTTTACTCAAAAGCATAAGTTTTTTAAAATTTTCATTGAAAATATTTGTCGGGAAGCATATGTCTGTTTAGTCAATTGCTGATAAATGAAAAATGTTGTCTTTCATCTAAAGTAAATGAAGCGTGAAAATTTTGTTAAAGTATCTTGCAAACCATAATTTGCTCTTTCCAAAAGCCTATCCAAACATGTTATTGCTTCTTGTAAACCATGGTTTGCTCCTTGCAAACCAAGGTTTGTTCCTTCAAAAGCTCATCCAAACATGCTACAAGATACCAGCTGTGTTGGTTTATGAATTGATTGACCCGTTTATGCTTTCCCCTCCCTAGTGCTTTTTGTTTTTTTAAGTTATCTTTATTTACCTTGTAAATTTTTTTAATTAAAAAAATTATAATTATAATTAATCTCTTAATCTATTAGTTTCATTTTAATAAGAATTCCACCATTTAAATTTATAATTTTAATTATATAAAATATATTATAGATTTACACAGATTCTTTTTTCTCTTCCTTGATCTCTTAAAATTAATATCTAACACTATCTTTTCCCAACCGTGCATGGCATTTTTGTTAGTGTGGGTTTGCATCGATGAGATGATTCTTGTCTTATTTCTATCACTCACAAGTCTTCTACATATGGCACAGAATTGGGAGTCTGAACATTTAAAATTTACACTAGACCTCATGCCAAATATAATGCTTGAGATTGAAACAAAAGTTACCTTGTTGGTCCTAAGATGGGAGTGACCAGAACATTAGATATTAAGCTTTTGGATGAGTATAATGAGAAGAGTTGAGGGCAGAAAAACCATGAATTATGGTATTGTTATAATGGATTTCTGATTGAGAAGCCTGAATACAGTGAATGCTAACTGATCATAATCGAGGACACAAATCAAAAGAGATGCAAGCTGCAAAAGGTGAGATGACCTCAAAAACAAATTTGGTGGAGACAAAGAATGCCAAGAGGTATGAATCTAAAACAAAACCTAACTACAAGAAAAAAGGTTTTAACCCCAAATTCAAAAAGAGGGAGTTGCTTTGTTTATTGGAAATGATTTTTCCGGCCACCATGCTGAACACAGTGCTAGATATAGACAATCCTTATCTGTTCAAGGAGATGAAAAAAATGAAATCATTGGTCATTTCTCAGAGCTCATCATTAGTATCCGATGTGAAAAAATGGATGGTAGAATTTTCTGAGGGCAGTCGTCCGGCATCTTTTTCCATTGAAAAATCAAGCACTAAAGGAGTTCTTTAGCTTTGTAGCTTGATTACCGTCATCAAATAACTTCTATACCATTCTTGTGTGGGAGAAAACTACGGCTCATTTGATATCACAAGGGAAAGGATTTTTTTTTTCTTATAATATTTATTATGTTGTTGTAATAATCATTCAATAATTTTTATTTTTTTAAAAATAGATATATGATAATCATTTTTTATCTTTAAAGTTATTTTATGTTATTTTGTATATCAAATAAGCTACGCTTTCTTAACAACAAAGTACACCGCAGTTAGATTATTTAATATAAGAGAGCAAAAGCCACTTCTTTTTCAGATATCAGCAGGGTAACAATGGAAAACATCACCAGTGTTGCGATTAATATTCATCTATCTTCTGCTTCACGATGATGGTAAATCTATAAGACCTCTCAAGTTAAGGAATGGGTGTAATTAAACGGCAAACATAGAGAGAGGTTCTATCAGTGCTTCTACTTCTCCCGACGCTGTTAATCTGATATAATATTTATTAATCCTCATGTCGGAAACCGCCCAACGTTCAGAAACATTAATATAAATCAATATAATACGTCGTCTCTCACTTATTGTGCCTATAAATATAAATTTCAGCTGTTCTGCTTCCCTGCGACATCGCAGAAGAATCTGAGCATCCGTTCTGTCCTCTTAATATCGAACTAAGAAAGTGGAGTTAGTGCTGATCATTTAAATAGATTGTTAAGTAACAGGGAGAAGAGGATGAAATATAAAATAATAAAATATTTTATTTGTAAAATTATTTCCTTTTATTCTCTTTTTTTACAGTAGATGCCTACTTATATCTTCAATTTAATAGTTAAAGCCACACTCATCAAAATTGAAATGCATCTCTTGAAATACACTCTTCATAACAAATGAGTAATGCTATTAGTAAATTTGGTAGACTGAAATTAAAGATGGACCACAGTATGCGATAGAAAATTATATGATTGAATTTGTTTCACAAAAAAATATATATCAATCCTTGGATGTGTTCCTTGTGTCGCTAGTTATCATTTATTAGGAAGTTTCCTTTTTCTTTTCTTTTTTTTTTTTCATTATTTTCTCCATCAACATCAACCATAAAAAGGCAAATGGTCAAATTTTGCATAAAATCCAGATACTGATCGCATGGGAAGTACAAATTTAGTCCTATTAGAAGCCACAAAGAAGTAAATAATGAAGATTCTCATTCCCATTTCTCAAGTAACAAGGATAGCTGAATAAAAAGTGATGATGTTATGAATTTAAAAATATTATATGTTTAATTATTATAAAATAATTATTAAATATAGAATAATACGTTATTTATTATAATTGTACTTATTAATTGGACAAAAGTTAAATTAATTTTATTAATAGCTGTTAATTATTAAATAAAGTAATATTTCAACTAATTATTCAATAAAATATTATTTTATAATTAAAATTCATAATATTTCCGAATTCCTAATATCGAAATAAAATAGGAAGAAAAGTGAGAACGCAGGCTATATTGAGGAGCCAAACACCACAAGCTGAGGCGAGGTAGTGTTGTTATTGAAAGTCAGATCAGTTCGATGACATTGAGGGTATAAGCGAGGCTGTCAACTAAAAAATCCAAACCAACTAGCCACTATTTTTGCATCGACATAAATCTTCTCATGGTCCCTCCCTCCCTCCATACCCATTTGGGATTAGAACTCAACAAGAACGAACTATATCTGTTAATGTTCTTTCTTTCTTTTTTTTTAAAAGTCTTGAATATCCAAAAGATATCATTGCCCCATCTTTATATTTATAAAAATTGTGGAAAGCCGTTCTCTAGTTTTCTTTCTCGAGCTGCATGTATTTTTTTTTAATTCTATTTTTAAATTTTGAAATTTTTTACATTGACACCCATGCTCCCATCACGGACTCTCTCTAATTTATATTTATTGTTATTGAACTTTCGTCTTTTAGTAGTTTTACTTTTATCTTTAGAAAGGTCCAGTCTTTTTTGTTTTCTTTCGTTTACATAATAAATAATGCCATTCGAAGCCATGAATGACTTGGATCATCTGAAAACATTAATTTTATTATTATTTTTATCTTTGAAGAAATTTTCAGATGAAAAGAAAATGTTATCATAAACAACCAAATTTCATATCTGCTTTATGGTAGCTCAATATTCTGCGAATCGTTTCTTTGAATATCTTTATCAGTGAGTTGACGACAAGAACTTCAGAAGAGTGAAGGAATGTTATTCTCTCTTTAAGCAGTGGTTGGAATATGACCAAGAAGAAAAAGAAGTTATTATTGCAATATATTATACATATTCCTCTATCTTTCAGGGTTGCGAACTGGATGCCCTCCCATTGACTCTTACCCCACCTTGAGGACTAATAGGCCGAAACTGTAACTTTTGGTTATTCTAAATACCATGGTTAAATGGTATTGAAGATAAGCATATTCCAAGCGTGATTTCCTACAAGAGTTTATTTTAGATTATTTTTAGTTTGATTAACCATTGATCCTTTACACATCAAGTCACCTTTTTCCAATCACTACTGATTAGTCGTTGATTCCTTTAAACATTGAAGTCACCTTTTTCTAATTGTTCATTTTTATCCTCTTACACAATCAATCAGAATAGATTGAACCCAACAAATAGTGGATTGAATTTAAATTTGTCAACCTGGGTAATTTCAAAATCATATTGATTTGACTTATTTAACTTGACAATTACGTGGATCAACCCATTGGATTTGGCCTTCTTTTTCAACTAATTTTAATAATTTTAAAATTTGTGATGACATTTTAATTTCTGTTACAAAAATTAACCTTTTAAAATAACACTAAAATGCTTTAGATGAAAAAATTTGAAAAATTTCATTACTTACTTTATTTTAGTTGCGTGATAAGATTTGGATTAATTAAATATTTATTTGTGTTTGATTGTTAAAATTTAAAAGAGTTGTTAGAATGTTTAAACTAAAATTTACTTATTTGAGATAATTTTTAAATTTTAAAAAATACTTATTATTGTAATAAATACCATTTTTTTAAATTGTTAGGTGTATTAGTAGAACCCACTTGCTAAATGAAGTTGAATTTATAGCCCATTTAAAATATATTCCAAAGTGGACCAAGCTGTATGAACTAGGGATATTCAAAGTCAATCCAAACCAAGTGAATCAAACTAGACCAATATAAACTGATAAAAATTGAACTAAACATATTAAAAGAAAGCTAAAATTAGTGTTGGATATGACGCAATTGATCTAATCAATTTGATTCTCGATTCTATTAAAATTGAACAAAATGGAACCAATAATTTTTTCTTCCCTTCCACAACTAAGCCCAAATCATGCATAAACCTTTTATCAATAAAATAATAATAATAATAATAATAATTTTTTTTTTTCTTTTTTACTTACATTTAAATGAATTTATTAAATGAGCTATTTTAAAAATATCATTATTTATTTTATCTTTACAAACAACATTCGTTTGCAATTGAAGAATAATTAAATATAATTATGAGAAATACTTTTTTCTTAGAAGAAAAAAATGATAAATGATAATAAATTATTCCAACATTATTATTAGTCAAAATATTAAGAGATGCATAAGGTTAAAAATCAAAGTCTACATATTACAAGAAACAAAATTAAAAAAAAAAATCACTTTTGGGCTAAAAAAAAAAAGTATAAACCAAATCAAACTAAATAAAAAAAAAAAATTAAACCAAATCAATTAAAAGTCAAAACTGACAGATAAAATGCTAATTTGATAAGCTCAATTTAATTTAGTTTTGATCCAGAACCGATATGAATACCTCTAGTATGAATTAGCTTAACTCACTATGATAGCTCTACAACACAGTAGGTAGGAATACCTCAAAGTTTATACTCTCAAGAAAAAATCAATAATCTATTCAAGCCTAACGGAGCCTAAATGTTAAAAACTTCTACAAACAATGCCGTTGCCTTGTAGGGCTCCCATAATTGCAAAGGGATGATAGGGACAAACAAAAGATTAAAAAAGGAGTTGTTTTCTGACTATTCATAGCAATTCATTACTGTAATATTAATATCCAAAAATGCAACTTACATTAACTTCTCAATTTTAACTTCTATACAACACGCTAATCATTTTGCTTGTTTTGGCTAAGTTATTAACGTGTTTTGGTACCTTTCAAGTCTTATTGAGAGTTTAGAAATCGTTTTTTAGAAGATAAGGCGGCAAGGCCGCCTTGTTGAGGAAGAGAAAAGTGCATTTCCTACTGCATCAAAATAATCTGGAACATATATAAAAAGGTGCTACGAGGCAGAGGCAGGTAAAAGGAGGCATAATCAGTGTCAACAATGCAAGTTGCACACTAATTCGAATTTCCTACTCATCATTGGAAGAGTAGACGAATTGTCAAATTTGAACCATTCAAATCAATTTGATATATATATATATATATATATATATACACACACACTTTTAAATTCTTAATTATTATTTTTGTAACTTGACAGTTAAAAAATTATTTTTATTTTTTATCTTACATCTTTCGAAATGAAAAAAAAAATAAATTTAAATCGTCCAAATTAAACTAAATAGGCTGAATTAAGAAAGCTACCAGGATGAATAAGGAGAGCACGAGTGAGGGATCAAAATAGAGTGCAATGACCTGCTTCTAATAGTGACTTTGAAAGAGACTGTCAAATTTATTTAAGTGTGGTGTTATTATTATTACTAAAAAGGACAGAGAAAGTCAGCTTACCTTCATACAAAAATCTAGAAATAAACGGAGAAGGCCTTAGATCATGAATAATGGTTGAACTGAGTTTAGCACATGTGTAACAGTAAAGGTTGACCTAAATGCCACTTCTGACGCATGATGAGCAAGGGAGACGATTCTTGTGCACAAATTGGATCTACGAAGCAAACATTTGAAGCAAACATTTGACTCGCTTTTAAGGCGCAGGATAAGTCTCTCAGGTCAGGCTATGAACAGAAGGAGTGCGGTAGAACTTTATATGGGTTGAGTATTTTGTGGGGATCCAGCAGATTCTTGATTGAAGCCATTAATTGCACCTGTCCAAATTGATACGAGCTAAGACATTCTATACACAAGTTTACATTCTCAGAGAAATATAGGATTTGAGTCAATAATACACATACGGTTTCACGTGACTGGCTGTAGAAAATCTCATTAGCCTTCATTAATCCAAGGCCATGCTCTGCACTAATACTGCCACTGTGCTTAGATGTCCACTCGTACACATAAGGCTCAATTTGTGATAAAATCTGCAAGTTTTAATACAGATGATCTGATATAAAAAGATAACAATTATCTCAAAACCAAACAGCTTTTTGGTATTTGCCTGAGCAAGTTACCTTATCATCATACTGGGGAGCTGAGATATTCAAGTGCAAATTACCATCTCCTAGGTGACCATATGCTACTACACTAGCTACATCACCTGCAATTCAATCACAAAGAATAAAGTTTTGAAAATATATTCATGTTCCAACATGCGAGACAGTGATACTGCTGATGCCTGAGAACATACGCAAAAGCAATGTCTCCTACGATATGAATTCCAAACATTGATGCGGCGGAGAATTAGTTCATTAAGAAGCCTAATAATAGTGTTGTTTCTAGTTGCCACAAAAACTAAGCAGTTAAAAAAACTAAGCATATATTTACTGATCCCCTAGTTCTGCTGACTTCCTATCCAAACTGCACCACAAACTGATTATTGGCAACAAGCCTGCTTCTTACCAAGTCTAGTGCGCATTTCCTCAACAAGATTGTACAACTTCTCAACAGGTATTGATAAATCATACTTGTAAACTGCTCCTGCTCTTTGTACTGCCTCTGACATACCCTGAGACCATTAAACCATGTAGATATAACTAAATTTTATACTAGTATATAGAAAGAAAGATAGCGAAAAAGTTATGATGAGATTAGTAGACTACTTTTATTTAAAGCAAAATACAGAAGGGATATATCCTTAATCATAGAGAGCATAAAGTACTCCTATTAGAAGAATCATAAAATAAAAAATGGTTACCTCACGCAGATGCCAAAATGATGACGCTTGGTTTATGTCTTGTGCAAGTACACCATCAGATATCAATTCATTTTCCATAGACTGAAGTAAAAATGCTTCAAGCTTTTGTCTGGAGATATTAAAAAAAAAAATGAAGTCAAAAGTGAAGGACTTTGAAAATTCACTCAGAATTTACAACTAGAACTAAAAGACATTAAGAACCAAGACAAACATATTGAAAAACATGTTCAATCATATTTCATAGTTCAATATAGAGTTCTTCATTTTGATAAATTTAGACCACCGTAAGCAGAATTCACTGAGGATAAGAAATTTAAATAACCATCCCACTATCTGGTTGTCAATCAGACCCTGCAAATCTCTCCCCCAACCCAATCTCTATAAAAAAACAAAAGAAGCGGTGAGGACTTTACTTGTCAAAAGATTCATCACTTCCTGTTGTCTCAATCAGAACATAAAAGTTATGCATTGATGTAGGTAATGGATTCCGAGCACCTTCCAAATGATTTAAGACCTGCTAGATCCAGGAAAATCAGCAATCATTAGGATCCAATCAAGCAAAAGTAAGGAAAAGAATATGACATAAACTTCTATCCATTTTCCTTATATAATCAGATCTTGCTTTCGGTTATTCACGTAAAGTTTACAATGGATTTCACAATAACAAAAAGTAATATGGGTAGGCTCTTGAAGAAATCATAGATAAAAAGTCAATAGCTCCATAGACACATTAATATGCCTACATCATAGTATTCACCAGAGTTGTTGAATTTGAAGTTTTTGGGGAATTTGAATTTAGTGGGATTTTGTTGTTAAAAATACACTCAAGTGCTTAAAAAAAAAAAAAAAGAAATATGCACATGAATTGCTACACAATGTATGAGTCTTTTAAGTGGTTTGTATATAGAAATCCCACTAAAAAGCAGTAAAGACCAGAACTTTCATTGAATTACAATTTCATTACTAAATCTTGTCACCAATTTCATGGATAGTTTTTACTATCAACCCTCTCAGTCAGAAGTTATTCTAAAGAGATATTATTTTCGTTAATTGTTTGTTACTCCTGTAGCCATCATCTTTCCCCACCACTAATTTTCCTGTTTTCCTATATAGAATATTACTTCAAACTACACACCCATCTCTCCCACATCCACTAAATCTCTGTTTTTCTCTCACTTGCATGCACACAGATACTGCACAGAATATATTCTCAGTATTATCTTTCAATTCTACTCCACCCATGCACTGTATATAAGCTATAGCTTTGTTACAACAGAGGCTTAAATTCCAGGATGCCACTTTAGACCTGCATATGCACCCTCATACAAAACTAGCAAGTAATATGAAGCATTTACGTAAGTTAAGTCATCCATGTACACCAGTTTCTGATGTCCTAAACATCTATTGAATTGTCATAGTTTTCTGATCAGTGAACACAAGTTTAGCTATTGTAAAGTGGTTACTAATCTGTGCTGTATCAATCAAACATTTAAATCATAGTCCTAAAAATTATGGTAGCATTTAAGTCAAATTTGACACCCATATCTGCAAGAATACAACTTCAATGCATTTATGGGGGCAACTTATTCAAAGTGTCTTGATCATCAGTGACTGTAATATATCAGAACATGTGACGCAATGTAAGCCAAGTATGGAATTTTTTTGCCTTTCATTACAAAGAGTCAGGAAACTGAGGAAAGCTTACCAAATTCATAGACTGGCCATCTAAAAATTCAAATGCAGATAATATCTCCCCAAGTCTTCTCTTCGCTTCCTGTAGCAGCTTCTGATAAACAATGTAGAAACAGAAGTTATAAGATGTCCATGTTTCATTCTTAGAAACAAAAGGGGCAAGTAAATAGCAAGCATAAACTCTTCTAGTAAGTGATTGAGATTAGTCTGGAAGAGACCAAGTTACACAGATAACAATAATCATACAAGCTTCAGATAATTTTTAGCTGTCTAAATTATGAAGAGTTTGCAAATAGATCATGAATACAACAGGCATGCTTATAAAATTGCTGATCGAATTGGCAATATAAATTCCATGTCTAGCTTGATATTTGATACCTTGTCATCATTCACCAGAGACATACTTTGCTCTTTCTAATTCAGATGTACTGAAGGTGGCTATGTTGAAAACAAAATTATTCATGACCTATAAGCTCACCCTCATTAAATTATTTTCTTTTCTTCAGCACTGCATATATTATTACATTCTCAGACTGTCAATCTGTGCTGCCTTTTAAATCTTGTGAGTGTAGTATGATGTGCTTTTTAATTCAGGTTAAGAGTCCGTCATCTTTTTTGTAAGCAAGTTTTTAAAGAGAATGACACAAATATCTGTTGAGGTTTCCAATTAGATATTATAATGATAAAATCAATTATAATATTTAGCTCCAATTACGATTCTGAGAACTTCTTTGTTTTTTTTTCCTAAATATGAAATATCTACTTGACTTGTCGTTAAAGAGTATAACCAATGTTCGAAAACCCAACCAATGATTGAACAAGTAAAGGGAATGGTTTACTAATCTGACCATAGTCTAAACATTAGTAAATATATATATATATATATATATTTATGAAATAGTATATAATTACATTAATAAAAACTAATATAAAAACAATTCATTAGTAAATAATGGTAAAATTTTAAAATAAAATCATTTTTTATTTATAGATTTTATTAATTAAGTTGTAGAAATATCTATTGATAAGCAAAATGATTTTTCAAAATCTACATATATATAAGTTTCCATCCTATGTAAAAATGAAAATTGTTCAGCCCTGTGGTAGCTCCTACTCGCTGCAACCTTTAACTCTGAGGTTTGAAACCCATACAAGGCATTTTGTCAAAATAGAGGAGTGTGCATCACGTGTGTTGAAACTCATACCGTTCAACGTGTAAACCAGACATTGGTTTATGTGGAAAACCGCCAGCTTAAGACCAATCCAAGAACATACTGGTTCAAATGATGTGACAAGACTAATAGCCAAGCCGGTTCACCAATTTTCTAGTTCAACCAGCTGGTCTGGTTCTTTTAACTATGGTATTAACAGTGCCTGACAATGCAGTCTACCATGACATAGTTTACTTTTGACAGTTGAACAGCTAAAAAGTATAAACTACAGCATAATGAATCAGTTTATTTTAAACAGTTCCATCAAGTTTCCAGTTGATCAGTCTTAGAAATTACCAAAACCTCAAGGGACAATCAATTTAGGTAGCCAATAAGAACAGATTCAAGTAAACATAGAAGCAATGCAACATGGCAGCAAATAAAATAATACTAAGTCAGTATGCAAAACAAGTTTTAAGGTGAGAACATTTATCATGCCTGGATGCTGATATAATCTTTGCAAGCAAGAAAAGCCACATTCACTGAAGATAATTTTGGCGGTGTAAGTATGGAAACCTTAGTAACAATTCCTAAGGAACCTTCACTTCCTACACCAACAATAGGTAGAGTCAACGCAATTGGGCCAATTAATAGATTTAAGACTTGCATTATACACAAAAGTGGGTCAATGGCATACCTATAAATAGATGTTTCAAGTCATAGCCAGTATTATCTTTGCGTAATGTCTTAAGCATGTCAATTACAGTACCATTTGCTAGAACAGCTTCAATACCTGTGATGCAGTGAAAAACTTGCTTCAGAATAAGTTAGTAGAACCAACAGAAAATGGATCAGCATGACACTTCGTTTGCAATATATTGAGCAACCACAGCTCTTTGATACTCAAAAATGAAGATGGTTCAGCCTCTCAGCTGAATTTCTAGAAATGACAAAGTCAATACATTCATCTAGCATTGATGGATTGGCTTTGATGTATAAAAACAAGCAATAGTCAACTTGTTTGAACATTCAAGTTTTATTGTTTAGAAATGCTTCCTTACCAAGTACATTTCCATGAAGGGATCCATAACGAACAAGGCGCAAACCGCCAGCATTAGTTGAAACATTTCCACCAATCTGGCAGCTGCCTTTTGCACCTAAGTCTAGTGGCATAATAAATCTGAATGAAAAGTGCAAACCACTTAAATACAAGAAGCATACATCAAGTTTCTACATGGTATAATTTCAACTGGCAAAGAGTGGGGAACCAATCATCTAAAACTTTCAAAACCTAAGTTATGTCATTGGACCTGAACTGCTTGGAACTCTCGGGAAAAAAAACAAAAAGAAACAAAGAAAGGGAACACATTTTTTTTAACACTATCAATATAATTCTGTCAAGAAAAAGACCATAACAATTTGTTCCAGAATTAATAATCGAAACTGAGGGGGAAAAGTACAAAATTGGTAGTAATGTAGATTCTTCTTCCAAAATTAGCCAACTCAATATAACTGTATTAAATAATCCTTCCTCTAAGCTAGCAGTATTAAGAACCAAATCTATAAAGAAAACTACAAAATTACAATAAATTTTGTCATTCCTTGACTTCATGTTTAGAAGAACTGAATTCATCAAGAAGCTATCACTGAGTAAGGAATTGCAACAGCGAATCTTTAGGACATATATGCTAGAAGATGATTCTGTATGTTTGAAATCTCAAGTTCGTCCAAGCTCACTAGTACTGAGAAAATTTAAAGAAGTTCTCTCTAGGCTGTCTTGTTATATAATTCTAATTTCTTATGTTTACATCTAGATAAGTCATAAGATATTTCATTACAAATCATGAGAAGCTCATCTTAAATGGAAAAATGCAAAAATTAAAATACTAGAAAGCAAATTACTACAATATTTTGCTTTTAATAATACAAAAACATCAATCAGACACAAATAAATAAATAAAGGATGCCTCTCTTCTACATGCTTGTAAAAAATGAGAGGGCATTATGAGAAATGAGAGGATTTTAAATGTTAGTAGACATAGAACCTGCAAGAGAAAAAACAAAAAAAGAACCTCAAACTTAGATTGTCATCTAATCATGCAAATATAACAGAAGCCCTGATAAAAAGATATGGCTTCCTATAATAAAGAGACAGTCCAAACAAAAAAAAAAAAAAGGAAAGGATGAAGAGATTACCCTTCATTGTCCAGGAATGATATTATATTTTCCAATATGCATCCTGCTTCACATACCAATATACCACTTACCTGAAAAACACATTGGGCAGACAGTTGACAATTAAGTTTATAGATCTGATCACCCTTACTTTTAACATTGACTCCAATTCCATTCAGTCATTACCAAATCTAGGTACAAAATCACTATGAAAACGATTTAAAAAAAAAAAACAACTGTAAAAGAGGAAGCATTAAGCTATTAATGAAGTACTGCGAGACAGAAAGGCAGAACCGTTTTAATTTGTTATGATACAAATGCCGCATAAAAAAAATGATAGTACGCTCAGCAAACAATTAACTGAAAATCCAATCAAAACCAAAGAGACAGAGACCGACAGATAAACACCAAAGAAGAAGGGGAGGAGTTCATAACAAATATGCATTTAAAGAAGTAAATAGTCTACCTTGTCAAAAGATATGATTTTATTCATCAAACTAAGATTGATAATCACCTGCAGCGTTTCATTATAAGAAAGTCGTTAGCAGACAACAGACAATGAAGCAGAATATGTTTACTGTGATAAGTTAATTTTGCCATTTCAGAGTTGCACTTTTGCCAGGCTAAACTCAAATGCAAGACAATTAACTAACGAGTAATTGATCATTACTTCATCAAAAACAGGTACACTTCCACCCACAAGACCAGTATTTCCACCTTGTGGAACAACTGCCAAGCATCTGGAGTTGCAGTATCCAAGGATCTGACAAACCTGCAAAGGGCATAATTTGAAAAACATCAAAGAGAAGCATTTACATGGTTGTAGGCTTTTGCAGCATTTAAACTCTAGAATGACAAACTAATGATAACGATAACCAGAATGATAACAGCAACAATTAGTAGCAATGACAAACGGAAGTTTGGAAAACCGATATTGGTTGTTCTTTTCTTTATTATTCAATAATAATAATCAGGTAATTCCCTAAGGACAACAGCAAAGTAAATAAACAAATAAAACATGGAACAATGCCAATTTCACTAATGCTAATGCTTCACAAACCCTAAAGTTCTGAACAAAAATTGTTGCATAGAAAAATAAGTAGAAGAAGCAAGAGAAACAGGAACCTCCTCGGTGCTTCGTGGCAGTAGCAGAAGCTTACTGGATCCTTTATATTTGTGCATCCAATCAGTATTGGCAGCGATAAGCCTCTCCTCATCCTGGATGACATTTTTCTTCCCCAGTATGCCCTCAAAATATGTAACATCCTCATCATTTAACGTTGAAAACCGAGGGTTCCTATGGACCAACGCAGCTAATGAACCATAACATTTACACTGAACTCCACCTGGCATCCCAATACATCCTTCTGCAGTTTCCATGCAATTGAAAATGGGGAAAGGCCTCTGCTTTCCGCGAAAACTGTTGCATTGTAACTCAGTGCAACTTCCATAGGAGAAACCCCTAAAACCTGTCCCAAGCAAGAGGAATTATAATAAGCGTGCATGCAATGCAATGATTGGGTGTGATCGAAAAAGGAAAATCAGAGACCAGAGAGGAATGGTACCGGAAGTTGAAGCAGAAGGGAGAAGGATTGGATTATAAGAAGGAGGGATCCGTCGGCGTTCCAAGAAGAATTTGGGTGAGTGTGTGATCAATCGGAATGTGGATCTCCAATTCCCGTTGACCATCTTCAAGTTCAGCTACAGTACAAAGACTGTTGCTCAAGAGTGAAGATGCAGAGGGTCCCGACCCTTCAGCGATCACAATGCTCAATCATTATACCCGTAAAAGCCAACAAAATAATTTATATGTTTTTCTAATTAAAGAATAAACATGCTTGATTGCAAAATTGTTCAAAAATAATTCCCCCACAGGAGAGAGATGAAAGAATCATTTTATAATGTTATATTAAAATTAAAATAATACCGCAAATGAAATAATACAAAATATGGTAAAAGAAAAGTTAGAGGCTAGTTAAAAGGTTAGATTAATAAAAAGAGGGAGCATCTTATTACTATAATTATTATTATGATCTAAGTTCATAATTTTAAAGGCTATATTTTTTATTTTTTATTAAAATTTTTAATTAAAATATAATAAATATATAATTTTTTAATAATAATATGATAAATATATAATTTAATTAAAAATTATAAGATTATAAATAAAAATTATATATCTATACTATTGAATAATTATATATTTATTATGTTTTAATTAAAAATTTTAACAATAAAAATATAAAAAAAATATACATAAATTTTTTTAATTTTAACTAGGTATTGGAATCCACGCACAGTGTACTGCTCGAATGCATATAGTCCGCATTGATGAATATTATTATAGATGATATAGTAGGGGCAAAAATATCTTTTTAAAAATAATTAAAAATATATATAAAATAATTAAACATTATAATTAAAAAGATAACAATTGTAATTATAAAAAATTATATTTTAAAAATTTTAATTATACTTTTAAATATCTTATATAATTTTTTAATCCAAAGAAAAACCAACGTATTTTTTGGCACGTACTGCATTGTTTATTGAGACTCCATTTGGTTCCACGGAGGGGAGGTTAATGAAAGAGAGAAGAAGGTATTTAATGAATTTTGTTTAGTTGGAAGGAAGGAGAAGAGAGAGAAGGGAAGATTATTGTTTGGTTCAGAAGGAGAGGAGAGGGGAGAGTAAGGGAGGTCATTATATTTGGACAAATTTATCCTTTATATTATTTTAATTTTATTTTTTATAAAAAAAATTATTTATATCAATAATTTTTTAAAAAAGTATAAATTTTAATTTTTTTTTATTTTTAATTTCTGATAAAAAATTATCTTAATTTTTATTAAATATTAATATATTAAAATATTAAAAAAAATAAAAAAGTAAATTAAAATTTAAAAAATACCCTTCCCCTCCTCTTCAAAACCTCTCCATTTGGAGGGGAGGCAAATTTGATTCTTTTCTCTCTCCTCTTTTTTAATTTTATTCAATCAAACACCTCACTGCAGTAATGCGCGGGATTTACTAAACGACATTTAAAACTGCGAAATGTTGTCGTTCCCGGTTGAATTGTATGATGAGGTGTCGTTTTCTGAACGAGTAGAGAAGTCAAACGACGAGAGAAACTCGCGTTAATGCGAGTTCCAGGGGAGCATTGGGATCCGCATGCACCCTATCCAACTGCGTTGCCTGATGCAGATAGCGGTGGTGCGTCAATCTATGGCATCGTCGCTGTCGTTGCTTCCCTCCATCATCAACCAACCTCAGAGTGTTCTCCGCCTAAAGCTTCATACCCGACGTTGCTTCAGTCTTAGAATCATCTACCAGAAACCCCAAGCCTCTTCTTTTTCCCGCGACTATGGCAATCAAGCGTCATCCTCGTTGCTAGGCCCAGTGGAAAGGGATTTTTCCTTTAAGCTCACCAGAAACTTCTCTCACTCGAATGCTCCTCTCGCCAACAAATCAGAGGGTCCTAGTCTCCATCACTTCATCGCGCAAGCTACTCTTACTGCCTCCGAAGCTCAGCCCAGGTAAGTTATTAGAAACAGTCACATCTCTGGTAGTTGCTTTATAAGTTGCACAACTTTGGTTTAATGTGGCCTCTAAGTTGAAATTTTTGCTTTTTGGTCACTTAAATGGACAGAAAACTTCTCCTTCTTCTCCTTCTTTTTTTTTATACTTTTATAATGACTTCTGTGAAAATGATATTATGAATTAGAGCTGTTGTTGCTAAGTAGCTTGATCAATATATTGCAAATACAAGAAAGTAACATTACCAATTATTCACATGTGCTTGTATGTGTCTGTGTTTTTGTTAATTTCACGAGGCTAACGTGAAAATGTTTACTAGAAAACCACATTTAAGATATGGCTGAACAATGATGGACTCAAATTTGTCAGTTTTATTTAGACTTTGTTCTCTTCTTGTTAAAAGAATATCATCTGTAATTTTGTATGAGTTCTCTCTTGCCCTCTCCCCACCCTACTCTGGTGCAATTCTATTTTCCCCCTTCCAAATGTTATTCTGCCCCATGACTATTATAATATTCCATGGTACATATGTTAGACACAAATGAAATCTGTTTACTTTAAATTTAGACATTCATTTCTTTACGTGCTTATTTATTTACTTTTTATGTTTGCTAGTCTTGTAGCAGATACTGAAGTTCCTTCAAAAGGTCGTATTTATCATGAGACTTATGGTTGTCAAATGAACGTTAATGACATGGAGATTGTCCTTTCTATAATGAAAAATGCTGGCTATCGTGAAGTTGTGGATGTTCCAGAGATTGCAGAGATAATATTCATCAATACTTGTGCCATTAGGGACAATGCAGAACAAAAGGTATGGCAAAGGCTTAATTACTTTTGGTTTCTCAAGAGACACTGGAAGAGCAATGTTGCTACTGGAAGATCGCAGTCCCTGCACCCTCCAAAGGTAGTTGTGTTGGGATGTATGGCTGAGAGATTAAAGGAGAAGATTCTAGATGCTGACAAAATGGTTGATGTGGTCTGTGGGCCAGATGCTTATAGGGATTTGCCACGATTGCTGGAAGAGGTAGACTATGGCCAGAAAGGCGTCAATACTCTTCTTTCACTTGAAGAGACGTATGCTGATATCAATCCAGTTCGAATCTCCAAGAACTCAGTTACTGCTTTTGTCTCAGTGATGAGGGGTTGCAACAATATGTGCTCATTCTGTATTGTACCTTTCACTAGAGGCAGAGAGCGATCGCGTCCTGTGGAATCCATAGTGAGGGAGGTGGCAGAGCTTTGGAAAGAGGGTGTGAAGGAAGTAACACTTCTTGGCCAAAATGTGAACAGCTACAATGATGCATCTGGAATTGAAAAAGAAGTTGAATCAGGGTCCAATTGGAAATTTAGTGAAGGCTTTTCCAGCATGTGTAAAGTAAAAAAAATGGGCTTAAGGTTTTCTGATCTATTGGATCAACTTTCCACACAATTTCCAGAGATGCGATTCAGATTCACATCTCCACACCCTAAAGATTTTCCAGATGAATTGCTTCATCTCATGCGAGAAAGACATAATATATGCAAATTAATACATTTACCTGCACAAACAGGAAATAGCAGAGTGCTTGAGAGAATGAGACGAGGATATACTCGGGAGGCTTACTTGGATCTTGTGCAGAAGATACGGAGTATAATTCCAGATGTTGGCTTAAGTAGTGATTTCATTTGTGGTAATATATCTTAAAAGTTTCTTTCTTCCTTTTTTCCATTTGTATTACTATTTCTTAAATCTCTTTCTATTTAATTGGAAGGAACTTCTTAACTTAAACCTATGAAAGACTGAGTTTTACATTTATGGTTTTGTTAATTAGTTGTTAGTTTGTTCTTAAATTATGCTGCAAACACTACAGACACGTGCTTGTACGCACATCACACACATCTTACACAAATAGCATTCTCAGATGCTTTGATCCTGTTTGAAGAAGATGAGTATGTACCACTTTAGACGAGAGATGTAACATGTTTACTTTGTTAAAACTTGAAAGTACTGAAGTTATATGGTCATATTGATATTTTAGCTATGTGGCTATGCTGCCTGAAAATTGCTGGCTAAAACTTCTAGGTGTTTTTTCTCTTTCGCACTTATTTTCTCTGCACAAGCAGTTAGCAATCGATTGTTGTCTCTATTTCAACAGGTTTTTGTGGAGAAACAGAGGACGAACATTTGGACACTTTGACTCTTATAAACGCAGTTGGTTATGATATGGCATTCATGTTTGCTTATAGCATGAGGGAGAAAACCCATGCCCACAGGAATTATGTTGATGATGTTCCAGAGGAAATCAAGCAGAGGAGGCTGACTGAACTTATTGAGGCATTCCGTGAGAGCACAGGTCAGTGTTTTGATTCACAGATTGGAACTATACAGCTTGTATTAGTTGAAGGACCCAATAAGAGAGCTCCAGATACCGAGCTTATGGGCAAAAGTGACAGGGGACATCGAGTTATGTTTGTTAATCAGCCAATCCCAGACAGGGAAGATGTTACTACAAAGCGGAATCCCATTGCCGGTGATTTTGTCGAAGTCATTATATCAAGATCTACAAGAGCATCACTCTTTGGTGAAGCACTTGCTATAACTAAATTGAGTTCATTTTACAATAAAAAGGATGAAGTAGCTGTTGCCTGCAGCGTATAAAACCTTGCAGCATGGAAGAAAATCAACGTAAATTGCTCTCTTCTGCGTTTTGATGACAAGGCATATATCATTTTTTATTGTTGTTGTGTTGGGGGGGAGGGTGGGGAGGGGGGGAAATGAGAGCAGGAAGTTGGCTTGACTATGCATTTCCCGGCCACATCTCAGCTGGATCAAATTTATGCTTTATTAATCTTCTCTTTCCATGGAAAAAAGGTTCGAGTATGCGCGTTTGACATTACAAAATCAACCACTGAATATCACTGGCAACCTTTCACTTGAAATTGCTTAGAGCAGCTTGGCCATGTTGGCAAGTGATTGTAGATGAAGTATATGGAACAATGTTGTTTTCCCCCAACATGGTTTATCCTTTTTAGAGGAATTGTTAGGCATTCTGATTGTTGCATTATCATTCGTTAAATTATGGTACCTATGAAATAAATTTTCTATGGCCATCCCCTCTCTCTCTCTCTGTCTCTCTCTCTCTCGCTGTATTGTGGAAAATAATCGAATGTCGGGATTACAGAGGCTCACTTGGAAAATGAATAATGTCATCCCCTTGCCCCTTATGTTATAGTTTGTTTTTCTTTTTCTCGCTAAATTCCTCAACCCTCTAAAGAAAGTTTAGAAAATATCAAATCACATGGTGAGGAACTGATTTCGAGCATTGTTTGGAATTTGGATGTGCCTCGACCCTAAGATGGTGCCTAAGCTGACTAAGCATTAGTTGTTGGAGCATCATTTGGGAATGAAAATAAGGAGTCCTTTTTCCGTCCAATGCCACATTCAAGACAATGACCACTTTTGTAGCTTCCAACAAAACAAAGGACCACTTGATTGGGTACCAAGTTCTGGCGCAACGAAGGCGTATGTGTCAACCACGATTTTGCTATGTTAAGATCCCACAATTCTATTTAAAAAAAAAGAACTTCAGAATACATGCTGTTGGATCATAAGTCTACAGATAATGAGAGTGTAATGGTTGAGCTTTATAAATTGTGCTTAAGGAAAAGAGAGGGTGGTAGAGTCTGGCGTACAGAGAACGACGAAGGCCTTGGTTCTGCGACCATATAATAAGGGGAAGTGGAAGAACAGAAAGAGTAAAGACACTATTTGAGGAGAAATTTTTTACCCCTCACGTTGGTGCAAGAAATTAATTATAATAGTTATCGTATACAGAATCTCAACACCTTTTTTTTTGGCCGAATTTTTTATTATCTCCTGCCCGTCCCCAGCGCAGGCAGTCCAAGGTGAGAGACAGTAGAGACAGCACCCCGCCACTTGGTTTCATCAAAGCCCCCTAGCTCTGATCCGATCGTGGCAATTTACCCTTTCTTTGCATAGAACTATTATAAACGCTAATAATATAATTGAAACCTCGTCCTTCACAAATTAATCCCGTGGTAAGGGCCAAATAGGTAATGAATCAATATAACAAGGCCAAAGAAACACACCCATAACACTCGTAAATGATTCTTAGGAATCTTCACAACAAAGGAGACAATACAAGCTCAACACGTTTATTGATGTTGCAAGTGGATGGCTCTTTAATTTTGTGCCCTTACGGGGGAGTGTTTCATGCAGAGCAAAGAAGAGTTTAACATTTCTATGTCAAGACAAAAATATTTCAAATAGGCGCATTGTCAACCAATTGACAGACAACATCGAACAATATTGAAGATCCAGAAAGTGCGGATTAAGAACTGATAACAGTTCAAGCAAAACCAGTATTACCAAATGCAGTTAAAGTCCCAAAATACTCAAGCCATTGATGCTTTCTTCTCTTCCTCAATTCGCTTCAACTCTGCCAGTCTTTCTGCCCATGCTCTTTCCCTTGCAACAGCAGCCATTTTACGTTCTACTCTTTTAATATTTTTCTTCCGTTTAGCCTCTTGCAGCTGAGCTTTCCTTTTCTTTCTTTCGGCCTGTGAATGCACAATTGAACATAAAGTTACCTCTTGGAAACCTACTCATAAGCCTTTCTGCTCATAGCCGTATAAAGCCAAATCCCAGTAGGTCCAACGAGGGGTTTTAGGACTAATCCTATACAATAGCCTTTTAATTCGAACTTTGAAGAACAAAAGAAATCAATTTAAAAAATGGAATAGGTACTTATCAAGTTTTGCGGAAATTACTCTATCCTCCCTAAGATAAATCCTATAAAGGTCTCCCACTGGCATTCTAAAACAGGCTACAACCAACTCCATTTAGCCATCCCATGGCAGATAATGTACATATTACGATCTTATTTTAGTAAAAGTCAATTATTTGTTGTGGAATACCAAAATACCTCATATTTATGATGAAAGTCATAATCAAACAATGATCTTTAAAACCTTTAGACACATAAATAAGTAAGCTCTTGACCAAAGTATGATATTTCTAGTAACATTTGCGCCATCTGTTATGAGTCAATGGAGTTAGTTGCAGCAGTTTTTAAATAGCAGGAGATGCTTGTTTAGGTTTTAGAATTGGAGGAATGGATGTGTAATTTGAACAAAATAGAGTGTAGGATGGGGTAATCAACTTTTTAAGTTCTTGGTTGGCATATAGGGAAATCTTTGTCAACTGTTTATGTTTACAAACTCAATATCCCAAGACCCACTGTCTTCCCCAGGATCGAGAGATCCAAATACTTTTAATGTTTTACGGATAGAGCCTAATATGAATTCCTAATAACCACAAAATTCATGAAACAATTAAAAAGGTCTTGCATCAGAGCCCACTATGTATAACAAAATGAAAAGGAAAAGGCTGAATAAACAAAATTATGCCATACATATAAAAATGTTATATAGGTGGATATCAGGAAGATTCTAAAATAAGTTCAGAAAGCACACCAATATAAAGGCGCGGTGCTGCCTCATTCGTTTTTTTTCCTTCCTTCCTTTGACACTCCCTTCATTAGGTCTATTTGGAAGAATTGGTTCTCCTGGTACATACTGCACCCAAGCATACGGCCCTGCATTATATAAACATTCATCTTTCAGATTGAATCCAAAACATTAGAATATTAAGTAATAAACTCCCCAGTAAGGCAGTAATTTAACCACGCAAACATATAAACATCCCATTTGACAAAAGTTTCCCACACCGCGTTTCCCTGAACTAAAATTCACATGCTTAGCTTATTAAACAAAATACATCTAAATGTGAAATCGACAATACAAAACCCTCAGAAAGAAAATTCTACAATTTAACAAAACGATATTCGGCTCAGCATTGTTTGACAGCCCATGAATTTAGAAACCAGAAGGGAATTTCAGTAAGCATGTGAGAAATATAAAGAGACTGTCAAATAAGGCAGAAACCTGGGGGTCTCAAGCTAGCCCTCTTTCGGCGGGGTTTATCAGAAGGACGTCTCTTAGGGAAGCGAGTGTCCGTCAAGCTATGAAAATGATTCGAAAGGGGAAGCCACTGAGGTTGTCGACAAGAAGCTGAGCCACCAAGAAGAAGGGATTTCGTAGATGTGAAAGCAGGACAAAATAGTGTCGGGGAAGTAGTAGGGAACCGTGAAATCAGGGTTCCTGAGAGAGGTCGAAAAATGTTTCTCAGAGCTCCAAATCCCATTGCTCTTGCTATTGCATGGAATGTGATTCTGCTTCAAAAGTCTGCGCCAAATCCAATGGAACAAGCAGGCAATCGAAATTAAAGCTGAGTTGATACAGTGTTATCGAAGAATCGGAATGGGAAAGAGTATAGAGAGAGAGCTATGCAGCGCTGCACTACTGAACTTGGATGGAGACCTCACTTCATGAGATTTGTGGGCCTAAACTATGGCCCATGGGTTTAAACCCAAGAGACATCCATTGGACTTCACTTCAGGACTGCTAAATCCCTACAACTCTCCTCTGCAATTGCCAAATTTTCTATATTACCTTTATTTATCAATAACTGCTTTTTGTAAAAATCAATCATTTTTATTTTACTTTTACCCGCAAAAAAAAATATAATTTTCATTTGTGATAAGTAATGCTCGCTTACTGTCATTTCTAGTTTGTGTTTTGAACTACGGACATTGAAGATGATAACAAGTACTGGAAAGTCTATGTTTTTTCTTTTCTTTTTTTTAACGTTTTGTTTGATAAATAAAGAAATAAAGAAGCCCTTCATTTAAGCCTCTGCACATCAGAAAACTCATAATTCGATTCTATATGAAATAAAAATTCTAAACCTCTACAAAATTTGTTAGAAACCAATATGAAAAGAATCAGCAAAATCAAGGCAAGTCGGATCTTCTTGAACCAATTTGTTTCTGGGTTGACGAATATTTTTTGAACCAATCACAAATTTTAAAAACTTGTTTCTCCCCATCCAATTAATTCACACCATTTCCTACATTTAGCACCTGGTTCCAAAAAAATTTAACAGCATCCTAAGGCAACCAAAAAAAAGGGCACTTCCTTCGGTTCTTCTTCTCCAGCTTAAAAATTCTGGTAAATAATTCATTTTGAGCATATACCAATGTGAGAGAAGGATATAAGCCTCAAAATCATCAGGCTGCAAAGAGGTGCCATTTTAATAATGCAGGACGAACTTCACTTGCAGGCTGGAAAATCTGTTATAGTGGAGAAGCCACTTAACGCCTAGCATACAAAACAACAGTCCAAGTGATAAAAAGTAACAAGCTCTGCGTCGTTGTAATTCCCGGGTACACGAAAACAGTTAATGCAACAAAATTACTGGATCACATAAAAATTGTAAAACGGCCATAATCACGGCAACGAACTTTTTTAAGCATCAAGCATACATGCCCAGGTACTTAGAAGGTGAAATTAGCCATGCATCCATACAAAATGGTCATGGTCAAGTATAGAAATGATTTTTCATTATCATATCATATATAATAAAATGGTCGTCAAATAACACAATCTAGTAATAAAAGAAACTACCAAAATATTTATGATAGAAATGTATCATGCACTTTCTGATCTTTTATGACCTAAATCCCAGACGAATATCCTATTTTGGTACCTATAAACCATGAGTTAGTATCCTATTGTTCTATAGAAACCTCAATTGAAACCAACACAACCACCAAAAGAAGTGATTCTTTGCTTTGCTTCTTCCATAATACATCGAACAACAGACTGTTCAATGTTCTTGCACCAACTCTATTCCTTATTTCTATTCATGATATCACTGTTCCAAATATTAAATAATAATAATACAAAGAAAATTTACATATAAAACAAACAGGAATAAGCTATTATGCAGTCACTATTTTCAATGTGATACTTTTTAAAAACAAACATGTGCATCAGCATTAGTAGGAGAAAAAAAAGGTTCTTCATGTGTCACCAGTGAAGAAACTAACTTCAGAAATTCACCATCAACCTTAAATGCTTCCGTATCATCAAACTGCATATATACTATATGGCCCCCGACGGGAAGAGGTGGATAGAAATAACGTATAAAATTGCATATTGTGCCAAAAAGGTACGACAATTAATTGAATAACATAAACTAGCCCTTTTTGTCATACATCTCAGGTAGTAAAGGAAATCAAGGAAAAATAATTTCGTTTCACTTCACCTTTCTGGGATGGATTCAATATTTTTCAGACCAAACGTGTATCATCTGTGCAAAACTGCAAATTGCCACCTTGCCTGGCAACTAATAAGTCAAAGAGATTCAGAAGACCGAACTCGCAGAACAAAAGTTATTCACCCAGTTTTAGACATGCAGTTTCGGACTTTGGCCAGTAGAAGCACCAAGGAGCACCTGACACCCCAAGTGCATTTTTTAATTTATTGCTTCTTACTTTTTTCTAATACTATCAAAACGGTCTTCTAACATTAATGAACATACCTACACAAAACCTTTTTTGATAGACTTGCATTCTTGATCGTTCTGTCAGCTATATTGTGTTTGACAGCTGTCACATAAGTAATGAAGTGAGGCAACAAGCCAATGATAATGCATACTAAGAGGCTGAATCCTGATACGTATATTGTGTGTAGAAGGCAGTAGACACTAGGCAACATCAGCAGCAAAACTATCTTCATTCCTCAGATTTCCACTGTCGTGAAAAAATATACCAGCTTGATTGAACAATGACAGCAAGTGGAGTAACTCCTCAAGAGACAATTTTGAAGGCCTCTTGTCTTCAAAGCATCCTGTTTTGAGTACTCCAGTTATCCTTTCCTTCAACAAACTCATTCCTTCTTCTAAGAAAGGAGAATAATGACACTCTGCTCCATCTTCAGTATCACCGTTGCAATCACTTTTATTGGAATGGACAACATTTTCATTACTGAAACCTTTGATATTCGACAATCTCAATAACTCCATAATTTTCCTTTTCTGCTTAAATGTCGCCCCAAGTGTCTTGTTCTTTTTACTAAAACAAGTTCTTGCGAAAGCCCTCCACTCACTGATATCCACATTAGGAACTTCAGCTTTTGGACGGATTATAACGACAGAGGAGTCAACTTTTGGGCATGGGAGAAAGTCCCTCTTGCTGACATCCATGATGAATTCCACGTCAGCCACCAGCTTAACATTGACGGCCAAGCGGTTAAATTCAGAGTCACCGGGATTAGCCAATAATCTTCGAGCAAACTCTTTTTGAAGTAAAAGAGTGGCGCTCCGAAACCGGGTAGTCCCATACACCAATTTAACCACTAGAGGTGAAGATATCCCATAGGGAATGTTCGCTACCACAAGATCAAACTGCGGGAATTCAGTTCTCAATGCATCCTTGCGTATGACCTGCAAAACCAATGTTCAAGAGTAGAAGCTCAAATATTTGGGACCACGGGTTAGGCATTTCATCAAACATGTAATAGAAATGCAGTTAAACATACCAAGAGCCTATCACTGAAGCCACGCTCGGTTACGCGCTTGTCGAGAACCTCCACCATGCGCTCGTCGATCTCGATGGCTACAACCTTCTGGGCGGCCTCTAGGAGCTTCAGGGTGAGATTGCCAGTTCCAGGTCCGATCTCAAGGACTGTGTCAGTGGGCTTTATAGCAGATTTTCGAACAATATTGTCAAGAATTCGAGGGTTAGTGAGAATGTGTTGACCTCTGCTCCTGTAGAAAAATATATTCTCTTTGTCATCTCTGCCCTTTTTCCTAGCCAAGTCGCCTTCGTCATCATCGTCACTATTGGGATAGCAGCGATGGCCATGCTTCGTATAGAGTTGCCGCCGTAACTGTAACCTGAGATTGCATCCCAGAAAACATCTTGGGGCCCCAAGCATTCTCTCACTGTGTGTTGTTAATGGCGTCTTCCACTTGGAGGCAGAGAAATGCTATTGCTTGGACCTGAGACCGAGAGAGAGCCTCGACGTAGCGACGGAGACTCTGGTTTTTTTTTTTTTTTGGGGTCTCGAATAAGACGGAGGAGATGTCTCGCGTGAGTTTGCTGAGATAATTGTTAGCTGTCACAGTCCAACATGGCCCAAATTAAGAGGAACTGGTTGGCCCGTTCAGAAGCCCATTTGAGTTTGATAGTTTTGCCCCTCAAATGAGCTAAGGTAGTAAGGCATTAGGCTTTTGTACTTGTTAATAAAAAGAAATTTCCCTGTGTTGCTGACCCAAAAAAATTGTTTACAATTATGTAAGGAACAGAAAAACGTTAACTATGATGTTCAATTCAGCAAAATCATTTTTTAGCCTATAAAAAATAAAAGTAATTTTGGCTGATAATAAATAGTCCAATTAATTATGCAACGACTTTGTTCTATGGTCAAAGAGAACTACATCAAAGGCATACTTATATGGATTTGGTTAATGTTAAACAAATTGTGCATTGTCTCAGCGTCCGAGTGCATCATTATGCTTTGTGGGTCTCAAACAGTCTCCGGGTCCTCTTCCGATTCTAATATGCAGCTTTACATTACATTCCGTAGTCAAAGCACAGATAGAGTGGCAAATATAATTACATGCTTTATGCTTGTCTAAATGTACTAATAATTGGAGCCAAATTTTGGCTAACTCGATGCTCTAATAAAGAAACGAATAAATCTGAACAAAGCATGGAGTGAACTAATAATTGTTTCGAGCTTAAGAGGACTCGCAAATTTGTCACTGTGTTCTGCATCAGTTCGAATGCTGTACTTTTTGGTAGCATTTTGGGGTCGAAAATGATTGCATCTTGCTTTGGTTTTTGGGGAGTACTCTACTAGTTATAATGTATGTGAGAAACACAATTCGTCTTGTTATCCTTTTTTCAGCGACCAACTTTAACATAATTTTGAGGGTAGCTGTCACCCCTCCTGATTCTGATTTTCTCTTATTATTCTTATGGAATAAGAATTTTGGTTGAGCTACGCAGTAAAGGTAATTAAAAACTTACATTATTACTAATATTATTGGCATCAAATGTAGGTGATGGTAAAGAATGAAAACTGAAAACTGAAAACTGAAAAGGAAAGAAAGAGCAGTTATGACGGCATAATGGTGTCACTCAAACCCAAACCTAAATAGTACTTGCACAATATGAAGAACCCTAACTCGGTGTGGCGGCACAATATGAAGAACCCTAACTCGGTGTGGCGGCAAGTGCAAATTAAGTGAGGCCCGCTTCTCCATCATGGTCCCGCCAAAACGAAGAGAGTGAATAAAGTTGGGAATTCCATTTTGCTTTAGAAGAATGGTCTTGTTATTAAAAGAGAAACACATGGATCAAGAGCATTAGTTAAATTTGTAGATGAGAAAGTTTACGCCAACGAACCATAAGCATCGAAGAGGGCCAACGTTCACAGGTCCCAAAGTCACAAAAGTGTGCGATTGGAGGGTGCTGGGGACTATTTGAAAAAGAGTATACTACTTGAGTAAATCTTACAAGCGAAGGAATGTCCATGGAAGCGCGTGCAAAATGGTCATGAATCTAATTCTCTTCTCACCCTCTCCTTTTTTTTTTTAAAAGCTTGTTCATGGGGTTTAGTACGACTCTCTTAAGTGGCAAGGAGCGGCTGCTATCATATTCTTAACGGTCATTCAAGCCATGTGCTAATTAATCATTCGTATTAAGAAGTCTTACCTAGTTAAAACTTTTTGGTTTTTTAAATTCTTTTCCCTTTGCACCAGGTGGCAAGGCAGTATTGGTTTCAGCTGAATATACCATTTAACGTATTGGTCTCCTTTTTTATTTCTTAATATATAACCCCAATTTCATGTGCGTCCTAAAGTGACAACTAACAGTACCTTGGACTTTGTTAGATAAGTCATCACAATTTCATTCCGTGGTCCTTATCTCATCAAATGAAATCGTAGATACGGTTTTGCTTTTGTGCTTGCCCGCAATATTGTGGCTTACAAAATACGTGACGTTGTGGTTATGGCACCATTGGCATGCTCGCGGGCCAATTTGCTCTCATTCTCTTGTAAGTTGCTAGTAATACTCCTTTGAACAATACAATTTCCAAAATTCCTTTTTTTCCCCCCTTCCCCCAGGACAATAGCGTATGGATCATCTATTATTCTAAAGGAGTAACACATATTTAGATTGTTTATATAAATTTAAATGATTTAAATTTTATCTTTTTATTTTCTAAAAATCTAACCATTTTTTATTTTGAATGAAATTATGTTTTTTAAAAATAAAAAATTAAAATAAATGGTTGATATTTAAGAAATAAAATTTATATAATCTAATCATCCAAATCTATTGCTCCCGCGGCATCCATACGCAAGACAATATTGATACGTGGCATTCATTCAAATCAATTCGTCCATGCTCAAAAGGAGGATAAAATCAATCTGTCTAATCCGACAGCTCCTCGTTGACGTGGGCCTTTTCCCGTCAATTTAGGGTACGCATTACTGACGCGATGTTCCTGCGCGTGAGTGGAAGCTTCCTCAATTTCATTCTGAACGTGTAGTCTGAGGAGGCATATCGTACCACGAGCCGGTTGCCGAGTTGGCATGGAACACCTCGTAACATGATATTCCAGACAACGAAAGGCGAAGATCATTTTCGCAACCATCTCATAACGGAGTGCCTCACCGACGTTAACTGGGAGAGGATCCCGAGGCCATACCGTTAACTCCTAACAACTGGAGACCACATGACGGGGGGAAGACAGCCAAACGGCGCGTTTGGTAGCTTGTATATATTGATTATAGAAGAAGAGGGGCAGTAGGTTTCGGTGAGAAGGGGGAATCATGCATGGCACGTGCACCGACGGTATTTATGGTGGGCCCACAGAAACACAGAGCAGCCACTTTGGTTTCACGTGGACCATCACTCTGCCAAACCAATCACGCCTTCCCGCAACTTCGTGTACCTTTCATATGCCCTTTGTTGAAGTTGAGGTGATTTCTCTCTAATCCTTCAAGATTTGCAATTATCATTTAAAATGCTTTATAATTTCACTAAAAATTTAACCCCAATGTCATTATTCTACACCAAGTTTATCCATTTTCCAAATCTACATCATGCTCACACAAGAGCTTGTTTGCATGATGACCATCATAACAACTGGGAGGGTTTTTTCACCAAATGTTTGGTTGGTCAGTGTTAATTAAATTCATATCGTTATCTATGAATGCAATATCCATTGTTGCTTGGCCAATTTTATTTGTGATTATGATGTACAACAGTAACAGAACTAGAACCTTAAGGCTAGTAGGATAATTGATGTGTAGAATCAGTGAATTCAAAGTTTCAAAATATAGAACATAATATTAAAACTAAATATATATATATATATATATTGAAAGAAAACATCTATCCACCCTCCCTTATATGTGACTCCATGTAGAACATTATTAGTTGAATGTATGTGTCATTGTTTCCATAGTTGTTTGGATTTTTTTTTTTTTTATGTTGTTGCCTAAGGCAAAGTGTTAGTGACCCAAAAAAAAAAAAAAAAGAACGCTTGTGTCCTATGCTGAGATAACCATGTATGTATAATTGAAAACAAAGGAAGCACAGACTACAACAGCAAAATGGATGGATGGGGAATCTTAAAATTATAAAATAATGAAAGTTAATATACATTAAACATCATATACAGTGATTAGCGATGGACCAAATTGGTCTTTTGATAATTTTTTAATTCTTCATCCGCAAAAGAGCAGGAAAAAGATGAGGCAGTAGGGTCGTACATAGTGGATTCAAAAGTAGGCACCCAAATTTGCGATCAGAGTGGCTCTGTGTCCACATTCTCTCCCCCTTTTACCTTGTAGCGACAAAATGTCTGGCATATTGGTTTACTTAACTATATTTCATAATAGATTAAGTTCTCTACGCACAAATTTATTAAAAATTTGAATTTAATTCTCCAAAAATCGAGTTGTTTGCTTACCACTTAAGAAAAAAAAAAGAGAATTATATGTACTTAATTATAAGTATCTTTTTTGGATTATCTTTGTCGTACCATTTGAATGGAGGAATAACTGATAAGAAACACGAGGGTAATCGCAATTCTGTGAGTTTACAAGCTAAACTATATAGCTAGATACGCTTGCAAAATATTTAAAATACTTTCATATATACTATTCGATTTTCTTTTTCTTTTTCTTTTTTGAAGATTTGGTCAGAGTCCCTCTAGTAAATAGGACAATCCTAATTCATATAAACAGCTCAATCTAGTCAATTCTATACAATACAACCCATGAGATATCGTTTGGTATAAAGGATTAGTTTTTAATAAAATAAAAATGAGAAATAGAATAAAAATAAAAAATAATTTTTTATTCTATAGTTATGTTTAGTATGATGGAAAAAAAAATATAAATATTTTTATTTTTTTATATTTGGTTAGATAGAAATAATATAAAAATAAAATGAGAAAAAAATTAAAAAATCAAAATACCTCTAATTATTATTAATAATTATAAAATGTAGTGAAATATTTATTTTTAATTGCTAATAATAATAATAAAATAATATTTTTATTTTTATTTTTATTTTCATTTTTGATTATCTTTAATAAAAAATTATTTTTAAAATTTTTTTTAATAAAAATCCGAAAAAAAAGAAAATTCTCACAAATGTAAGAATGGCCAATGGAAAGAGATTTTTTGCATACCAAACAGCTCAATTGTTGGATTCTATTTTTCTCTCTCATTTTTTTCCTCCGATTCCATCATAACAAACGAGGCCTGGGAGTTCCGCTTTCAGTTTTTAAAATCGAAAATATAAGCATTCAAAATAGTTTATATGTGAAGTGAGCCTACTTGTGATTTAAGGGAGCTAGTATCTAAATAATAATAACATATCCAATTGAAAAAAAAAAAATCATAAGGCAGCTCACCATAATAACACAATATGAACTAAACTATAGACGTTGGGTCGAGTTTTACACTTTCATTTGTAATATGTAAGATGAAAGGATATGTTTTGAAAATTCTTTGAGTAAACATCATAAGTACAAGTGTATGAATGAAAAGAACTTTAAATGAAATATCATTTTATTAAAGAAAGTTAAAGTATTTTTATTAATAAGAAAATCATGTTTAAAATTATAGTACTAGCAAGTAATTAAACTATTTGACAAACGAGAAATAAAAAGATTATTATAAGCATTAAATTTAACTTATTACATTAATGAATTGAAAACATATAAATATAAAAGATTTCTTATATTTTTATTTAAGTCTTTTAATTAAGGTATGATAAGTATATAATTTTATAATTAAAATATAATAAATATATAATTTAATTAAAAAATTATACATTTATTATATCATTATTAAAAAAATTTATATTTATCATGTTTTAATTAAAAAAATATAATAATGAATATATAAAAATTGTATATAATTTTTTTTTCGTATAAAGAAATCTTGAAAAAAAGACTAATATAAATTCAACTCAACGGCACAGCTGCAAGTTGCAACACGGATGATAGTGATGGCGTGACATGAATGGATGGCGTGGCTGCTGACGCGACCGGGAGTTCCTCGATGCGTGTCGAGCTAAAGGAAGGAGAGGAAGAAAATAAGAATAGCTGTAACTGGGTGGCTATTATTTTTACTTTAGGTTCAGAGAAGAATGAAGGAACAAATATTTTATGTGAAGAAAGTGGGAGGGGAAAAAAAAAAAGGTTTTATTAGGGATTCAGCATATCTTTTTTTTTTTTTAAAGACTTTTAAAAGATAAGAGATTATGAATATCAAGATAGTTGGCCAAGTTAACATCTAAGTTAAAAAAAATATTCAGTGAAAATCGTTTAAGTAAAGATTATTCTTTATATTCAATATATTTTATATTAATTGAGAATTATTTCTTATTTTCTTACAAAGTTAGAGTAATTTGAACCAAAAATTAAGCAGAGATATTGGACAAGGGTCTGCCATCAAGTGATTTTGAGTGAGGCACTGAGATTATATGGAAGAGCAAAGAGGCAAGAGCGAGATATACGCGATTGCCGGGTAATAATAAAAGAAGTGGGTGAGTGTTTGGGTTCCGATTCCCTTCCATTATTTCCGCCGCTGAACGCTCAAGATTGAAGGGAACCAATTAACAAACAAACTAGAGCTATTGAAGAAGGGACTTCACTTCGTTAGACAACTAAACATGGCCATGTGGGGACTTCTGGGACACATATTATTATGACTCACCTGATTACTCATGCTTGAATTGTTGACTCTCCACTCACCACTACTAAATTAAGCAGTACATGAAAAAGTGAGTACTATTGAAGGCATCACATTCATAGGTATTATTATAACCTAACGCAAGTGCTTTTCATAACTAAACTAAATTAGGGGATGTCATCTCCATACACAAAGTGCTTCATATATACTTTGCTTTTTCCTCCCTTTTTACTGTTTTCCTGAAAAAGTGAATATTCCCCTAAACATCTTTACCTCCAATCAAAAGATACTCACAGTTACAGTAGAAAAGCATGCCTAGGTGATACAGTTCAGTATTTCAGTTAGATAAAGCGTCTAAATCAATCAGGATATTGCGATTCCCCTTTAACAAGTAATATAATCTGTAAATTGTACTGAAAATGATTAATAGCAAACATTGTAGCTATGTTGGACATCTAGTGGCCAAACAAAAATAAGCAAGACAAGCAAGATGTGTGTATATATATAATAGTCAGATTCAGTAAATGAGACAGAACTTATCAAATTCATTACGTTTTTGTTGTTGTGCTTCGGTCATTGTTGGAGAGACAAGTTGATGACAAAAAAGTGTCGGTGGGACTTTGGTGCCACTTAAAAGCAAAAGGATTTTTTTTTTTTTTAAGGTAGTTAGTAATTGAACTTTTTGTGATTAGAGGAACTGACTATTCTTAATGATTTTTTTTTTGCGGGGGTGTTTCGGGTTCATAAAATGAAGGTAGAAAATTTTAATATTTTTTAACTTTCAAATAGTAAAATTGATATCAATTTATTGTATAATTATATATTTAGTATTTAGATAAATATAAATACAAATAAATATCTATTTTTTAGATAAATCTTCTTTAATTTTATCAAAGGCTTTTTTTTCAGTTTCTTAATTTCATTTAGTTTCAATTTAATTTTTTAATTTTATCTAATATTTCATTTCTATTTCTTAATTTTACTTTATTCTAATTTTATTTCTAACTTTATTTTATATTTCACTTTCATCTCTTAATTAATTTCATTTTATTGTTAAGAAAAATATAAAATTTGATCAAGTATTTTGCTTGCCATATGTCCTAGCTTGTTGCCCACTCCACCATTAAGTTATCCACTTACCCATGTTCTGCATGTTACTTTGCATTTTCCCATGTTGCACCATTTTAGGAGATAAAATGCATTATGGAGTCTATGTAGTTGCTAAGTATTGCAAGTCATGTCCTATTATTTAGGAATTATTTTTATTATTTAATTAATTTTATCACTCATGTATTTGCCTATATAAAGGCTTGGCTTATGGAATAGAATGTGTTCTTCATTCTCCCACTCTCCCTCTCTCTTTATTATACTCAAAAGTTATTAGTGGTATCAGAGCTTGGTTTGTGAGGAGTGCAAAATATTGTGAAAAAAAAAAGGGGAGTGAGTAATATTATTTTTTCTTCTTCTCTTGTGATCATTATTGAAATTCATTATTATTTCTGTTTGTTGCATCAATATGTCTTCTTTAGATTCTAACTTTGTGCAACCATCTATTCCACGTTTTGATGGTCACTATGATCATTGGAGCTTGCTGATGGAGAATTTCTTAAGATCTAAGGAGTACTGGCATGTTGTTGAAAATGGTGTAGCAGCACTTGCGAATGCACAACAATCAGAAATAGAGGCATTGAAATTGAAAGATTTAAAGGCGAAGAATTATTTATTTCAGGCAATTGATCGTCCCATCTTGAAAACTATTCTTTGCAAAGAAACTTCCAAGGATATATGGGACTCCATGAAGAAGAAATATCAAGGCACTGCAAGAGTAAAGCGTGCACAGCTTCAAGCGTTGAGAAGAGATTTCGAGATTTTGCAAATGAAGGATAGTGAATCTATCACAAATTATTGTGCCAGAGCATTAGAAATAAGTAACAAAATGCGTTTATATGGTGAAAAAATGCAAGATGTTACTATTGTTAAAAAAATATTGCATTCACTAACTCCTAAATTTGATTATGTTATTTGTTCTATTGAAGAGTCAAAAGATATAGATGCACTCTCACTTGATGAATTACAGAGCTCTTTGCTAGTTCATGAGCAGAAGATGAATCGCAATTCAACTATGGAGGAGCAAGCTTTAAAAGCTTCTACTTTTACTCGTTCCTTAAATTTTAAAGGAAGGGGTAGAGGTAGAGATAGAGGTCGAGGTCGAGGTAGAGGCCGCGGTAGAGGAAGAGGAGATCGAGGCAATAGAGATGATGAGGAGGATGAATTTCAAGGTAAAGGTGGAGAACGAAATCAACAATTTGACAAATCTAAGGTAGAATGCTTTAGATGTCATAAATTTGGTTATTTTCATTCTGAATGTTATACTAAGCTGCCTAACAATAAAGAAAGAGGAGAGAAGTCAAATTTTGCAGAAAAGAAAGAGGAAGAAACCTTGTTAATGGCATGTCAAGTTATTAAAGTATCTCAATCAAATCTTTGGTATGTGGATACTGGTTGCAGCAACCATATGTGTGGAAGAAAATCTTTATTTTTTTCCTTAGATGAAGAATTTCATTCCACTGTAAGTTTTGGTGATTGTTCTACTGTGAAGGTAATGGGACAAGGTAATATTAAAATAAAAACTAAAAATGGTTTTGTAAAAACAATCTCCAATGTTTTCTATATCTCTGATTTGAAAAGTAATTTATTGAGTGCTGGTCAATTGCAAGAAAAGGGTTATATTATAACTATTCAAAAAAGGGCTTGTGAGATTTATGATCCTTCACGAGGTGCTATTACTGTTGTGCAAATGAGTTCAAACAGGTTATTCCCATTAAAGATTGAAAGTGTTCAATCTTGCTTGTTGGCTAGTGAGAAGGATGCCTCATGGTTTTGGCATTATCGCTATGGGCATTTGAACTTTGCTGGATTAAAAACTCTTCATCAGAAAAATATGGTAATTGGTCTTCCTTAAATTTCTGCTCCTTCTCAAGTTTATGAAGAGTGTGTTGTTGGCAAACAGCCACGTACTCAATTTCCTCAAGGAAAGTCATGGAGAGCAAAGGATGTATTGGAGCTGATTCATTCCGACATATGCGAGCCAATAACACCAATCTCCAATGGTGGTAAAAGATATTTTATTACATTTATTGATGATTATAGTCGAAAAACTTGGGTTTATTTTTTACAGGAGAAAGCAGAAACTTTTAGTATATTTAAAAGCTTTAAAGCTCAAGTTGAAAATGAAATGGGAAAAAATATTAAAACTCTTCGTACTGATCGTGGTGGAGAATATTGCTCAAAAGAATTTGCAAATTTTATTGAGCAGTATGGTATTCGAAGAGAGCTTACAGCCGCTTATACACCACAACAAAATGGTGTTTCAGAGAGGAAGAATAGAACCATCCTCAACATGGTGAGAAGCTTGCTAGCAAAAGGAAAAGTTCCAAAGAGTTTTTGGCCAGAAGCAATAAATTGGAGTATTCATATTTTGAATAGAAGTCCTACTTTTGCTGTTCAAAATATGACTCCACATGAGGCTTAGAGTGGGCGAAAGCCAGCCGTAGATCACTTCAGAATTTTTGGTTGTATCACTTATGCCCATGTTCCAGATGATAAAAGAAAGAAGCTTGATGATAAGAGTGAAAAATGTGTTTTTTTAGGTGTAAGTGAAATGTCTAAAGCTTATAAATTATTTAATCCGCTAACCAATAAAATTGTGATTAGCAGGGATGTTATTTTTTATGAAGAAAGCACTTGGAATTGGAATAGGCAGCAGCCTTCTCCAATTATTGAATCTGAAGAAGAAAAGGAGTACTCTCAATACCCAGAAAATACCATAGTTGTTACTCTTGAAAATTCACCAAATGACATTCTATCTACAGAAGTGGTGGAACCATCTCTAACTACTGAAATTGTAGAAGAATCACAGTCTAATCGTACTAGAAAGAGACCAGCATGGATGATAGATTATGTAAGTGGAGATGACTTAACTGATGATGAATCAATAGCTCATTTTGCTTTGTTTGCAGATTGTGATCTCCTCATATTTGAAAAAGCCATCAAAGATACGAAATGGCGAATTGCCATGGATGAAGAGATCAAATCTATAGAGAAAAATGGGAATTAGTGGAACTCCCAAAAGAGCAAAAATCATTGGTGTTAAATGGGTTTACAAAACAAAGCTGAACAAAGATGGTGAAGTTGACAAATATAAAGCTCGCCTTGTTGTAAAAGGTTACAAGCAAGAATTTGGGGTTGATTATAAAGAAGTCTTTGCTCCAGTTACAAGACTTGATACTATTCGATTAGTGTTAGCCATAGCTGCTCAAAATTCTTGGTATATTTATCAATTAGATGTGAAATCTGCATTTTTACATGGTGAGTTGCAAGAAGAGGTCTATGTTGATCAACCACTTGGATATGTGAAGAAAAGTAGTGAAGAAAAGGTATATAAATTAAAAAGGCTTTATATGAACTAAAACAAACACCAAAAGCTTGGTATAGTCGTATAAATGCTTATTTTATTAAAGAAGTTTTCAAAAATGCCCTTATGAACATACTCTCTTTACAAAATTTGAAAAAGGTTGAAGAATGCTTTTTGTATCTCTTTATGTTGATGATTTAATTTATACCAGAAATGATAATTCCATTATTAATGCTTTTAAAAGGAAAATGATGCAAGAGTTTGAAATGTCATATTTAGGTTTAATGCATTTTTTCCTTGGCATTGAAGTTGTGCAATCATCATTTGGTATTTTTATTTCACAAAAGAAGTATGTTCTTCAGATTTAAGACAGGTTTAAAATGGGGGATTGTAATCTTGTTCGTACTCCAACTGAATGTGGCTTAAAGTTGGTGAAAAATGATAGAGGAAAGAAAATTAATACTACTCTTTTCAAGCAGATGGTTGGAAGTTTGATATATCTCACTTCAACAAGGCCTAACATCATGCATGGTGTTAGTTTAATAAGTCGATATATGGAGAATCTAACTGAGAGTCATCTCTTTGCTCCAAAAAGAATTTTTTGCTACTTGAGAGGCACCGTTGATTTTGGAATATTTTATAAAGCTAACTTAAAAGGCAAGTTTTATGATTTTTCTGACAGTGACTATGCTGAAGATCTTGATGATAGGAAAAGTATATCAGGTTTTGTTTTTATAATGAGCTCTGGAGTTATATCTTGGTCTTCAAAGAAACAACAAATTGTTACTTTGTCGACTACAGAAGCTGAATTTATTGCAACAGCAGCCTGTTCTTGTCAAGTTATATGGCTAAAGAGATTGCTTGAAACGCTTCAAAGTGAACAACAAAGCCCAACAATAATTTATTGTGATAATGTTTCAGCAATCAAAATTTTTAAAAATCCAACTTTACATGAAAGAAGCAAGCATATTGACGTAAGATACCATTTTTTGCATGATCTTTGCAATGATGGTATAATTGATTTGGTGTTTTGCAAAAGTGAAGATCAAGTTGCTGATATTATGACCAAGCCTCTCAAGATTGCTGTGTTTGTGAAACTTCGAAAAATGCTTGGAGTGTGCTCTTTGAAAGACTTTGCTCAAGGGAGGGCTTAATTTAAATCCTTACACTCTTAAACTTAATGTTTGCAAATATTAGTTTAAGGGAGAAATTGTTAAGAAAAATATAAAATTTGACCAAGTATTTTGCTTGCCACATGTCCTAGCTTGTTGCCCACTCCACCATTAAGTTATCCACTTACCCATGTTCTGCATGTTACTTTGCATTTTCCCATGTTGCACCATTTTAGGAGATAAAATGCATTATGGAGTCTATGTAGTGGCTAAGTGTTGCAAGTCATGTCCTATTATTTAAGAATTATTTTTATTATTTAATTAATTTTATCACTCATGTATTTGCCTATATAAAGGCTTGGCTTATAGAATAGAATGTGTTCTTCATTCTCCCACTCTCCCTCTTTCTTTATTATACTCAAAAGTTATTATTATTCCATTATAATTTATTACCTTTCAAAAACTATTCAAATATATCCTTTCCTTTAATATCATTAGATTAAAACATTTAACAAAAAAGTCTTATATAATTCATTAGTGACTCAATTCTATTAATCTCTTGCCAATTATCCAAGAATCACATAAAATTTTTTTTATTAAAGTAAGTAGTGTTAGAATTAAAAAAAAATATACTTGAGTAATTTTTTTATTAAAGTAAGTAGTGTTAGAATTAAAAAAAAAATACTTGAGTAATTTTTAAGTTAAAATATTAAATTAAAACAAAAAAAAATTAAGCGATGGAAATAGAATTAAGGAATCATATTACAACAAAATAAAACTAAAAGAACAAAAATAAAACTTGAGATAAAATTAAAGAATCAAATTGAAACAAAATAAATTTAAAGGACGAAAATAAAATTTAAAATAAAATTAAAACAAAAGCTTAATTTTATTGTTAATTTTTATTATTTCAAGTTTTAATGATTGTGTTGGGACGTGCTTCGATGAAATTTTTGCTCCCATATATCTCACAAATAATGTAATAGAGAGACAACCTTAGTACTATGATGTTTACAATTTAAAACTAATGCACCATTTCAATATTGTTTTATGGCATAAGCCAAGAAACCCGAAACTACATAATACATATTAGCAATTGAAACTGCTGACATGTTAAATCTATGTCAATGTATGATCCAGTTCCACAATATTTTTTATTCTCCCCCTTTCTTCTATTGTGATTGAATTTGAATCCCACTCTAGATTGAAAATTTAACTCTTAATAAGCCTTTTAAGAGAATAATTTGATATAAAAAGCAGGACCTAGCTATCGGTGTATATGTTAATATTGTTCTGTGACTGCTAATCTAACCACCATGATGCTAGCTTCTGCTTCTAAATGCAAGGAGTTAAACTTCTTTTTGAATCTGATATGGAATAGAACTTCATTCAAACCAATTTGATAAATCTTTGTTCTATGCCTTTAATGGCGCAGTTTTCCGCGGATTAATTTAATGTTTACGTACTTTAGACGTTTCCATATGATCTTTAACTTCAAATTAAACCATAATTTTCAGTTGTACGGTATTTATAAGTTGTCTGAGATTACTGGACCTTAAAAAGTAAGAAAATGCAATGCTGTCTTAAACTCCCAATCATGGATTAAGCTTATGGTGACCTACAATTTCAAAGGATCAAATTTGCTCATATGGCATTACATAGATTGCTAAATGCCGTTGTCTGCATTTTAGTTCTATTCTCCGGATAATTTTGCTATCTATGTTGACGTGTTGGCTTCTCTATTTTAATACTCTATTATTATATATATACATTAGCAGATTAGTGAAAATGGACATGTAGCAATGGTATGTTTGTTTGATTGTTTTGGTTAACGTCATACCTATAGAATGCTAATTAATTTGATAAATTTTGGTTCTATGCCTTTAATACCGCAATTTATCCATTAATTAATTCAATTCAGATGTTTGCATACTTTTAGAATTTAGTTACTCCCATGAGATTTTTAGAAACTGTACAATGGTTCAAGTTGTGGAAAGGTTGATTTTAAATTGAAGAAGAATGTATTTTGGAGCAAGTGCATAAACTCGCTAATAAAATAAGAAGGATAGTATTGGTTTAAGATTAAACTATAATATTCTGCTTAACTAACAAAATGTTTATATTTATCAGAGTTTTCTCAATGTTAAGGTTTTATATCTTTGTCACTGTTTTGGTTGGTTGCGAGTGAGCTAGAAAAATTGGTATGAGATTGATAAGAAACAAGGATAAACTCATTTCCAAGATTATAAATGGTGGACGGCACAGAAAGTACTTGTACTTGTTTTCTAGCTATGTACTGAATTGTAAAGATCCAGATCTTGGAGTACTCATAGGTTGTTAAACCTGTTGATATAAATTAATATAACACTTCTAAAAGATATGTTCAAGTTAACATAAATGGCTTTGCACTGATGTATGGTTAAAAGCAAAAAGTATAATCTTACAAAATCAGAGGAATCCCTGGTCGCCCACATTCATTCCAATTTCGTGGCACCATTTCTATTTTACGTTGAATCAAGCGATGATGTCAAATTCTATTAAATATATGCATTCATAGTTCTTTGTTTTGAATAAATGATGTTCATTATGTTTATAAAATAGCTTTTGTAGACGACATCGGCTTTTAATATGGCAATACATTGTCAGTGATGCATCAAGACCCATTAGTGAAGTTTAGTTGGACCATTTCCTACAACCTAGGTTTGTTAGGCAAGATCTCAAGCACGGATTATTCATTTTTCATGTTCTGAAAGTAATTTAAATGCAAAAGCAACTAATCCTTTTCTTTTCTTTTTTCTCCAGCAACACATGGTCTAACAATTCTTCACGTGGCAATGAAGCATTACAAAAAAATAATAATAATAAATGAATGATCCTAACAATTTGAAAAGCATAGTTTAATCTTTCACTTTCTCTATTATAAGTTTTAAAAAAATTCTTATCGGCCAAAAAATAATAATAATAAAAGGAGTTTCTTTGTCTTATTTATTCATTTTTTTTCTATTTAGGTTTTATAAATTGATATACCTTTCTTCTTTCTTTTTTTTTGGTACTTGTGTTAATACACAAATTTCAATATATTAAGAATGATCTGATATCCATTTGTTTATATATTTTTTATGATTATATATGGTATTTTTTTTAAAGCTTGAAATGTGGCACAATATACAAAGGTAAGAAATGATTTTAGGACTCTTTAGTTATTAAATTTTGAAATAAATATTAACAATGTAGACATACAAAAATTTAAGTTTGCGTTGGATACACAATAAAAAAAATTGATGGGAATGGGAAGGGGAATTAGAAAGAAATGTAATCTTGAGACACCTAATGATGTTTGATATGATAATGAAAGTAATGAGAATGGCTTTACATTCTCATGTCTGGTATGAGAAAAATAACAAAAGAATGAAAAGAAAATATGATGAAAAGACAAAAATGTCTTTAGAAAAAAGAATAAAGGAAATTATTATTTTTTAATATAAACTTCATCAACAAGTTTGTTAACTATTTGCCTCATCATGCAAAATGCCAAACACAAAGAGAGGTACGAGGAATCCATCAGCTTCTTGGTTGATGGCCCAGAGCGCTAGAGTTGGAGCAAGTACCAATACCTTATGTGAAATAAATTGCAAGATAACACTTTGACGAAAATGGTGTGTTTTGAGTGGATGATGTTTTTGACACAGGCAGGCCAAAAAGTAATGTGACATTTGAGAGCATGTTAGTCCATTAATTTTTGTTTCCCCCACAATGCCTGCACTTTCCCTCCAGTTTTTGATGAAATTAACATTGACATGGATGATTGAAAATTAAATTCTCAAAAAATTAAAATGCAACTTACCAAACAGTCTATCACTAAATTTCCTATTCCATCTCCCATTCTTTTACTTTAATTCCATTTTACCAAACAGGACCTAAATTAACAATCTTGATTGGAAAACAAGATCTTATTGTAACTCTTTGATATATGTTTCTCACAAGGTAAAGAAAACATATTTTTAAAAACACTTGGAATTAAATTGTATAGACTGAAAGCCAAAGATAGTTTTGGAATAAAATTTTAAATGTGTTAGGTCAATATTAAGAAATGCATTCTTAAAATCACTTAAAAGATGGAATTTAACTTGTCAAATTTATTATTTGAATTTAAATAATTAATCCTATACATATTTATAAAGGATTATATTTAAGTAAAAGTCTTCAAGTATTTAAAAGGCTCAACCATATAATACTTAGTTATAACAAAACATCCAATTATAGAGGTTGATCTCTAGATGTAAATTGAGCAAACTAATACCTTATCCAGTTATAGATTGAGCATATAATAGAATCGTGGCAATATATTTAAAAGGTATAATTAATAAGTATGATAAAAATTTTATACTTATTATTTATCCAGTAGTCCATGCAGCAACCTAGGAATATTCGGAATTGTTTGTATGGCTTCATTTTGTTATTTTGTCATATTTGAAAACGATATATAGCTTATTGGTGGAGGACATTATTTACTTCAATGAAACAATTTTTTTCTTCCTTTTTGCTTGCCGAATTTATCAACAAAAAGATATTTTTCATTAGTTAGGCGTTATTAACCCCATCTTCATTGCCTGAAGTTTTGTAACAAGATAATGCTAAGTATGAAACTAAATGCCTTTGATAAGTTGAGTGTGTGTGTGTGTGTGTGTGTGTGTGTGTGTGTGTGTGTGTGTGTGTGTGTGTGTGTGTGTACATATACATACATATATTTAAATTAAAAAAAAATTAAACACTCCATGTTTCGCTTGGGTTATATATACACACACACAAACACAAATTTTTTATTATGAAGGGGTTCAAATGAAATGGCGACTGTGGCCCGTGGGACCACGGTGCAGTCCCGCGAGACGAAAGCAGCAAAGAGGCAAAGCTGTTATCTTCCTCCAAGGGACCAATTCTTCATGGCCTTTCATTATTATTAGGGAAAATTACAATCAACCGCTTTCATTATTATTAGGGAAAACATAAGGTCCTGAAATAATAAAATGGTTAAATTAGTAGTTTAATTCCTTAATCTTATTTTATGTTTTAAATTGGTCTTTTAAATGTGAAATATTTTAAAATAATCCTCTAATTTTATTTAACATTTCAAATTAATTTTTTAATTTTAAAAAATTTTAAAATAGTCTTTTAAAAAGTTAACTTATTATTCCAAAATTTCGTAGTTTAATCATTTAAATAAAAAGACGCTTATTATAAAATTTTAAAAACTAAAAAATACCTAAAAAGGTTCACTAAAAAATATTTTAAAAAAATATTTATTTTAATATGAAAATTCATCACTAATACTATTTTTATAAATATTTTATATTAAAATAAATATTATTTTTTAAAGCATTTTATTTTAGTAAAAATTTTTAATATTTTTTAGTTTTTAAAATTTTATAATAAATATTTTTTTGGTTCAAATGATTAAATTAAGAAAGTATTTCTACATAATATTTTCAATAATTTTATGTGTAAGAAGAACTTTTATATATTTTTAATTTACTTATTTTAAATATTTCATATTAAAATAAATATTTTAAATTAAAAGAATTTTTGAAATGTTTTAAATTAATCCTTTAACCTTTAAAATTAAAAAATTAATTTAAAACATTAAATACAATAAAATTTTAAAAGTTATGAGACTAATTTAAAATATTAAATAAAATTAAAAAATTATTTTAAAACACTTTAAAGTCAAGGGATTATTTTGAAATATTAAATAAAATTTAAAAAATATTTTAAAATTAAATAAAATTATTAAATAAAATTAAGAAATTAAAATGTTAATTTAACTTTTCTCTTATCATTATATCTACCTTAGGTCACTTCACCATTTACTGGTCAAATCCACTGTTTTATACTTTTATTATACCATCAATTTTCTTTTTGGCTGAAAATGTTCTATATTACAATCTGGCCTTTACTGAGCGTCGGCTGCTGAAAAATTTATGAAATTTTGTACCATATTTGTAAAGATTCTTTTCAGTTAAAGTGGAAATTCATTGAAAAGAATAATGCTTTCACATTACAATGCTGAAACTGATTTGGCAAATCTTTAATGCTATTCAGTTTTCTTTTCTTTTCTCCTTATAAAGGAATTAAATTTCATTAAATTAAAGTTAATTTATTCTTTTTTGAGATATATTTAAATTATACATTTTTAAATTTAAAAAAAATTATATTTATTTTTTTAAAATTGAAATATGTGCTACATTTACGCGAAAGATAAATTAGAACGATTGATCAAAATGCCAATACATTTTTTACTTTTATAATATAATGAGTATTAAATAAATATTTAATTGATATAAATAGTTAATTTTTAAAATTTAACAAATTGTAAAATTATTTGATTAAAATAATAAAATAATTGTTAACAACAAAAATATGTTCACAAAATAATTTTTTTAAGAATAAAATATTAAAAGTTAATAATTAGTGATATTTGATTTTAGCAATAACATGTGTATTAAATATGTATTAATAAATATAATCATTGTTATATATTTAATAAAGTTCTAGAATAAATTATATTTATAATTTTAATATAAAATAAATAAAATAAAAATATTTATAATTTTAAAAATTTTAATTAATTAATAAATATTATTATAAAAAGTATTTGGTTTGTTCTTTTCATTTAAAAAGATTTATATATATTATTAAAATAATAAAAAATTGTATAATTTGAGCCATCTCTGTAATTTACCCTTAGATTAACGGTAACTAACTGAAATAGCATGTCGTAAATACAATTAAAAAAATTTCTAAAACAGTAGCCAATTATGTAATACTTTGTATGTATATAAGCATACATTCGCTTAAATAATTATTAGTCCTCAATTCTGCAATTTCACTGCTCCTCTATTACATTAGTCTACAACTGCTTTTGTGGCTCGCAGCACTTTGATATCTGTGAGAGCGAGTAAAAAGCTGTATACAAATTACTTTATAAATTGGTTTGCTCAGAGCCTCAGAGCTGGAAGAGTGGTGGTGCCCCTAACAAGGAATGCACCGGCTGTGACCGTTTCATCATCACCACACTCTCGGAAGACCAGAATCATAGTTGTAGCACTCTCATTTGTTCAGTGTTGACTTCTTCTTACTGCATTTGATTTTGCCTGCACCTTGAGAGGAGAAAGCTAGGTGTTCGGGGAAATTATGGAAACTAGCTCGGTTTCCAAATTGCTGCTTGCATTTTGCTTGGCTTTTTATGTGGGTTCTCGAGTGATTCACTCTAGTGTGACCTACGATAGAAAGGCCCTCATTATCAATGGGCAAAGGAGAATCCTTTTCTCTGGCTCCATACATTATCCCAGAAGTACCCCTGATGTATGCTTTCTTCTCCCTAATTTCTCATAATTTTTGCTTGTTGAATCTTACTTTTCGTGATGTTTCTGATTTTCTTGGGAAAATTACCGCTGCTTAGATGTGGGAAGATCTGATTCAGAAGGCAAAAGATGGAGGTCTAGATGTAATTGAAACCTACGTCTTCTGGAATATTCATGAGCCTTCTCCTCGCAATGTACTTCATTCTCTCTTCTCTGAAGTGCTTACTTGGTTTGCTCTATTTCTGCTTGAGTTTCACTTAAGTATAGCTTTAATTTGTGAGTTCTGCATGCGGTTCAGTATAATTTTGAAGGAAGATATGATCTGGTGAGGTTCATAAAGACAATTCAGAAAGCAGGCCTGTATGCTCATCTTCGCATTGGACCTTATGTCTGTGCAGAATGGAATTTCGGGTACCTACCATCTCTATCTCTCCCTCTTCATTTTCTAATTGAGAATTCTTTTACCTATCCCCTTCTCATTCCTTTTCCCCCATATAAAGTAGATGTTTGTTTGTTTCTTTTTTTTTTTTTTTTTGAGCTTAAGATTTTAGCCTTCTGGGTTGATGTTCGATTGACCTTAAAAATTTTCTATTTTTGTTATGTGCAGGGGATTTCCCGTTTGGCTGAAGTACGTTCCGGGCATAAGCTTTAGAACAGACAATGAACCTTTTAAGGTCTCCCTTTTCTTTATCCTTATTGGCCTCATATATTGAATAATTAGTTAAAAGGAATTCACCAATGCTTGGGGAAACTCTTCTGCTACTTTCATTGATACTTACTAACTTGTGCAGAGGGCAATGCAAGAGTTCACTGAGAAGATTGTAGGGATGATGAAGAGTGAAAATCTCTTTGAATCTCAGGGTGGCCCCATCATACTCTCTCAGGTGAAAATCGTTGGTCTTTGGCTTTTAATCTTTATTGCCCATTTTATTTCTGTAGTCATAGACTTCCTACCAATTTCATTGGATTATTGAACGCTTACCAAACAGTTGTGATGAGATAAACTTATTTAGAAGGAAAAAGCACTGAGGGCTGTGATTCCTTCAGCTAGATCTAGCTACAACAATGATACATGTACAATATATTTTTCCAGATTGAGAATGAGTATGGAGCACAAAGTAAGTTACTTGGAGCTGCTGGCCAGAATTATATGAATTGGGCTGCAAAAATGGCTGTTGAAATGGGAACTGGGGTCCCTTGGGTGATGTGCAAGGAAGAAGATGCACCAGATCCAGTGGTGAGAATCCCCACTCTTCATCCTGTAGATTCTGAGCTACCCTGAAAGTTGTATAGTATCAAAAGCAATCCTATGCTCTTTAACATATCTTTTCTTTTTGGCTGTTCTATACTTATGTTGTTGTAATTATTGCAACTATTATATATATAAAGAGAAAAAATATATATGGCACCCGGCAATAGCAGCCCATTTCTTTCATGAACCTTACATATCCATTAAGGAATGTGGTTGCTAAATCAATCCGTTTCCTGGTTGCTGTGACAGATCAACACTTGCAATGGCTTTTACTGTGATAAATTTACTCCCAACAGACCGTATAAGCCTTCAATTTGGACAGAGGCTTGGAGTGGCTGGTAAGCATTATTATTGTGACTATCAAATATTTGAATTGTATAGAGGAAAAGCCTTTCTAATTCTTCTGTCAATTATGAAGGTTTACAGAATTTGGAGGTCCAATTCACAAGCGACCTGTCCAGGATTTGGCTTTTGCAGTAGCTCGATTCATAACAAAAGGAGGATCCTTTGTAAACTACTACATGGTTGATTTGCTTAAACTAATTCAAAATTTGATAATTAATGATATTGACACCTACTCAAGTAACTTGCAATGTATATCACTGCAGTATCACGGAGGAACCAATTTTGGACGTACAGCTGGAGGCCCTTTCATCACTACCAGCTATGACTATGATGCTCCACTGGATGAATATGGTGAGAACCAAAAATTCTCCACTGTTTGCCATTTACCAAGTTGATAAATTAGACTGAATGGGGAAAAAGAAAGGAAAGAAAAATGAAGAGTATCAATATGAAAACTACGGAATTTTGGCAGATAATGCTATGCGCCTGAAGTCTACTCCTAACAGTTCTTTTCAGTGGCTTCTTATACATGCAAATTAACAATTAAAAGTCCAAACACTCCTCATTCTTCACTAAATTGTTAGTGGCTCATTATAACTCTAATGATTATATTTTCTGGTGTTTAGTTATTGCAACTGAACCCCACATAAGATATTAATGAGGACCTAATTAACTAATTCTGCAAAACAATGACAGGTTTGATCAGACAACCAAAATACGGTCATCTAAAGGAACTTCACAGGGCAATTAAGATGTGCGAGCGTGCTCTAGTTTCAGTTGACCCAATTGTTACTCAGATAGGGAGCTTTCAGCAGGTTTTAACTTACTCTCAGTCATATACTTCTTATTTGCATTTTAGTTTCTTTATTGACCCAAGCAAATGTTTACCGTGGTTCCAGGCTCATGTATATACTACGGAATCTGGAGATTGTGCTGCTTTTCTTTCAAACTATGATGAAAAATCATCTGTTAGAGTGATGTTCAATAATATGCACTATATCTTGCCTCCTTGGTCTGTCAGCATCCTTCCAGATTGTAGAAATGTTGTCTTTAATACGGCAAAAGTATGTATCAAAAGTCTTAATGGATGTTGAAATTATCTTTTTTTTTTGGTGCTCGGTGATTGCACTCATGCTTTCTAGGAGACAACTTTTGTCACATTCATCTCCATTCAATTATTTAAAACGTTTCCAGACCAATGAATTCCTTATCTGCCTTTTTTAGGTTGGAGTGCAAACATCACAGATGCAAATGTTGCCAACAAATACTCAAATGTTCTCATGGGAGAGTTTTGATGAAGATCTATCTTCTCTGGATGAAAGCTCTACGTACACTGCACCTGGTCTCTTGGAGCAGATAAATGTAACACGGGACGCAAGTGATTACCTTTGGTACATAACTAGGTAAGCCTAAATTGTTGGATGGTTTAAATTTGCTCCCTAAGCGCTTTGTCAAAATCTGTGTTGAAATTATTTAAGCCTTTCATAACTTAGTAATCAGAGAGTTAAAAACAGAGTGATATTTCATTTTTGTGCTTCCACAGATGGACGCCATGACCAGTATTGGTTCATTGTTTTTAGCAGTTTCCATAGTAGTAATAATATATTTCATGTCAATGTGCCTACAGTGTTGATATAGGTTCATCCGAATCCTTTATGCGTGGAGGAGAACTTCCCACCCTCATTGTTCAGTCCACAGGCCATGCTGTGCATGTTTTCATCAATGGTCAACTTTCTGGTATGTACTTCGTTTGCTTCTTTAGTTGATTTTTTCAGCTTATTGTTGAATGAAAACTTCACATATATTGCTAAAACAGGTTCTGCCTATGGAACAAGGGAAGATAGGAGGTTCACATATACTGGCAAAGTTAATCTTCGTGCTGGAACAAACAGAATAGCTCTGCTAAGTGTTGCTGTTGGACTTCCAGTAAGTTTTCTTTCCCTTCTTTATTTACAAAATGCTACCTAAAGTAAATGTTGAAATTTGTTGAACAGTACTTATTACCTTTGTGAGTATCATTCTACTATGAGTCAAACCTTTCTAACATCTTAAAAATTTTGTAGAAGAAGAAGAAGAAAAAGAAAGAAAAAGAATAATGAAAAAGCATTTATAGCTTAATTCTCTGTCTTCTGATGGCTAGTATCACTCGCTAAATGCATTTCTGTTGCTTGTTGTCAAAGAATGTTGGAGGACATTTTGAGACATGGAACACAGGAATCCTAGGTCCAGTTGCTCTCCATGGACTCGACCAGGGAAAGTGGGACTTGTCCTGGCAGAAATGGACTTATCAGGTTGCTCATTCTTACTTTAGATGCTTAATTGGCTCAGCCTTAAAAGAAAGTTTTCCTTAGACTCACCTCTTAAAACAGGTTGGGCTGAAAGGAGAGGCCATGAATCTCGCATCTCCAAATGGCATATCTTCTGTTGAGTGGATGCAGTCAGCTATAGTTGTGCAAAAAAATCAGCCATTGACGTGGCACAAGGTAAAAAAAAAGAAAGAAAGAAGAATGATGTGGAAAGGTTGACTCCACAAAATATTAGCTTTAAAATTGTAGAGTTGATGTTGATCTATGAACTGTGCAGACTTATTTCGATGCTCCTGAAGGAGACGAACCGTTGGCACTTGATATGGAGGGTATGGGTAAAGGTCAAATATGGATTAATGGGGAGAGTATTGGAAGATACTGGACTGCTTTTGCTACTGGTAATTGCAATGACTGCGGCTACGCTGGGTCATTTAGACCTCCAAAGTGCCAGCTTGGCTGTGGCCAACCAACCCAGCGCTGGTGAGTACTAATAACATTGAAGCTTTTGTTAACACTTATCATATTTCAGGCACAAAATATCTGATTTCACTCTGTTCATAATATTTCAGGTACCATGTACCTCGATCTTGGTTGAAGCCAACTCAAAATCTGTTGGTTATTTTTGAGGAGCTTGGGGGTGATCCTTCAAGAATTTCACTCGTCAAGAGATCAGTGAGCAGTGTCTGTGCTGATGTCTCAGAGTACCACCCAAATATTAAGAATTGGCACATTGAGAGCTATGGGAAGTCCGAAGAGTTCCACCCACCAAAGGTTCACTTGCATTGTAGTCCTGGCCAAACCATCTCTTCCATTAAATTTGCAAGCTTTGGAACTCCTCTGGGGACTTGTGGGAATTACGAGCAAGGGACCTGTCATGCTCCCGCATCATACGCCATTTTGGAGAAGGTACAACTCGAGCATACTCCTAATTTCACAATCTGCTTCATAACTTAGGTATTTCTTTGAAATACTTACCATGCTTTTGGTCTCATTTTTTGACAGAAGTGTATTGGGAAGCCGAGATGCACAGTCACTGTATCAAACAGTAACTTTGGGCGAGACCCATGCCCGAATGTTTTGAAGCGGTTATCAGTTGAAGCTGTTTGTGCTCCAACTACTGCAAACTGGAGGAATTGAATGGGCAAACGAAACACCCTTTTACGTGTGTAGTGACTTGACCGCATACCATCAGCAAGAAAGAAGAGAGAACAATAAGGAGGATAGGTAAAGTTAATGGTAGTTGAATAGGATGAGTGCCATAGTTTTTCAGAAAAGTAGATATTTTCTGTTGCCAAAGGCATGTAATTTGTAATTTAAGTGGCTTAACAGGATCTTTTAAATGAGTCATTTTTTAAAATAGGTGAATCTGAAACCTGGGGTCTACATTTTGGACCCTTTTTGTGTGAATTTAAATCCCAGTCCCCGACCTTTTTACCGGATATGGGCACTGGGAAAAGACATTTTCGTTGGTGTGCTGTGTTTTTCATTTCATTGATTGTATCACTGGGGCAAATCAAACCCCAAATTTAGTTCAAGTTGGGAGCGGATCCTGCTATAATCATTGATTAAGTTTGCACAAGCCCACTGTTCTGATCATTTTGCATTTTGTATCCTTTTTTTTTTAAGTTCATTTATGGGATGATGCAAATTTTATGGTGTGTTCAAGAGTTGAGAGGGAGAGAAAAGAGAAAAAAAAACTAAAGAAAATGGAAAAGACAAAAAGGGAAGAGAATGAATGATTAACTAATACTTTTTTAAAAGAAATATTTATTTTTTTCTACAATTTTTTAAATTGAAAAAAATTAAAATTGCAAGGGAGGAACAATTTTAAAAGATTTCATATAATTAATTAAAAAATTTCTATTCTCCTTCCCTCTTTATAATAAGTTTGAAAAAAATTTAAATGAAATCTAACATTTTTTTCCTGAGGAACTTTCATATTCTTTATTCAAATATACCCTTAAAGCAACTCTAAATTCAAACACCGTAGTAAAAAGTAATTGATATTAACTGGTTCTTAAATTATTTATATTATTATTGTTCTTAAAATCAAATAGCATGACAACTGTTCTTAAAAGCTTATTAGGATAACTGTCTCCAAATTAAAATTTTCGAAACTTATTTCAAGTTCTTTGGTCAAGAATAATATGTCTACCCTACATAATATTGTCTACTATCGAATACTTCAAAGTTTCTATGATCCATCACATGATATCCATAGTCTGTAGCAACAGACATCCATCTTCTAGCAATCTCACCTCTCGAGTGATTTTAAAGTCGGTGGAGTAGGTAGAATGTGATTTATAGGAGAGGTATAGGACAAGGAACGGCATCGAGAGGAATTCAAACTCATGTAATTGTTCACGAGAAATCCCATATGTTTGGTTAATACCCTTTCATCCACTCGCAAGACTCAGAACACCTAGAAACCAGAGATGCGAATCACTTCAAATGCACTCACGTCAAAGAATGAGTAGCTAAAATTAGCTCAATTTTATTTCTAAAAGCTTATCAGGGCTGGGAATCAGAAATGTTCATGAAATCACGAATGCATGATATTTTCTTTTCCATGCTTAAGACGAAGGATAGAAACAATTATTCATTGGGGATCCATGAGGAGTGATCATCTATATTGAAACTGTATGGCATGAAATAACAGAATAAAAACCCAAGTCCAAAGACATCTAATGCTAAATTACAAGAACAGAAATAACATCAAATAGTGCGTCTATGGCACTCTCTGAAGCTGGATTAAGCACTAGCTGTAGCCATATGCTTTGCAATAGTTTGCTGCAGTTCATCCTTCTTTGCCCCCACCACTCTGTCAACAATTGTTCCCTCTTTCAAAAACACAAAAGTGGGCATTGCTTCCACTGCCCAGTCTTGAGCAACAGACTGCATACAACAATAAATTATTAATATTTAGTCCCTCAATTCAGAGGACCTTTTAAGGGTTGAAGGGCAGGGGATTATACAAATTTTGATTTTCTTTTACCTTCAATTCATCCACATCAACTTTGAGAAATGTGACAACTGACAACTTCTTAGCCAGCTCAGCCAGGAATGGTGCAATAAATCGGCATGGTCCACACCAAGAAGCGGTAAAATCCACAACAATCTGGGTCAAATACAAATTAAGTCTCTATCCAAGGAGACAATAACAAAAAACCTCTAATATAAATCTTGAGAATATCTCAAATTGAAACCCACTAAGAGTATGTTTCATTCAACTTCAAAATGCTCGTAGTTTATTACATGATCAACACCATCGTAAGTTTCAACGTACTGGAGCTACTGTTTCTTTGTCTTGTTTACCACCACACACACAGTTCAAAGACATGGGTTGGGTAGAGATCAAGCTCCAGATTTCAATTAATGTCACATCATACTGTCAATGAAAAGAGATTGGGGAAAGGGCAACTCCAAATATGCTTAAAAACTTTTTATCGGTGTCTTGTTCAATCATGTCCTAAGCTTTCTTCTACCCCGCCTTCCTCTTCCCTAGCTCGGTGCTTTTCATGATCTGCTTCTTTATCATATATATGCCAGAAATCCTGAAGGTTTTAGATAGAGCTAATTCCAAAAAAGGATGGAAATCAGGGAAACAGTTTGAGTTCTAATGATCTCCTCCCCCAACAGAGAGATGGCGAGAATAAAGCACTAGAATACCATGTTTGTTGAACAGATTAAACATGTGAGATAGAATCAAATTGCGTGGGTTTTTTTATCACAATTGAAAGATCAATATTTCCCTCTCTATCCAACCCTTGCGTGGGGAGGCTGTGCATTGTAAAACCATATAACTATCGTACAGTCAAGATAAATAAATTTAAAACCCATCGAGAGTTTGGTTCAATCCATTACCTATATCTTAGTTTGACCACTCTTGTTGGTCAGTTCTTATCAAAAGATTCTATATAGAACCACTTCAGATGTTCAGCTAATTCATCCATCAAATAACCTAACCAACACAATGTGAAAGATTTCGTATCTCCCAAATTTCTGCGGCTTAAGCTATTGTACGGACCGACCAATTAAATTCCCCGTCAATATCACCCCAAAGAGTAATTAATCTCATTTTCCTCTCGGGCAAATAGATTTTCAGAGAAAATTGAAAGAAACGTTATTGGTATATGTGTGTCAATCTAACAGGCAATTTTTATAAAACTTGTAGGATCGAATTTCAGCATAAAAGGATCTGAAAATGAGTTTTGAAAAACCAGCGTCCCATAATAAACATGGTTGATCCATCAAGTTCAGCAAATTCAATCCAGATAATGACAAACCAAACGATACCCATTATTCAGAATCGCATCACATCGAACACGGATAAATCAAATCGCAGGCATAACTTCAGATCCATTCTCGACAAAGCCAATGAATTACAAATAAACAGTAAACGAGACAGGAAGAGAATTAAAGAGAACATGAAACCAGATTCTTGGAGTCATTGCCCTTCTGGAGTTGCTCGTTCCATGCCTCAACAGTGTGGCAACTGATAACCTGTCCCTCTTCGGCCGCCATTTTCTTCCTGTCCTCTCGATCTCTCCAATTTCACGAGCACCACAAACGCACCACCTCGACTTTAAATAAGCAAGACGGCAAGGTGACCTCTTGAAAAGGACCTTCACTTTTAGACTTTTTTACAAATTTGCCATGATCAGGCGTAATAATCACGCTGGGATTCCCATGGAACGTAAAATCTTTCGATTCAACAAATTCTCCATCAGGCAGTAGGTCAGTTTCCCACGACAACCCACGATTACGCGGTTACGAAAATTTATATATTATATGGTTTGCGCGTGTGGTAATTAAAATTGCATTCATTCACATGGGATGTCCACATGAATCCTGCACAAAAATAATGCACATTAGTGTGGCTCATGCACTTACATTGACATTTTTTTTCTTTTCTCGATGACATTAATTATTACTAAACTTTGTCAAATTGAGGTAAGTTTTATGGTTTGATCTGAAATCATAAAAAAAATATAAAATTAGATCACAAAAAACTAGTCAATTTTTAATTCAGATTTTTTTTGAACGTTTTGAGCCACAAAGTCAAATTGGATCAAGTTGGATAGTCAATCTTTTTTTTTTTAATTGTAAATCAATAATTCCCTAATAATTGACCATATTTTCCTCTTTTTATAATGTACTTATTTACTCTAGCCTCTCTCAGATCTTATATTTTGTTAACTATTTTATTATTACACAATTTTTTTAAAATGTTTTAATGTTTCTATGAAACCCAGTGAATCCCACAAAAAACGGGAAAAAAAAAAACAGCGGTTGGTATAGAGCTCAAGGTGTACATATGCGTGTGTGTTGAATTGTATATTATTTACTTGTTTTATAACTTAAAAATATAACAAGTTATTTAAACCAACCATAAGATCAACCTTTATGACTTGCCGTTTGGATGTCCCTATGGCAAGACCCATAAGGGTGGCCTTAAGTTTTAATAAGGTTAGGCGAGAATGGGCTGAAAAATTTTAGCTAGTTCAACAGATCTTTCATGACCCAACTGTAAAATCTTGGGCCCAAACAGCTAAGGTTAGGTCAACCCATGTTGATAACTCTGCTTATCACCCATCTTTAAAAGAAAAAAAAAAAAAGAAATTCTTGTCTAATAATATTATTATCAATTAAATATAATATCAGTATAGTTTAAATTTTCTATATTCTCTTTTTATCCAAAAGAACCGGATTTTCCCTCATTTTAATTTTGTTGATGTTGATTGACATTTTTGTTTCCCTTTTTGTATTATTCGGTTACCCATTTGTCCTGTCATAACACATCTGGTCTTATTTTCTTTGTAATGGATTACTTGACGACATTAGGCCTTGCAGGTGGAGACTAAATACTTCAAGTTAAGTCTCGTCACATTCTGGCCAAGAACAAAAACCTTAAGTCTTACCAAAAGCATAGCGGGAATTGACCAGCCAAAGTAAGTTGCATATGCCTTGTTATGTGTTTGTCCAAAAGCTGTTGTTATACAGTCACACATATACACACTGAGGATTAAATTTTATAACTTGTACAAATTATTCGGACTATTCACTACTAACCCATACATCATAACTTAACACCAATTTTATTTTGCAGCAAAATTTAAGTTGCAGAAACAAATTTTAATGCCATTGTGCTCCCCCCATCTAGAGACAAAAGATGAAGCTCTTGATGGAGGCTTATAAGTCGTTATCAAATTCTGTATTGTCTTGCAAGCCTATAGATAACTGTAATGCATTTGCCTGATATGCTAAATAGAATTGTTGTTCAATAGACTTATAAGTTAAAAAGTTTAGCTGTATAAATTCGGCTTAAAATAATATAAACCTGAAAAATAAAATTTGATTAAAAAAATAATCCATTTTAAAAGGTTAAAATAAAACGAATTAGATCTGAACTTTTTTTAAATTTGGCTGGAGCTTGTTTAGGACTTCAGGCGTGAGAATAAGGTTTGGAAGTTGCTGCAGAATCTTTGGATATTGGATGCTCCGTGGTTCGTGCTAAACCAAAAGAGGGAAATTAACCAAACATAAAGGGATGAAGCTGTCGTTGAGTTTGGGCGGAAAGGTGTTAGCGGATCCTCTCCAGGCGATTGGAGAGGTTATAGTCGTGTGTTTGGAGTTTTTTTTTTTTTTTTTAGTCTTAATTTTAAATTATACGCTTAGAAAAGGGATCCGTTTTGGTGAGCATTGAGGAGTCTTGACTGTTCCAGCACGTGCAAATTGTTCGGGGCCAGCTCAAGTCCCGGGTCCAAAAATTGACAAAAATAGTTGGGCTAAACTTGGGCCCAAGCTCGACTTTGATCTTCTTTTACCTACCAACCAAAACAGTGACAACAAATTTGGACCAAGTTTACGCTTGGGCCCAACTCTCATGATCTTTTACCTACCAATATCTGACTTGTTTTTTTATTGAGTTTAACCTATGATCAATTCTATTATTTGACATATTGCAAAAAAATAATAAAAAGACTACTCAGCAATTAAAAAAAAGTCGCATTTTTCTCATATGAAGATGAATAATATGCACTTACAAGTCAATGAAATAGCAGTTTGGCAGCTTCCAATACCGTATGGAAATGCAGAAAAAACACAGGACAAAATTTACATAAAGTTTTTCAGATATTTGTTCTTGGATTCTCTGACAAAAACATGATAAATAGAGCAAATTTTTTATAATAATCAATCATATAATACTAAATTATAAAATTTATTTGTGTGTCATATTTTTATTAAAAAAAAAAGAGATAGGAATCGATTACATGCACCATTTATTTAACATAAAAAAAGAAGGCCAGCGGATGCAAGGTGTCTATGACAATAAAAATCATTTAGATAGGAATTAAATGATAGTATGGATATCTTCAACAAACTTAAACTGAATTACAGTTTTATACAGTGTAACAGTATGAGAAACACAGACTACAAGTAAATCAAGTTTTTGAAACAGTAAGTACCAAGAAGGAACCAACCAATAAGAGCAAAGGTGGAGAAAGACCAATAAGCTAGGAAGGTGAAGCCCCCAAAAGTGACTCCCAGAAAAAACACAACAACAAATGGTAAAACAGACCGCAGTATAGATGCTGTGCGGACCCAAGAACCATTGAGTAAAACGAAAATTGCAAGGTTTACCACGTTCCATCCACCAGACAAGAAGCCCAGCCGGTTTAAATTATTGGCAACAAACGAGTGACAATTGCATGTTAATAGATTGTAAGATCGATGTTGGAATTCCTGGGTGCTCTTCCGTAGTGCATCATCCCAAGCCCTCAAGTCTCCACTGGTTTCATCCTGCATGCATCGATCCTCTCCATTGAACGCAGACTGATGGGAAGGGATGCAACACTGCAGGCAGTGGTTTTAAAGAACATAAGAGAAGCAATAAGAAGCAGAAACAAATGGGTAAACAACATGGATTAAGTAGAGGTTCCTTTAAATTATAGGTCTTCACAGTTGTCACAGATCACCTAGTATAAATCAGTATAAATCAGTGCACGGTGCAAGAAAATGAAGGAATAGAAATACTATAGACTTGTAGTCATTTCACAATGAAGCAAGGGTCTCTAATTACTCTTTATTTATCGCACCAATAACAACAGTGTCTACCTATTTTTGGTTCAGGACATTTAGTTTCCAGCATAAATGTTGTCTACTAAGGGGAAAAAATTCTTTGCACTTCTTCCCACCTAAAATAATAATAAAAGCAAATAACTCCACATACCTTTTCTTTACTTATTTGAATATAGCGGGTTGGAGCTCCAAATGCAAAGTTGTCCACACACACAAAATTAGGCCCTGCAAAATCCAATATTACTCCATCCTCTCTGCAGATGCCAATGTGACCAATAAAAGGAATGAACCACGAGATAACAGGAAGTGGTGACCACACAATACAACATGGAAATCTGGCCCGACTGGGATCAATTTGCATGGGATGAGAAAAACTTCCTTCCATGATCTGCTGGTGCTCAGGGTCCAAATCTGCTTCCATTGAGAAGTTGGAGAACAATGACTTTCCTAAAGACAACAAGTGGTATCAAAAGTGAGTCCTTCGTTTACACACACACATATGATTTGAGCCTTAACCAAGTCACCCAAGAAGATGATGATACACCAAGAATGCAAGTGTAATGTCTTTTTCTGGGTTGCAGTTCACCTGGGGTTCACCTATAACATTCGAGAGTCACAGATAGCCTACAAATCCACCCAATTATAATCAAGTAATCCAGAGGCAACTTAGGCAATTTACATTGTGAAACTATAATACTACATTAATTTCCTTTCTATATTCCAATCCAGGACAGCACTCAATGTTATTTCGATGTCTTCCAGGTTCATCATACTCTTGCTCAGCTTTATTACAAAAAAAGAAAAAGAAATATAAAGCTTATTCAAAGTAAACAGACTTTAGAGGTTTAGTATTCCTTGTGCTCAGCTTGGCCCTTCTGTCTAGCATAGAGTGTACAGGTGTACAGCCCATTCCTTAACCAGCTTAAATCGATGTGGAAAACAGATCCTTCGCAGTCAAGCATATGTGCAATTGGGGAGAGTGATGCAACAAAGGAGTGAGAGTATGTATAAGACTCACAGCCCCTCTTGACTTTTCTCTTTATCGCTTTTCGACAATATGCTATGCAGTTGACTGCAGAGGATCTGTGGATTGGATCCATATGCTTTTTTTCTTCCTTTCTCCATGCCCAAACACCATTGGCTTTGCTAGACAGTTGCTTGAAGTTGAACTGTCATTATATTCTCTTTCAGAAGTAAAATTCAACGTCTGTAACGCTAGATGACCATAGTATATAATAAAAACATTTAACAAAGTTTAACAAACAGTCTTGCCATTCATTTAAGGCTTTCAAGGACAACATTCATCGCCGCGAATTCAAAGAGTCTCAGATGATATTCTAATAGATCTGGAGGCACTGCGGTCCACTAAGGGGAAAAAGGATTAACTGTGGCCTTTCATAGCTGATCTTTCAGAAACAGGCTTCGATCATGAGGAATGACATTCCATTTGAAAGAACGTGTAATATGTATGAATTTCCTCTACTAATCGTCAAACCTAATACAACTAGCTTCACCACCATGACTCTTACTTTTGAAAGAAAAGTTTCTGAAAATTCAAGCAATACCCAATTTGGTATCTATGTAAAATAGATAGATTCCAGCATCATCACCCAACTGCGATCTAAAATGGTCCTATAATCTTTCCGATCCATCACTAAAATTACTAGATGAGAAATAAAATCCAGTGAATTCAATGACTCGGTATTGAAGAAGACTTACTGCGAACGAAATGGAATCAGATCAGAAGTTAAGAGTTACCCTCAACAACAAACTTAGAAAGTCCTTAATTTTTCCCCAAATTTGACGACTTAACATCGTCAAAATTGTCTCATGAGGAAGATGCAGACATAAAAAAAGAAAATATGACAAAAACAAGAGCAATAATGTGATTATAGTACCTAAAGACGACAGATGAAAAGGAAAGATCCAATCTGCCGGTAAGGTTAATCGACTACTTCTGCAGCCACTGATGGGGGTGCGCGGATAGGCTGTTAATTTGTTTCTATTCCCCTGAACGAGGAAGGATTTCTTTGACGAGAGGAATCATACGCCCCAGTCGAAGATCTCGATTGCAAATGTTGAGGATTAGGAGACGACGTGGTTTGTCTCTACTGTAGCCTATCGCCAGCTATTCCGATTGATTTATTTATTTTAATTTTGCCATTTTTTAAAAATTAACATACGCATAAATTAATTGGTATAGAACTACAATAAGAGAAATATTTAACGTCAAAATTTTGAAAAGATCATTTGATGTATGTTTTCTTATTCAAAATCACATTTGAATTTTAAAATGTATAATTATAACATAAAAAGTTATTAATTGGATTAAGTGATCAATTGATCAACTCAACCTTACCTATATGTAAATTTGTTTGAATTCATAATTTGGGTTAAATTATAAAATACTCCAACTAATGCAATAAATTTAGTTTGATATCTGAATTTATAAATTGACATTTTACACGTTTTAATTTAATAAGAAGCAACGTTATAGGAGAGAAAACTTCGAACAACATTAGTTGACTTACAAACTACCTAATTTGATGTAATTTTTCTTAAAAAAAAAAATTATCTAACTGACTCGACCTAAATTGAATAATAACTAAAATCAACTCTGCCTGAATTTAAATAGACATCACCATCTACACATCTATTTCCATACGGTAAAACCCTTTTGCCTGGCATTATACGCCCTCAGATGTTATTTGCTTTTGTACATTGCAAAAGTTGTTACTGATGATGAATCTATAATTTCATTCCAAATCTTCATCCACCCTAATCACAAAATAGTTTTAGATAAACACTTGTACTGAATATAGATGTAAAGAGTCAATAATAAAAATTTGTTGAAGTAAATAATTTTATAAATAAAACCCAAGTGCCTCTGATTTTTAAGAATCTCTCATTGACTTGGAATGGAACTTTTTTGGAGAATTACTAGCATGTGTCTGTATGAATATTTAATAATCAGTTTAGAATAACTGAAAAATTGGGGAATGGTTTGTTGTGTACTTGGATCTGCGTTAATTCTTATCGGCGAAGTAAGGCACATATTCCTGAAGCAGTTTACCGTTCATTACACAGCAACAGATGGTTAAGTAATCCGTGCAATTTGCCAATCAATACGTCGGTGCGCTTCAAAGCTCACTTTTGGCTACTTTGAAGACAATACCAACTTCCTATGTGGTTTCAAGTGATATGATAGGATATTTGGAACTTGCTTGCACGTTTTTCGCATTTTAATATTCTAGTGGTTCCAGATAGTTATAATAGTGAAATACAACTGTCTAATACTTTTATGAATTTCTTCAGCGCTGTTTAAAAAACATAATAATAAAAAGAATCTCTCTTTGAGAGTTTGTATTGAACGCCAATAAACATAGTTAGATGTTCAGCAGAGTTGAGACTTATCTGATCATTTGCGAGGAGAAATAGCAAGTAACGAGAGGTAGGCTGGTTTAAGCACTAAGGTCAGGGATCATCTGGTTCCAGTTTACAAGGTTATCGATGACGTCCATAAATGCTAATAAATCCATTCATGACATAAGGAAACTTGACAACATGCCACTTTAGTGTTTCAATGAACTACAGCAGATAAATAATTTGTTCATCTGGATCTATATAAAACTGTGATCAATAATCGCACAACAAGATCACGAGGCATCAATTACATACAGCCTCTTCAAAATTTACTTCCATGTTTAAATTCCCTTAACTATGTCTGGTCTGAAAAATAGAGGTTGGAGCCTGTTACCACCCTGAATAAGTTGTAAAACAAACAATAACTTTGCTCCAACCAATAATTTTTACGTGTGCTTACTTTAAAGACTTTCACTTTGTAACTCTTTGCCTTCTAAGGGATTTGTGGCGGAATCAATGGTTGAATGAGGGAAGAATTTTCTTCCAAATGCTCCTTCGTAGCATCGGGGACTCTGACCCCTTTGCCAAGCTTGTTTTCTTCACTTTTTCCCCAGACAACAAGGTATAATCCAAATATGATCAAGAAAGCTCCAATAATTCTGCATCGCAAAATTACAAGTAATAAGGTTTCTGTAGCACAAACCTGAGGCAACTAAGGAAGCATGGCATTCAGCTTGTTAAGCTAAGAATCACTATTTCCTCAGTATGTGATTGTCTTTCTCCTGGACAAAGCTTAGCTTAAGTTAAATGAAATGACCATTACTTAGACTACTTGGAGATGGGGATTGAACTCAAGACATCAAGCTAAGCTCACCTCAATATAAAAGACTAAGACATCAGCTGGCTTGCTGTAAATGCATTTTTATATCTAAATAAGAGTGCAGAGCATCCTAATTTCTTAGTTTGTTACCGTTTTATATTTTTCATTTCCTTCCTTTATCTTTTCTTCTATTGCTACCATTTCATGTGTGTGTACGGTGTATAAATATGTTAATCAAGCCATATTTGAAGCCAGGAGAAACTTATTATGAAAGTTTTAGACCTCTGAGTCAGTGGTAGCTCTTTAAAGGTACATCATATATTTTGCCACAAAAAATTTTGAATGAAACAAAATGCAAGTGAAATAACCTGGGTAATGAGAACTCACCCTCCCAAGAAGAATTCTTCACCTAAAGCAAAAGATGTGATTAGAGCTACAATTATTGTCTGTACAGGCAGATAAACAGCAGCAAACACTGGCCCTCCTTTACCAATAGCCCATATCTGTAATGCTGCTGCCAGCCCTGAAATCACCACTCCCTGAAACAAGCAGCCTATTCTGTCACACTAACGGATACCATTTAGAAATTGAGCATCCTATGCCATGAATGCACGTAAGATACAAGCAAAATTAAATGTTCAAGTTGTGAAAGCCAATTCCCAATTTCGTAATGAGTTATAACCAATTTAAGCTTGCTGCCTTATCACCAAATTCAAAGGACACGGAAATGTAGGGATTATTGTCTTCAAGATGCTAATATGCAGTGAGTTATGTGCTAAATTGCCAGTGAAAGATGCAGTTTAGGCATCAGTTTGATTTACAAACCGCATACAAAAGACTGTAGAGCTCGCCGCTAGAATTAAGCTGCCAAGCTTCAGAATTCCGCTCAAAGGAGACTGCAAGTATTAGAAACTGCACAACACCGAAGAAGCAGGTAGATGCTGAAACTGAGAGGGGGGCTGGGAAATTTTTCAGGACAGATGCTTGCATAACAATCCAGCCAGACCAGCTTAGGCAGTGACCAAAAAGACAAATGCAACCGAAGGTCCAACTTTTCTCATGGCCATCCCCTAATAAAGGCAACAATTGTTTCGGATGTAAGGCTGAATGCGGAGTATAAATAATAGGTCCCTTGAAAAGGGTAATCACTGAAGCTCCTGCCACAGAAGCAATGACTCCAAGGACCTTAGCGAAACCAGATATCCTATTCAAGTGTATGCTCTCAAATCTGCATTTCACAATATATGATAGAACAAATATGGTTGTTAGTGTCAAGTATGGAGGACCATTTCGACTCAAAAGTTTTGAGTTACTAAGCCTCACACAAAAGCCTCTGTATTTGAAGCTTGGACATAGTGCAGACCTGCCATACCTAGTGCTAATATGAAAAATGGAACGATAAAGATCTAGACTTCTCAATCATAAAAGTTCCGATACTATCTCAAAGCTTATTAATAGTTTTTTTTTAATTTCTAACGATAAGGAATTCATCAAAGGCTTTTTATGCTTGAGACGAAGTATAAATTATTGCTTGCCTGAGTATTGCAGCCATGAGAAAGGTTAGAGCCGGAACAGAATTCTGCATAACAGACGCAAATGTTGGTGATGTGTTTTCCAAACCCACAAGGTACGATCCTTCTTTCATTGTTATTCTGCCGCAATGAAAATAAAGGTTTGAAAATTACACAGATATGTCATAAAATCAGTAAATTAATCAATGGAACTGCTTCGTGAAGAGATTATATTCCTACCCAACAAGTCCAAGTAGGAAGAATCGTATCACACAAGAAATGGTTAGTGATGGCCTTTGGTTCCTAACAGAGAGAATAACAGATTAGAAAATTGAGAAATCTGAGGCAGACGAAGAGGGAATATTAAAACAGTTCCTAGATATTACAGAGACAAATTGCATACTTCTCCGAAAAATAAGCAAGAGGACCCAGAAGAATCAGAGCAATAGTGTTTCGATAAACAGGAAAGACCAATTTGCTTACGCCCACATTAAGTGCAATTCTCAGAAAGACATGGCATCCCGCATGACAGAATTGTAAAATCGTCAAGGTTATGTGCAGCTTAGCTCGTTCAGGCATCATCGTATTCTCTGCTTTTGCACTTATAGGTGATTCAGGTCCACCCAGCGAAAAGAAGCATGTATGTTAGGATGAGCAAGAGTGAGAGTATAGTCGTTTTGATAGTTCAGTGGATTGCATCTAATGAACTGGCTATGGCTGACCATTGGAAAGGGGAACAGTCAAACGGAAAAAATATCTTTATAAAAGTCCCCACCTAATTAGAAAGGCATTTTCACCCATGAGCTGGTTTTACTTGTCCTTATTTAGAAGATCATCTTAAATTAAATTAGTGTCATGCTTTATCTGATAAATTTGTAGGACATACTACAAACACATAAACTAATCTCTGTCACATCACCAATTGGTTTCTACGAAGTTTTGGAGCTCTTTTTTTATAGTGTCCGCATGTTTCTTTAGCACCAAAAAGTCCAAAGTGTGGTTTGACAATTATTTCTTTTCCTTGGTAGAAAAATTAAATAATAAATAATATTGTATCTGCAGCTGGAAAAAAGAATATAATGCTATGAATTATTAAAAAAATATTTTTTTTATGAAAAAAAATATGTATTAATTATTCTATACACATAAATCCATACAAAAAGAAATCTGCAGATAAATTCAAAAACTATAACTCAATGTCTTCATGTTCTTAAAAAAAATTTGACTGCAAATTACAAAAGAATCTAGTTTAATACCCGTGTGATGCACGATATGTTACATAGAGTTGGAAATTGAGAATATTATAATTGTCTTAGTTGAAATTAAATATTTGTTTCTTTCATCTTGATCAAACACATAGAAAGTCTAAGGTAATTGAGCTAATAAAAGAATCGGTGATTTAGTAAGGATTTATAAAGAAACGAATATCTAAGAAATACTATAGTTAGATCGCAAACTAAAACTTAAGTACAAGGAATATATAGTATGATGCATGTTACGTTACAACAATTACTTGCAATTAATAATAGGATCATTGCCTTAATTTATGTTTAAAGCTTACTTTAATTGAACGCGTTGAAGATATAAATATAATAAAATAATTAAGCAAAACAGTACATTGCACGGTATGTTATAGCAATTTTTGGCAATTGATGGTGGGATAGTTTTTTTAATTCATGTTAAAAGGCTACTTCAGTTCAACACATTGAAAATATAAATAGAATAAAATAACTGAGCGATACAAAAACAAATAAGATGTGATGTTCTATTCTTATTACTCCTAACATGTAACCCGTACAAAGTATGGTATGCTCTAGTAAAATAATTAAATAATCAAAATTGTTTTAGAATAATTATTAATATAAGTTTATATGTCAATATAATTATCAATACAAAATTGATTATGTTAAATAAATTTTAAAAAAATATCTTATTAATATTTTTAAACCCATTCAATGCACATGATGTTAAATTTGAGGGTGTCATTATCGAAAAGAAGTGAGAAGGTGAAGAATATTTAAATTTAAGAATATAGATAATGAATGGAAGGGATTTAGAAAATATTTAAAATAACAAATTGCGATGCATATGATGTTATTGCGAAGTAATATATATATACACACACATCAAATAATACAATATTTTTATTTGAAGAGTTTATGAGTGCTATTCTTGATATCCTTCCTACAATGTAAATGTAACAAATTTACAAAACAACAAAACCTTGACATAACAAATATATCCAATCCCTTTATTTTGTTTCCTCATGATGGTAGATCTTACTAAATTGAAAATTTATTGGCAAATGTATAACATGAAACGTTGATTTAAACAACAATGATATATAGGGTCATCAAGCAAATAACACTTGTAATTCATCTATCTTATCACTCTACACACTATATCATACTTACCAAACACTTTCGGATAGTATTTTCGAAGTAATTATCATTACAAATGTTTCAAATATTTTAGATTTTATTATAACAATCTCAAAATGTTGATCATAAAAAGCTTTATCACTTAACACGATGCACATAATTCTAAATATTTAGTAGATCTTTATACTGCAACAAATATATTTCAGACCACAAAGTAAATTATTTATTTAAATATATACAAAGATTGATTCAAAAAATAAAATATCGATTTAAACTCTAACAATACGACTTGTAGATAAAAAATTCATAATCTTAATGTCTTATTTATATTTCTACGTAATATTACTAGAGTGTTAACTTTCAATCTCAACGTATGATTTAATAGTGACATTTAAAATTATTTTTCACATATGTTACACATAAATTATTTAATGCTTTTATTATTGCTTATACTCATAATTATTTAAAAGGATTTTCAGTAGGGTGACTTTTTGTTTTCATTCCTTTAGTGATCCTCATGTGGTTTTTTTTTTTTTATCTAAACTCACATGAAATTTACTATTTAACCTCCTCTTCATCTCACTAAACATATTAAAATAAATTTTTAAACTTAAAGTAATGAGTATAAAATTTATATGATAAATATTTAATTTTTTAATAAAATCTTTTCAAAGTCAATTTAAAATATTTTATTTAATTAGGAGTATTAAATGACAAATTAAATTACTAGCTTTTATTTTTAATTTTATTATTAATTCTATTGCCTAACTTTCATATATACTGTACTTTATTTCGATATTAGATGGCAGAGGATTGTTTTATCCAACTCTGATAGCTAAGGTTCCAAGATCAGAAGCAATTAATATATTTAAATTTGTGGTAACTACTATTGCAACCCTGCAAAGCTAATCAGAAAGAAGAATATTATAAAACATTTTTAAAAAGGTTATGCTTTTCAAAATTTTTTGAGTTTACAGACCTCCCAGTCGGCAAATACGAAATCAGATGACATGGATCAGCATTAAACATGGCTGATAATTATGGGTTCAACATAGGCTTCATTGGCGCCATATCTTATATCTAAAGCGCGAAAGGCTTGATATAATATATAAATAGATAGGAATAATTGGTTATTTAATTATTTTATGCAAATAAATTCAAGAAATTATGAAGGTGCAATGGAGCGAAAAAGTAATTTTAGAAAAAAAAATTCACAAAATAAAATTCCAACGAATATGACTGCCAAAATAGTAGGACTAATCAACATCGTTTATTTATTGTACTAAATAATTATACGATTAGATATAATTTCAACGTGCATATTTATATTACTCTACTTGGCTGGAGTTCGCAATATAAAGAGAAAGAAGTTGCCTTATATAATTACAGCATATAATTAAAAATAGATAATAATTATTATTTAGTCTCTAAAAAATTTTTCTTTCTCCTGGTTAGTTCCTGACAGATTAATATTATGCAAGTTAATTCTTATAAATTTGAAACAATATACATGTTACTCCCTTCATCATCTACAAACATTAAAACTTAACGGTACGTCAAAATACTACCTAAAAAGTATTTTTATTATTTATAAACAGACTCAAGTATAAATTTAGCAGCTTACATGATTGATTTTGGCTTAGTCAATTTTTCTACGCGCTCTCTTCTTTTCTCTCCGGCAACTATTCCTCTCTCTTTCTCTCCTCCTCAACCCTTTTCCTTTCTTCTGCTATCTACCCTGCAAATTTGCAGTCCAACCATGCAAACCCAACAATGAAAAAGAATGAAGAAAATTCGTGAAAATAGTAGAGAACCAAATAAACAAAATGAGAATTAATGGCCAAGGATATATATGGGATTGTTTCTTTTTTACAAACTGCCTAGAAGCTAAAATCAGCAAGGTATAATAGGAATTTTATAAATTAGGAACTAGGCTTAGACAAATGGCTTAAAACGCATTAAGGGGAATTAATGCACAATAAACACAATAAGCACACGGAGAAAATAAAGAAGAATGATTTCAGTAAATGCATGATCAGTTCTCTATATTTATCTTCAATGCATCTTGCTTTAAATACTAATGATGGAGAAGATAATGGTTACTCGTGTAGTTTCTTCTCTCTTGCATAAATCTTCTTCAACGGCTATACATTCCCTTCATTAAATACGCTAGACGACACAACTTCCTTCATTGTTCGTTTCAGCTTCATTAAATGCATGACTTCTCTTTTCATGAAGGCAATGTTGAGATAGTAGTAGATGAAAGAGAGCAAAGGATGTCTTGGAGAAATATTTTAAGAGACCTTTTGGTGCATCTCTCCTTTTGCTTGAACTTGTGGTGTGTTGAGAAGAGAGTAGGATGGAGAAGCCTCTATTTTTTTTTTCTTTTTTTTTTGGGGGGGAGGGTAAAGCGTGATTCCCTTTCTGCCACATTTTCTTTTCAAACTTTGTATCTTCCACATTGTAGTATTGTACCATTGACATGTATTAGGTGTTAGGATATTCTCACATCTCCCGTTTGCCTTAATGGGGGTTAAGTAGTAGCAATCTTTGCACAAAAGTCCTTGCAAGGGGATACTAGGAAACCTGTCAGAAAACAAAAGCAAAGAGTAAGTCCAGATTGTGCTTTAATTCTTTCATGGGTTCAAAGACCCAGATTTTTAATTCTACATTCTTTCAGGGTTTTGGGAGCGCAACATTACGGAACTTGAAGAATGTTTCGGGCTAAATGATGGTAAGTTGGCCCAAAAACAGTTTTGCCTACGAATGCCCGAAATAACATTTTGATATTAAAGACGTATGGGCCCAAAAAAGAATTGGAAATCAGGCTCATAAACATTTTTACCAAAGTATTCCTTGTTTAAATTTTTTTATTAAAAATATGTATATAAATTTAATTGAGGATATTTTGATTAAAAAATTTAAATTAAACTATAATATAAGATAACTTATTGTTTTTAAAGAGTCCTATATATTTTTTAAAAATAAAAAAATATTTATGTAATTTTACTAAACTCAAAAAATATCTATGTAATTTATTCAAACATGTATTTAGTAATAATTTGCCGCTGGTGGTGTTTGTTCCTACTAGTCTACTACTTTGACTTCTATCTTTAAGTGGAGAACATAAATGTGTTTAAAATTTGTTTTCAGATAAGAAGAAGAAAAGTATCTTTGAAGTATTTGATCGCTTTTTGTATTATGTTTGGTATATAGAAAGTTATTTATGAAAAAAATAAAATATAAAAAGCAAATATAATTAATAAAAAATAATATTCATATATATATACTTAATAAAAGTAATAAAAAATAATAAAGATAATTGAATAATAATAATAATATATAATAGATATTGCACAAAATTTTCTTTCTCTCCCTTCTTTTCAATCTACATACCCTAAATGTTGAATGAAAGTTTATTTGCTTAACCTTCTAACAAGTCTTGAAAAACATACATTTCTCTTTTTATTTGGACGTGCCTTTCATTCTTGGCAGCAATTGCTGAGCTTATGGATACTGCTGTTGACAAGGTATGCTTCAAGTCCAAGTCATTTATCATCTTCTGAGCAGTGAGATAGTACCATTTTATCATCATGAAAAAAAAAATGATTGAATTTATGGTTGTTGCCCAGGTGCTTCCCTTGAACAGAGCTTCATTTTTCGCTTTGATATGGCTTTGCTCAGTGTAACTCGATTAAGCTGAAAATAAAAGATGTAGTAGCTGTGCTAGCATCTAAAACTTGCTGTCTTCTCATGGCTGCTCATATTGTCATGTCTTCATGGTTTGAATCGTGTGAATCCTTCCTCCTGGACTTGTTTTCTCATGATATCTTGCCTCTACATTCCTTACATTTTAAACCATGGTCCTCTTTACTTAGCATTTGATACTTTAAAGAGATCAGTATTATTTTGTGATAGTAAAATTAATATAAAAAAATTTAGATGATCCAATTAAATAAAATACTCTCTAATCTTACTTACGTAACATAACAAGCGTTGCCACAAAACCCATTTTGTTATTTCAAGATTAATATACATTTTAAATATATTATTAAAATGTATTTGATAAATATATGTTTATATATTTTATTAAATAATTAAAATGTATATTAAAAAAAAGAAATGATAGTTTACAAAAATAATTAAAAAAAATTAAAAAACTAACTCAAAGTATAATGTTTGTTAACTTTTTTATTAATTGAAAAAAATTAAATTGATTATTTAAACTAAAAATTTGCTTTATTTTACAAAAAACGTTTGTCCGACTAAGATGTAGTCGAACAGCAAAATGTTCATGTTCATAATATATTTTATTCATCTTAGCTATATGTGGGTCTCATGTGTGTTAATTACATCGTCTAGTTCAAATTTTAAAAAAATAAAATAGAAAAAATTTGAGAAAAAAATGGAAAAAATTTGAAAAAAAAAAAAAAGAATAAACAGTTTTAAAAGAATATTTTTATTGTGTAATCCCTTCTTCTTATATGATTATATGTTCTTAAAAAATTAGTTATTTGACTGAAGCTCCTGCAACAGAAGCAATTACTCCAAGGACCTTAGCTAAACCAGATATCCTGTTCAGGTGTATGCTCTCAAATCTGCATTCCACAATATATAATAAAAAAAATATGGTTGCAAGTATTGGATTATTTTGACTCAAAAGTATAAGTTAAATAAGTCTCACACAAAAACCTTTGCATTTGAAGTGTGAATATAGTACAAGCCTACCATGCCAGTGTTAATATGAAAAATGAGGCGATAAAGATCTAGACCTCTCAATCAGAGAGATTATATATAAAACTATCTCAATTCTCGCTAGTAGTTTTATTATAATTTTTAACAACAAAAAAATTAATCATAGGCCTTTTGTGCTTGAGACTAAGTATTAATTATTGCTTGCCTTGGTGTTGCCGCCATGAGAAAGTTTAGAGCCGGAACAGAATTCTGCATAGCAGAAGCAAATGTAGGTGATGTGTTTTCCAAACTCACAGGGTAGAGTCCTTGTCAGTGTTACCTAATTCGTGATTCACCATAATACGTGATATGAGTATGGGTGCGGGATATGCTAGTTTATATAATTCATGATTTGGAGATATAAGATGTGTAATTGTGTATAATGAAAAGGAAAAAAAAAAAAATTTATTACTTTGTAATACAATATAATAAGGAAAGAGACTTTTTATCTGGTATATCTAATACTGATATAATTATCATAATTAAAATAATATATTTTAAAATTGTATACTTTGAAATAATGTATAATAACAAATACTACACTTTCCATATTTTCTTTCATTACTTCTATCGTGTTTGAAAACAATGGATGAAAAACGGAGTTCGGAGGGAGAACAACTGAATTAGGTAACATTTTATGGTTATCCTGCCATAGTGAAAATAAAGATTTGAAAATTACACCGATATGTCACGTCAGTAAATTCATCAATGGAATTGCTTCAGGAAGAGATCATATTCACACCCAACAAGTCCAAGTAGGAAGAATGGTATCACACATGAAATGGTTAGTGATGGCCTTTGGTTCCTAACAGAGAGAATAACAGATTAGAAAATTGAGAGATCTGAAGCAGAAGGAGGGAATATTAAACAGTTCCTAGATATTAGAGAGATAAATTGCATACTTCTCCGAGAAAAAAGCAAGGGGACCCAGAAGAAGCAGAGCAATAGTGTTTCGATAAATAGAAACGACCAGTTTGCTTATGGCCATATCAAGTGCAATTCTCAGAAAGACATGCATGGCTTCCCGCACGACAGAATTGTAAAATTGTGAAGGTTATGTGCAGCTTGGCTCGTTCAGGCATCATCGTATTCTCTGCTTTTGCACTTATTGGCGATTCAGATCCACCCAGAGAAGAGAAGCATGTATGTTAGGATGAGCAAGAGTGAGAGTTTAGTCGCTTTGATAGCTCAGTAAATTGCATCTCATAAACTGGCTGTGGCTGGACAGTGGAAAGGGGAAGAGTAAACGGAAAATATATTTTTATAAAAGTCCCCTCTTATTTGAGGTCATTTTCACGTATAAGCTGGTTTTTCCTGTCCTTACTTAGAAAGGCATCTTAAATTAAATTAGTATCATGCTTTATACGATAAATTTTGCAGTACATATACTACTTACATATAAACTAATCTTTGTCACATCACCAACAAATATTGGTTTTTGTCTGGAACCCTATGTTTCCATGGTTCCATTATCCCGGTAGCCCGCATGAGATGGCTTCTTATTTGGAGGGCGCAAGAGGAAAATCAAATTAATCTTCAGGTTTTTCCAACACTGAAATGTCAAAAGGGTAATTTGACAATCATTTGTTTTAAAAAATTAATGCTATGAAGTATTAAAAATAGAGAAAAGAAAATAATGCTGTGAAGTAATCAAAACAGATAGCCATTTTTTATGAGAAAATGTATTAATTATTCTAAAATATAACCTTGATGTCTTCTTGTTCTTAAAAAAAGTTTGACTGTAAATCACAAAGAAATAGGAAATATTGGTATATCTAATTATTTTATATAAATAAATTTAAGAAATTATGAAGATGCAATGGAAAGAAATTTAAAAGAAAATTCACACTTAACAAATCTGTTGCAAAATAAAATTCCAACGAGTACGATGTGCTGCCAAAATAGTATGACTAATCAACATCGTTTATTTACGTGCTTATTTATGCTACTCTACTTGGCTGGAGTTCACAAAGTAAAGAGAAAGAAGTTCAATTACATAATTGCAAGTTATATTTAAAAATAGACTATATATATGTATCATTTAATTCTTAAAAGATCCTTCTCTTCATTAATTCCAGAAAAATCAATATTATATAAGTTAATCTTTATAAATTTGAGACTATATACATCTTATTCCCTTCATCATCTACAACTCTTAATGAAAATGCTGTTGTGGCTCGTTGAAATCTTATCTAAATAGTATTTTATTATTTATGAACACAAGCAATTATAAATTTAAAAACCTACATTATTGATTTTGACTTAGTCAATTTTTCCACACACTTTCTTCTTCTCCTCCGCAATTCTTCCTCTCTCTTTCTCTCATCCTCAATCCCTTTTCTTTCTTCTGCTATCCACCTGCAATTTGCAGTCCACCATGCAAACCTAACAAGGAAAACGAGCGATCAAATTTCCTAAAATTAATAGAGAATCAAACAAACAAAGTGAGAATTAATGGCAAAGGATTTACAGGAGATTGTTGCTAAATATTTCGGGACAAAAATATGTGATCTAAAAGTATATAGCTACTACTTGGAGACAAAACGATTAATCTAACTAGCTAGCCTACTTTCGATTAATATATTTTCTCTTTAATTGTGCACGCGTACTTGCTCATTTAGGAAAGAAATACCAGTTTAATTTACTTATGGTTATTGAAGACAAGCTGAAGGACATAATGCAAATATGGTGTTTGCTTGTTGTCATTTCCTTAATCCAATATATAGCATCAAAATAAACAGATCAAAGCAGCAACTTGATCAATAACAAATTGGAACTCACTGAGAAAGTGAACAGCAATTGGATGGTAAATCTAGCACAAAGTCAGCTTTGCCCCATAGGATTCCCTTGTACATGATCGTGAATTTGGATTCGTTGTTTTTCTGTTCCTACCTTGTTAGCTATTGTGAATAGAAATTAGATGATCAGGGAAAGCGAAGTGGGGGTGGTGCTATTAAGGTCGGTGATGGTGGTGTCAGTGATAGAGGATGAAAAGACGGCCATGTATTTAACGCCCATTTAGGAGGTTGAATTAGGGTTTCTTGGGCTTCATCACAGATGAAATTCTTGGCATTATTGAGATTATAGAGAAAAAAGTAGTTTAAATTTCTCATACAATTGCCAATCATAGCATCTCTATTTGAATCAAAGTAAGTTATTCAGAAAATTTTCGATGGAAGCTGCTGCAAGAATGACGAGACAGGATATAGAGAGAGGAGAGGAAGAAGAGTGAGAAAGTAAAAGGTTGAGAAAAATGATGATTGGAATGTTGACTAAAGAATCAGAGTACCATGTTGGGACTAATAAAAATCTATATCCATACTCTAAGGCCTTGTTTGCTACTTAGATTTTTTAGTAACGAAAATAAAAACGAAAAGATAAATGAAATATAATGAAAAAAATATATATGTGGTATGAATGAAAAAGAAGAGGATTATATTTGAATTTATTTATTTGATTAGATAAAATAAGAATAGAATGAAAAATAATAGAAGATAGAAGATAAAAATATTTTCATTTTAAAAAAAGAAATGATTTCACATTACATCAAATCCAATATAGTATAAATGTTTTAGTTATTGTTGCCAGGGCAGGCTATCGTTAAAAAAAAAAAAATCCAATGTGTTAATATATAATAAATACATTTATTGTTTTATTTTTTTTATGAATTGAACACAATTGCTTTTAATTTAGATTTTTAGATGATAAATCTAACCTTATTTAATTATTTTATATTTTTATAATTAATTTTGTAAGTGATATAATTAATTATATTTTTGTTTTATTTCTTATTATTTATCTTTTTGCAAACATTTTAAATTATTATTGGAGGCAATTAAATTTAAAAATAATTATTTTATAATTAGGGAAAAAAACTAAAAAACAAACAAATAAAAAAAATAAGGAAAGGCAAAACAAATGTAAAAAAAAAAAATCCTAATAAACTACAATATAAGCTCCCTATAACTAAAGTATTATATGGTTAAACGCATTCTAATTGCAATACAATTTAAACATATCTAACTTATGTTTAGTTAGATGTGTTTTAACTACAATATAATTAGAACTCATTCAATTATTGTTTGATTGGATGCATTTCGACTACAATATAATATGAATATAAATTTTGATTGAATTTTAGTCAAAATTTTTTTATAATTATTTAAATTAAATTTTTTAATTTTAACTATGTGATTTTTTTAATAGGAAATTTTTTCCCTTATTCAAAAATATTTTTTTCTATTATTTGAACATTTTTTGAATTAGTTTCCACTTTTTTTTAATTTCATTATTTGGTTTGATTTAAAAAAAATTAAAATGTAGTTTTTATAAGTTTGTTCTTCTATTTGAAAATTCATTATTCTTATTTGTTTAGTAATTTTTTTTTAAGAAATTTTCTTTGATTTCTTTTTTGTGTTAACATCATTAGTCTTTCATTTTATTCATAAGATTAATTATTTTCTTTATATTTTATATGATAATAATAAATAAATTTTGTAGGATGATAATGTTACAGTACTAATAACGTTGAAAAAACATATTGTGAATGAAAAATAAAGATAAAAAATAATTACTAATAGTATAGGAAAAAAGACGTGAATAAAAAAAAGCACAATATCTATGTTTTTCATATCAAATTCCATTTCTTAGGATGCATCTATACCAAACACATTTTGGCAATTTGTTTTATTTTTAGTTTTCATCTCGTATTGACAAGGCCTCTATATATACAAAAGGAGTGTTTTCTAGCACTGTTGATAAGCGGGTTCAGAGAGAAAAATAGAGAGAAAACTGAGGAAAAAATGTTTTCTCTCTATATGTTTGAATCGACGGAGAGAAAATATATAGAAAAGAAAAATTGTTAATTTGATATAATAATAATATCGATATTGTCTAATATTAATAATTTTTATTAATAAATGAGATATTTTAAAAGAATTATGTTTTAAATATAAATTAACTATTCTACATTTATACATATATATATTTGTTAAAAGAAAAATAAGAAAAAAAAACCAATCTAAAAAAAATATTCAAATAGTAAAAAAAATTATTTTTGAATAGGATCAAAAAAATTTTTTATTAAAAAAACACACATTCAAAATTTAAAAATAATTTAAAAAATAAATTTTTTAAATTAATTAAATTTTATTTTTTAAAAAAATTATGTATAAATTAATATTTGAATACAATAAATATGATTATTTAGTTTAAAATTTTGTAAATATTATTTTAATATATATTAATTAACTAAAATATATATATATATATATATATATATAATTTGACTGAATGGCAATTGAAATATATATTTGACTATCATTTGGTTGCAAGGTGCTTTTTTTTTAAATTATATATATATATATATAATTTATTCATTTTAATATTAAAAAATATGTTATTATTTTGTAAAATATATTTATTATTAATTAATTTTATAATAAAATTTTAAATAAATAATTATAATATTAATTATTTAATTAATGGATTAAAACATTAAAAAATTTTATTAAATATATATATTTTTTCATTATTCTTGCCAATGAATTATTTATATATGTTATGATTGAATGTCAGTAAAAATATATATCCAACTGTCATTTGGTCGTAAGTATAAAACTTTTTTATATAATATATATATATATATATATAATTTTTTTATTTTAATATTAAAAATATGTTATTATTTTGTAAAATGTATTTATGATTAATTAATTTTATAATAAAATTTTCAATGAATAATTATTATATTAATTAATTAATTAAAATATTAAAAAATAAAAAATTTTGCTGTTGAAAATCCAAATCACACTACGCGAAGTTTTTCTATCAAAATACCTCTATTTTTGGAGAAAAAACTTTTTAGTAGAACCCACGTTCATTTTCATCTCGACTTTTCTATCCGCCCGCCTTTTCTTTTACGTCCAAACGAGATAAAATTTATTTTCTCATCTCTTTTCTTTCCAACTTTTTTTTCCTCCTATTTTTCATCCCATCCAAGCAAAAAAACCGTTAATATTCATAAGCCATCCTTTTCTCTCATGTATTTTACTATTCATTAGCTGAGACTTGCTTCGATTTACAGCACTTCACTGTGTGTCCCCCGTTGTTTCTCACTCAGGCCTTGTTTGGTTCAAAGGAAGGGAGGGGAGGGGAGATATATTATTTGGTTCAGGAGGGGAGGGGAGGGGAAATAATAATATATAGACTATTTTACCCTTTATATATTTTAAAAGTAATGATAATATAATTAATTATTTTTTTATTTTTAAAAATTTAATATTTTCACCACCAAATTAAACAAATGTCAAAAATTATTTATAATTATAATTATTTAAAAAAATTTGTAAATAAATAAAACTAATTAAATAATTATTTCAACAAATATATAATTTTATATATTTTATTTCATGAAATTAGAATGTATCTGAGTTAGGAACATTAACATGTTTATTTTTTCCTCAATATAACAATATATCTGTATTAATTGATAAGTTAAAATTTTTTTTTAATCATACTTATAAAAATTTTATAAAATATAAAATTAATAATCAAATAAGGACATTTTGATCTTTTTTTTCATTTTCCCTCCCAATGCCCCCAAATTAGAGGGAGAGGAGAGGAAGGGAAGGAAGGAAAAGCCTCCAAAAACACTTGCCAAACAAAGGGAGGGCTCCCCTCCCCTCAAACCAAACAAGGGGTCAGTTTTCCCCCTCAATTTTAGTTTGCCATCTGCGTATCTTTGTTTTAATTTCAAATATCAAATCTGTTAATGATTATTCTCTCTCTATTTTTCATCTGCGCATTTGTGTTTTTATCAATCTTCCCATCTTCTTCTTCTTTCATCGATATACCACACCATCCAGCAGCTACTGTTGTATTATGTGAAGGAAGGTTACTCTGAGCATCAGTTATTGAGAGCCCAGTAACCTTCCGTTCCATTATTGAGTTTGATGGGTATCTTTGCTCTTTTTTCATGGTTTTCCATTCTTCCTCTTATTTCTTCTTCATTCATCCATTTTTATCCAACCTTCCGTTAAATGCTGCTTTCCATGTTCTGTGCGGAGTACAAGTTGATCAGTGAAGAAGCAATACAGCACAGAGAAAGATAGAGACGATTCCAGTTTTAATCAAACCTTCGGTTAAATGCGGCTATCGATTCACTGATCCTAACCATTTAAAATTAATGGGTGAAGAAGCAATCCAGTACAGCGGAGAACAGAGACAATGCTGCAAGCTGGGATTGATTCCATTTCTTTAATTTTGTCCATGGGTTGATGAAGATTTACTTCCACCGGTTCTATAACGGAGCTCTGTTGTTGTGGAGAATGTATTTTGATAGAAACGGAAATGGAAAATTGAAAAATTCATAGCTATGTGCTTCACAAAAATTGAAATTAAGTTGAACTTAATCACTTATTTAGAAATTTTGCTCGCCTAACTTGAAAAAAGCAGATATAAACTCGGAAAGGAAAAAATAAATCCACTTTAAAAAAGTTTAAATAAAATACAGAATAAATTTAATTTTTTTTAAGTTTAGCCCGAATCAAAATCTAACGTGTATTATTTAATTTTTTATAAATGTTATTATTATATTTCATGCTTCAAATGTGATAAATGTAAATTGATGTGAGATATTACAAGGCGGACATGGGTGAGGGCAGAAAAATTCGGTGTTCTGGACCAACTTAAAGAAGGATCTATAACAAGTCAATAATTATTTATTAGGAAGTTGGTCTAAATTATGCTTATCACTGTCAATTCCAAAAAAATGATACTAGTCATTCTTCCCTTAAGCTTCCAAGAGTCACGCAGCCTTATTACCTTCTTAAATGCTTCTTGTCCTTAATTTGTTTGCCATGTGAATTCCAGTGAGTTCATTAAGCTTCACTCTGTTCAAAATGGTTTCCTCGCCAACCCACTCTTCTATTTTGGACTTGAGAAAGATGTCAAAGCACAACTAATTGAGAGTAATTTGATATTGGTTTTGAATAACATTTTTAGTCATAAAAATGAAAGAATAACATTTTCAATTTGCAAGTCTAGCCAAGTTGGACCCGAGTTTAAATTGGTGTGAATAGTATCAAATTGAGCTCAAGCTTGGGCCTTATTTTTGAGAAATTTTTTCCCATAGGCCCAAACTGTTTTTACAAAAACCCGATCTATGATGAGATTTATTATAATTTGTAATGAAGATCATATGAGCTAAGATCCTTTATGATGAAATAGTAAATACTATCTTTTTTCCCCTTTGGAAGGGATATACTTGGAGTGATGTACTTGTGAATTTCAATTTGATTTCTTTTTATTGGTGCCTCTTTTGTAGATATATAATAAGGTGCATCATGCCGTTGTTCCTGTGCTTCCCCTTAGCATTCTTCAACTTGGTTTTATCTTGGCAATGAATATTTCTTTTTTAATTTTGTAATTTTATGGAGATGTGTGCTTTCCTCCAAAATTTTCATGATAAATTGCATATTTAAAGTGAGAGGTCAAAGGATCTCACTTCACTAACTTTTGGTCAAAAATGAATTTTCTAAGTTAAGCATTTAGTAAATCACATTTCACTTAAAAGGGTCACATGACCCATTGCATTAATCTAGGATATCCATCCATGAACCAACCTTTTTGGTGAATTTTTGCAATTATATAAGACCCATGTTTTCTTAGAATCAGGTCTTTCTTAATCTTAATATTACTTAAGTGACCTGTGAATTGTTTTTGTACATATCTTTTTGTGACTCCTTGGACATAGCTTAAGCCTATAGTTAGTTAACAACTTGACATGTAGGTAGGTTAATGCTGTGACATATTACTATCTCTCTTGCTATTAACAAAAGGTGCTTTAAAAATTGTTACATTTTTTAATTCATGTGCTAATTTTGTAATTTTGTTTTAGTTTAAAGAGATAAGATATAGTTTTTCCTTTAATTTTTATCTTTAAATTTCATTTGAGGCTGGGCATCTGCTATAAAGAGTCAATTTCAAATTTCTACTTTTGGATACTTTATTTTCTTACGCTATGGTAGTTTGATGATATACTCCACAATAAAGACCAAACACTTAAAAAAAAAAAGAGTTGCTAACTAAACTTCCCTTTACTTGAAATGCTTAGGTTATAAAAAATAATAGATTCAAGGTTACCTTAAAAGGCATGTGTGCCATTATCTACCTTGATGAATTATGCATTCAGGTTGTTAATTTTACTCTTTATATTTCATATGTATTTGGAGCTATCTAACATAGCATTATTCATTTCAAATCCTTTACCATCAATAATAACTTTGTAAATGGCTCTACTCATCATGTGTGCTTATACTTATCTTTTCTTATCATTTCAAACAGATCATGGATACACCAAACTATGATTTCATCAAGGACATCCATTCGAACAAAGAAACCACAAGACAACTAGAATTTATATACATGTGAATAGAGAAAATATAATTCAATGTTTTACTTTCCCTTGTAGTGTAATAATATTTTTTCAATTCGATAATTTTTTTGTTAAAAAATGTCAACTATTAGTACCATAATAGATTTCCAACTTAGAGTCTTACGATATTTACTATTTAGACGCTGTTTGCTTTATTGTCACTGGTTATCTGACATGTGTAGACTGCATTACTGAGAGGAATTTTAGCAACATTTTAGACATATTGGTACTAAACAAATCCATTTCTCTTTCATTGAAATCTTACTCTTTGTCCACTGAAATAGGAAAATTGTTACACAACCATTATAGAGTTGGAAGAATCTTTAGTACTTGAGTAAAGTTTATGGGAATATCAAATTATTAAGCATCTATTTTGACTATTTCATCTTGGTTTGGTTTTGTAACCAAAACAGAGGGATAGTTCATTAGATTGAGTTTTCTTTTTTTATTTCATCATTCTAAACTTTGGTTAAAGGAAAAAGTTTAGTTTTAAGGTGAAATAATATGTTCTTACATTTTTATTAGCCCCAGTTCATTATAGTCTTTCCTAATTCAACAAGGATGAGATATAGTTGTACAAGCACATCAATGATTTAGACATATTTTTTTTTTTTAAATGTTAAACTATTTCAAGTGTAAAATTTAACGATAATAAGGTACAACGTATCTCACCAACAAGTAAGTAATTTCTTACATATTCAATCAAAAGCTCATTTGCTTATTTGTGCATAAGTCTCTACTTTTTTAAACCATCGTATGAATATTTAAAAAGTTAATATGTTGTTGTTAATATCTCAATCTATCTTCATCTAATGTATAAATTAGACTTTTATAAAATATCATTAAAACTTTGTAGGAATATTTTATGAATTACCTACATGCAACCTTTTTTAGATTGGGATTTTTTGAATTGGTGTTATCTAATAATCACATTTAGATGAGAGAAATATGTGTAGTGTGTAAAAAATTAAATAATATAAAATTTTTGCAAATCTTAATATAGAGGAGACACAAAATGGAGTGAGCAAACCATAAGTAGAGTGAGATACTATAAGAAAGTGGAGTAAGCTACTACAAACAAAAAAAGAAGCTATTATATGCAAATGGAACAAACTAAGAAAGTGGAACAAGCTTAAATACATAGGTAGAGGATCCTCTAAAGGTGAAGTTAATAAATTATGCAATAAATAAAAAGAGATAAAGAAATATAAAAACATATTACCAATTTTATCTTAATTCAGCCCTTCAAGCTATGTCTAATCCTCTTAAGAACCTAAGAGATTTTCCTTTAATCAATTTAAAAAATACAAGATGTTGGTTTCACATGCTTAACATTAACATAAGTTTCACAAGCTTACCATGAATTTATACAGGATTTTCTATAACTCATTCTTAACTCACTCTCATAACAAAAAAGTTACAGATGTAATACAGAATAACAATTCACCTACAAACAATGATTTCATTAAGCTTAGTAAATACTTCTCAAAAATTGATACACCAGAAACTTGAAATGTATTTTAGAGAAATAAATGCTTTCTTTTTTACACAATGCATAGAAATGACTTCTTTTAATCAATAATATGCACTTAAGTCTTCCATGTATTTATATAATTCCAATAACTTCTAACCGTTAAAGATGGAATGATGATTGTAGTAGCTTTTTGGTTGAAGTAAAGGGAGTTTGTCTTCAATGTTCAGAAACTTTTTCTTCAATAACAACTGTCAGCATAAAGAGTTATTTTCAAATGATCCATTCTATCTAATATATATAAATGTTATTAAAAGCTTGCTTCATGAGTTAAAAAAAGATTATCATTTTTTCTGCACAAAAGAGATAGTTACAAAAGAGAGAGACAAAAAGAATATAACAATTATATATATTTTTGCTTGGCCAAGAAATATAGAGATTTTATTGTATATTTATTAATGTTTTTGTTTTCAAATAGGATAGAAAATTGAAAATGGGCCAAAACAAAAAATGAGCTTTTACATAAATAAATTTTAGCTTTTGTTATCACGAAAGTAATGGGTTAAGAGAAATACGAAAGCCTACACAACCTTAAGCAAACAATATCCCTCTTTTGATAAATGACAAAATCATAAAATTGTAAAATAAAATTCATGTAAAGGCAATATATGATTCCCATGAATATTTATGTCATTTAAAAAGTAATTTGCTTAGGAGTGCAAAGCACAAAGGCAAAAACAAATAAGATACCCAAAAAAAAAAGTCAATGGAGTTATAAATAAGCATGCATAACAAATAAGCACAAAAGTCCAAATAAATCAAATTTTGTATGTAGACTATTCTTCCTTTTTTTTTTTGTCAACAACAAAAATGTAAGAGATTAGATAAGCACAAAGCAAATAATAGAAAGCATAAAAGCAATCAATGTAAAGCAAAAATTCAAATCATCATAGACAAATTGCGAAAATTATAAAGCATTTAGTCATCGCTAGCTAGTCCAAAACTCTTAAAAAAGTTTCAAGAAATTAACATGTATCTCTAAATTGTTGACATAAATGATGGAAGGCTTGTCCTATGCAATTAGTAAGACTAAGAATGACAAAGTCAATACCTTAAAGTTGTTATAATAGCACTTTTTTATCCTCTTGAAAAACTTGCTTGGAGTTATCTAATTCTATAATAACAAAATTAAGTTGTTACCTTATAGCTTTATGACTGCTAACCATGTTATAGATAGTTTCAACCAATGTTTTTAAAATTAGGCCGGTGATTGAACCGGTAAAGTCACTAATTCACGGTTCATTGGTTTGACCGTGGTCGAACTGGTAATAAATAAATAAATAAATATATACATATTAAAATTTAGTTTAATAAATGATTATAAAATAAATATTAATAAATTTTAAAATATTTTATTAATAATTATATATAAAAATAAATTCAATATAATATAATATTAAAATTTAGTTGACTCTTTAGTTTTAAAATTTGAATATAAAATAACTTATCTATTAATAAATATAGTTATCAAATATTAATGTGTTAAAACAAATATTAAAACCAAGATATTATAAAAACTAATTATTTAATATATTAATTTTATTATTATTACTTTTTAAAAAATTTATATAATAAAATTTAATTGATTGTTGAAGGTTTAAATATAGTGTAAAAAAATGATGGTTGATAAATATTTAAATTAAATATCATAAATTTTAAAAGAAATATTATAATTATATTTATATAATATTATACATTATTTTCACATAAAAAATAAGGTGACACAATGATTAAAATGTTGAGATGTTTCATTTAGGTTATAGGTTCGATATTCTATATTGTCATTTTTGGAGAAAAAAGCAAGAACCAATTAATAATATATTTATGTAAAAATTTACATATAATGGCTGAAATGTATCGTCGCTCAATTGGTGCTCATTTCCTTTGGAGACCATATGTACTGGGGTTCGAAACTAAGCAAAGACAACTGTTTTGAAAGCAATACCATGATAACCTATTTATATAAAATACTACATATATATATATATATATATCAAAAATGCTTTGTAGGTTAGATGGCGTATGTGTATTTTGGAGGCAGCATGTATGTGTGTTCGAATCTAGGCAACAATGCAGGTTGGAGAATTTTTAAAGAAAACAGGTTTGATTCGGTTCATTTACATCAGGTATAGTCCAGAACCGATCAATCAAATTCGGTTCTTGAAAACACCAATTTGAAAGATATTCTGAACTGGACTAGGATCTAGTTCTCGGTCCAACCGGTCAGTCCGGTCCAGTTTTAAAAATCATGGTTTTAACATTTGTGGCCATTCGATCAAAATCATTCCTAAGCTCTTATACATTTGAATTTAGCGTGTGAAAAAAGCTAAAGAACTTCATCATTAGAAGATGGCTGAACATTAGTAGGAATAGGAGGTGAATGTGAGGGAAGAAAAGCCTATTGATCCTCATCAGGGAGTGTAAAAGGAGAATCTAAAAGTAAAAAAGGTATAGGTGGAGGAAGTTCAGTTAGAGTTAGTGGTGAGAAAGGAGATTCTAGTGTAATAAAGGATAGAGGAGGAAAGTCATGATGGATGGAAAAGACAGATGAAAGTGATAAAGATGGAGGAAGGAAATCAAGAATGGTAAGTGGAGGAAAGGAAGGAAAGATGATGTGTGGAGGGAGCACATCTTCTTTAAAGTCAAAAGTTGGAGTTATCTAAGTTTCTTTCTTTTGTGTAAGGAACATGTACTAGCTAGAGGGGGCATAAAAGATTTTGGAGAATGAACTTAAGAAGTGAAGAAGGGTAGTGTAGGTTGCTCCAAAGGTGGAAGATCTTCATCATATTGCATGGGAGAAGAAGTGTTGATTTACAAATTAAAAAGTTTCTCAATTGGTTCTGACAAAAAGTAATCTTTGACTAGCTATTGCTCTAGAGTAAGTTCAATAACTTTCATTGCAATAGGTTCCTCTATAGGTTCTTTCAGAATAAGTTTAGCAATTTTTTTTCCATTCAGAAGAGAAAGTTTTAATGGTCTTCCTTATGATAAGAGGTGGAGGAACTTATGGTAGGCATCTTCTTGCCTTAGTGCAAAAAGTTTTAAGATTAGCCTTGAATTCCTTCACATCACATTTTTGATCCATTATTTGTTTATTGGCATATACATCATGAATTTGAATATGGTAGCATTATAAGTCATAGAAATAGTCTAATAGGTGTAACCTTTAAAATTTACTTGTTGGCCTTTGAAAATTTGTGTGAAAAACATCCCATAAGGCAAGCTTGTCATTTGTGAAGAGTCGCAAGCAGCTTCCTTCATATACTTCAGCATCTAGTAGTATACATTGATACTTTACTGAATTATGAGATTATAAAGCTAGAAAAGATCTATTTGGGACAACACATCCAAAGTTTTGATGTGTGGAAACATAATGGTTCCTATTATATATGCTTAAACTTGATAAGGGAAAAAATAGCCTAAGCATTGATATTCCTCCTAGTTATTAAATCCCTTCATTCAATCATAACTTTAAAAGCATTAGAATAAGTTGTTTGCATTTGTACAAACCAAGAATATCCAACAAAGAAATATTTGAGTTTTCTAAGAAAAGGTACTTCAAAAATCTTCTCTAAAGCATTTGCACCCATAGTTACAATTTTTTTATTAACCAATGAACTTAAAACTTTTCCTTCTTTGATAACATGTAAATTTGTATAAGATTTTTGAACAAAATCATCATAAACTATTTTATTTACAAATATTAAAGGAGTCCATTTCATAGACTAAAATCCATTCCAATTAGATAGTTCAATAGAGTCAATTTCATAAAATCTATGAATCTACCAATAGTAATTAGTCTATGCATAAAATCAGTAAGATACCTTTCTAAATGCTTTACTGGATAAAACTTAGGTAGCAAGTGCTTAGTAGATTCTCTATTTGATTCTTCTTCCCCAATCCTTTTTCTTCTTTTTTACTTTTGTTGTCATTAACAATTTTCTTAAGGAGGTTTATTGAATACTGATGCATGTGGGTTTTTTTAGTTGCTTCTGTCTTTGTTTTTCAATCTAATATAGGTTATCGTCAACATTTCTCTTTCTTTTAGATTGAAGATTTTGGGTTGACAATAATTTCTTCATTTCTTCTTTTCTTCTACTTTGTTATCTTTTTTAATATGAATTTTTCGAATGTTTATTGTCACTTATTATACTCCTATTCAATGTTGATAATGCCTTCAATAAGGATAAAAATTTTTCTTTCTTTGAAATCTTCAAAAATGAAATGTGAATTGGTTTATTTGTTCATCCAATAATAACTTTTAGGGTCAGGGCAAAAAGGTTTGTTGAAAGAGAAAGAAAGAGAAGTTCAAAGAATTGATGCATCACTGAGCAATTTAAAAAACTTGCTATGCAAGTATGAAAAAGCTAACTGTCATTAATGTTAACTATCATTAAAAATAATCATTGCTAATTTTAAACATCACGACATACTATTTTGAAAACCAATTAAAACTTTGTCAATCACCTCAGATTATGTGGCAATTAATTGTAGAGAATTAATTATCTGTTTAACAATTTAGAGACACATGTCATGTAATAATACAGATCCATAACATACTTATTTTAAGAAATAAAAAAAATGTATTTATTCAACAAAAGTACAATAACATGTAAAATAAGAGTAGAGTAACCAACTAAAACAATATAAATTGGAGAGAGCAACTAATAAGGTTAGAGGAGATAGGTAGCTCTACATAAAGGAACACATAGAAAATATCATATATTATCAATCATTCCAAGTTATTTTCTAAGAGAAACATATCTATTTTCTAGTAAAGGTTTGGTAAATATATAAGTAAGTTAATTTTCAATTTGTACGTGTGTTACCTTTATATATCCTTATTGAACATGATCTTTGATAAAGTGATACTTTATCTCTATGTGCGTAGTCTAAGAATGATGAACTAGATTCTTTGTGAGGTAGATGACATTTGTATTATCACAAAATATAAGAATGTGGTTGAAACTCAGAAAATAATCTTCTAATTGTTGTTTTATTCATAGAAGTTAGATACAATAACTTTCAACTGCCATATACTCAACTTCAGTAGTGAGAAGAGCTATAGAACTTTGTTTTTTGTTGATCAAGACACCAAAGTGTTTCCAAGAAATTGGTAAATATTATTAGTACTCTTTCTATCTAATTTATCTCCTACAAAGTTTGCGTTAGTATATCCAATTAGATTAAAAAAGTTACTTTTGGGATACTAAAATCTTTAGTTTTATATTTCTACCAAATATTTAAAAATCAGTTTAAGAACAATAAGGTGTGATTATTTAGGATTAACCTGAAATCTAGCATACTTGCAAACATTAAACATGATATCTAGCTTGTTGGCAATTAAATAAAATAATAAACCAATCATACCTCTATATGTTTTTTATTCAAAATCCTTACTATTCTCATCTTTATTCAAAGTGGAGGAAGGACACATTGAAGTTTCTATAAGTTTGGAATTAAAAAACTCATATTTATTTATTAGCTCTTTTATGTATTTTACTTAATTAATGAAGTTTTCTTCCTTTACTTGCTTGATTTGCAGTCAAAGAAGGAAACTCATTTCCCTATCATACTCATCCCAAATTCACCTTTCACCAATTTAGCAAATTATTTACATAAAGATTCATTAGTACTACAAAAAAATTATATCATCTGCATAAATTTACATAAGTAAAGAATTATTTCTATTTTTCTTAATGAAGAGAGTAGTGTCAAATTTTCCTTTTGAAAGCCCATTTTCTAAGAGAAAAGTATTAAACCTTTCATACCATATTCTGATAGCTTATTTTAAACCGTAAAGAACTTTAAAAAATTTAAAAACATGGTTGGATAGCATTTTGTCCTCAAAATTGGAAAATTGTTTAATATACACATCTTTATTTATAAACTTATTTTAAAAAAAACACTTTTAATATCCATTTGATATAATTTAAAATTCATAAGAGAAGTATAAGCAAGTAAGATTCTAATATATTTTAGTCTAGCAATTGGGACATAAATTTCATCAAAATTTATACCTTCTTGTAAAGTATAACCTTAGGCTATTAGTTTAGTTTTGTTTATGATAACATTACCTTGCTTATCCAACTTGTTTCCAAAATACCCATTTTATTCTAATGAAGGAAGCATCTTTACTAATTTTCATACTTTGTTTTTCTTTAATTAATCTAGCTTTTCTTGTATAGCTATAATCTAATATTCATCGTCTAGTACTTCCTTAATTGATTTAAACTTAGTTTAGGATAGTAGTGCAAAGTTATTGCTACTATTTCTGAATAACGATTTGGTACATAATATTTCTTTTGAATCTCCTATGATATACTATAATGGACAAGTGGCTAAGTGTCTCTATTTCCTTGGTAATCTAATGTCTTTAGGTGCTACTTCTTATATATTGAGTCCTTAAACATTAACTGCTTGTTCAACTTCCTTGTTTTTGTTGATTAAATGATCCTTACTAGTGTTTCCTCATAATGTTGGAGTGGTTTTTCTATTAGAATTTGTTTCTCACTTAGAACTTGGAGTTTACTTTTGTTAAGAGGATGGAATTCACTCTAACATTTTGTTAGCAATTCTAAGGTGGTTGAAGTTGCTTTTTTAGTTTAGCTATTATATTTGAAGTTAGTTGCTGATTTCTTAAATAATTTAGTCATGAAATATTCATATCCTTATTTGTATTCCTTGTATTTCTCAAAGTAAGATTAGTTTTATTAAACACTACATGTATAAATTCTTTTATATTCATGATTCTCTTATTACACACTCTATATACTTTACTACATGTTGAATATTTTAAAAATATGCCTTATTGCTTCTTACATCAAATTTTCCTAAATTATATTTTTCAATAATATGAATAAAACATTTTATAGTTAAATGTATGGAAATAACTAACATTATATTTTCTTAGTTTATATAATTTATATGGAGTTTTCTTAAAAATAAGTCTAATGAAACAATGATTCAAAGCATAAGACATAACAAGTAGTATTTATGGCTTTAATCCAAAAACATTTAAGAAGATTATTGTTGATGAGCATGGTTCTAAACATATCTTAAAGAGTATATTTTTCTCTTTCAATAACTATATTATGTTATAGAGTTTTTAGTATAGAAAAGTTATAATTAAAATCCTATTTTCCACAAAAATTCTCAAATAATTTGTTTTAATTTTCTCATCATGATCATTCTGAATATTAGAGATTAAATATTCTTGTTTTCTTTAAACCTTTTTGCAAAAAAAAAATCAAAATTTTTAAAAGATTCATCATTTTAAGAAAGAAAGAGAACTTAAGTAAAATATAGAGTAGTTATCAAAGATAACAAATACACAACTTTTTCACTAAAATTGTGAGTTTGTTTGGGACTGAAGAGATCCATGTGTAATAATTAAAATGATTTGGAAAAGGAGACAAATTCCTTTGGTTTAAAGGAATATCTTATTTGTTTTTTCAACTAGCATGCATTACATAAGTAAAGATTTTTAAAATCTAGCTATATAAGGCTTTTTACAAAATTAAGTTTAGATAGTTTGGATATAGTATACATATTTGCATGACTAAGCTTTCAATATTATAACCAACGATTATTACAAATGGAAGAAAGACATGTCAGACTCTGAGCTCAGATTATTTAAGCTAATAATGTAAATATTTTTAAATCTTTGACGTACAAACAAGACATTATTATAATTATAGATGGTGTAATGCATGGACTCAAATATTACTCTATAACTTCTATCATATAGTTACCTAATACTAAGTAAATTATATTTTGGGCTAACAACTAGACAAACATTATTTAACAATTTTCAATTAATTCAACTTTACTAATACCAATGATTTTACCCTTTTCGCTATCATCAAAGGTAACAAATCTCTTGTCTTTTTTGGCAAAGGATAAAAACTGTGATAGGTTTCCAATCATATGCCTTTAGTAGTTATTATTTAGAAATCATTGATGTTTTGATATCATTTCTTTTAAGTATACTTACAAAATTTTTAACTTTTTTAAGGTATCCAAATCTTTTTTGATCTTTTTAGAGTTTTAAGTGTGATATTCTCCTTTGGAACTCAAGCTAAATTTCCCTTTTTCAATTAACATTTATAACATGCATGACTAGTCTTATCACAGAATAAACAAAAAGTAGAGGATATTTATTTAATAAAGAAATTTTTATACAATTTTATATTTTGTTTTCCATTATATCAATGTTTGATTTATCAAACATCCATTTTTATTTACCTAGCAATATATTTAAATTTTTTCCCTTTTTACAAAATTTGCCAAGTCTTTTCTTACAGTAGCAACTTATTGGTTTAGATTTGTATTTTTTACAAGAACCAACTATAATCTAATTTCAAGAATATGAATATTCTTTTCTATTTTGAAACTTACTTGGAGTTAATTCTCATATTTTGAAAATATATTTTTAAAATTAATAAGAAGCTTATATGTTACCATGACCTTTTTTTTTTCATAAGATTTGATAGGCTTCTTTTTTATATGTGAACATTTTGATTTGAGATGCCCACTTTTTCCATGTTTATAACATGTCATTGTAGCTTTGCCTTGTTCTTCTTTCTTGTAGTTGTTTTTTGAATATTCCCCTTATTCTTCCAAAGCTCCTTCTTTCTCTTGGTATATTTGTTCAGTCTTTTTGAGAAAAAAGCTATGTTTTAAACATCAAGCTCTCCGTCATCTTCTTTAATAGAGACTTTTCCAATATTAGTAGCCTTTACAATAACTAATTTTCTTTTCTACTACAACTCATATATTTTGAGATAATTCTTTTTGTATGCAATACATATACCTCATAGTTGGAATTAATTCTTTTCCATTTTGGAACTTACTTGGAGTTAATTCTTATATTTTGAAAATAGACAAGAAACTTATTAAAAGTTTCATTAAATTTATCATAGAAGATAGAGATTTTCATTTTGTGATTCACTATCTTTTAATGCTATGAAATACATATTTGCAAATTTTTTCTCCATCTCTTCCTTATCTTCATAATCATTGCTCATGTTGCCATGGCCTTTTTCTTTTCATAAGATTTGATAGGCTTTTTCTTTATATATTAACATTTTGATATGATATGCCCATTTTTTCCATGTTAATAACATGTGATTGCAACTTTCCCTTATTTTTATTTTTTATAGTTGTTTTTTGAAGTATTCCCCTTGTTCTTCCAAAGCTCATTCTTTCTTTCGACATAATTGTTCAATCTTTTTTAGGAAAAAGCCTTGTTTTAAGCATTGAGCTTTCTATCATCTTCTTCAGTAGAGGCTTTTTCAATAATAATAGCCTTTAGAGCAATTAATTTTCTTCTCTACTCTAACTTGTATCTTTTAAGATAATTTTTGTTGTATGTAATAAATATACGTCATAGTTCATTGTAAGATAATATTGGTAGATTTCTATTTTCAATAAAACCCACCTTGGATGGCCATCTTTATGGAAACATCTAAGGATCTTGTGGTTAAGTTTAAAATCAGTGTATTTTTTATCGAGAGCTTTTAGATCACTTACAAGTTTGGCAAACCTATTGTATATTTCTTCAATATCTTCATTTTCTTTTATGTGGAACAATTTATATTCATATACAAGGACATTCAAATTGATTTCTTCAACTTTAAAGGTTTTTTTATGTGTGACAATAAATTTCTCCCATGTTTCTTTCACTGTAGCTTAATATTTTATCAAATTCTAGTATGCTGATAACATATATTAGAATGTTCCTTACTCAATCATTGCATTAAACTAGTTTAATATCATATTCTATCCATTTGTTACTAGGCTTGATCATGATATGTCTAGAAATCCATCTTCTTAGGCATCTTAAAACTATCTTCAATAACTTCCTACACTAGATAATCAGTAGAATGCATATATATATATATATATATATATATTCATTCTATCTTTCCAATGTGATAAGTGTTTCCTTGTGAAATATGGTGATTTGACAATAGAGAATCATTCCTGAAAGCAAGTTCTTTCAAGATTATAAGTATTCATTTTATGTAATAACAAATAAAACATTTTCTCTTGGTTGTTGAGTACAAAAAAAAGTGAGATTAACTCTGATATCAATTAATAATCACATTTTAAGAGGATGAATATGTATAGTATGAAAAAAATTAAATAATATAACATTTTTACAAATGTTGACGTGAAGAGGGCACAAAGTTGAGTGAGCAAACAATAAATGGAATGAGGCATTATAAGTAAGTGGAGTAGGTTACATAGAGAAATAAAGTAATCTACTATATGCAAGTGGAATACGCTTTGAAAATGGAGCAAATTTGAGTATGCAAGTGAAGGATCCTCCAAAAATAGAGTTAACAGGATATGCAATAAATAAAAAAGAGATAAAGAGAGAGAGAGAGAGAAATACATTACCAAATTTATCCTCGTTTAGTCTTTCAGGCCTATATCTAATCCCCTTAAGAACTTGATGGGTTTTCTTTTAATTAATCTAAAAGATGTAGGATGCTGGTTTCACATGTTTACCACTAATACAGGTTTCATAAACTCAACTTAAATTTATATAAAGTTCTCTACATCACTATTAACTCTCTTTCACAACTAGAGAATTATAGATTGTAATATAGAATAACAATTCACCCTCTAAATAAGGATTTCACTAAGTTTAGTAAATACTTTTTAAAAACTTATATAGAAGAACTTGGGATATTTTGTAGGAAAATAAATGTTTTCTTTTTACATAATGCATAAAAATGATTTTTCAATCAATAATTTGCACTTAAGTCTTCCACATATTTATATAACTTTAATAACTTCTAGTGGCTAGAGATGGAAAGATGATAGGAGTAACTTTTTGGCTGAAACAAAGGGAGTGTCTCTTCAATATTCACAAGCTTTCTCATCGGCAACAACTGTTAGCACAGGTTTCATAAATGCTATTAAATGCTTGCTTCATATGTTAGAGAAAGACTATTACATTTTCTTTGTAAAAGAAGTAATTGTAGAAAAGAGAGATAGAAAGAATGAAATAATTATATCATATTTCATTTTACTTAACTGAGAGAGACAGAGATTTTGTTGTATATTCATTAATGTTTTTGTTTTCAAATAGGACACAGAATTTAAAGTAGGGTAAAATAAAAATGGACTTTAATATGAATAAATTTTAACTTTTGTTATTATCAAAGTCATGGGCTAAGAGAAATATAAAAACCTACATTACTGTGGGCCGCAATTATCTATATAATGTTATTTAAACACATGCTTAAAGCACCGAGCTCTATCTTGAATAATAATGCTGATAACATGGTACAGTATGCCGAGCATGATTCTAGCACCCATAATCTCTCGGGTACCTGCACATGTAAAATAGTTTGGTGGCCTGTTGGACATGTCAAATGTAAAGTTTTGCATTAAGCTTTCGATTTTATATTGGTGTTGGCATTTCTATTTGGTTTGTCATGTACTTGCAATATAGAACAGAGTTCATTTTCAAATTCTAAGCCTGATAACAGTGAACATCAGGTAAGGAGTATCTCTTTGACAAAGGAGTACATTAGATAAGGAGCAAGTGAGACCGATTCAAGTGAAAATGGAGAATCAACATGATTAAATGTAAGACTATGTTCTGATATTGTGTTTTATATGAGCTTTTCATATCCAACCAAAAGTAATTTTCTTGGAGAGAGAGTAATATCTGTCCTTTGGTTCTTTACTTTTATCTTCTTCTTAATTGACATAAAAGTGACTAATCTTTCTGTTTCGTCTTTAACGGGGGTAGCTTTTATATTGTTGTGCTCAACAAAAGACTCAAATTTTCTATGATTAATCTTAGGATTAAAGTTTTGTTTGAGTTTCAGCAACTTATTTTATTGATTTAGTGTTAGTTTTATATGTCAATTGACTCTTTAGGTTTGTTGGTTCCTTTATCTAGAGGCTGTTTAATGATAAACTTGTTTTTATTTATTTATTACTTATTTCGACATTGAGTTTGCCTTTTGATTGTAGTTTGCATAGAGGCTTCACTAAACACCCGGGCAAGGTTTTCAAGTAAATATTGCATTTGTTAAAGTAACAACAAAAGATTGTAGTTGTATGGGTGATGTTTTATTCAGCTCTATTCATTCTTTTATCTTCCATTGAAGAGGTTCTGATCAAACAAAAATTCTTGCTCTTTTATTCAATTTTTTTTTTCTATATTTTCTATCTCAGTCTTTTGAAATTTTTGTTAGTCATGTTGTTGGACAATTTGAGCTTTTCGATAATCTTATGACACCTTAGTGGTTCATAAAGTATGGTTCAAATCATTAGAATGTACAATATAGATTGGAGTTTCAATATCTCGTGTTAAAATTCTAAGTATGCTTGGGTATCTTAAGCATATATTTTAGGTTTTAGGCCATTGGAGCAAACTAAAGGTATCTAGCTTGGTTCTGAGGTTGGTTCATGGTTTCCAATTTCTATATTGCCCATTTGATTTTTTTTCCTTTTAATATATTCATATTTATTAAATATAATTAGATGATGGGAGAACCAAGATGATGTCTCCCCACTTTTATTATTTTCATAGAAAGTTTCCTGTTCAGCATTATTTTGTAGTGGCCTCTGACAAAATCCTCATCAATGTATGTCACAAAGGAAGGACTGTAGCAAGGCTATGTTGTTGTTCCTTGTGCCAAGTGATTTGTTCTTTATTCTTTCCTGAAGAGATATTACTTAAAAAATAAAAGGTGATGGTCTTTTTCCTCTCATGCAACTCTGAAATTCCATGCAGACCTTCTCAATTACATATAGATTGATTGCTTTAATATACAGGGAAAACAAAAGCAGCAGACACATACTTCTACAATTTTTATCCTCTGCAAAGCAGAAAAGGGAATTTTGCTCTCTACTGATGCAGCTTGTGGACTTGATATACCTCCTGTGGTATGTTCATTTTTCTTACTAGGTTTTTCGAAGATTTCTATTCAGAAAAATGATTAATATATATAAGACTTTTAAGATATCCCCCCAATTTGTAGGAATTAGTATGTAACTAAACAATCTAGCAACTATCTAAATTAAACAATTTAGCAACTGTTTACCTATTGGTCGGATTAGCTGACATCACAAGTGTGGGTAGCTTAATTATAACAAAATTTCGGATTCTTACCTCCTATGATGCTTTGGTCGTTCATAAAGTATGATTCAATTCATTGGAATGCACAACGTTTTACAAGACAAAAAAATCTTTGCCCTTCTTGATTCTGGAGAATAACTTCATAGTAGCAGATCAGATTTGTGTTGTTTACTTGTGTCAAGTGCAGTGATTGATCATATTATTCAAGCAAACAGGGTGGCTGTGATAAATACAAATGAAGAAGAAATAATTATTAGAAGATCGACGAATGTTAATTGCTTTGAAGTTTTAAAATATATATGGGTTTCATTATGCATTGAGGATTGATTACATGAGACTATATGCTTAGGATTGTTAGTAAGTTTTCGTACATTTTTTGATGTTTGACTTTTTTGTTTTCCAATATATTTTTCTTATTTTTTCATAATCAGTTGAATTGATCTGTGTTACTGTCTTCATGAATTTTGTCTTTTCCCCCTCTTTCTGATAGCTGACTGTGACATGCAAAGGCAGTTATCATAGACTAGTATTCTGAATGGTTATTACTATCTATGGAATAAAGTGCATAATGGAAATTGGCCATTTGTTATTTCTACATGTTTGGCTGGCCATTTGTTTTATGGAGATTGGAGAGTTCTACTCTATTGAAATCCCTAATTTTTCTGGTTTGGTGCCTCAATTCTTTTTGTTTTGTGATGATAACTATCACCATAGATGAAAATAAAATAGTGGATGCTAGACTGTTCTTTCCCCCTGACCTTATTGAAAGTAACATAAGTCAGTACAGTATCACTATATTGAAGCTTTGACAGAATGATGATTATTTTGTTGTAATCTTTGCTGGTTCTTTTAATTTGGTTGCATCCCTACTTAATTACATACTTGCAAATGGGGAATATGAATATTATTTGGTAACTTGGTCTATTTTAAGTGAATGTGTTGACACATATTGTTGAAATGCCCTTTAAAGCTGACAAACTTGCAAAAATAGAGAAATTAAAACAAAGGACCTTGAGCAATACAACAGTGAGCTATTTGGCTGTGGGCAGGGGGTGGAAGCTAATGTAAAAAGGCAAAAGTACAGATTTTGAAAATGCATTGATTGTAGATGATTTTATTGAGGGAGGTGCTCTCTCGGATATTTTAAGAGACAGGATGTCCCTTGACTACAGAAATTACTTGAAAATACATTGCTTTTAGATGGTTCTGTAGAAATTCTTATCATGATACAAAAAAATACAAATAATAGAAAGCATTTATAAATATTTTATTTTATATGTAAGTGTACAGATTTGGTCAGAGAAACGTCATATATTATTACTTGTTAATATTTAGCTACTCATATGCGTAGCATGGGTCATGTACTATAATTAGCCTATACATGTTGTTAATAACCTGAATATACTATCGACAGTGAAGATAATTATTTTTCCCATTTTGTTAGAACATTCTGGGCATTGCACGAGATTGAAATCTAGTTACATATAATAAGAATATCTTTTATATAAACTTTTAACATGACACTTGATGTGCTATGATAGCATTTTCATTCAAACTTAACGTGGACAAGGGATTAATTTGTATGAATTTAAAATAGGTAAGAATTAACTTGTACTGTGCTACTACTTTAGAGATTAAAAAAGAGAAAGAAAATTTTTTTAAGATCAAATAATTCTTAGGGTCATTAAAAATAGAGTAAATTATACAAATTTTCATTGAGTTTCATTGAAATTATATAATTTTTTTTATTTTCAAAATATACACAAATTTTCTTTCAAACAAATAATTTTTTTAATTAAAAAAATATGTATTTAGGTTTAATTAAGGGTATTTTGATTAAAAAAATTTTAAATTAGACTAAAGTGTAAGATAAATTTTTATTAATTTTTTTATATATTTTAAAAATAAAATAAAGGTAAATGTAATTTTCACAACATTCAAAAAAATTGTATAATTTCCTTTTAAAAATACATGTATAGACCAAAAGTTGTTACAAATTTATGGTGAAATAATTTCAAAATTATTATATAGTTTAATGCAAATTAATTTTAAATTATAATAATAGTATTTTAAAAAAAGTGTAAAGTATGCTGGTTACAACAATAAGTATTATCATTATTATTTAATAATATTATTAAATTATAATAATAATAGTTTAAATTTATGTTGCGCATTCAAATTAAAAATTAAAAAACCTATATCCAGCTTTTTATATTGTTTGTTATCATGTCTTTGATTAAAATATAATAATTGTAAAGCTTTTTAAAAATAATATAATAAGTATATAATTTTTACAAATAAGTAAATAATTTTCAACTGAAATATCATATTTTAATTAAAAATATATACTTTTTATATATTAATTAAACAATTGATAACTAAAATAAAAAAATTACGTTTATATCTTAAGAAAAAAATTTATATGTAATTGTTATATTTTTATTATCAAAATTTTTAATCAAAATATAATAAGTATATAGTCCTTAAATAATAATATAATATATGTATAATTTTTGTGAATAATTGAATGGTTTTTAATTAAACTTTGTACATGCTACATTATTATTAAAAAATTATATATTGATCATATTTTAATTAAATAACTTGATAATAAAGATATAAAAATTTACATATACTGTTTTGTTTGGTACACATAGATATTAAAATAGAAGAGAAATAATAATATGAATAAAATAAAATAATTATGTTTTATATAATATAAAATATAAAAATAAAATTTCATTTGTGCATAGAGACTTTTTTTAATCTACGAGGGGATTAAATAGAAGAAAGATAAAAACAAGGTGTGAGACCATTATGAGTAGATGTCACGTGGTTCACCTCATATTTCTCTCTCTCTCTCTCTCCATCCCTAACAGGATCTTGATCTTTTTATTTGTATATTCTGCTGTATAAAAATAATATATGAATAGAAAATAATGATAAGAAAATAATTTTTATATTTTTATTTAATAATAATATTAAATTGAAAAAAAGTAATGATAAGAATAATATAATAAAATTTACATAAATTAAATATAATAATTATTTTAAATTTACATGCTTATAAAATAAAAATGGATTCTCTTTTCCAATCCTGCAAAATATGTACCTAATAAAACTACTAAATAAATTTATTCTGTCTGTCTAGCTCTTTCTACTTGCATAAGTTTGATGACCATTTTTTCAAAGTATGCATAGTAAGATATTATTAGGATCTCCTTTCGTGGGTAGACTTGAATCGTTTAGATTAAAATGAGATGGTGTAAATTTTAATTTTATTTTATTTTATTTCACCTATTAATTTTTTAGTTTGATTTTTTATTTTAAAATAAATAAATAAAAGATAAAGATAATTTTTAACTTTTATCAAATAAGTAAAATATTTGATGAAATTAAAAAAATATTTTTATCTTAAAATAAAAATATAAATAATTAAAGTGAAAAAAAATCAAAACAATAAATATTTAAAATCTAGAGTATCTAAATCATTCACGGTCACTGAGATACACTCCCCCGATTTATTTTTCTTATTTTATTTTTTTCAAAAGAGCTGGACTCACCGTTGTCTTTCCCTTTGGTCCGCCTCCCTCTTTATCACTCGCGCGCCGGATTTTTCATCGCCGGTTTCAATCGTCGGTGGTGGTGCTTCGCCATGTCGTGATTCTGATTACGATTATAAATTAATTGCCCAAACTTTTCAAAGAAGTTCCGGAAATTGTAAACCCTAGTTATTGAGCAAGAGAGGACTAGAGTTGCGGAGTTCACAGCGTTACTGTTTCCATGCCGCCTAAGAGAGAGGAAAACGACGTGCATGTCGTCAACATTGATAGTAGCGACGACGAGAATGGGGCGGTGCCTGGAACAAGCAATGCGGCTTTCAACAGGACTCCATCGCGGGCGAGGCCACATGTCCTGCAACAGGACAACCCTGAATCAAACATAGTATCCTCGGGCCCTAGCAATCTCGAGTCCCGTAGTTTCTGGAAAGCTGGGGATTGCGTTGTAGGTCCAACAGTGAAGCCACCTCCCATTCAAGGTTACTTGGAGCATGCCCGTGTTCATCCCAAGTTTCTTCATTCTAACGCAACCTCCCATAAGTGGGCTTTTGGAGGTATGCTCTAGCTAGCTGGACTATATATGTATATTTTTGACTTGTCATATGCCTTATTTCGGTTGAGTAACTGAGAAATCCTCTCTGATAAAAGTTTGTCAGTTTTCAAAAACGACCTCCTCCAAGGGGTATTGATCCACGAATTAGCTAGACACAATCAGACTGTAAATGGACACAATTGTGGGTTGGGCAATTTTGTGTTTGCCTTGGCCAGATGTCTACTGTAGCTTTTTCTTAGTGCAATATAGTGGTTACATGAACATAGTTCAAGTTGCATGGTTAAACTTTACCCTGAGTAAGTTGTCGCTGAACTTATGTTGTCATGCCATCCTTAGTTATAATATCTAGTATTTAGTAAACATTTTGTGTGTATCTAAGAAGTGACTGAAGTGGTTTGTAACTTATATTTAGTTATAATCTGCTGCCGGCGTTTGTTGCCAGTAGTCTACTACTTTTACATCTCTTTAAGTGGAGCACATTATGTGTTTTGAAGTTTTTTTCAGATAACGGGGAGAAGAGTATCTGAAGTATTTGATTGCTTTCTTTAAATGTTGTATGAATATGAATCCTTATTTGCTTAAACTTTCTGACAATCCTTGAAAAACATACATTTCTCTTTTTAGTTTATTTGTGCCTTTCATTCTTGGCAGCAATTGCTGAGCTTATGGATAATGCTGTTGATGAGGTACGCTTTAAATCTAAGTCATTTATTCTTTTCTGAGCAGTGAGATAATACTATTTTATCATCATGGAAAAATCTAATTGAATTTATGGTTGTTGCTTCGGTGCTTTCCCTGAAATAAGCTTTAGTTTTCTCTTTAATTTGGCTTTGCTCAGTGTAACTCAATTAAGCTGAAAATAAAAGATACAGTTGTTGTGCTAGCATCTCAAACTTCCTATCTTCATGGCTGCTCAATAGATTGTTATATCTTCATGGTTTGAATTATAGTAATTAAAATCTTACGATTCACAATTTGAATCTTACGATTTGTAATGAATCACAAAGTTAATGATATGAATCGGTGGTTGAATTGGAAGTAATCCTAAATCGTATGATTCGCAATTCAAATTTTATGATTCGTAACGAGTTTTAAAGCCAAAAATATAAATTGATGGCTAGATAGGCCATGAATTGTGCAACTCAAACTAATATGGCAGAATAGCACAACTTTGTTACTTAGAAATATGTGAAAATAATGAGTTGGCATGATAATGTTGCATTGTTAGATATTGTTTATACTTTTTATAAAAAATGCAAAGAAAAATATTAGTTGAGATTATTTCAAGAATTAATTACTTACAAATTATATGACTAATAAGCTTATCTGTGACTTATGTTTAAGTATCTTTCTTAATTTTTGGATTAAATTTGCTATTTTGAGTATTTTATGCGTATTACAAGGATATAATGTGTCATAATTTATATTTCATAATATTTTTTTATTTGTTGCTAAATCTTACGATTTGATACATTTTATGATTCATGATTTAAAAATATACTTTCTGATTCGTGATACGTATCACGATTTAACAACTATGGTTTGAATTGTGTGAATCCTTCCTCTTGGACTTTTTCCCCCCTTTTTTCCTTGGTATTTTGCCTTTGCGTTCCTTGCTTGTTTATTTGACCTTGCATTTAAACCATGTCCCTCTTTACTTACCATAACTCTAGTCTAAATCGAACTAGAGAGTATGAAACTACGTAAGTTCTGAGATATAGTATGCGGAAAATGGAGATACGAAACAGAGATGTGAAATACAGGATTGATTCCTTTCTGATAACTAAACTATCTTTTTGGTGATGTTGACTTATTGCTGCTAGACCCTGGGAGATGAAAGTATTTGTTTTGCCCATTTCATGGCACTTAAATGAAAATTTTCTGTGGTAGTTGCTTGGTTGTAAGACTGGAAAATTACTTGCATGCTTACATTATCTGCAACTTTCCTTCAATAAAGCCCTGCCAATATGAGGGGAAGAAGATATTTAAAACTTAAAGAAAAAACCTGTGCTGTAATAGAGCATGGCTTGTGACTGCATTTTCATGTGCACATTCAGATTCAAAATGGTGCAACGTTTGTAAAGATTGATAAGCTTGATATCATGAAGGATAATTCACCTGCATTACTTGTCCTAGGTATGCTATCTAAACATTCATAGTTTACACTGTGGTGATTTTTGTTACTTTTATATGTGGCAATGAAGACATACTGGGGCACTTGTTTCCCATGCAGATGATGGTGGTGGGATGGATCCTGAATCAATACGGAAATGCATGAGCTTGGGTTATTCTTCAAAGAAGTCCAAGACAACGATTGGACAATGTGACTAACTTTAATGTTCTTTTGTCATTGACTACATATGATTTAATAGAAAACAAGTAGTTATCTTGTAATATTTTGCAGGACAAAGGTGTTTGCCTGAGGCATTTATTTTATTGTATATTTCCAATGAACTTTTTCCCCTTATTTAAAGCTGTCAATTTTTCAAGTATTTCCCTCATTATTGTTGTGAATGTGATTAGCTATGATGGATTCTGAAATGCATCTTTCTGAATAAAATAACACTTATGCTGTTCTAGATGGCAATGGATTCAAGACCAGTACCATGAGACTAGGCGCTGATGTTATTGTTTTTAGTCGCGCAATGCGTTCAAGGTACATTTCCATCCCCTTTTATCAGTTTTCTGGATCTAAATTTATTTTTCTTGAAGGTATCTTACAATTTTTCTTTTCTTGTATTGTTCTTCTATGTTTCATGCCTCAAATGTTATTTGTTAACTATTTTCAATGTATACAAAGATTTGTGAGATAAGTGTGGGTGCAAAGGTCCCATATTTGGCCGGTAATTATGCACGAGTGATATTTAACCTAGGGTTTGGTTGAGACAAGTTTTGATGTAGTTGTGGTGTCTTCAATTGTTTCTTGCTCTTTTTGTGAAATGAGCTACTTAATTCACTTAAACACACTTGTTTGAGATGAACTGATGAAGCAATTCATTGTTTTGCTTCTTGAACTCATAAAGAGGAGCAACTATCAAGCAAAAGGTAAAATTTGTTTGAGTATGGTTGGTGAAGGAAGTAATTAAGTATACCAAGTAGAGAAGAGGAGTTTAACATATATTTAACATGGAGATATTATGACCCTAATGCTTAATATTTAGCAGATGGTACTCAACAATTATATATAGGTTCATTCCTAGGGACTCAGTAGTTGATACTGCTTCAGATTATTATTTTATGATGTAATTGTCTTTTGAGATTTGGGATTTGTAATTGGATAAACGGGGTAATGTAGGGTTTAATTATCAGTTCTTAGGAATTCTCAATAAAGGTGTTTGAACCTAGGGATATATTATTCCCTAGGCCATAGAGGTATTTTTTTTTGTTAGGATTTTAATAATCGCATTTGAGTTTCATTAAAATTTCTTGTTCGGTTGCTATGTGCCTATAGTTAGCTAGGAAGATTACTCCTTTCTTATAATCTATTGATATTTGATAATTATTGTTCTAATCACGCAAGCTGTTTGGAGAAGACCTAATATCTCTGGCAGAGTGTAATTAGAGTATATTTCTCAAAGCTTGAGAGTTGGCACTAGGCTTCATCTCCTTCTCTCTCTAATGAGAATTGGTGAGTGCTAGTACTCTGTGTATCCCTATAGTATGAATGAATACAATCAAGTTGAATTGGGACAACCCTTATCTTGTTTCTAGTGCATTCCTTTTTTTTTTTCCCCCCTTTTTGGTCCACTTTGGAGTGCCTCACAAACTCCATTGGTTGGGATTGGAAAAGGTGCTTCTATTTATTTTATTTTATTTATTTTATTTTTAAATTACTTTTGTGGAAATGAATATATCTTGAGGACATGTTGCTGCAATATTTCACTTTATAATCAGGCTTTAGGAATATCTTGTTGTTTTGGTTGTGGCAATACTCTATGGGTGTAGCATTATTGACCAGTCAACTCTCAAGTTGATTGTGCAAGTACTTTTGCTCTCTGTGTAACACCTAGCTCCATAAAAAGACTAAACTTAGAGAATTAATCAATAACATTAATATTTATCTTGCATAAAGCTTAACTATGGTGTACGGTCCCTAAATTCATAGTAAATTTAAACCTTCTTAGATCAGATCAACTCTCTCCCTGATTGTGTCGATTACAACGTAGGGTATTATATAGTCTAATACTATAAGGCAAGGATCTTAAGCATGATAGAAGAGTTTAAGATAATTAAAAGTAAAATTTTATTTTTTTTGATTAATCTTCCTATCCTAAAATTTTGTCTTAATGCTTTTACTAAGAAGGGTATTCCTTCATGAAGCATTCCATCATCAATCCTCAGAGAACTAAAGCTGAACCAAGTTAGATAATTCTATCAGTATCTGACTAAGTCTAACTGTAGTTATCTACAACCTTGTAATATCGATCATAACCCAATTAATCAATAAACTTCCATCATGCTCAAAGTGGACTCTAACTGGCTATTCAGGAACTAGAGAGATTACTAGGCAATTTAAGGTCTCTATACAGGTACATAAGGCTAGGTATGAAACCTCAAGCATGCCACCTAATTTCCAATTACTTCAAACCCAACGAAGAAAGGTCAAAGAGAACTATAAACCTAGGGAGAATCGAAGACCTTAAGTAACATAATTATTGGGAAGCAATAACTAAGAGAAAACTATAAAATATCAAATTATGAATCATTGAGCCTATTGTATTACAAATTACCTTGCATTACTTAAGGTCTTTCCTTCACACAATAGCAAAGTCAACCAAAAATCATTCCTAAGACACTCAAGGAACTTAACAACTTTCATTCAATCTAACTAGGGCTTAACGGGTGCAAGGTATAGCTATTCGAAGAGCAGAATGAGGCAAAAACATTCAAAACAGCAAAGTGGTTGAGCCTTGGGTTGAGCGCGACCTGTGCTCCTCAACACGCCCTAGCCGTGTGGAGTTCTGGCAGGGGACATACTAAGCGTAGAAAGTTCAGCTACCTTGGCCCATTTTAGGCGAATTTTGGGAGATTGTTTGAAGGCTCTAGCTTATTCTAATTCTCGCCAAATTTGGCATGCTAGGACATATGGGATCTATCATCAAGCCAAAATTTACATCAAGAGTTGCTCATTTGGGTCATCAAGTGCACACATCTTCGAGAGTGCCTAGTTTAAACTTAAATTGCCAAAATTGGCACATTAAGTGTACCAATTAATTCTCTAACCTCTTCCAAACCTACAAGCAAATTTCAATACTTGAAATCATCCCCAAAATGTTATAACTGAGATCCAAACCTCAAGGAAAATGCCCATACCAAAGGAAAATGGTTTTTAATATGGCCATGACTCGTAACTTTTGGTCATACCTTTCATGGCAAACCATAACAAACTTAATGGGATGGGAAAGTGGGAGGGAAATGGAAAAGTGTGGGAAAATTTCAATTCTACCCCTATAATTATTATTCAATCATTATTTAATACTCTCTAATAATAATTATTCAATCATTAAAAGTAAGGGTATTATTGGTATTTCTTATATACAAAATTACTTTTTTCCTTTCCCTTTCCCTTTCCCTTTCTATCCTTAACTTTCTTTCTACCAAACGGACCCTTAAGTTGAAACGTAACTTTTAACTATTTCAAACGTCCTTTTGCACACCGCCTCAAACCCAAAATGTAGAGTAAAATTCACCTTGAACATATTCAAACACAATACTATTATCCAAATCAAATTACTTAATCCTTAGCAATCCTAGGAGCACTAGAAATAAACAAAGTGGGTAGGTAAAGCCCAAGCTTTTGATTAAAGCTCAAAGATTATCACTTGTACTACTAGTCGATATGCTAATAATTTGATCAATAATCCCTTATTGATACAAGGTTGCTCATTTATTGACCTCATAGAACTCATTAAGGTTCATTCAAGCACCATCCCAAAAGTATACTTCCCATGACAATCGTTCTTACTGCATTTGACTCTACATTTGGCATTCACATTCATCTCATGTCTAGACTATAGATAAAGGTTGTTCAACCCTGCTACATTCTCTTATAGCCTATCAAATACCTAGGGAATGCAATATATTATGTTATAATAGCGCAGCACAATGTAGCATAGGATAGAGCAGGGATAGTTACTACCTTTTCTCATCCTTTCTTTCCCTTTTAGTTATTTGATAGCTTATTACTTGAAATGCATAGCCAATAAGTGAGGTGAGGTATAAAATCTTGTTAACCAAATTACAATTCCAATCTTATAACATATAATACATTATCATGATGCTTTACATAGAAAAATCATAAAACAAAGCATTCATAATTTGAATTAGTAAGTTTGACTATCATTTATCACTTTCTCATACGAAAAATCTGACAACAACTTAGTTATTGGCCAATAGCCTAGGAAGGAGCACAATCACAGCTCTTATGTGGCGACATATGCATTTTCAAGAGCACGATCATGTCTCGGTGCATGATCAGGGCATAAATGCACAATTAAGAGCATGCTCACAACTTTGTTTGTCTGGATACGATCATGGTCCACAATTTCCCTGAGCATGATATGATCACATCATGTATACAACAACAACAAATAAACCTTTTCCCATTAGATGGGGTCAATTACATAAATCAATTGACGCCATAAAATTTTATCGTAAATCATATTTTTAGACAAATTATTTAAATTTAAATCTTTCTTAATAATTTTTCTTATAGTTTTTTTTGGTCTTTCTCTACCTTTGGCTATTGGATTACACTCCTTCTAATCTACTTTCCTTGTTGGAACTTGTATAGGTTTTCTCCACACATGTCTAAATCATCTAAAGCGCACTTTTACAATCATTTTCATAATATGTGTGACCTCTGCTCTCTTTTTAATACATTTATTTTTAATTCTATTTTGTCTAATGTATCCACTCATCCAACACAATATTTTCATCTTTACAATATTAAACTTATTTTTTTGTTGGTTTTATATTGCCCAACACTCATTTTCATGCAATATTACAGGTTTTATAACTGTGTAGTAAAATTTACCCTTAAAGTTTAGTGGTACTTTTCTATTACAAATAATGTTCGAACCACTCCTCTATTTTATCAACCCTACTTGAATCTTATATTTTACATCTTTTTTTATTTTCCTGTCATGTTATATGATGGATCTAAGATACTTAAACTGTGTGACTTATGGTATGGAATGTTTTCCAATTTTTACTTTTGCATTAGAACTAGTACGTCTCTTACTAAACTTATATTTTATGTACTTTGTTTTACTTATGCTTAAATAAAATTCATGTATTTCCAAAATTAGTCTCCACATCTCTAACTTCTTATTTATTTCCTCTTTTGATTCTTCAACTAGGACTATATTATTTGCAAAAAGCATGCATCGAGGCATCGGTTTTTGGATATATTTAGTGAGTACATTTAAAACTAAAATAAAAAGATAAGGGTTCAAAGTTGACCTCTGATGCAGACTAATAATTATAGAAAAACCTTCTGTGGATCCATATTTTGTTCTAACACTAATTGTAACCTAGTATAATCTTGGATTGCTCAAATATAAGTAATACAAATTCTTTTTTTCTCTAGAGCCTTCTATAAAACTTGTTTTGGCATCTTATTGTATGCGTTCTTCAAATCAATTAACATTATGTGTAAGTCTTTTTGATTCCTTTAATATCTCTTTATCAATTTTTGTAGCAAGTATATCGTTTCCATGGTCGACTTTCTTGGCATAGAACCAAATTGATTCGTTATAACTTGAATCTCTTGTCTCAATCTTTACTCAATTATCCTCTTCTATAACTTCATAGTGTAGTTCATGAGTTTAATTCCTCTATAATTTGCATAATTTTGTATGTTTTCCTTATTTTTTTAAATAAGAATTAAAATATTTCATCTCCACTCGTTCGTTATTCCCTTAAATCTCATAATCTTGTTAAATAATTTTGTTAGCCAATTTATGCCTTTCACTCTTAAATTTCATGCCTCAATTGATATATTATCTAGTTCACTTGTTTTGCCATTTTCTATTCGCTCTAATACTTTTATTTCTAACTCTTGAATCCTACGATAAAAAATATAATTTTGGTCTTCTTCTTTAGTGTCTAACCTATTTGAGTGCAATAAAATTCTATATCCTTCATTAAATAGTCTATGAAAATAATCTTTCTACCTATTCTTGGTATCTTGCTCCATGATCACGGCTTTCTCTTCTTTATCTTTAATGTATTTCACTTGATTTACGTCTCTTATCTTTCTTTCTCTACTTTTAACTAGCTTGTAAATACTTCTTTCTCTAACTTTAGTACTTAAAGATTGGTACAACCTGTCAAGTGCTTTACTTCTTGCTTTACTCACTGCCTTCTTAGTGTCTTTCTTAGTTATATTATATTTTTTCCAATTTTCATCACACTTACACAAAGATTATGCTTTGTAATACTTCCTTTTAACCTTAACTTTATTTTGCATGCTTGTATTCCACTATTAAGATTTTTTATCCTTAGGCCCAAAGTCTCTTGATTCACTGAGTATCTCTTTTGCCACTTATCTAATCTTTTTATTTATCTCGACTCACCTATTGTTAACACTTCTTTGTACTTCTTAGGATTTTTTTTCCAAAATCTTTCTCTATAAACTCTCTTCTTTATTCTCCTTCAATTGCCATCACTTGATTCTTAACGCCCTATCTTGGCCTTTGCTCTTTATTCTTCTCTAAACTCGAATATCCATAACTAAGACTTTGTGCTAGGTAGTTAAGCTTTTTTGAGGTATAACTTTACAATCAACGCATAGTTTTCTTTCTGTTTTCGTTATTAGAAAGAGATCAATTTAAGAGCTTGCCCCTCTACTTTTGTATGTGATAAGATGCTCTTCACGCTTCTTAAAATAATTGTTGGCTAATGTAAGGTTGAACGTTAATGAAAAGTCTAAAATAGTTTTACTCTCTGTATTCGCTTCTCCTAAGTCTTATTCTCTATGCTCACCCTCATAACTTTTACATGCATTTCCCAAATGACTATTAAGATTCCCTCCTATGAGAATCTTTTCTCTTCATGGTATTTCTTGAACTAAACTTTTTAAGTCCTCCTAAAACTCTATTTTGTGATATTCTTTTAATCCAACTTGTTGTGTGTAAGCACTAATAACATCAAAAGTTTTATTTTTCACTACAAACTTTAACGCTATACTCCTATCTCTTAACCTTTTTATATCCACCACAATATTTTTTTCAAAACTTATCTGCAATTATACCTACTTCGTTTTTAGATTTAGCTTTATTAGTGTACTAGAGTTTAAAACTTAAGATGTCTAATTCTTTCGCTTTTTCTCTCACTCATTTAGTTTTTTGTAGATACATAAAATTAATCCTCCTTCTAACTATGGTATCTACTATTTCCATTAATTTTCATGCAAGTGTATCTTTATTTCAAATTCCAAAATGAATTTTACTCTCGTGAATTAGTTTCTTTACCTACATTTGTTCATAAAAATGTGGGAACTCTTACTTATTTTTTCTTACTTCTAGGTGTCAATGTAACGGCTCTTACTCATCTGACATTGTATATGAATTATATAGCGCATTGCTTTCAGGCAACAGTCTAGTATTACCTCTAACACATTGATGATCCATGTCATAAAGATTCGATAAAGTTTTATGTTGGTTATCAACTGGTTAACATAACCTCTTCTCTTTTTTTAGGGGTTAGGACTGGTTATGAAAAATGATTTACATCAAAGCACAATATAGGCAGAGTTGATCACATCATATATATATATATATATATATACATATATATTTACACACAGATGAGAGCACCATCATGGCACTTATACATAATCAAGAGCATGATCACAGCTCTATTGATTAGGATACGATCATGGTCCACAGTTCTCACAAGTGTCAACAATCATCATCACATCACATAAATGCATAAACATGCAATCAATATGATATTGCTACATATATAAGTGGAATTAAACCCCAGTTACCTTCAAAGGCACTCTTCACTCTCTGGTTAGCCACTTACATCCTTCCAAAGAGCTATTCAAGCCTAAAACATCCATATTAAACTGATATGGTCAATTAAATTCATACAAAGCTTAGCTCTAATTATTGAAACTCTAAGAAATCAAGTGGCTTACCCACTAATGCCTCTTAGGGTTGCAATCCTTCAATCTAGTATAGATTTGGAGCTCTCCACCACTTGGGTTTCCAATTTTTGTACATTTACAAGCCAATCCACAAAAAAATCAACCTTAAATAAGTGATTTGGAATGAAAAACACTCACAAATGAACGGGAGAACAATACCCATACCTTAGAACAGCTCCTTCTTCAATTTCTTGCCCAAGAACACCCCAAAATCACTAAATCGATAGCCCTATGGTTCCACAAATGGTCGTTGAATCATAAACTATTCAGATCAAAGTGAAAAGGAGTAGTAGTAGATTAAGTTTTTTTAAAGTTACCTGAGCTAAATCTCCCAAAATCTCCTCCTTAGAGGCTCCAAAGTGTCGCACCCTAGCTTCTTTCCTCCCTTTGCATTTTCTTCTCCATCTGTGCGATGAGCGTGTGTGTGTGTGTGTGTGTGAAATGAGAAAGGAAGAGAGTGGGTCAGCGTGCGAGTAAGCTAGGTTAGCTACTAGGTTATTGGGCCCTTGGGTTGGCTGAGTCAAGTGAGCCTCAGCAGATCTAGGCTTTGTGAGTTGGGTTTCTGCTTTTAAAACCAAAGAAATATAAGTCCTCATGTAAAAATTATTTCCAACTCCATTTAATTTAATCTTAGGGGTAAATAATCTTTAATTAAATTTTTTCTTAGGGTAATTTTCTAAATTTCCCAAATTTATTAATTAAGCCCTTAAAATTAAATAATTTCCTCAATAGTTTCATAAAACCTGTATTTTTCTATTATTTCACAAAATTCCTATTTCCTGGAAAAATTAATTAAATCCCTAACTAAATTAATTTTCTCCAAAATCTCAATTTAATAATTTTTCGAATGTTACACTTTGTAAATGCCTCTTTTTAGTTTTGTGTGCTGTTATGGTGCTTTGTATCCTCTCCAATAAAGTATATAGTTTTTAAGTTTCAATTATCAATAAGATTATATGTATCTCAAACTTTTTTCTTTCAGCAGGAAGACACAAAGTGTGGGTCTATTATCCTATACCTTTTTGCGGAGAACAGGGCAGGATGATGTTATTGTTCCAATGGTAATATTTACTTTTCTAAGATATAAGTGATATTTTGTGCTTCCATATTTGTGTATATTCACTCTTATTTCCATTGTAGATAGATTTTGACATATCTGGCCACTGGGCGGAGCCTATTATTTATGGCTCAGAAGAAGATTGGTCGGCCAACTTGAAAACAATCCTTGATTGGTCTCCATTTGCATCAAAGGAGGAACTAATGCTTCAGGTTCATTTCATTCTATTGTATATCCATGGATGCTTATTGTTTGGTGGTCATATCAGATATTATTTATGTCATTCTTCATTGGATAAATTATAGATTGTCTGATATGTGCACATATTCACTGTGTATGTGTGAGGTTCATACCCTATTCAACTTCTCTAAAAGATGCTAAACCTTGGTTCCATAAGTTAACTGTAATGAAAATCATTCTTATGCACACCTCACAAGACTTGTTGATGTGATGAAAATCAAGAATTAACTATATACTTGCCCTTTCTTTCCTTTTTTATTTTTGGGGCAACAAGTACCTCACTTTTACTGGACCCATGTGCGTATCCTAGCTTTTTCTATTATGTTGACACCAATTCTCATCATAGGATATGGCCACAATCTGTTGCACCGCTCCCAAAATACTTGCATGCAAACCCCCATTTTATGTTTGCAATAAGAGAATTTAGTAGAGCCATTGATGGCACTTATTTTCACCTTCTAAAAGTTGGTGGGCTGTGGACTCTATTTACTAATCAGCCTGTTTATATTTTTCAGTTTGAGGATTTTGGGTCTCATGGAACAAAAGTTGTAATATACAATCTATGGTTGAATGATGAAGGGATATATGAACTGAGTTTTGATGATGATGCTGAGGTATGTAGCATTTCTATGTTACTGTTAGAACTATTTCCTTTGAGGATTATTCTGGGAATGCATTTTCATAAACTCTTTCTGGGTGGGGATAAAAGTTTCAGATATATTGCGGTTAATATGAAACATGGATGAACAGGTTTTATTGTGGTCAAGCCTCTAAATTACTTTTTTTTTTAATTATACATTTTAGTATTAAATTATGTATTGAAAATATTCTTGAAAAGGTTTTATGTTACAAATATTGTCCTAAGATCTCTGTCATAATCGTAGCAATTATCATAATCATACATGCAAAGAACTTAAGCTTATTCATGTTAAACTCCATGTTATCTATATGTGCTTACATGTGTCTTTGGCTTGCTGTTTGTCAAACCATATTTCTAAGAAGTAGGAATATTTAACACAATTTAAGCTCAACTTAAGCTCTTTATTTCTTGCGATGATTATACCTTAATGGGACCTTGTTCGGCATAATCATGTTTATCCATTTTAAATTTAGATACCTACTTTATTTATTTATTTTTGTGGATTTAATTGAATCTTAAATGATAGATAGATGAAAAAAATACAAAAAATGTCATAAATCATGCTAAGAAGTTGTATACTTATATTTTTAAATAAAGAAAATGCCCAAAATATTGATATCAGCCAGGTTTAAATTGGAATTTTATACGGAAGTGGCCTGGTCCTCAATGCATTCGATCCTTCCTTTGGCTAGTTTGCAAGAATAAGCTCCTAACTAATGCAGAAAGATGTCTGCACCATTTAGGTTCCAACTCATCATGCACTAGATGTAATGATGAGGTGGAAAACATTGATCGTGTCTTGCGTGTTTGCCGGGTTGCCAAATCTGCATGGGATATTGCCTCAAGAGTGTCGAGACTCTTTCTTCTCGGGCAATATTCAGGATTGGCTATTAGCAAATCTTAAATCTTAAAATCTCTCGATCTGGTCCAGTGTGGGTTAATTTGTTTGGCACTATGTGTTGGAAGCTTTGGCAAGTGAGGAATAGAGCTATTTTTGCTGATGATTTTATTGCTGCTTTAGATATTGAATATAGTGTTAAAACTTTTACTTTTCATATTTTAAAGGCTAGAGGGATTATTAATTTTATTGAACCCTCTTAGCTGCCTGATGCTGTTTTCTTTCGTTTTTTGAATATATCTTCCTCTCCATTCAAAAAAAAAAAAATGAAATCAATATCGTATATTGCAAATTAATATATTTTCTATAATCTAATAATCCTAAGAGTGGCATTTAAGCTTTAATACTGACAACCCAATTGCTTTTTGTAATTTACTTAGATAACTAGTCAAGTAGGAATACTGAATGTAAAATTAAAACATGGAAGAGATAGTTAAGAAGTTATCTAATTTGTCTGAGGTGGAGAATAGGGCCAAGATCGATAACTTAAATGAAAGGAAATGTGGGTCAGCAGTGTGTTAACAACCCATAAGATGTTACTTAGCTTTAATATTCAGAACCAAAGGGGAGGGGGAATAAAAATGTGTCTTTGGCAGTCAGGTTTTCTGGATCTGATCCACGAGTTTTGCATTCAGACTGGTTGAAAACTAGGTTCCAAATTGTAGTAATTAATCATATTACTTAATTCTCACAATTGATAGTGATCTAAGTGAATCTAAATTTTGATACTTAGCAGTTACCAATTCATCCTTGTGATACAGATCATGCAGTGAATTCAAATTCAATTGCATGATAATTGCAAATCTGATTCTATGACCTCTGGCATAACTACTTATCAACTCTGCATGGTGGCTAGGTATATGTCCTATTGATTTCTCATTATTTCCTTGTTGATGGCTCTATGGGAGGGAACACCTGCTGCTAAAGCAGCATGTGACTGTGCTGGTATTGCTATATATGTAACTCTTTTTAATGCTGGACTGGGTTGTCAAAATATTCCTGATATGTGATGCTAGGCACTTGTATTAACTTGCTAAATGAACTTTCCATCAGATCTCAAACACAGTTCCACATTCAAATGCTGTGAAATAATAGATGTGAAAGTTTTGATTTAATGAAGGACCTGGCTGCCCTAAGATGCCTGAGATGATGCTTGGCCATTTTCAAACATACGAAATCAACTTTATGTTAGATGTCAAATACAGAATGATATTGAAGTGATTACAAAGACAATTGGACAAATAAGCTAAGTTTTGCTTAGTTGGGATAGAACAACCTCCTCTATAACCATTTCTACTGCCAAGCAGGAAGGCAGAAGTATTTTTATTGCATATCAAATGCTATTTTGTTAATGATAATTTCATTTTTTTACTTGTAAGTTGACTACTTTCTCAGTTCTAGGATTGCCATAACTTTTGCGTTTAAGGTGATCTGAGTTGTTCCAGAAGTAGCACATTCAGTTTGTCTGATAGCTCAGTTGCTATTGACAAAAACTATGTGCCAGTGCATCAGTGTTTATGTGTATATCTGTGTGCTAAAAGAGCTACTTCTATATATTTTCACTGGTTGACCCTTCATTATGTTGATTTTGATTCTTGAAAGCAGTCATGATTTGCTTTGCTCTTTTGCACAGGATATCAGGCTGAGAGATGAGGTGAACCGTGGAGCTGTGAAAAAGTTGAACAAAAAAACTGTTCAGCTTCAGTCACATATTTCTTATTGCTGCCGTTATTCATTAAGGGTAATGGTTTATACTTTCAGTTTCAACTATTATTAGTGTCATCATTTTTAGTATTTACTGTTTATTCTAAATGACCCTTTTATTGCTTCAGGCATATGCATCAATGTTGTACCTCAGAAAATTTCCTAACTTCAAAATCATACTAAGGGGACAGCCTGTGGAACAGTTTGACATTGCAAATGAGCTGAAACATTCACAAGTAGTTACATATAAGCCCCAGCTAAGCATGGCATCAAAGGAGGCAAGATTCATGATACAAGAGCTTGAATATAATTTTCCACTTAAAAACGATTTATATAGCAGTACCCGGAATATTGCTACTTATTCCTGATAAATGAAAAATGGCTTCATAGACAAATAAAACTCTGCATGTGCTTGAGTTGCAAAACTATTGAAATGAAGAGCTGATTGGCAGCTCTTTGCTGGGTTTTAAATTTCCTGCCAAATGTTTTGATCATTAGGTTACTAGACATTAGGGAATCAAATGTAAAATGTACTTATCCACCATTTTTTTTTTCAAAAAAGGGAAAAAGTGATGAAAAAGATTGAAATGATCATGCAAGAGGGCTGGGTGGTATTAGAGCTTTATTCCCGCATGTAATCATATTTCTTTAGCAAATCCTTCTTGAAAGGCATCTTGCTTTGGAAATTATGACCTAATAGATTATAATCAAATGTAAAATGTACTTATCCACCATTTTTTTTCCAAAAAAGGGAAAAAGTGGTGAAAAAGATTGGAATGATCATGCAAGAGGGCAGGGCTGGGTGGTATTATAGCTTTGTTCCCGCATGTAATCATATTTCTTTAGCAAATCCTTCTTGAAAGGCTTCTTGCTTTGGAAATTATGACCTGATAGATTTTACAGTTACCAGTTGCATACAGCTTTATATGCTGTGAAATTGTTGCGTTTAATATTAAGATAATAGCTTCACCATGCATTCATGACTGTCCAATTTCTTTCCAATTTTTGCTGTTTAAGGGGTTGCCTTTGTGTCCATGGAGGTCTTGTACCTTTTTAATTTAAAAAATGTCTCTTTCTAGATACCTTAATGGCGCTTTCTGATCTTTCCAAATTCCAAGAGATTGTCATACATACCCTACTCTGACCCTTGTATTCTTGCACTTGTCAATTTAACTATATAGTTTGTTCTTCAGGTATTTAACATTTATCTAATTAAGGACACAACAGTTGAGATTTTAAAATAACGAATTTTGGTCTGCTTTAGGTTACAGTGGTGACAACCATTGGGTTTGTAAAGGAGGCTCCTTCTCTTAATGTTTCTGGATTTAATGTGTACCACAAAAATCGCCTAATCAAGGTATATTCTGATTGCTTATACTGCCTTTTTGAGTCTTTTCATTTTTGTATCTTTTCTTTTTCTCACAAGGCATGAAAATTGAAATGTGAAGTGTTGAACATGGGAAGTTCATTCAATTTTAGTCATTAAATCAATTGAATTAATTGATAAATTTCAAAGCTAAGTCTGGTTTTTAGCTTCAAATTTTTTTTTTTGGGGGTCAAAATGTCTCAATCAACTTTGGTTATTGCAGCCTTTTTGGAAAGTAACAGCAGATGGTTCATCAAAAGGGAATGGTGTTGTTGGTACATTCCTCTTCTTCTGAACCGTTGAGTTCCTTTGGCATGTACCGATTCCAAATCTGTTTTCATTGATTTGTCATTACATTGTAGGAGTTCTTGAAGCGAATTTTATAGAACCAGCACATGACAAGCAGGATTTTGAGAGATCATTGCTGTTCATTAGGCTGGAATCCAGGCTGAAACAAATGACAATGGATTACTGGTGTGTTAAGTTTTGATTTATATTCTTCCTTTAATAGTTTTTTCTTTTCCCGAGAATTATATTATCCAACCATTGGAGCATAGCCTGGGTTTTGAAGTTCTGTGGAATACCTGGTTTAAGGTATTTATCATTTTTTCCATTTTCTTAGTTCATTTCCACCCTTCGGCCATTTATGTGTCTTGATGACTAGTCATGCCTTGGCTACTCAGGTTATTGGGTTTTTTTAGTCTAATTTTAATCAAAAAGTGATTTAAATGGATGCTTTTGATCCTGATTTTCTCTTAATTTTCTTGGAGGTATACTTTTAGTTCAAGTTACAATTTTTTTAGGATTCACAAATCGCAGCTGGAAGCTGTATTCTAATCGGCTTCAATAGTGGTAGTTACTTAGTTTATGGCAAGGCTCCCTTAGAGTTGTTCTAGTCATTAAAAGAATGTGGTGGAACTAGTTGGCAAGGGATGTAATTACATTTGCCATTGTAGATCCATATCTCTATCTTTTAGGCCTGCCAGTATTTTTACTTCTTTCATGGTAACAAATTTCAAACATAAATGTAAATAGAATTTACCTTATGAAAATTATAGAATAAATGTAGATTAGTGGAAGCATTATTTTCTGGCAGTGTGATGCTGTACAATCTTCGCATGGAAGTTTCCTCTATGTCAGTGCCATCAATTAGGAGTATTTGTTTTTTATTTAATGTGAGAGTTGGCAAGAGCCTCCTGTTATACTCCATTGGTAATTGGATGGTCTTTTCCCAAATACCAGTTTTCTCAATATTATGATGTTGACATTGTTTTGGTGAAATTTGTTCTGGACTAGGCAGGAAAAGTCACTGTCACTTGGTTGGATATCAGCCACCAAATTTCCGTTCACATCATGTGCAAAAGGAAAGCAACCTCCGACATTCAACTGGACATTTGAGTAAATCTCATAATGAGTTGCTTGCTGATCAACAAGATATTGGTATAGCTGAGCTTCAAGAAGATCTAAGTTTAGATCAGTCAGTTGTGGGTCTTCCAGCAAATGATGTGCAGTATTTGCGGGAGCAGCATGTAAGTAGCTGAAGTAATGTACAAAATCTTTTTTTGATGTGCAGACTGAAGTTATTCTTTCTTCTGTATGCAGAATGAAATATATTGTTCTTCTTAATTCCCTGCTATGTAATCTCATATACACATTTTTTATCTTTTAACTTTTTTGAACTAAGTAGATGCATACTACTGTGAATAACACATTTTACATGTCAAGAGTTGTAGATGATGCTTCAGAATAGTCTGGATCAGTTATGATGAGAACTCTTCTAACATTGACAAATGTGGAAAGGCGTGAACTTTAAAAGCATGGAATATATAAAATTAAAGCTTAATTGATTTAAGGTTGCATTGGATGGTAGAGCGCCTCAGTAGAATGCATTTGGTTTTGATACAAGTATTCCATGAAACAGACAACTGATTAGACCGTCCTGTAGTTATTTTCATCTGTATCAATTCGTACATGGATTTGTTTAGAACAGTGTTCCTGTAACTTTTTATTTCCAAGTAATTGATCACGTAAAAATTTAAATACGTATAACCTTTTACAATATGTAACTAGGATTATTCACGAACATTTAAACAATATTAAGCATTTTTTGTTTCCCCCTTATTTTGTATCCATTTTATTTGGCCTGAAGAAGTAAGTGGCTTATCAACAACTTCTAAAAGGCACAGTAATGATCAGAAATAGTAACATTCACGTTTAAAGAAACCGGAGTCTTGGTGTTTCTTTGATATTTATGTTCCAAGAGGCAAATTGGAGCTCTGTCCTCCTTTCCTGTATTGTAGAACAATCCTCTCTGCCTCTTCCCCCCTGTATTTGCTACTTCTTACCCTTTTCCTTTCCTTAACAAAGTCTTGTTTCTGTGAAAAATTTATCCTTAGTATGTTGGTTGACTAGATTCAGCTTTAACTATTAGGGTATACACATCTTTGAAACTGGTCAACTATGCTTGAAGAGAGTGCAGTGTCTGCTTGGTGATTTTCCTATCCCTCTTTTGCACGGATGTACTGTACATAGAGCAGAATGATGTACATTGCTTGGTGTGGCTAAGACCACTTAGTCAAGATGTAAAAATTTTGTGATATTTCTTTAGAATCTTATAAAGATCAGCTTCTACATAAACTGAACGTGAAGAAATAGTTTGAAAGCCAGGGGCCACAAACATAATTTCTAGTTACAATTTATTGTCGTCCCTCATTTACAAGCAGGGGGTAATCATACTTGGTGCTTGTCTTTACATGCATCTTTTCTGCCGTAGTGTATATAATCTCTGCAAGAGGCTACTGTTCCTTCTTTTTTCCCCTCTTGGTTATGTCCCCCCTTTCTCTCCTGTTTGCCTTTTACTAAGGCCTTCTAAGAGGTAATTGTTGTTTTTATTTTATATGCTACCACCCACCAAAATGTTGGTTTTTATATTATTTGCTCAGTGCAAGTATTCTCTTTTCCTTGGGGTTGATGGTATTGTTTTCTTGAACAGGTTGTGGGAACTCCAGGGTCCCAATCCGTTGATCAGATCTGTGAAGAAAATATAAGACTTTTCATGAGGTAAATGTTGAATCAAAATGTATGCGGGCCAATCAAACGTGCATCCCTCTGAAAATCTATTTCCGTCTGTTCAGTATTCACTGGTGCCTCTGTCTAAGACCTCCCTTTTTCTTTTTTTCCCCACCCCGGCGCAGGCGGGGTTCTATTTTAAGGTATACCTAGACATAGCGACTGTGCTTAATCGAGGTATACTAATTTCTTGTTAGCATATTTTGCCGTTGAATAGAACCCACTGAGACCCTTGTCTGCAGGTGTGAGGATCACGTGCGCAAGAAGACTGAGCTGAAACAGATGGTAAGAGTAATCTGATCACAAAGTTTGAAGACTATGATTAAAATAGTCATTGCGTTTCACTTTTGTTCCTTTTGCCAACGTGAAATAGGTTGAGAACTTGGAAAAGGAGTTGGAAGAAGCTCAAGGGAAGTGTGCTCAACTTTCTTCGCTCTTGGATAAGAGGAGGCAGAAGAAAATGAAAGAACTGAAAAAAGTTTGAGAAACTTTCTGAGCAACGATTGACCAAGGTGGACGAATGAGTTGCTGATAAATCTTGGCCGAAAGTTGCTTGTTTGAACTTCGAAGGTTTAGTTCTTTGATAATCTCTTTTTGTTCTAGAGGGGTGAAGTCAGTGATTGACATTTCTTTGGGTTGCTTTTTCTTTTTTGTTTTCTGGTGTTTGTAAGTTAGTATTAACTAAACTACCCTATAACCTCACCGCTAAGGTGGCTAATTACCTAATTGGGCTTCACGAAGACAAGAAGTACTGTCTAAATTTTATTTGTTCTATTGCTCTCATTAATTTCATGTATTTATTTATTGTAAACTAAATTAAACCCAACTAAACTCAGACTGTCTGGGAAAGTCTTATTGCAAAAGTTCAAAGTGTTACTGGTATTAAAAAACGTTTACTGAAAAAAAAAAATCTGGTTTTAGAAATAGTTGAGATCAACTTTTACTTTATTCTTCAAATCTTGTTCCGAAAGCTCAAATATTTAGCTTAGACTTTTGCGGAATTAAATTGGCCACTAAAATCTTTTCCTAAAAAGTGGCGACTAAGATAATATATTGAGTATTTCTAAGATTTAATCCAGGGTAACTTAAATGTTTAAAGCGGTATTTTCATAAGCCTTCTTGCATGTTTCACCGCTTTGCCTTGCCTTCGTACTATTTTCTTGATAATTATTTGTTATTACTGCTACAACATCTTATAAAACCCAGAATATGAAATATTTGGCGAAGGCGACTAGAATGCTGGTCGTTTGTTCTCGTTCTTTCGATATTTTCCATAATAAACATGGCTGATCATTTCTGCATATTTTATTATCAATGTGTAAATTTCATAAAATGTTCTTCATAATTTTTCTAAATAAGTATACTTTTAAGTGCCAGGATAGATCAATTGATGAAATCAGATACAACTTATTTATTTCCTAACAAAAAAATGTTTATTAAATCTCTTGAACAAAGCAGTATTTCTCATTTAACCAGCTTCTACTTCTAGCGAACACCTCATCCATGTGTCTCTAGACTCTTGTTGTACCATTCTTTGTAAACCAGGAAAAACGTAGAGGTTAAATTATTATCAAAGAATGAAAAATAATAACTGCTATTTCCCCAAATCCTTCTTTTGTCCCCAGAAATTCATGTTTAAAATTCCTTAATTTCATTCTTCAGATTTTTATTCATCGTTATTTCGTCTTGTTGTTTTGTTTTGTTTTATTTATTTATTTATTTATGATTCTCATTATTTTCCATATAGATATATATATATATAGAGTCAGATGGTTTGTCTCTAAAAAGAAGGAAAAAGAAACAAATTATACTGTCTTTAAGATTTAATTAAATTATGTGTGATATCTTTTTTGTTTTAAAAATAGTACCTGACTCTCCATTAAACTATTTTTAATCAATAAAATTAACTTTATACGTAAATGTATTTCTTTAAAATTAAAATTAATTGATTACTTTTATTGTCATGAACTAGTTACTCGATATGCATTAAAGTACATGCCAAACTCTATTCGTCAAGGCAAAATTAACTTCTTGCGATAAAGTTAAAGTCTACTAAGTTTGGAAAATACTGTGCACTATATGCAAATAATGACAAATCAGAGAAAAAATTCAGCACAACACTCCCAGAAGATTCTCCAAGATAATGGGATATGTGTTTAAGCGTTGTCCATGAAATTGATACATACTTGGGTGGGTACGTGGATGGATCCAACAGAGACTGAAACCTTTTGAGGAAATCTTCAGAAGTCCAGGAAAAAAGTTCCAGAGGTGGAAAGCAAATCTTCTTTCACAGGCAAAGAGAATGGCTCTAATCAAATTGTTCTTGGTAACCCTACCAATTTACTATTTGTCCAACTTTAAACTGAACAAGAAAGAAGCATCCAAATGTGATGCTCTCTTGTGTAGATTCTTCCGGGTAATGATCAAAATAAACCAAAACCCATATGATTGGGTGGGATAAAATTTGTAGACCTATAAATTAAAGAAGGTGGTCTAGGAATTAGAAGCACTTTAGAGACCTTAACCAAGCCTTACTAGGGAAACAAGTGTGGAGAATCTAGTAGAATACTCAATCATTGTTTAGTAAGGTTATGGTAAATAAATATGGGTTCGGTGTGGTTTTAAAATCACTGAAGCTTCCAATGAGAATTCTATCATTCTTCCCCATAACTCCGTTCCAACAGGTGAAACTCTCACTAAAAGAGGTTTTACACTACAGGGAAAGTATCCTCAGAGGTTTGATGAAATTGTAACCCTTGATCACTTATTATTAACCCACCCTTTCGTACAAGCAATGTGGTTTGTCTATAAATTCTTTATTAGATTTTAATGTATTAACCCCCAACTTGTGGTGGGATGAATCAATAGTCTCCTGAATTGCTGTGAAAGAAACATGGAGCTGCAAAATGAAGCTTCGCTGCAACCTCAAGCAACGTTAGTGGAAGAAGTGATAACTCTGTGTTGGTATAAATATTTCCACTGTAACCAAGTTATTTTTCAAGTTGCTAATGCTACTTCATCAACGCCATTGGAAATAGAGGGGAAAGTTATGATAGAAGTAATCTCGGCCAGAAGAAGGTCCAGTGACATCTCCAACCTTATAGCTCAGAGAGAGAGAGAGAGAGAGAAGCATGAAAATTTGGAGTGAGGAAAATAGTAGTAAGGACACAATTATCATTGCATGGAAAAAGCATAGAAGAGCAAGAAACAGGAGAGTGTTCGGAGCTTCTTTTAAGATTGGCGATCACCTTTCACTCATAATTTATTATGTCATTCCCGACAATGAGAAGACACAGATGGTTGCTTTAAAAGAAGTGCGAGGCTGTCTAAAAATGGTTAAAATTTTCACTACAGGTACATTCTAGCTGGAGATCCCAGACAACCGAATCGCTTGCTAACTGAGCAAGAGGGAGGGATTTGATGCTGACCTCGAAATCTTTGTTTTGGACACTGGTGTTTTGAAGGCGTCTTTTTGCGTAGGTGCTCTTCTGAAATGGCAGAAACAGAGGAGGGATCCTCTCCCTTTTTTTAAAAACTTTTTTGTTAATTTCTTTAAAAAACTAAATATAGAATGTGTGATACATATTTAAATAATAGATTATATTTAAATATGTGAAACTTATTTAAATGACAAATTTTACATATTTTGTGTTTATTCTTCTCTAAAATTAATAAAAACAAATTAAAAACAGAAGAAGTGAATCATCCACAGGGAGGAATAACTGTAGGCAACTTCTTGAGGGCTTTTAATTCTGCTCAATGGTTGGTTTGTAACCCATTTCCTGTTTTGGTTGGGGCCTAAAAAAATAATATGTCTATATTTTTTAATTAATCTAAAAACATTTTTAAATAAAAATTAAATTATAGTATTTTTAATTTTAAAATTTACAAAAAAATAAATAATAAATAAATTTTCATTACCTTCTAATAATATTTTTTAATTTTTTAATTATAATTTGTATATATATTTTGAATAAATTACATAGTTTTCTCATAAATTTTATTAAAATTATACAGATATTTTTTTATTTTTAAAATATATACAAACTTATTTTGAATAAAAAATTTATTTTATAATTTAATTTAATTTTAAGTTTATTGCCTAAAATATTTTCTACTTAAATTTTTAATTTAAAATACATGTACTTAAGTTAATAAAAAATATATTAGTAAAAAAATTTAAAATTGAATTAAAGTATATAATAACTTTTTGTTTAAAAGAAAATTTGTGTACATTTTAAAAATAAAAAAGAGATTTAAGTAATTCTAACAAAATTTATAAGAAGTTTGTATAATTTATTTTTATATTTCTTAAAAAAAATTACTTTGTTTATTTTTATATCAGTAAGGCAATAAACCCAAAGATAATAGTATAAATAAAATTATATTATCATATTAAAACTTAACATTGACTCAATCTTTTTTTATTATATTAAAAAAATTATATTTTTATGTTATAAAAATAATATTTTGTTTAAAAATAAATTAGAGAGGATATTATTTTCTTAGTCATATTTTAAAGGAATATAAAATATAATTTAATTAATTTTTAGAATAAATTATATAATTTTTTTAAAATTTATTAAAATTATACAAATATCTTCTTTATTTTTGAAATATATAGAAGTTTTTTTAAAATTATTATATTTTAATATAATTTTAAAATTTTTAATTAAAATACTTTTCATTAACTATTTTTGTATATTTTTTCATAAAAAATATTTTAGGTAAAAAATTTTAAAATTAAAACTATATATATATACATATATATTATAAATAATTTCAGTATACTCTGCTCAATACCCTCCCGCACTGGACGCGAACTCAGGAAGTGGTTCTTCCGGAGCTTAATTCTGGACCTGGGCACTTCCGTTAACTGTGTTTTGCTGTGGTTTATGATTTATGAACCGAGAAAGCTAATCACTTGAAAAGATATGAGGAAGCGGGATCTGGCTATTCTTATGCTTTCTGCTTTCGCCATTTTCTTCTCTCTTCAGGTAACTTCTTTATTTTCTATTCCGCCTCTTCAGCCTGCTATTTTTACTCTTTATGTTATCAATACTCATCCTAGTATAAACCCTCATAACTCTAACCCTGCTTTCAAGTATATGTAATTTCGTCTTTTTTTCCTTTTCCTTTTGGTGAATTGCATCCATATTTTGTTAATTTGATTGGAGTGGACTTTATTTTTGGGTTTCGTTTATCATACTTCGCTTCCTCATTTGTCAGCACGAAGGTGGTATATCGTTTAAAGATGCGTGGATGCATCTATTTGATGAATACCCTATTAAATATGAAGCTGAACGCCTTCCGCCGCCGGTGGTTGCTGATTTAAACGGGGACGGAAAGAAGGAAGTTCTTGTGGCTACTCATGACGCTAAAATCCAGGTGAATTCAGACTTGCTTCCTCATTCTGCGGCCTCTTTATTTATGACAATTTTGTCAATTATAATATTTCATGTTTGTTTACTTGGAGTGTTGGTATTCTCCTATCCATTACGTTTGTGCACATAATTGAAGATTGTTCTCTATAATTTTGTTACAACTGGTATTACCAGCAACTGGTTATTAACAATTATGATGGGTCGTCTCAGGTTTTGGAGCCCCATGGTAGGCGAATGGATGAAGGATTCAGTGAGGCACGCCTACTGGCTGAGGTTTCTTTATTACCTGACAAAATTCGTGTTATGTCTGGGAGACGCCCTGTTGCTATGGCTACAGGCTATATTGATCGCTATAAACTTGGGCAACCACATAAACAGGTTCTGGTTGTAGTAACGTCTGGTTGGTCTGTTATGTGTTTTGATTCCAACCTCCAAAAGCTGTGGGAAAATAATTTACAGGTTGGTTCATCATATGGTATTCTAGACTTACTATTTCTGAAGACAGAGTTTTAACTTAGTCTGTTTCAAATTGCCCATTTATGAGCTCATCATTAATTCTTTTTGTGGTTGTTGACAGGAGGACTTTCCGCATAATGCTCACCATAGGGAAATTGCAATCTCTATAAGCAATTATACTTTAAAGCATGGAGATACGGGATTGATCATTGTTGGTGGGAGGATGGAAATGCTGCCACATGTATGTGTCACTGTCTTTCTTCCCATTGGCTTGTAGTACACTCGTACTTCATTTGCTAAGATTGTATGCCCTTTTCTACATGTTATTGCATTATTTTTACAATTTAAAGTGGATGATGTCTTATCATCTTCTTTGAAAGCTTAATATTTATCTATGAAGTATGAAGATGATCATGGCTATCTTTTCCTTTTACATTCTGCGATGCCAGACATGGAAGTTTCTCATAAATTGAGGTTGATGTAGTGTGATGCTTATATGGTTTTCCTGCTACTTGTTGATTTTCACAATTTTCTTAGACCAAGATGCTGGGAGTTAGAGCAATAATGATATTGGATTTATGCATTTCAAGTTTATGTATTTAGTACTATTTGTATTATCTTCCAATCTAAACTTTTTTGTTTGGTAATATTTTGTAACATTGTGCTGATGCTGTCTTTGTTAGTGAAGCTAACTGTTTAAATATAGCTCCTTTTCATTGCTTTATCAAGTAACCTTTTGTACCACGTTCAGATTTTTGTGGATCCTTTTGAAGAAATGGGAATGGGAGCCAGAAATGTTGAGCAGCATCGAAGAAGTGCTACTGAAAAGGAGGTAAAGGCATGCTGTTGCTTGTAGATGCTAAACTCCTATATCTTCGTTCAATCATCATCTAGAATACCAAGGGGTACTGATATGTTTAATTTTGTTTGGTACAATATTTGTGGTTTTAACACTGGATGGAACTTCTGCTTTAGCCATTAAAATGAGTTAAACTTTTAAATGCTGATCCTCATTTAAAGTGGAAAAATAAATTGTGATATATTAACAGCAAGGCAGTAATAGTTATTAGAGATGGCAAATCAAGGTGAGAGATTTTATCTGTGACTTATTGAAATTTAGGAGAGTTTGTTGTTGGCAATTCAATATATTTTGAATTAATTTGCTTCTATTTTGTTGTGTCAACGTAGATCTTATTTTATGCTTTGACCTTAAATTTAAATTCTATTTTGAGTGAACTACATAAGAATTAAATTTCCCTAAGGCCTTATGTTTTCAATTCAAGAAACTACATGCACGTCTCAATAAGTAGCCTTTAAAACCAAATTTTATTATCAGGTGCTATGTCTAATTATATAGGAAACAGTTGACTCCTCTATTTTTGTGACCGATGGGCAAGTTAGGAACAAATTATGAGCATAGGATAAGGAAGAGGTGTTGTTTGAATTTTATCAAAATAGAAAAGGAAAACTTCTATTTTAATATATTAGAGGCTGTGAACCTTTGAAGCAGTGTCTGATTGTTTTGATAAATTTTACTAATGCGTCTTGCTCATTTTCGAATTTTTTTGCCTTCTGATTTCAATCAAGTTGCTTGTATTTTTGGGGTATTTTTTGTTGTGAAGGATTTCTTGCTCTTTTTCATTTTTTTTTTCTCTTTTTCTTTCTTTCTTTCTTTTTAACAAATTGCTCTTTCTATCCAAAGAATGTATCAGGTGGATTCCACTTCTCTTTCTATGTTTAGTATGAAAACTTTGATTATTTATTCTGTTCCTTGTCTTTTGTAGGCTTCTGAAAACTCTGGAAATGTGGATTTACGTCATTTTGCATTTTATGCATTTGCTGGTCGATCTGGGGCAGAAAGATGGACCAGAAAAAATGAGGTCTGCTTTTTCTTTTTCTTTTTTTCTTTTCTCTTTTTGAATAGATAAAGAATTTATTAAGTGATAGAAAGAAGTACACAGTCGGAGCTGGAGGATAAGACCTCCAAGAACAAATGCACAAGGAGAAACAAGAAGCAAAACATTAGCTTAAAAGAGCTCTGAAATGATCCCACTGCAAATCTAGAAGGGAAAACATCCCAAAAAATCCAAGAGGTGAAACCCATAAAGTAGCCAAATAAACAACTCTCTCCAAAAGAAGGTGCAAAGGAAGACACTTATTTTTAAACATTTGCATTTCTTTCCAGCCATAAATGCCCCAAGCCGGCAAAATCGATTCACTGCCAAAGAATTTTATGCTACCAAAACCTCTAAACAGAATTGCTAAAAAATGGTCTAAAGAGGCTGGACAAAACTACTGCTCATAAGAATGCCAGAAAGACTATTTCAAAGCTTCCACACAACTTCACATTGCAAATAAAGAGGTGATTGTCTCTGAGCTCAGAAAACACATAACACAACAAACATCTGTAGAAACAGAATTATAAGGCATACAAGTCTGAAGAAGATAATTTGTATTAATTATATACAGTACTGCAGTCCAAACAAAGATCTTTACTTTAGAGGAAACATTGACCTATCAAAAAGCATAAGACACAGAGAAGTTGTGAACATTTGGCTCATGTATCAGGAACTGGAAGAAGGATGCACAAGATTATAAACAAGTAGAATTCAACGACCAAGTCATTCTAGTCAGTAAGTTGAAACACAGAAAGAACTAAGGATGTCCAATAACTAAACAAGGTGTCTATTAAACACTTGAATAGATATTTCAGTGGCTTTGGCAATGCTTGACCACAGCAAGGTCTCTTTTGTGACACATAATGGTACAAAAGGAGGAAGTGGACTCATTATTGTTCTCAGATTGGTGTGACAGTGCTGTCGATGACGGCTAATGCAGCTGCCAAGGTGCTGAGGAGGGGCTGCAGAGAGGCCCAGCACCTCAGGCAGCCTGTGTGATGCAGCTGAGGAAGCAATGTCTCTGATGTGGCTGCATCCTTTATTTTGGTAGGATGACATATTTCTCTCCATTTACAATGCAAACCAGCTAAAGGGTATGCAAATTAAAGGGGTAGATGAGTCAAATAGGGCTGTTTGTGGCTAATAATTACACAGAAGGGGGGGCTCATACCTTTGATTTATGCTATGTGGGTGGACGTGAGTGCAACATTGTTAGAATGAGTAGAAAAGAGAAGCAACAACCATGGAGGGAATTGTGGCTTCCTTCTAAGGTAGAATAGACCCTCCGATATAATGAGTTTGTGCCTCCCTTGAGTTCTATTTCTTACTCATTCCTCCTCTTATCACTCATCTCTGCTGAAGCCATGCTGCTCTTTATTTTCTTCTTTAATTGGTCATCTGTTTGCAAAACCATCACCGGTACAGAGTAAAACACAATCACAATATTATTCGACACCCTTCTACATCAGTTCCTCCCATATTTATAGGCTAGTATGAGTACAAGAGCCCTAACTTCTTCTAAAAGAAACTAACAGAATACTGTTATATCCTAACTACTAACTATATTTTCAACCAATCCCACATAACAATACTCCCCCTCTCAAATGATCCTTGTCCTCAAGGATTTGGTACAAATTCAAAAATTCAGAAATTCATTGGTACAATTTAAAAATTTGTTGTCAAATCCAAGCTGATGGTCCTAGCTTGCTTCATGTAACAATGAACAACCATTAACTTGTAAGCTTCCTGCAGTGTGATAATCCCTAGTTTGTCCTTAACCCAATGTGTTGATCCCTTCATCTTGAAAGATGCCTTTATGTAGTTCTGTGGCATGTTTGTGACGTCTTCCAATTCACCATGGAAAAGAATGTATTTGAGCCCTATTCCTTTTGTAACTGCCAAAACATCATAGGGCCCAATTTCATGCTGCACTAGGCCCATTGATGGTTCTGCACAAGGCCTATAGAGCATCGTAGCAATTCTACCCTCAACACCGAAGTTTTGACAAGCTCTTGGAACAGAACCTCATCCGGCTCAACAAATCCATCAGCAACGAACCAGAGTCTTAGGTAGGCAGGAACAACTTTCTTGGTCTCATTCTCCTTCACGATAGTCTTGGTCTTGCTTGGGCTATCTTGTATGTCTTTCTTTTTCCTTCTTGCTTAGTTCAGAATTTGAACTAAACCTACTGTACCAAGAAATCCTTTGCCATTGCAATGGTGCATGATTTTGTTTTCGTTGTCATCCTTGGCATCAGCAACTATCTCCTTTGAACCAATAGGTTGTTTGTGATTTAGAACAATGTGGTGTGTATTTATGGGAATCATTGTGCCTCTAAGACTCAAGAAACCTAGAGGCCAAATGGAAGAAGGCAGCGTTGGTGGTTCTAGTTCAAAGCTCATCTTAACCACATCTTCCAGTCAAAGGCCTCTGAAACTTTAAATTGCTTAGAGGAAGTTTCGAAGGTGATCAAAGAACATTTTGGCATTTGAAGTAACAACTTGTTTTGCAAGTAGTTGCAAGATGAAGTCAACGTTGTGGACCACTCTGTTTCTTTTGTGACTAAAGCCAAGCTTAGAACATTCTTGTTTAATGTCTTCCTTGATCAAAAGGTTCATGTTGATTTCATCATCTTCAACTTCATTGATTCTTCCTTATTTGCTTTTGCCATATCCAATCTTGTCCATCTTGGTTTGAATCATCCCATACCTAGTTTTGGTCTTCTTGTTGATTAGCGTCTCGTGAATTTGGTTAGGTCATTCCTACCTCAAATCGTAATCATCCTCCTTCACTTTCTCAAAGTTGTCTTCTTCATCTACGTGATTGATGGTCTTTTGAGTTCGGTCATCCTTTTCTTGGATATCAAACTTAACTTCAAGTGACTTCTCCTCTTCCTAAATTGCCATGATTAGAGAATCTTCCACTTGAATTTTTGCGGGCAGAGGGTTTTGCGTTTGACTCCTATACTTCACCTCTTTTTTAGGAATGCTTGTTATCATCTTCTTCATTAGTTCCTCCATTCGTGCCATAGAGTTTTGACATTAGATAGTGTTTGTTCAAATCTGCCACAATCATGATACCAATTGATTGTGCCTAGATTGTGCTATGATACCAATTGATATAGAGTAAAAGAAAACACAATCATGATATTATTCAACACCCTTTTACATTAGTTCCTCCCTTATTTATAGGCTAGTATGATTACAAGACCCTTAACTTCTTCTAACAGAAACTAACAAAATACTGTTATATCCTAACTACTAACTATATTCTCAACTAATCCCACGTAACAATCACTCTATTACTTTTGTGAAGCACCTCTATGGCTCAGTCATACACAGGACTTAGTTTCTAAGGTGTCCTTGAGACTATTTTATCTCTTAGGTTCTATGCCATGATTAATTTGCATTGTAGTTGTCCTCTTTATTTATTTAATAAAAGAAAATGGCTGCCTCACATCAATAATATGGCTTCCCCACCTCACCACATCACCTTTATGTAGCTTTGGGGCTTGCCACCTATGGCTGTATACTGGTCAACCATGAATTTTTCTAGTTATCTATTGCTTTGGTGATATTGGTCTTTCTTACAGTTGAAACTGTATTGAATTGAGCTGCCAACATTTCTGATTTGCATCATCATTTGTCCCCTTAACTCTTCATGGAGGGATTGATCTCAATTTTATTACGACCAGCAAACATTTTTTGTGCTATAATTTTTACTTGCATATATATATATATATATACATATATCTAGTGTCCTAAAGGCAGTTTACAGAAATATTTAGATATTTATTTGTTTTTACAGTTTAACATCCTATTGTTATCACTATATATGTTGAAATTAACATCTTGGACAATTTTGACTGAATGTGAGGTTGATGTTAATTTGACATCTATTTGGTTAACTAATTATTGAAGGTATTATACATTTTCCAATTATTAATACGGTCTTTTGGCTGTTTAGAACATTGAAGCAATATCTTCAGATGAATCACGGTTACTTCCACAGCATAACTTCAAGCTTGATGTTCATGCTCTGAATAGTCGTCATCCTGGAGAGGTATATATACTCTAGCTGTCCATTCAAATCTTAAAATGTGTATGAAAAGTGCTGCAATGTTTATTATCAATGTGTTACATACTTTCATCTAAACTCCCACAGTGATCAATCATCAAAACAATTATGTGTGCTGATGTAATGCTTATGCCCCGATCTCATTTTGTTTCCCCCATCTTTGTTGTTGACCTGTCAGTGGGATCCAACCCCCATTGAGTTCCAACTTGCATCCGGCCTTCCGGGGCCGCGTGCGGGGGTCTCCTCATCGCTTGTTCATCAAAGGGCCCCCTACCCTGTTTAAGCATGTGTGTGGCTGGCGTGGAAGTGCGGTGCGCGGGGACACCAGCTTCTTTGCTTCCTAAACCCCTTGAGCCCTTGTCCTGACCTTCTCATTTTGTTTCCCCCATCTTTGTTGTTGACCTGTCGGAAAAAATTTTATCAACCCCCTACCCTTTGTGTGCGTGTGACAAAAGACTACATGTGGTTGTGGTTAAATATCGTTTTTTGGAAAAAAATTGACGTTATTGCAAAATCAGTATTGTTGCTTTGGCGGGCCTGTGTCTTATCTTTAATAATGATTACGTGTATCTCCCTAAAAGATACCTTCTTGTGACATTTGAAATTCTAGTTTGAATGTAGAGAATTCAGAGAATCTATCCTGGGAGTTCTGCCGCATCACTGGGTATGTTATGTTTTTAAACCTTTATTACCCTTACATACTGAATCTCGATTTCAAATATCCAAATAGAATTTACATTGTATTTATGCTTCAGGATAGGAGAGAGGATACTTTGTTGAAGCTGGCACACTTCAAGCGGCACAAGAGGAAAACATTGAAGAGAATGCCTGGAAAGACTATGAAGTACCCTTTCTACAAGCCTGAGGAAAACCATCCTCCAGGGAAGGACTCATCAAAAAAAATTTCAAACATAATTGGGAAAGCTGTAAATTATGCTGGTTCTGCAAAACCTAAGAAGGTGAAATTTACAAACCATGTCATGCAATTATTGTGCGGATTGCATTTGATATTGCTTAGTCATTCATGTTATTCAGTTGTTGGCATGATGATACTTAGTTGTTAAGATGGCTGTAACTGGAAAATTCATAACTTGAAACATTCTTTTTTGACATTTTAATGCTGAGATTCTTTCCAAACATGTTTTAAGCTGGAAGCTGTCATTTTGTTCATATGGTTATAAAACTGCCAGTTTGATTGTCAACTATCATAAATCCATTATTTGTTTTATGTGATTTGGGTAGCATTGGCATTCATTTGGATCATCTATAGCTTTTATCTGTCAGCCTTCTATTTTGTGCCTCAGAATTTAACTCTAGATTATTGATGACAGCCATAGGGCAGTACTAGTATGAAATCATCTTTCTTACTTATCTAAGCACTGGCCAAATCAGGTAACTACTTTGTGTGTCAGATGGTCAACAGGTGTCGTCTCTCACTTATGATATTTACTCTGAACGAGTGTAAAGTGATGAAAATTACTTTTTCTTTTCTCCTCAACAATTATAAAATGCTTAGTTCAGTGGAGTTAAGATAGTTTATTAAATATTTTGGCATGAGAACAAAGGAAATATATATATATATATATATATATATAGAGAGAGAGAGAGAGAGAGAGAGAGAGAGAGAGAGAGAATGAAGTGAGAGGTGAGAGGAGAAAATAATCACCCTTAAATCACAAATCTATAGTTGAAATTAATGCAAAAATTCTCATATGTAATAAGAGTCTTCCTTGATTTTCGCATTAATGGTTTTTGCATTAATTTCGACTATTGAGTTGTGATCTAAAAGTGATTATTTCCTTCTCTCACTTGATATGCTACTTATATAGATATATATACATATGTATTTCTCAGTACGTTGGATTGATCCTGTTTCTTTTTAGGTATTATTTTATGTATGTGCTCATTAGGATTTAGGAGAGGAAGTTCACAGCCAAAGGAAATGGTTGGCACTATGAGTCTATGAGAAATATTAGGGACACCCCAAGTTGGGATGCAGTTTTATTATTTGTCATAATGGTCTGCTTTTTGGATGCAGCAACTACCGTATGTACCAACCATAACAAACTACACTCAGGTTTGGTGGGTTCCTAATGTTGTGGTGGCTCATCAAAAGGAGGGGATTGAAGCTCTTCATCTGGCATCCGGTCGAACCATATGCAAGGTAATATACACGCACTAATCAACATGGACTTGACTATTGCTTTACCATGCATATCTCAATTTAGATAATAGATGTATCAAAAAACTATATTATTTTGGGGCTATTGAAGGTTGTATTGTAACTGTGGATCTGCATCTTCTGAATTCTGATATTGTTTCCCGCTCAGAACACATCCTTTTCCTTAGTCTCCAAAATTTTTACTTATTTGTTTGTAGTATTTGATCAGGGCTGGTTCACATTGTTTTTGCAAGATTTCATTTAGTTCTGTTATGTAATTATTTTATACTTGCAAATTGTGTAAATGATGAATTTGTTCATCCCAGCTTCACCTTCAGGAAGGTGGTCTTCATGCTGATGTTAATGGTGATGGAGTTCTAGATCATGTGCAGGTGCATTTTGCCCCCTTAAAACAAACTAGATCATCATATTAAGCATGATAGCATATGGAGATTCATCCATCATTCCATTCAATGTTTTAGATTACAAGTGTTCTTTCAGGCTGTTGGAGGCAACGGTGCTGAACAGACTGTAGTTAGTGGGTCAATGGAAGTGCTACGACCTTGCTGGGCTGTTGCAACATCTGGTGTACCAGTACGGGAACAACTTTTTAATGTGTCTATTTGTCATTTTACCCATTTTAACTTATTCCAACATGGAGAATTTTCTAGAAGCTTTGGTCGAGCTTCAGATACTGCTTCTTTAGAGGTAGCAACACCTGTACTTATCCCAAGAAGTGATGGTCACAAGCACCGGAAGGGAAGCCATGGTGATGTTATCTTCTTGACAAATCGAGGAGAGGTATGTTATTGTCTGATTGCCTGGTAGTCATTTAAATAAGAGCTTGTTTGAGCACCAGTCGAAGCAGATTCTTCCATTTTGTTTATTTCAGTATTTTAAGATGCAGTTACTTTTAATTCGTATGATGAGATGTTTCCTAAGGAAATTACTTCTCAAGAAGGAAATTCTGTAGATGTGAAATTTTGTGAAATTTGGGGTATAAGGTTGACACTTGCCCAATTATACATGGTTCTGTGAAATATTGATACCCGTGTCAGTACTGATACTTGAATAGGATCCAATGGAAGAATAATCCTAATGATGCTGGAATTGGTGACTTGGTAAACTCTGTTCCTTGCAGATTACGTCATACTCTCCTGGCTTGCAAGGCCATGATGCTACTTGGCAATGGCAGCTCTCAACTGGTGTTACTTGGTCAAATCTGCCTTCCCCATCAGGGATGATGGAAGGTGGTCTGGTGATTCCTACCCTGAAGCCTCTCTCCTTGCGAGTGCATGATAATAAGGAAGTTATCCTTGCAGCTGGAGAACAAGAAGCTGTGCTAATTTCTCCTGGGGGTAGTTTGTTGGCTACAATTGAACTTCCTGGTTCACCAACACATGCCCTGATCTGTGAGGACTTCTCAAATGATGGGCTCACTGACCTTATTCTTGTCACCCCTAGTGGGGTGTATGGTTTTGTCCAGACCAGGCATCCTGGAGCTCTCTTCTTCAGCACACTGGTTGGTTGCCTCATAGTTGTGATGGGAGTTATATTTGTCACCCAGCATTTGAATTCCATGAAGGTGAAACCTCGTCCCTCATCTGGTCCTCGGTGAAAAATAAGGTTGAAATATTTGTCAGGTGCGACCTTGTTGGCACTATCGAAGAACACGAAACTTTAGATGAAAAGTTGTATGTCATTAGTGGAAAATCAGGAGTTTCCAATGCGCATATTTGATGAGATTTCAGGGATGTGGGTCGCGCGCGTCGCTGTTGACTGTAAGATTTCTATTAAGTGAGTATGCCCGTGCATGTAGGGAATTTTGGGCTCATATTGTTGTAAGAAAATTACCGTGTCCCCTTCAGTGACCGAGCGCATCTTGACTGACAAGTTTTAAGGTGGTGAGTACATGGCTCTGTTTATGGTTAAGGGGATTTGAATGTGTACAAATATTTGCTTATTCAAAACTAATGTGCAATTTTTGTTTGGTTTTCATAAAATTCTCCATTAGAATAATGACACAAGAAGTTTTAGTGGAGCAAGTAATAGTAAAATGGTTAGCTAAAATAATGTTCAGATATTAGTTTTTATTTTTAATATATATATATATATATATATATAACAAATACTTAAAAAGATCTATGTTTAAATCTAGTCCTATTCAAAATTAGTAAATGTGCCACATGAAATCACCTGCCAGCGAATTTTATGGCTTTAGGTGATGATATCAAATGCACTTTTCAAACCGGAGTTTTTAATTTAGCATTGACTGGGCAAACAAACTCTGCTACGTAATGCTTTGAGGGTAAAGAAAAAGAAAGTCGTATTTGTCCAGAAGTAGAATGTAAACTTCAGCCTTGTGGGGAAATTCTGCGTCAACAACATAAGATGAACGTGACATAATTTCTAAATTCTAACTGGGGATCATTATTCTCGTGAAGACTAATTTTATTTTAGTTCTCCAGTAGATAATTGAAGCCGTAAAGTTGGCCTGGTTTTTTAGCAGGAAATTTGATTTGCTCGGTTGCATCAAAGGAGAAATGGATAAGCAAATAGAAGTCAGCTCATGAAGATATAAAATCTGGATGTCGTTGTCAAGTTGATTTCTGGGCAATAGGCGTGCATAACTGAGTTGACTCGCATGTCCCCATCGCTATCGAGAGAATTGGTTCCGTCTAAAAGATAGTATGCTAATCGGTCGGTCCCTTTGAAAGGGATTTGAGTGGAACTAGGCGCTTCGTCTTCCAGAGCCCAGCATGGCAGAGAGCGATTTGGACCTGACAATGCCATGGCCTGTTCTTCAGAATGATAGGAAACGCCTAAGCCCCACACTCGTCACTTTTCCAATTTGCATTCCCATAAAGCACACTTACACAATGACCAAACTGGATTATCATCTCTCTATTCTTTGGGCAATTTCCTTATCCTGCATACTAATGTAGGTCATAACATATCATTTGTCACATATAGTTAAAAAAACAAATACGTCGTATTGTTTTTTTTTTGGGTAGAAAAGATGGGTAAAGTCCAGAACCAGAAAGCAATGATCAAGACAATCACGCAATCGTACGAGTTCTCTCAGTGATACGTGCACGTCTTACCACCTCATACTCAACCTTACTTTCTTCATTCCTTCAGTAAGTTATCCACACTCACACAGTTGAAAGGCTCAAGGGGGAGCAATCTCTAACCAGCAAAGCAAAGGGCTTCTAGGGACCACTACTACCATTATGCAACCACAGTGCTGAAAGACCACCATTCTGGTGCATTCAAGCTCTTCACCCTTTTATTTTAAACCCCCAATATGAAAAAGCCAACCCTACTCCTGCAATAAACCCTAATCTTTGTTATCTTCCTTCTATGAGCCTCCCTCCTTGCTTCCTTTCCGTGTCAGTTTTCCTTGATTACACTATAATTTGGACGTCAACTGTTAAGTTTCAAATTCCAACACCTCATCGCCAACTAATAGCTTTTCCTCCTTCCACGCGTAAATTTCATGTTTATTGTTCTTCCATCCAATACATTGTACCAAGAGAAATGGTTAGCAAACTACAGCAGAAAGAAAGCAATGAAATGAAGGTGTGTGTGCACTCCCTCAACTCTAACAGTTTGATTATGACATTATGTGATAGATAGATAGATTGAAGTAGCCTTTTTATTTTTAGAAATCGAGCAAGGCAGGTTTTCTTGGGAAGGTTTGGGTCATTTGGGGAATAGTTGAATATGTTTGGGTTCAAACAAAAGATGATCAATCCACGCCAAGCACCATGAGAGAACAAATAGGAATATAGGAAGTCTAGGAGGACTGAATTAACTGATCGATTCAAGTTAGTTTTTGTTGCTTTTGCCGTAGAAGTGGTACAAGTCCAGAATAATTTTCCACTTTTTTGTTGCTCAAGCAAGAATAAGAATCCAAGAAAGGTGAAAATTTTTTAAAGAGGGGAGAATACGGAGATCGTCAGCGTCATCCACGTCTCTCTGGTAAAGTACTCAATAATTTTACAATGGGGAAGAACAGAAAATCCTGAACTGTATTCTTATTTACTATAGCTTCATTTTGTGATTTAAGATGAAGGTTTCTTTCTTGGGAAAGATAGAACCACACCGCATGTATTTTTAGTACCATGTTGGTCCCCAGTTAAGGCTTGTATTTTCTTTTCTTTTTTCTTTTTTTTCCTTAGCTTTTCCATAAAAACAAAGACAAAGATGCGGCATCTATAATAAGAAATTAGGAAAGCATGCTTTTCCACTGACAAAACACAGAAAAAAAGAAAGTTATGTCTGAATGAATCAGCACGCATATTATTGGGAAATAATTGAAGGAAGATATGAAGACGAATAAAAATGTTTTTGGTGATTAAGATTTCAATGGTAGCTGAACATACATTCTGATTCTGTTTTGAACCAGGAACAAACAACCAAGTTTAATTTACATGAGATTTCAGGAATTGATTACGGCCTGAATCAAGACTGTATCATGAAGTTGAAGAGACCATTTGAGGTATTTATGATTACAGTACTATTGCGAGACTGGTGTAGTTTATCACAAACACATGGTTGCTTTCTGTGAGTTTATTTTTTATAATTCTTCTCATAAAGCAAGATAGATATACCTCCCTATTTGTAAAAGAGCTCAGAAGATAAACAAGATTCCCGTATATATATGTGTGTATGTGTGTGTGTCGCAAATTAATAAGCTCATCATGAAAACATATTGTAAATGTATGAAGACAATGTCATGGAAATCAGGTAACTAATTTCCATTATTGCTTTTACAAGCCTTCAAGCTATTAATTAAATGGTAATTTAATTATATGGCAGTTACATATATATCGTCTTGGGATTAGAATCTTCCAAGAGCATTAAAAACAACGAAAAATGATCCATTGCCATTTCGTATCCGTCTATATAGAAGATTATTTTTTCTTGTCTGACCGAATATGTATAAATTCTCACAGTATCCTCCGAATTAAAGATGTCAGAGCAATCTACATAACCATTTACTTAAAAAAAGAAAAAAACAATCCATGCATCATACTTCGTGCAGATTCTTTTGTTCGATCATGGCTATATTCAACATAATAAACATAGGGGGCAAACAATATCTGTATGCTGAAGTCCTGCATAACAATTACAGGTTCCCATACCTTATTCTGGTGAACATTGACCTACGAATCAGAATTATATTCAAGCATAAGGCAACCTCCTCTCTATAGAGGGAGATATTAATTACCATCAGGCTGTTAATTCAACATGACTCAAACAATATGATTTTGTTTTACTTTTACAGTTCATTATAAAAATGAAATGAAACCATTTAGTGTCAGAAAGTCATCCATAGAAAAGTAGTTATATACGAAGTTTATCTACGATACGTGAACTAGGGAGACTAATCCAAAAGAACAATGAATGGTGTGTTTGGAAACCCAGTTGCAAACTACGTTTGTGTAGAAGTAACTATTTATTGCTTCTTATAAAACGTGGTTTGCTCTCTGCAAACCATGGTTTGCTCTTTCCAAAAATCTATCCAAACATGCTAGAAGTGATTAAAGAATCCATGACATGCCTCTTAAACTACAGATAGTCAAAGATGACATAAGTAAACAGATACTTTTCATCACCACTCGATCAAAAGGATAAGCAAATTAATTTAAAAAAAATGTCAGCTGTCGAGTCCTAAATTATCTTTAGTGCATTGCTGTATAAAATGCATGTGGCTTTTTTACATATAGATATTATAGTCACGATGTTCTAGAACCATAAGGAATACTATTCGGATATTACATTTCTACTTTTTCCTGTTTCATTTAAAATCTCTTTTTTATGTTTATCACAAACATGATAGAACTTTGCGTTTGGTAAAAGGAAAAATAGGAAAATAAAGAATGGAGAAGTGAAGACAAGGTAATTAGACACAATGTAATTCTAAGTTCAGCCTTCATTTTGTCTCTTCATTTTTCTCTTTTTCTCTTTCACTTCTAAAAAGTTCGGTGTTAATAACTCAATATACCTACCTAAGAATAATTTACATTTAGAAAAGTAAGTTAATATTGAGTTTGAATGATTGAGGCCAGATACCCAAATGAGAGGGCACAATATTGTCTACATGTCATGTAACACTCCTCATGAAAAATAAATACTATTGACATGAATAGCAGCTAGTGATAATAAACTACAACCATATTTGCTTGCTCCTCCTCAACCATGATGCTTCTCCTTAAACTTCATTTGGAAAAGACCAAGCTCAGAACAAATGAAAATGCATAATCCTTATTTTAGAACATATTGTCCGTGATTTTCATAATTTTTCTTAACATAGTACCTCACATAATTCAAATCTTAAAGTAAGTTATTAATATAGACATAAAATATTTTATAGCTCACAACAATTATACACTTCTTAACTGTCCATGTACGTACGTACTAAAAAATATATATCTGTATATATATATATATATATATATATATATATAAAGGGTATGAGCCAAATGTGTGTCTGTTTGTGTGTGTGTTAGCAATCATATCATCACAAAAGATTAAGCATATAGTGTAGTGGGTGTCCCGTCCATTCATGAGGATGAGAGAGGACGTTGCATGGTTGCTGAAAATTCTGACACTTAGCTTTTGATTTTGTTTTACTTCTTTTAGTTTTCTTTTATCAGAGAACAATCTTGTATTATGCCTTGGATATGTTTAATATAAATGAAGTGTTCCCCTCTATACGTATACATTGCTGCATGGGCATTAAATATGAGCAATATTATAAGTAATGTTTCCCGTTTTATAATCAACGTCACATCTATGCAAACTTAGATTGAATAAAAGATAATGGGATTACAGCATCGCATTGGAAGAGATGGGGAGAGAGATCTATCACCCATATGGTTGGACCGCCCATACCGTAATAGAGAAAATTAAAGATGTCTTAATTAGTCCAAAGAAAGATGAAAACCGTGTTTGGAATTGAATATCAAACCGGCAATGCGCACGGGTAAACAGGGAAAAAGTCAGCTTCGAAGTTCAAAACCAACCAGAAAGCATGATAAATATTCAACATGAAGGAGAAAAACCATCACCAAGACATAAGGGAAATATATAAAAAGAAGACGCGCTATACTATATTAGAACTAGAAGTCCTTTATGTCGTAGTCATACAGAGAAAGAAACAGATTTTAGCTCTCAAGAAGGAAGAGGAGGAAGAGGAATTTTATATTTGAACTAATGAGCATTGAAATTTGCATGAAAACAAATATCGAGCATCGTCTGCATTTTCTCTTTCTTTCTTTCTTTGTCTCCTACTTCAATGGGTGTCAAATTTACTACTACAATAATTAATAATATAACTTCAAATGTTCGAAACCTGAAAGACAAATCTTTATTTTATTTGGATTTTTCAAGATCTTGGATGAGGGAAGAATTGCGTACCACTGCCAGCCATGAAAGTGTTAGGTGGAGCCGCATACAAAGAAGGATCGAGAAGTGGCCCAGTAGTGGAAACCACGGCGGCGGCACCACCACTTGTTGCGGTACTGGGTAGAGCAGAAGCGCCTGCAGCGGCAATGAGGTTGAGCGACTGAATTGCTCCACCGGAAGAGGTGTCAGCAGTCGACACGTAATTGGTATCGGGGCCTTGGTCATAGAGAATTCCTCTGAATACATGGCCTCCTATGTTTACGGCCGTCTGGTATGCGTATTGCTCCTCAGCCTCGTCCATCGAGCTAACTCGTACGCACCGGAACTCCGCGGAAGAGCTAACCAATGCTGGAAAATTCCCATGCTCTAACCCTTCTTTTATATTATATATGGGGATAGAGATGAGGAAACCAGAAAAAAAAAATTATTATTATGGGATAGCTGAATTTAGATTATACAATGGTAATAGTAATGGTAATGGTATCACTTGAGAGTAAGAAAATGAATTAAAAAAAAAAGTAAAGAACACAGATATCAACAAAGGAATGTGGGTGTGAGTGAGAATGAGGGAAGAAAGAGGAGAGTCACACAGACACGCATAATTCAGACACACACAAAGAGGAGAAACAGTTTCTTCGCTGTCAATCTATTCGTCAGGGCTACTAAACAACAGTGTCTTTGGAAAAGGAAAAGGGGAAAGAAACAAACAAAAAAAGAAAGAAAGGAAAAGCTGATGAACATGAATGAAAGAGAGGGGGGGGGGGGGGGGGATTGCTTCACACGCAATCGATATACTTAAGAACTTTCTCAGTGTGTGTGATGAATCTTTTCAGAAAATTTCTGCGAGATTCTTTTGTGCCAAGATTGTACCACTGAGACTGTGTAACAAGACAAAACATGAATGTTATGGTACCTGCTGATGAGGAGAGGGTGGGCATTTGCAAATGAGTGGAAGTGCTGGGGTTATTATTAGTATCTCTCAGCCTCTTGGGATTGTTGTCTCCCCGAAGCTGAGGTTGCTGCTGTTGCTGACGCTCACGACGCTTGGAAGCTGGAACCCAAGTGCTCTTGATATGGGTTTGGCAGTCGTAGCCACGGCTCTTGCAGCAAGTCCTGCACCGCATGTGTGGGCAGTCCTTCTTGGCCTGGTTCCCACAGTCTTGGCAGCTTATTCCTCCTCCGCTTCCACCGGTGGAACGCATCACCATGATGCCCGATCTCGACGACGACTGATCATCGGAGCTCCTGCTGCTGGGCCCTACCCCTAACGAGTAAAGATCTTGGTGTAGAAGCGGCCTTGCTTGAGGGATGACCTGCTGCTGCTGGTTCCAAAGCTCGAAGCCTCTGTAACAAGATAAGTCTTCATTCTTGTACCAAAAGAAGGTGTCCGGATGAGGAACTCCCGCGGATGGGTTATTATGGTGGGGTTGGTCGTCTTGGTTGCTCCCTCCTCCCCTACCTCCTCCTCCTCCACCACCGCCTAGTGAGAATAAACCCGCCATTGCTTTGCGACCTCTATACCTGACCTAGGCCTCAATTGTGACTGACAATCCATATCAGTGAAAGCTCGATCTTTGTGGTTTTAGTATTGGGAAACCAGAAAGGAAACCAAAAAAAAAAAACAAATCGAGTTGTAACTATTGGTTGAATTAATTCTCTGGGTTTTGAGCCTTCAATGGGAGGTTGAGACTGAAACCACGACAAACAAGTAGTAAATTGGAAAATTCTTTGGTTTTTGTGTGCCCATGTGTCTCTAGTAAGTATCTCGCTCTTGGGTTTTGTTTTTGTTGTTTTGCTTTGTTTTCTCAAAGAGCGTGCTGGGCAGCTAATTAAGGTAAGGTGTTTGTTGTGGATGATGTAGTTGGGTTTGGGGGGGAAGAGGATAAAATTGAAGCTTTTGTTGGTTAAGGACAGACGTCGAACAGTGTCGGGAGACTCCTTCAATTCCCTCCTTCTCCTTCTCCTTCTCCTTCTGCTGCTCCTGCTCGTATTGCAGCGTGTATATGCATTAATAAGAACAATTAAACACCCCACCACCCCACAGTTACACCTTTCCCTGCTACTGCAACTGCAACGCCGCCATCCCCATCTTCTCTTTCTCCCTGCTCTCTTCCCTATTTAAGTCTCCCAACTCATATCTCTCTCTCTCTCTCTCTCTGATCTTTCAGCAGTTTCTTTCTGAGCTTCTTCCTTTTTTTTTTTGGATGGGGGTTTTAGTGCTGAGCAGTTCCTCTTTTGTGTCTGTGGTCTGTAGCACAACAAAAACAAACTTTCTCTCTCTCTCTCAATATGAATGGATGTCATTGATCTCAACTCTCAAGCTGATACATATTCTCCTCCTCATCCGACGGTGAATCTATATTCCACGTGTCATAGAAACAGCTTTCTGCGTCTCCTGGTCCTTTTCCACCGGAAAACCCGCTGCTTTTCCTCCCACGTTGCCCTTTTTCTGCTTCATTAACTATAAACTATAATATTAGATTTTTCCTTTTCCTTTCCGTCATAATTCTTTTGTTCTCATTCACTCGACTACACATATATGATACTATTATCTTTCCCTTTTTAAAAATGTATTACTCTTTTCTCATTTTTGTTCTCACTTTCGTTATGAATTTTTACTAGAACTAACACAAAAATCTTTTGTTCTTTTCTTTTTTTTTGGGGGAGGGGTAATATTCTTCTTGATTTTTTTTGTAACGTAAAAAGATAAAGGGTAGCAAATAGCAATCAAACGAAGACATAATAGCATTGTGTGAATTATGAACTTATTGATAATAAAATGCAGTCTTGTTTTTTTATTTTCAAATGTCGAGGGATAAGTGTGAGAGGAAGGAAGGAGAGCAATATCGTAAGTAGAGTCGAATGCATGGATGATAGGGATTAAAGTGGAGATTATGTTGTGTTGTTACGGTGTGTGGGGGAATGAATTAATTTAGGGAGGTAGAGAGATTTCGCTTTGTGAAAAAGAGGCGAGAATAGATCGAGTTTCCATAAAAATAATCATGTGGCCTCCAACAGGGGAACACAGCGCCACCACGTCGTACCTATTTTTATTTACCCCCACAATTTTGGTGCTTAGCACCACTGGTCTTCAATTGAATTCAATTTCAATCCTTTTTTTGCTTTCCAAACTTTCACTTAATATTATTAAAGCGGCTGGTGGGGACCATCTTGCGGTTTATTTCCACCATTCCTTAAATAATGTGCTATTACTGAGAACCGATACATTTAAACGGGGAGTTGACTATTTGGAATCCCCCATTTTCGTCTTTTCCCCCTCTTCTGGTGCCCTCTTGAATTCTCTCTTCCTTTATAATGATTATCTGATAAAATAATAAAAACCAAATGAATTAAAAAAAACAAAAAATAAAATAAAATTCTTATATTTTCATTTTTAAAATCCCTCCTAACAACATAACAATAAATGTATGAGTTTTACAATTAAATATATAATTTTTATAATTTAGCATTGAGTTTTTTTTTTTAATTTTTTTTATATATTACATAACTTTATGGCAAAGATACTTTTAAATTTAAGTCTAATTTATTTTTTAAAAGAGAGAGAGAGAGGGGCGGCGCATGAGGTGTAGAGCAGGGGATTTGGAGCCGTACGGGAAGGAGCAGCAGCACGCCATTCACAGCGCCATCCTAAGTCCCACGTTTCCGTTGCTGACGTGTTATAGTTTGGGCAAACACGTAAAAACACACACTTTCTTTTATTTTTTTTTCTTTTTTTTTAAATGCCATTCATTTTCAAGCTCTACATATACATTTATCGATCTCCAAGTTCGTTGTGAAGATTAGAGCGCAAACGAAAAGAGTACAAATGGTTGGAGCTTGATGCTATGAATTGGGGAATATTCCAACCAAGTTCATGTGGAAAATTCAAGTTCATGAAAAAGAAAAAAGAATTTAAGTCGTGCGCATGCGCATACATATGTCGACTTATTCCCTCGTGGTGCGTTAATACCAACGCATTTTTCATAATTGTGATTATAATTACAAATTTAGAGTTGAGTGCTTGTGAACCACATGATCTTTTCCAAATCAAAAATCAATTATCACGTGCAATTGCGTGAATATATCAGTCAGAAAGGTGATCTCAAATATAGAGTTGGTTGTAGAACCACAACTATAATTGACAAAGAGGCAATTAGTCCAAAGAAAGATGAAAACCGAGTTTGATAATTGGTAACCGCAATATCTTAAACCCCAAGATTGGAATTTATCTTTGCCCTCGTGGTACCGGCAGAAACAGGAGCGCAAAAAGGGACTTGATTCCTTCACGAGGTGTGCCAATTAGTGGCCATTTTCATCTATATTTAAAGAGTTAGATTTAAGTGCAATTTTTATATATTTTTGTTATTATGTATTTTAATTAAAATATAATAGATATATAATTTTTAATAATATTATAAAAAATAATTTAATTAACAAATTCATACACTAATTATGATATTATTTGTAAAATTATATACTTATTATAATATTATTAAAAAATAAAAAATTATATATTCATTATATTCTAATATAAATATATAAGAAATTAGATATTTTTTTTTTTTCTCTATCCAAATCCTACTGTTCATGTACATCACTCAAATAATTTTGCATTCGTCGTAAATTGTAACTGAACCAATATGTCACACACACACACACACAGACTTTCATACGAATCGCAAAGATGTAACATGATTATTTATTTGGGAATGGGAAAAATAATAATAATAAATGGACTCTTTGTACGGACAACGCTGCGTCGATTGAGCTCTGTGAAAGCAATTGGTATCCACTCGTATTAAGCCAAGTCATTAGATGACTTTCTTCAATACCTGCAAAGACGAGACCGTCCTTCAAGAAGGAGGCAAAGCGTTACACTTAATTAAGCGATAAAATGAGACTGAAGGAGAACCACAAATTTAGTGAAGGGAGGACAATAATAAGGCCATGATGACGTTAACAAGAAGGGATACAAAATGGACCACCCCTATATATAAACATGAGAAGCATGTATCACATACTATATGGTGTAACATGAAAATGATAGAGCAGCGGCAAGTTGTACTATCCAAAAGAGGAGCATCAGCGCTGGCTTCACTGTTATGTACCCACAATTTGTAACTCAATTCAAAATCAAGCAACATATAGTTCCATATGCGCATGCATGCATGTATTTGCGAGTGATTAGGGAATAGCTATATATAGAATGGTCCTTACAGATTTTACTTGGATCAAACCATGGAATTGACTACTTGCTCGATTTAACCAGCCCCTCCCTATTTTATACTGCTCCTTGTTCTAAGTTTGAGGTCCAAATTAATTCGTAATTTTGGTAGCCATGTCACCTATACGCCTTTAGTTATATTGAACCATCATCTCTCTATCCTTCTCGTATCCCCCCCCCCCCCCCCCTCTCTCATATTAATATTTAAATTAAGGCATCTTATTAAAAAGTGTCAACTAATCTTAAAATACTTATTCATGTGCACGCATAAAATAATAATAATGATAATAATCAACTTAATGGTCTTTTTGACTGGGCTTATCTATTCTAAATTTTATTATAGAAGCTCAACTTCTTTGATCACTTCAAAATTTATATATAATAAAAAATTATTTTCTATTGATTTAAAAAAGTTTAACAGTGAGAGAACTCAACTCCTAATAATTTTATAATAGTAATTTAGATATCAAGATACGTTAAATATGTGTATATTTTGATCATGCATTAATACTGAATATAAGAAATTAGTATACAAAACATATTATAAAATTAATGCAACAAATATAAGGGTGCTATGTAAGTCATATATAGACACTTGGTTTAGTTGAAGTTGGGGAGGGGGGGTTCAGGAATCTTTTACATAAAAATTATATCGATCAATTTAATTGAGTAATTAATCAGTTCACTCACAGTTTAATTGATAGTGGTTGAGTGAGTAGAAGTTCGGATACAATATGTTAAGTGCATGAAAAAGAAATATTGTAAAAGTATATTTAAATGCAAGATTTTTCAGTTGAACTTGATTTTGAATATATGCCAATCACACAATCCATTTAGATTTTGATATTCCATTCAAAAGTGGGACGTCTCCTAGTCTCCAACTATGAAACACCTTAGTGCTTGAAGAGATCGGAAGGCCAAGGGAATATAATTTCCTATTGGCAGTTTGTACACACACACATATATATATATATAGTTATGTAGAGAGAGAGAGAGAGAGAGTCTTCAACTCAAGTGTAATCATAAACTAAGTTGAACGGGTTTCTCTTTGCAGGCATGGAACATTGTTTCCGATGTTGTCTCATTTTAACATTTAACTCACTTTATTAATATAATTTACTCTAACGAACTCTTTCACTCATTATTGAGCAATTATCTAATAAAATGTATGTATACAATTTAATTCGACTAAGTTGATCAAGTGTATATTTACTTGGTAGAAGTAGTTTTTGTGTAACCGTGTTATACAAAATTTTTGTGCATGATTCATTGCATGTGGAACTAAGACCTTGTTCCTGGGGTGAATTGGCTGCAAAATTAAATGCGACTGCTTAGTCAACAAGGATTTGATATCTTATAGACATAGGCCAAATTAAAGGGAAACTATATCCGCCCGACAACTCACAAATTGCGGTCACTATTTGTCATTCAATTGTCTATTCAATCGAGTACATATATAAAAATGACAACATGCATGAAGAGATATACGAATTTTTCTTAATTAAAGAAAAAATATAATTTGATCCTTTTCAAATTTCTAAAAATGTTGAATTAAAATCAAACATTAGGAGGTTCGTTTTTTTTTTAATATATATATATATATATATATATATATATATATATATATATATATATATACATATATTACATGTCTTTCACAACACTTATAATATGTTTGGTATGATATTAGAAAATAAAAATATATATAAAAAATGAGTAGATAAGAATAAGTAAGATGAAATATTATTTTTATTTTTTTAAAAAATAATTTAATAATTTAAATAATAATTTTGATAGATAAAATAATAATTATAAAGATATAATAGATATTAGATAAGTATACGGGACACCAATTACAACACCTCCCAACAAAAAAAAAATTTGATATTTGCCGTGAAAAGATTTACTTAGTTGTTAAAAATGTTGCGTTAAATTTGCTCAGGAAATACCAAACTGAACAGATTCAGTATGCATTCTCCCAAAAGAAGAAAAGAAATAGTTGGTATTTATGAAATAATGATAGTATTGCCCCTCATTTTCGGTTACAACGTAAATTCAGTTTATAATATAATAATAATTAAATATTATTTTATTAGATTTATTGTTGTAATTATGCTTATTAATTACATAAAAAGGTTTACATTACAAAAACTATTATTTATTAAATAAGTTATTTTGAGCAATTAAGCATGAAATGTTTAATAAAATACTGTCTTATATTTTCCCAAAAAATAAACGATATTTTTATTCAATAATTATTTTATCATTATTAAAGTAAATGATATACTCGAATCCATAATATTTTAATATGAAAAAATTACACGAATTTATAATTTTGCCGCTTACGTAACATCTTTAAACTAAGCACAAAGGCAATGACAGCCTTAAAATGCAACGCTGAAAGGTTATTATTCCTGATAACACAGTCTAGAAGGACAAATAAAGAAGGATTCGATCGAATTATAATGTTATGCTTTGCTCTGCGTTTACATTAAAAAGGTTAACTATTACTCCTATTTACATTATTAAACAGAATTTTATTAAAAAGAGAAAGGGGGATCAACTTACTTACACGGTATCTAGTTACACAGCCATCGCTTTTCCTTGTTCACTGTCATACAGAAACATTTTCTGTTACGAAATTGGCCTTGCTTAATTAGTTAGTTCATGTTAAGTGAAACCCCAAAGCAAGAAAGAAACCATGGTAATTTATATGTCACTTTCAGCTTTTCGTTTCTGAAGTTAAATATTAATATTTTATTATGGAATTACAGCTGGCTGGCTACAACGAGCAAAAAGTTTTTCAACTCTTGAAAGGGAGACGAATCTAATGCATTTTATACTATATATATATGCATTAGCGTATTTTCTGTCAAAGCATTGCCATTTAATTTTATACTATAAATTCCTTTACAACAAGATTTCATATAACTGTTGTTCATGACTTTTGAGATCTACTCAAATAGTTCATCCTCTTTGCATGCACCAATACAAGACTTATTACATGCTAATTCAGAGTTATTGTTCATAAAATTGAATTGGAAACAGTTTCATCAGATAAAACTAATATATTTCATGCTTTGGAATAAAGTATTATTTCAATAAAATAAAATGCATACATGCCAAAATACATAGCGTGCTTATGAAATAATAGTAGGAAAAAGAGCACAAATTATTGAGTAAGTGAAAAATGTGCGACTCAATCGTTAGAAGTTGAAATTCTCATTTCCAATTTTCTAAGGCGTGAAATTCTCTTTCAGTTTAAGGGTAGGAAAACAAAAATTAAAGGATCTTTTTACTCTTCTTGTTCCCTTTACCATTTGAGCTAGTTTTAGATCAGGGGCTGCACATAGAATCCAACAATTCAACTAATTTGGTCCCACTCATTAAATTAGGCTAAAAAAAAAAATCATCACTCTGAGTTGAAAATATTGGTTAGTTTTGCCTAGTCTAACCTGATTATATATATATATATATATATATATATTAAAAAAAATATACTGGTTTATATAAAAATTTAATTTCGTAAGGGGTGAAATATAATTTTACAAAAATTTTATAAAAATTTATTTTTTATAAATTATTTTATAAATTTTACCAAAACCTTTTATAGAAAAACATATTTGAACCAAACTAACTTAATCTTAAAACATGCCGAGCTTAGCACCAAGCCTAAAAGAATGGGCTTAGACTCGAATATATCTCTATTTTAGATAAGTGTAATTTAAGGTGAGCATTCTATAATATGTATATATATATATATATATATATATTATAACCGACGAAAGTTTTTAGTCTTAATAAAATAAAAATTTTCATAAACTTATGTTATTTGTTATGAATTTAATTTACAAAGAATGGCTACTTGAAATAGTTTTCAAAGTTAAACAACGATAGAACGATAGAAATGATATGGGTGGTGTGAGCGTTGGACGCGCTTTTATGAATGTGAGTAAGTGTGTGTTTGGAAAATCGGCAGCTCCCTCCGAAACTATGTTTTTTCTTACTTTTTATACAAATGTGTTTTGGTACTGTGATTCCAAACATATCCTAATAAGTTAAGAAAAGGTTTTAAAAAAATAATTTTTAATAAAGTAAATTACCAAAATAATTTTTAATAAAGTAAATTATCAACTGGTTTGATTAAATTATATTTTTTATTTAAAAATTATATTCAATATATATAATACTTTTATTTTTTATCAATAAATTTTTTTACGTAATATGAGATTATAATTTTTTAATATAATAATAAATTAATTAATATTAAATATTAATATAAATTATTATTTTATTTTAATATGATAGAAATAATTAAATAATTTTACTTCCAAAAAAATACATATTAATTAAAGAGTTAATTTTATTGACAAAAATGAATTGTAAAAAATATATAATTTAAAAAAAAAGTACTTTTTTTTATCATAAAATAAAAAAAATACTAAATATAATAATTTTGTCCTACCGAATTTATCCTTTAGAGAGAATGAATGATGTGTGGGAGTCCCAATAATTGATGCAGTTTTTGTCATTCTCGAGCCCTGTGTTTGTTCCCTTCTTCACTGTCCTCCCAACAAACACACACGCACAGAGATTTTCAATTCAATTCAATTGAAGTGATTAGCTGCAGAAACAAGGCAACGAAACGCCTTCATTTCATCAATTCTATTACCCATTCCATTTAATTAATACAATACAATTAAAAATAAATGACGCCGTTGTACTGTTAAGCCCAAGTCGAAGACGTCTTCTGGTTGATCCCCTCTCCCAAGAGATGCCACAAATCCCAACACAACACCACTCACCACCCCAACAAGGCTATAGTAATGCTAATGCATATGAATTCTAAATTGGGGAATCTTAAACGAACAAAGACGAAAGGGCAAGTGCGAGTGGGTGTAGAGACGAAAGACGTCACTATCAGAGCCATAAATGAAGGAAGGAGGGCTTTTTGAGTTTTGATGGCAACACCCCAGCGCCAACAGACATGTGATGTGATCATGGAGGAAGAGAAGTCAAATTTATGCCCAAAAATTTTGCTTCTTTCCCCCTTCGCATGTTGCTCCCTCTTTCTTGCTTTTCAGTTTCCCTATCCAAGATAAGAATACAAATTCTTTCAAATTCCATTCCACCTCTTCGTAGCACAGTGATCCCTTTTGAGGCCAACAGTTACCAAGTTCATTTGTATTATCATCTTCAAGGTGTTTTAGCACATTCAAGAGAACAATTTTTTTTTTTTGGGCATGCTAACCCTAAAATGACTATGTTATGTTTAATTGAGCTATTGATTCATTTATTACTTAAAAGCCACCACGCCACACTTTAACAGTATAAATACACACAAGGGCAGCGTGACAACTATATTTGCCTTCATAACATATATCATTCTTCTGGTCATCTCTTAGGTTAAGTAAACAAAAGCTCATGCATTGTCACAAATAAGAAACATTGTTGGATTCATATTTACATGTTGCGTTGAATTACTGTGTTTCAGTTTACAACAAATATTAGAAACTTATTTGTTATAGATATGATGTTGCTTTAATACTCATAAATTTTAAGGATTAAGAAATATAAAATTCATTATTTATTGCATTAGATTTTTAAAATGTTACAGATTAATGAGAATCCGTTAAGCTCAACCTAAAATATATAAACAAAACAAACAGGTTTAAAAATTATCCTTATAATTGGTTTTAATTAGTCGATAAATACTCCAATTCAAATAGGATATTCCGATGGACTGGATTAAATTTTATGAAGTTTAGTTGCTCAAAAAGTTGCGTTGTGCATTACAGCTCAAGAGTGAAAGCTTTCTGTCCAACCATGGACATTTTCAGTGCCCTGGTAACAAGTTGTTGTAATATAATATATAAAAACTGAACTCTCTGTTTAACTTTAACCGGATAATCCTTCTCAGATTGCATATTGTGGTGTAAAGTAAGCATTACTGTGGAAATCCTCAGCTTGTCTTACTAATATGGATATTGACTAATGAGAACTCAGACAGTAAATTAATAATAATGAATTGGTATAACCTCAAAATTAACTTGCAAATATGAGTGGCCATGATTATTTGATTAACTCCAAGTATCAAATGAAGATCTGAAGCCAGAAGAACTGTGTAGAAAGAAATCTGTATGATGCTAATCTACCTAGCTAGCTGGCTAATATATATCTTAGACTGGTCCAAAATCGTATTATGTAGAGTGGGTTTTTTCTTTTTTCTTTTCGGTTTTTTTTGGGGGGGGGGGGGGGGGGGTAAGACTCATTTACTTAGGGCTTTTTGGGATCTACTTAATTGAGAAGCAAAGGAAAAAGCAATAGTTTTTCGTCAAAAAAATTCGTAATAATTAATGTCATCAATAACAATATGAAAAAGATAATGGAATTCAGTTTCCTAATAAAGTTTATCAAACAATAAGGTTGCTAACTTTCATATTTGAGATTTCATTCAAATAGTTTTGGGGTTATTTTATATGAACAGTTAATGGTGAAAATAACATGCGGATTCAAATAATTAAAAACCATATTAATTAGGGGGACACATTTACCCCTTGTTTGGTTTGAGGAGAGGAGAGGGTCCTCCCCTCCCCTTATTTGGTTTGCAACGTTGGAAGGAAAGGGAAGGAAAGTTTAATGAAATTTTCTCTCCTCTTTCCCTCTCTCTTATTCCTCCAATTTGGGGGGATTGAGAGGGAAAATTGAAAAAAAGACTAAAATGTCCCTATCTTAATTATTAATTCTATATTTTATAAAATTTTTATAGGTATGGTTGAGGAAAAATTTTAATGTACTAATTAACACGGGTATATTGTCATATTAAGAAAAAAATAAACATGCCAATGTTTTTAACTCAAATATATTTTAATTTTATAAAATAAAACATGTTAAATTATAAATTGTTGAAATAATTATTTAATTAGTTTTATTTGTTTAAATTTTTTTTAAATTAATTATAATTATAGATAATTTTTGATATTTATTTAATTTGGTGGTGATAATATTAAATTTTTAAAAATAAAAAAATAATTAGCAATATTATCATTACTTTTAAAATATATAAAGATAAAATAATCTACATATTATTATTTTCCTTCTCCTCTCCTTCTAAACTAAACAATATATCTTCCCTCTCTTCCCCTCCATTAAAATTCTTTTCTCTTCCCTCCCTTCCTTTGAACCAAACAAGGCCTTACGATCGACAACAAACCTAACAATATGCCTCCTTACAGATTAGCCTCAACTTTCAATCTGTGATTTGATGGGTTTGGGTAGGGATCTTTTCGTCAGACACAGCACATTTTATTTTATTTTATTTTGGCTATTTTTGTTACACACAATTGGCTCTGAAGATATTTTAGAAGTTGTCTAGTCAAGGATGCTGCAGAAATATCCTTGGACCGTAGTTCGTAATATTTATATTTAGAACAAAGGCTTGCCATTATCTGTATGCTTCAGCCATCAGGTCTCAATCTATAGTAGACAACGCATACGAACACTGATTTGATTTCTCTACCTAGGTAAGGACCACATGTCTCGATACCCACTTGACTTTGCCTGAGTTTTATTGCACATATGATGCAAGTATAATTCGCTAGTGTTTAAAAGATGTATGAATAAGTAGCTAGTTAATTAATCAGCAACTACAAAAGGAAGAAAATTTTTGGTGAAAACCCTATGCACTTTACAATATTTCAGGCAGTACTTCCAAGTAACTTGCATAAACGTTCAATTATTTATAAAGTGACCGAAAATCCCACGAAAACTTTAATTGTTTGGTTTTGAAATTTGTACCTACATGCATGACTTGTGGCGATGATATATGTCATTATTGGTTTGCCGACTTAGTCATTCGTCCATGCCCACCCTAGAAACCAAACTTAAAAGCTTTTTGTAGAGACCATTGACTTTCTAAAGTTGCCTAATTCACTAAATTGTGGCCTAATATTAATGAACTATATAAAATTATGGTTTTGTGGGCTCAAAAGGATTGATCTTTTAGCTCTCGTCTTTCGGCATCTGCTTTTATGAAGACTATGTCATTATTAGAACGTCATGTGGGGAGCAAAAGGAAAGTTGTTAACCCAATATTAAGCACTTCAAGAACCAGCCTTGAGTCAAAAGAAGGACAGAAACTCACTTTGAAACGCTGTTGTGCCAATCATCTTTCAAATAGTAGTACATTTGGCAGCACATGAACATATATTGTCTGAGAATTATTTAAAAAACAAAAGAAACAAAGAAAGAAGCATGTGCATGTGAATATCATAAACAGGTTCAACGCCATCCTGAAAACCTTTCATAACCGTTGAAGATTATTCTCCAAACTGAAAAAAAGGAAAATGCCATTCACTGATCAAACATAAGATAATTCTATCTTCGCGCCTATATATATATATATATATATATATATCTGATAGTTTTGTTTTCCTATTCTCAATTTCTCATGTCATGCAAAAATCTACTCTTGTGATGACAATGCTCCTCCTAATTCAAGTTCATGTTGTGCAGGACAATAATTCACCAAATAGTTAGAACAACTTAGGTGTTAACCAGATAAGATCTGTGGGAAGAGCACATGATTACTTCATTTTGTGGTCTGTTAAAGGCTGTTGGATTTATAATGAACCAAGGGAACCAAAAAAGAAGTTAAGATAATTAAACAGATATTTAGTGACAACCTCTGGGCCCAATGTTTGTTAAGATTAGAGCCAAAATCAGACCAAACCAGTAAAAGGGTTTCCAAAAAGAGCATAGACTTAAGGGCTTTGTGTCTCATCCTTCTTCTTACATGCTAGTCCCACCTCGCGATCTGATTCATTTTCCTTAAAGAAGAATCTACGCTAACCGAAGCATTCTCAGTCTTTAAAAATTAAAATGAAGTCCCTGTTCTGTATTCACTACGATGAACATGCACTTTTCGTAGCACGCGTACGTACATATGCATCACATAACCAGTAATACGGCCATCCTACACGAAAAAAGTTGGAGAATCTTTTAGATCATCAAATTGATTGTTATGGTTCCCAAAAGCATATAGTATCAGTTTCGTTATAAAATGTGTCTTAATGATTATCTTCGACTTTGTGTAGGGTCTCTATGATCTAGAATCAGCCACGTACGTATAGCCACTTCAGCTTGTCCCAAGAAAAAAATTTCCAGATCCCTCCAATCATAAAGCTTTGGGTTATGTACTTATGTTCCTCAGATTAGTAAACATCACTTAATTAACAAAAAAATAAAGTTTAAGTGTTTGGTTGTGTAGCTTTGGAAATTCCCATCAATTTGAAGCTGCCTCGATTGGTCAAGCAGCTAATAAGTGCCATCCATATATACTTTGGTCTGAGTGCTTGGTGAAAGTGATGCACCGCCTAATATAGTAATAAGGCAACATCAAACTTTTGCAAGCACCCCCTTTTAATTATTTAATGCCAAAATAAAATCCTTTTTTTTTTTGTTTTTGTTTTTTCTTTGCTTTCTTGTGTTTGTTCTTTTGCACTTTTTTATACGCGTAATGTGCTGCGTTTTAAAATCTGTCCCTAAACCTGCTTATTTGATGAGTACAAAATTGTACAAAGGCATATTTATGGGAAGGCTTTAAGGACAAATTAATGTTCAAATATAGAATCAAAGCTATATTGCACTTGCTACTTGGGATCGATTGCTGAATAAAAAAAGGGTTTAGCTAGCATGCACATGGAACCTAATCAACTTGATGGCTGATGACGATATTCAACAACCGGGTGTAACTCTAGCCTTTTATTTATTTTGTTCATCCTTTTGATCCTTGACCTATAATCAACCGAAATTGGGAATTTTAACGCAGTGTGGGTTCAATCATTCCAAAGAAGATGCTATAAGATAATATGACCCAAGACCGAGAGCTTTCTAGCTGCTATGCACCCAGTAGTAAAATACATTACTCACAGTGACCTTTCAGTGATGACCCCCAGTGGCATAGGTCTCCATGTGTTTTACCATTAGGTCACTAGCTTATTATTATTATTATTGAAAAAGAAAGAAAAAGGGAATTAAAGAGGGAAGAATCTAAACAACCTTTGAATTGGATCAAGGTTGGAAACCAGTTTGCCAGAGAGTCCATCAATTCAAATGGCTATCACATCACAGTGAAAATACCTCTCTATATTGGACGTGGGCCATAAGACAAGAACCTTTCTTCTGATTAATCATAGGATGTGGCCCTTAAAAAATAAATACACCCTACAGCTCACACAGTGTATGAGACTGCAAATATTTTTTTATTAGTATTATGAAAAAGCTCAAGTTTTAGAACCATTTATTTAGACGTATATGTTTCCCATATTAGTATAGAGCAAGGGTCGTTTTCTATCGCTTTGTACTGGGGAAAATTTTATCACGTGACTACAGCATCTTTGTACATGTAAATTTATTTTTTATTTTTAAAACAGGCTTGTGATTGTTACCCCATAACTGTAATGGCATGAAAGACGACCCACCAGTGGCTCGTATTCAATTCGAACCCAAAAAAGCTACACTAAGACGAAGCAATTGGTTGGTAGTTTAGTTTTTGAAGATTAACAAATGTAGCTAAGGTCATCAATCAGCTTCTTGTCTGCAACAAATTATACTCTCTTGTCCCCTTTTGTGCATATCCTTCTGTCCTCACCTTAATTTTCAAAGATTCAGTTTGTCCAAATGCCATAAAAATCTCGTTTGGTACCTAATTCAGGTCCTTTTGTTGGGCGCAGCGATGGCCAGTCGTACAGTGCAATCCTTTTAAAGAAACTAACGTTCCCAACCACATCACATTGATTGAAATTTTCTCAGACAAGTTTTGGGCATTATTGAATAATAATAAAGCCATTGAACTCATCTTCTGAAACAAAGTAATTACGTATAGTAATACGGAAGATCTGTATCAATGTTTTTATCTTGTATTTGATGTGCTGCTGTTGTTTTAAGTGCCTTAGATAGGACTAGGATTTGGATGTCAACAATGTAATTACCTCTTCAAGTGGTTGAGAATGTGAGCATTAAGCAACACGTTTTAAGTTATATCATCGGCTTCCCAGTATACTAGAACGAAAAACGCTTTTAAATTTTGTCTGAAATTAATAATCTTCGAGCCTCAAGATATTAACTTAATTAGTGGTCGTGGCGTGGGCAAAAATGGCTCGCATACTATTACTAACTTATTGTAATTGAAGGGTGTTATTATGAAAGGCTCAATCTCTCGAGAACTTTGTCAAATAAAATAATATGCCAAATAATAATCTGGAGATGAAAAATACTCAATCTAGGTTGACTTTCCATATCAATACCTGCTGATCATAATTAGTTCTTCGTGACCCAAAAAGGATAAAGATTTTATCACACCTCAAAATTCAGGTTCAGTAATGGCCCATAAGATCAGGGTCCACGTCTGAACTTGGGCTCATAGGAGGAATGTTGTGATTTAGGCTTGTGGAGAATCACTGATTGGGCCAACTTCTGGACCATTATTGATGCCGCCACACGTGCATACCGTAAGAGAAGACCAAAGATCCTTAAGGCGTTTGATCTGAGTCATTGCTTGTCTGCTCCCAAACATGTACCAACAAATTCCCTAATCCGACTCTTTTGGATCTTTGATACTTTCCAATCTCCTACTTGGAGCACTTGCTTTGCCTTGTCTTTTCTTACCAGCTTCATTTCCATCGCCCTCCTCCACAAACGTAGCCAAAACCTCCTTCAAACACATACTCTCCCTCTCTATGCAATTTCACTTACATAATCGTCTTCCTCAACAAATCAAACCCATCTCTGAACCCATAATCTCATGGCACTGTTTAAGTCACGAAACAACAGAAGGTCGTCATCCACGTCTTACGCATCAACCTTAACAACGCTAGTCGTGATTGCAATTTGTGTCCTGGGTATATGGATGCTAACCTCCAACACCGTATACCCACCTCAAACACACGGCACCGCTACGGCCCGTACGGCCATTGATACCTCTGCAACCCACAATGACTTCTCTTCCTCCGTAGACTCAGCTGAAACCACCCCCAAAAGCCATGACCAAAAAGTCACTCGTCTCAATGGGGACAATCCTGGTCATCTCCCCGATGATGCCATCAATTTTGATAATAATCTCCTCAATTCTGATGCCAACAAAGAGCCACATAAAGAACAAAGTTTTATTAGTGAGGCTCAACTATCAGAGGAAAGTACGTTGACTCAAACGCAAGAAGCCTCCGGGACAAATGAAGCGGATGCAGACAATTATCATGAACACGCTGATAAGAAAATGTCTGAGTCTGAGAAAGTTCAGCGAAGTAGTGTTACTGAAGCATCTGAAGGAAACCAAAAGGGTGTAGAAGAGAATGCTGGAGCGCAAGATGAAAACTTGGATACGAAGGAAAACAAAAACACAGAATATCAGAATGTAAATGCCGGGGAAAATGAGGAACTAAATGCAGGACAGCAACAAGATGTCAAGAATTTTGATAATCAAGACGAAAACTCGGATACGAAGGAAAACAAAAATACAGAATATCAGAATATAAATGCCGGTGGGAATCAGGAACTAAATGCAGGACAGCAACAAGATGTAAAGAATTTTGATAATCAAGAACCTAAAAACGATGAAGATGAACAAAATAAGAAACAACTAAGAGAAGACAAGGGGGAGATTACAGAGGAAGATCAAAAGCAACAAGACCAGAAACAAGACGAAAACTCTAATTCCTACCCCGACTCTGACACCCATAGCACGTCCAAGGCCTCACAACTAGAATCCCATGCAGCACTTGAGGGCGAGAGCTCTCAACTTGCCCAGACAGAATTTGAACAGAAGGGAACCCAGATGGGAGAATCAGAAAAAAAGAAGCAGATTGGTGGAAACAAAAATGCTATTCAGTCAAATGGGAGCAACTCTTTGCCCGAGGGGTCAAAGAAGTCATGGTCAACCCAGGCAGATCAATCGCAGAACGAAAAAGAGAGACAGAAGGATGAATCAGACACTACAGAGTCAGAAAGTATACAAGATTACACGTGGCATCTCTGCAATGTCACAGTAGGTGCTGATTATATACCTTGTTTGGACAACGAAAAGGCTTTGAAGCAGTTACGCAGTACGAAACACTATGAACACAGAGAGAGACATTGCCCAGAGGATGCACCTACTTGCCTAGTGCCACTTCCGAAAGGTTATAGAAGACCCATAGAATGGTCTGGCAGCAGAGACAAGGTGATGTGCTTCAAAATAATACCTAAACCATTGAACGAATGGGAGGGCCTTTTCATATAAAATAAAAACTTTACTATTGTGTTTCAACAGATATGGTACTACAACGTACCACACACGCTGCTGGCGGAGGTGAAGGGGCATCAGAATTGGGTGAAGGTGACAGGAGAGTTCTTGACATTTCCTGGAGGTGGCACTCAGTTCATTCATGGAGCTCTCCACTACATTGATTTTATTCAACAGGTAACTTGAGATTTTCTTGACTAGATCATTTGAATTGATAGTACCTACCTAACATCCAGCAAAATGCATTTAAGGATTCATCCCATGCCCGAAATTTGAATTAAACACTGCTCATGAGAATTTAAGTTGTGAAATTGAAATTTCTTGCTGGTAAATTCACATCTTCTCTTGTAATTATGGGGGACAAAATGGTTGGTGGTTGCAGGTTGAAACTGATATTGCATGGGGCAAGCGCACTCGGGTGATTTTGGATGTTGGGTGTGGGGTTGGCAGTTTTGGAGGTTATCTATTCGAAAGAGATGTTATTACAATGTCTTTTGCACCTAAAGATGAACACGTAGCGCAAGTGCAGTTTGCTCTTGAGAGAGGAATACCTGCCATATCTGCGGTCATGGGTTCCCAAAGGCTGCCATTCCCCAGCCTGGCCTTTGATCTTGCACATTGTGCACGTTGTAGAGTGCCTTGGCATGCAGAAGGTTCTCACTAACACTATCGTTTTGTTTAAAATTGATACTTCTGCTTTGATCATAGTTGCTGAGAGATGTATAACTTTGTTCAAGGTGGCTTGTTGCTTTTGGAATTGAACCGTGTTCTGCGACCAGGGGGTTATTTCGTCTGGTCTGCTACTCCCGTGTACCAGAAGCTCGAAGAAGATGTCCAAATATGGAATGGTAGAAAAACATATCTGATATCTCCATTGAAAAAAATAGTAACATAGATTTATATCAGGCTGACCTTTCCTAATTTTCTTCTAGAAATGTCCTCACTGACTAAGTCCATGTGTTGGGACCTCGTGACTATCAGCAAGGATAAACTAAACAGCGTTGGTGCAGCCATTTACCGCAAACCCACTTCCAACGAATGCTACGCGCAAAGGCAGGAAAATAGTCCTCCAATTTGCAATGATAATGATGATCCAAATGCAGCCTGGTAAATCACTGCTTGTGGAGGGCAACTTCTGGAAATGTATTATATTTGTAGAGTACATAATAAGAGTTCTAATCTTGATTGGCCACATCGTATTTACAGGTATGTGCCTCTGCAGGCGTGCCTGCACAGGGTGCCAGTTGACAAGGATGAGAGAGGGACCAGATGGCCTGAGGCTTGGCCTAATCGACTGCACAAAGCCCCGTATTGGTTAAACGACTTCCAGGTGGGGATCTATGGGAAACCAGCTTCTCAAGATTTTGTAGCAGACACTGAACGCTGGAAAAACGTAGTAGACGAGTTGAGCAACATCGGCGTTACTTGGTCTAATGTGAGAAATGTCATGGACATGCGAGCTGTCTATGGGGGGTATTGATACAACTTGGATTACAACCATTAGAATATTTATTTGTATGCGATATTTTGTCTTAATCATGCATCTCCATGTCTTATTGCTAATCAATAACGTGTAGTCATAGAAGATAAGCCATGTCTGTGCAGATTTGCGGCAGCTTTGAGAGATCTTCCTGTTTGGGTATTCAATGTGGTGAACGTAGATTCTCCGGACACACTTCCTATCATCTATGAGCGGGGTCTTTTTGGAATATACCATGATTGGTGTGAATCCTTCAGCACCTACCCACGAACTTATGATCTACTGCATGCAGATAGCCTTTTCTCAAAGCTGAAGAAAAGGTGTGATATTGATATGAAAGTAGTGATCTTTTCAACCTCTTCTCCCTAATGAAATTACTGATCCAGCTTTATTGTTTTGGCTCCTCAGATGCAGCCTTGTTCCTATAATAGCAGAGGTTGATAGAATAGTACGACCAGGAGGTAAATTGATTATCCGTGACGAGTTTGACACTATTGGCGAAGTGGAAAATTTATTGAAATCTCTGCATTGGGAAATAACCTTCTCCAAAAGCCAAGAGGGTTTGCTGTGCGCCAAGAAAGGCATGTGGCGGCCAGACCCCGTGTCCTGATATGGAGAAAACATGGACGGTTCAATTTATGGTTTGCTTTCAAACAAGCAGAGCACTGACAGTGGCATGAGTTTTGGCCTGTCATCCACCTTCTGTAGCGCAGTAAATTGTCTTCCAAACAATACACCAAAGGAAGAAGCTGTAATACACCAGTACGCCAACCGGCAAATTTAGATTTCTAGTTGTCTATAAGAAATGTCTTGTTATTCCGTTCGATGCTTATTTTTGGAACTAGTAATCTTCTTTTGCTCTACATTAAACAGAATTATTAGTTTAATAGTAAATTTGTGAATTTCAGTAAACATGAATGGGAGTAGCATAAGAATTGAAGTTCGAACTTTGACCGCGAGCAGTTTGGTGTAGGTGCCTCCCTTGGCCTGTTGTATGGTAGACTTCTTTGATAATTATCATGCAAAATAACGACCAAAAAAGGAAAAAAAATGCCAAATTAAGATATTTAACATAACAATAATCATATAGAGAGATACAAACAGAAATATATACTGCACCCACATATTGGGGTCATTTGGCCATCTTCGTATCAGAGAATGTAAAGGTGAAGTTTTACTCTCCCCGCCCAGAGCCCAAGATTCAGACTTTTAACAAGGTCATTAGTCACGGTCAATAGAGAGCTTGCGAAGTTATGAAGAAACCATGATGATTTTCAGCAGAATTAAAAGATAGTGCAATCCCCGAAAAACTCAAAATGCAGCAAATTTTCCAGGTTAGAGTAGTTATTAGATAACTAAAAGAAAAATACAAATTCATGGGGATAAAAGTGAACAAATAAAAAGGACTTGCAAATCTAATCGAAGGTAATTTCATTTCATAGCTGTAAGCAAAGCATGAAAAACAGCAAATTACAAAAATCTGTCATCACAAACAATCAGAAATTACACAAGAATGCTAAGATTCAGGGTTATGATTCTGTTTGTAAAGCTTATTATATTCTTCAAGCTCCTCATAGTATACATCCCAAACGCAGCGGACGCATCCACTACCACAACAATCACCCGGCAGAGGCTTCTCCGGCGGCGGAGGAACTTCTTTAGGTAGCTTCTCTTTCTCCCTCATTCCTTCTTCCAATTTCGATTCAATGGGCTGGGAATCTGCCTTTTGGGCCATGAATTTTGGATTGGATATGGGTTGGGCAAAGAAGGGCCGTCGATCTCGAAGCCGATTATTGACGACAATGATATTGGAAGAGACACGTCGCAGGGTGAGATCGCCGCTTCCTGCTCTCATGACGAGGGGCGCCGCCACCACATTCTCTGCCTTTAATAATGAACCGAAACGCAAACTGCTTACTTCTTTCGTGTGAATTGACCAATAACTTCTATTTCCCGTGTCCATACAAATCAAGGATTCTTCATTTCCCAGGTTTGGTTCTTTTATTTGAGTTCACGGTAACACGTGTGAAGCTGAGACTCACCCATTGCCTTCGCTTGCATCTTGCATGTGGGAAAGTGGATTTCTTTGCGGTTCCAATTCATCTGGCCGTGCACAGCTTTAAAATGATGTCATTGTGTCTAACCGTTCGCGTCATCCAATAGCCCTAGATAGTCACGTAAAATCGAGCTTAAAATGCATCATTTCTGGTTTAATGAAAAGTTTGCATTTTGAATAGTCAAATTTAGACCAAAAAAAAAAAAAGACAATCTCATCTGTTTGTTGCACTAGATTAAAACCATCCATTCATTTTCATTTAAATACATTTTGCATCAATCTATCCCCATCTTCCTCTAGTGTCTTCCAATGAGTAGCATAATTCGTAAAGAACGCTGTGAGCATTTCACCTTCGTCCATTGCAACTGTGGAAATCTAGTCAGAGAAAGGGATGGAGATTAACTCAGATCCAACAAACGAGGGGTCTTAAGAAGGGAGCAATGCAAATGAAGCAAAGTGAAGGAGTCCGTGGGATAACTTTGTTCTCCATGGCCAAAAGTTGTCTTCTACAGCTATGGAGATCAACTCATATTAATTTGGGTTTTCTAATTTTTGTTATTTGTTGGTTTTTTTATATAAGACTGAAATTGGTTTTAGGATGTTGGTTTGCTAGTTTTAGAAAATTGATTTGAGCTTTTTTGGATGTTGGCTCGTTAGTTTGATTTGAAGTTGTTTATTGAGTTGAACTTCAGATTTGTTGGATGCAAAATTAGTTGTTGGGATCAAGAAGACTTGTGAATTAGTTATAGGAAATGGGTTTGTTGTGAAATTGTTTGAACTATAAAATTGATTTGTTATGAAATTAGTTTTATTGAAAATGTTAATGGCAACGCTTGAACTATGTTTGCTTAACTATGTATCTGAATATAATTGGATTGGAATTGTGTTTATTGAAGTGTGGCTTAGTGTTGAATACAAAATTAATTGTTTGTTACAAAATGATAATACCAAAACAATGCTGAATACTTGATTATATGACACAATAAAAAATATCTGAATGTACAAATTTGTTTGTTAATGTCTATAATGGCTCAACACATGTATCTATTCTCATAGCTGAACATATCTACCTATTTCTCTTATAGGTTTACTTAAAAAAGCTATATATACAGAGAATGCAGGTTGGCTTTTTGGTTCTACATGTAAAGGGAGTAAAATATCATTAAGGAACTTGTTGACACTTGAAAGAAGTGTTAGTTATGTAAGAAGTACATCTATGGAAGCTAAAGAAGATCTAAAAAGTGTTGCATAAAGATGTGATATAAATGAAAAAAAAATGTGATAGTTTTATCATGTATGAAGTCAAAGATAACAGGTATTCTAAGAAAGAAAAGGGAATATTGTATTGAAGTGTTCAGTGTAACCAACATATTGAGATCAATAAAAGTGATCATTTTACTGCCAATATTACAATTTTATAATTACTTTAGTATTATGCATCTCTTGAGATATCTTTATTCAATTCCAATGCTTCTAAAAATAGCATGGGAGAATCTAGTGGCACCTAAATTATAAATGAATATTGATTACATCATATACACTAAATATATAATAATACCATGTAAGTTATAAGAAATTAATTGTTTTAACCAGCAATAGTTTTGTATAAGTTAATTCACTCTCATATATCTAAGGGAATATGACATATGTTGGATGTGCAAATGTAGTCATTACTCAAAGTGCAATGGTGGAGGAGCTCGCTTGCATTTGAGTGTCCTTAAAAAGAAAGGCAACATTAAGATTTATTGAACTACTATAAACAATTAAGACATGAAAACATATCCATACCATAGTCTTATAAGTTTGTGAATCTCCGTCTAATATAGCTCTTCTTCTTTTCTTACATAGTTTCTCAACCTAACTCCTTAATCATTTATTCTTCCTTCTACCATCTCTTTTCCTGAATCCCTTAGGTAGTATAACAAACTCTCACAGTGGTGCCATGCTTGTACAACATTATTGTTTATATGCGATCTATTTGAACAAAGATCTGTCACTTCCTTAGTCAATTATGGCACGTCTTTATGAACCAATGAGTATGTTTCAAGACAATTATGTGTCTCAGTTACTAGTCTTATAAGCGTGGGACAAAGTTGTTTATACTATTGCAAGCTTTCACGCTTAGGATTTACTTAGACCTCATTTCCCTTACTATCATATATAACACTGCTCTTCCTATCTTTTGTCCACCTCTTTAATATGTACTACTTAGGGAGTTTTTTTTCACATTTTAAACATTGTATACCTTCAAAGTATGATATCTTAATATTCCAATAATTTCAAACCTTTGGCAATTGTATGAAATTGATCCATTGCTTAAGTCAAATTGAATCCTCGATTCCCCCTTTTCATCAACCATGATAATAACATAGTCATACACTGGATCAATCTCATTTCTGTACTTTATACAAGTAGCTGCAAATACATCCTACTATTCTTGGAATAAGTCGAAGATAGGGGTTATGTAGATTTGGGAAACCTATCTAAGTATAAGTGAGCTTTAAACAATTAGTCTAGGCATTTTCTACTATGACTCAAACTCTTGCTTCAATTTATTATATCTCTTATCATCCATAACCTGTTCAAAATTCCTAAAATACTGATTGATGTCCATACTCGCTGTTGTGCAACTCTTGACATCGACATTGGCACTTTTACTTAGCTGCGTGATCTACATGCCTAAAGTGAAAGCCTTCTTCATATGATACCATGCCTATTTCTCTCTTATCTTGTAAATTGAGGTCAACCATATATTTTCATGCATATTATATGTTGATAGCAACTAGCTCTATATTTCCTCAAACTAAGCTTCTTTTTTGTACTCATACATGCACTTTGTAAAATCAATCAAAAAACGTGATCCATAATTCATCAAGTTTTTAAGATGCTTGATCCCATGTACATAATGCATGTTTTGTATCTAGAAGTGTAATACCATAATATATTAACACTATCTAGCCTCTCTCTTCTGGGCTCAATTCCATATGATTTCCAAAGAATCAATACTAACCGTGGCATTTTCATACTATACAACGGGGTTTTAAACACTCAACTTCTGCCCCGTGGGTCCTGTGAACCCATCATTCACATTCTCTACTCACACTCCATTTATACAACTCATAGATAGCATAAAACAAGCCATAAGCCACGGGTGTGGAACCAAAAACCAGAAAAATGCAATTTCTCACATGGACCTAAAAGTCAGATTTTTGGCTATAACTTTAGAAAATCATAAGTAATTATAGGAAAATGGGAATCTAGCAAAGCTCTAGGTGTTAACTTTACGCTAAAAATAATTCCCAATCACAATCTCAGTGTTTGAACCATGTTTGACATCGAAAATGAGACAGAAGTCTGGCTGTCTCTATTTCTGGCGCAGTTTACTATCATGGACTTCGAAAATTCATAACTAAATCCACAAAAATCCAATCTAGGTACACTATACCAATTTGGAAAGCTATAGATGTCTACTAGAGGAAAAAAATAAGTCAAGATCAGTTCAGTAGCCCCTACATCCTGAAAATCGATGGAACAATAACGGAGGTCGGATAGGCTCCCTGATACTGATACAGAATTTCAGAAGGTTCATTCTCTCTCTACAGACTTAGATTTAGGTGATTCTAGTTGGTATAGGTTACTATGGTAGTCTAGTTTATGTGTATAAAATTTTATGACATTTGGACTCTATTTGGTCCATGAATGACATGGATTTCATTTCTAACCTATGGTAACAGTATATGACCAAACTATCAAATTTTTTTAATTTCAAAAATTCACAAAATATTCTCTAGACCTCCAAATATTACCTACTTTAACTTCCCAAGAAGCTCTCTACAAACTCTAGAGACATGCCAAATTTCATGGTAAGAAGAGCTCATCTAGTCACACTTTGACGTAACTCACAAATTAACGGTTTTGGCACCCAAAATGGTCAAAGTGGGTCCAAATGGCCTCTCACACGTTCTCACACCTCATGGACAAGTTTGAAAGCATAAAAATAGTCTATATAACATGTCCAAGTGGTCCAAACCATCATACATTTCAAACTCACTATGCTACGGGCTAAAATACACTATCACATATCATCCACAAAAAGGGCAAAACCCACATTTCCATTAATTTGGCTCTCTACATAGTTTGTACATCATATATCCATATATTTACATTTGCTACAACATTTACATCTTAAAAATAGTAGGTGCATATACATTTTGGCACCACTTTACATCAAAAGACCAAAATAAAGTTATCATCTAGCTAAACATGTTCCTAGGCTCCTTGGTGTGCACTTGCTTCTCCTTGAGCTCTACCTAGCATGTTAAGTTGGGAGGGACAGGGGTGAGATTCATGGAATCTCAGTAGCTCATGCACTCATTCAAGTAAACAATCAAGGCATATAACAAGTCAAAGCATGTAAATAAGCATCTAACCATTCTCAAACATACAATACATGTTGTACATGCTATGGAGATCACAACAATGCCACAAGTAAGCTCTAGGGACTTTTGGTCTAGCCGCACCCGAGTTTAGGGACTTTTGGATGGCCTCACCCGAGTTTAGGGACTTTTGACTTAGCCTCACTTGGTTATGAGACTTTTGGCCTTGTCTCACCCATCTCAGGGGACTTTCGGCACTATCTCACCCAAGCAATTCTCATAATCCAACACACAAGCACATTGGTATCAATGTATCAAAGCAATAGCATATGGCATATTCCATATAATAAGTATATACACAAGCATACAATGACCATTATATCCAAGAATGCAACAAGAAAGAGTGGAAAGAGAGCTACCTTATAAGCCAACACAAGCCTTCCCTTTCAATTTCTCTTCTCCCTTCTTAGGTTCACAATCACACCTTAATGGAGGTGCTTCACTTGAGCCTAGACACATCAAAGAGCATAAATTACTCTCTCATAACTTAATTCAGAGCAAACCTTGCTAACATATAAAAAACTAAGAGTTCTCTCTCTCTCTCTAGAATGCCACCAATTCTTCCTCTCTCTCAAGTTCTCATGGTAGTGAAAATAACATTTTCAAATAAGACAAAGAGATTCAAGGGTATTTTCCACTTTCCCTCTTCTGACCCATGCTTAAAATTCAACTAATCTCATAAACAAAACTATAGAAAGAGAGGGCAAAGAGAGGAGATCAAGATTCTAAGTAGAAATGAGAGGAACTTGCTTACCTTTCCTTTGTTCTTCCTCCTTCTCTTGGTCTCTCTCACTCTCCACGCCTCTTTTCTCTCTTTAGGTCAAAGTTTAGGGCAAATATGAGAGAAAGAATGAGTTGGGTTGTTTAATGGAGTCAAATTCTCGCTTTGTACGCTTTTCCGGACTGACCCTCGCTACGGCGAAAATTAACCTTCGCTACGGCGAGCTCGTATCAGCTACCTTCGCTATGGCGAACTCGTATTAGTTCCAGACCCCCACTTTCGCTATGGCGTATGCTACGACGAGTAACCCCCTAGTTTTTGTATGGAATGCCCGTACTCGCTATAGCTAGAATCATTTTCACTATTGCGAACAGGCACTCTCGCTATAGCGAGACCATTCCTCGCTATTGTGAGCAGACTTCGGAAAATTTTTGAATTTCGAAAATTTTCAACTTTCTTCTTTCTTTTTTTTTTTTTTCCTTTTCCCAGTTGTTACAAGAAGCACCTTGTATAATACATTTACTATTACTTAATCCTGGTCTGTAAAAATAGTTAAAGGTTTTTTTTTCTTATGTGCCTCTAAAAATATTTCCAATAGCCACTTAAAGGACTTGGTGATTTCATCATATAACAATGCTACCCCAAAAATCACCAATCCTCTATAATGATTGAATCAAGAGAATATTACAAGTGGCTTATAATCACGATTTATACTATACATTGTGTTTAATACTACCACCTCACTAGAATAAGTATAATCAATCAAAACTTACGCATCCATCTAAAAGATATTTGTACACTATTCCTCTATATTCATTTAGGAAATATGATAAAATAATGAATTTTTTGCCAACTATTCTTGAGAATACTGTAATAAACATCAAGTTTCTCTGTAATCCATGCTCCTTTACCTTCTAGATTTAAGATAATTATTCGCATCCTCCCGAGTGTAGCTAAGATTGGCTTTGCCTTTAGCATGCTTACTTATCTATTAAAAGGAGGCTTTTTGTTAAAACCCAGATTCCTTTGCCAACTCTATCTTACGGGCTTGGCCTTCAGTCAATTTGTGTTGGGATGCTAATATTGAACCGTCTCTGAGAGTTAAAGCAAGTGATATACTTTTTAACAAAAGTATTAATTTTATATTTTCTATCCATAAGTGCAACACTCATTCTTGCTTCACCATTAGTTCTAGTTTCAAGATAAAGGTTGGTGTTCATACCATCCTTTTTGTCTTGCTTTTGAAAATCTTTTTTGTAGCAAATATATCTACAGGAAAGTATGGATCCATCTTTCTTACTTTTAGTGAAATTATATTTCCTCGCACTAAATCTAATTTTTTTAAAATTTTCATGATTTATCTAGGCTATCAAATTCCATACCTAACCTAGAGGTTAAGTCACCCTTCATCGAATGGTCCCTAAAGGAAATGACAAAACTTTAGCACATACCTTGATCATGAAAGATACATATATTAAGTGTACCTAATTTAAACACATACTTTGAAAAATAAAGCATTCTTTCATTCTTTTTAACCTTACATTTTTGTAAAAGTGAGCCATCAAATACAAAGGTTGAATACTTCACAATTGATATTAGTTCTTATTTAAGCTTGCATTTCATAGATTCATTTTTTCATAGATCAAATGAAAGTTAACTACTTTGATAATAGTTCTTATTTTAAAAAGATTGCATATTTCACATTTCTTTCATTCTTTTATATTGAGCTCAAAAGATTGCATCTCTGGCACTAATTACATATACATAATTTATTCAAAAGATAAAATATTGCATACTTTTTCCATTGTTTTATTGTTTAATTTTTCATTGATCAATTAAAAGTTAACCACTTTGATATTAGTTCTTATTTTAAAAAAATAATAAAATAGACCAAATAAAAAAATTCAAATAAAACTATTAAGCATAATAATATTTGATTTATACAAGAGTCAATAAATTTGGGCATAAGTCTACACCAAAAAAAATTTCAATTCCTTCTTGCTTTTCATATAAAAAGTTTGAATATGTAAATTCCTTACATCCTATTAGAATCCTCTACCTTGTCAATTATTGATTTTCAACAATCCCACAACTTGCAAAAATACAAGAACAATTTGTTTTACAAAGTGGCAAACAAACTAGGGTGTGCAACTAAGTTTTTTCATGGAAGTTCAGCAAACCCATAATTTTTAAAAACACTATATATGATTTAAATGATTCAAAATAAAAAATTTTCTTAATAAGTGGCAGGCAAACTAACCTTAATCAAGACCAAATAGCAACATTGGCCTTTGTCTCTCAAAATGACCTAAATGTTGCAAATACAGAGAATGCATAAAAGAAGCTATAAGAGGAATAGCTTATGTAAGGTGGAAACATTAGCAAATATAGAGAATATAGAGAATTGCATAGATGATTTTTTTGGTTAACGAGTTCTTAACTTCCTTTTCACATCAATGTTAAATTGCTACCAAATCCTTTAGAGTTTTGCACCTTAACACAATAGGGACTAGTTGTTGGAAGAAGATGATGCATGGTGTAACTAAATGGAAATGAATGGATGATCCTAATCTCACACTACAAACAGACAAGATTGCTTTATTTTTTTCTTTGTTAAATTTCACTACCAAAAAGCTCACTCTTTCATTAAACTAGAAATGGTGTGCTTTGAACTTAATTTTGTGTGACATATTTGGGGCCATTGGATCATGCAAGTGTTCAAGATTAAACACTAAAATAATGTCATTTTAAAGCTATGCACAACAAGATGCATGCTGGATCTGTGCAAAGAATTGGAACTAATTTTTTATGGTGTGGTGAACATAAATGTGAATTGTGTATTTTTGACCCAAAATAAATACCTAACTAGAAAAATAATTTGTGAAGTTCTTAGATAATGAGAGAGAGAGAGAGAGAGAGAGAGAGAGAGAGAGAGAGAGAGAGAGAGAGAGAGAGAGAGAGAGATAATATGATTATTTCCCAACAAGTTATATAATTAATTACAGAGTAAATATACTCTTTCATCTTTAGTTTACAAAATTTTTAATATAATCTCTAAGTCTTTCAATTTCTTATCTTAGTATGTTTTAATTGATGATAATTTGACCGAATTATTTACATAATCTAACTGAATACTTACATGGTCGTTAAATTTACAAAGTGACTATATTTAGTGTTTAGAAAAACAAAAAATGAAGCACTCTGATCATAAATGCTATAATGGATTATCTATAATAATGTATTAGGTATAACTAGAGAAAAAATATATTGAGAACTTCTCATGTTAAAAATTGCTTTAATATTGGCTCCACATTCTTAATCTCTTTCTAATTGTATATTGTCAATTTTTCTTTAAACTAAAAAAGATTTGACCACTTTATAAGCATGATTATTTTATCACTTACCAATCACATAAGCATTATATTACAATAAAAGAGGTACTAAATTAATTAAATAAATTATTAAAGGACAAAATTGAAAGATTTACATCTTGAAGAATCAAATTGAAAACTTTGCATCATTCAAGGAGAAAATATAATTTACTTCTAATTCTATAATTTCCAAGTTTTGTCCCTTAGTGAAGGATTAGTAATCAATTTCTACCTGTAAGTATATGAAACATGTCTTTTTACTTTTCCAAACACAATTTGTAAGAAACATTCTTTTTGAGAAAAAGCATATATGTAGTTCTTTTTTTCTTTCTTGTTAATTAACTAGAGATAATATGTATGATCTAGGTCATATATGAGAATAATTAGAGAAATAAGAATATTCGGGGTACAAGGAAGAATAAAAATATATAATATACACATAGATGCATCTTACACATATATATAATTCTACAAATTAGAGAAAAAAATGAAATTTTCATCTTGAATTTTAAGTCACTTATAAGGAATTTTATGACCTTTTTGAAATTAGAAATTAGGTTTATAATTTTTCAAAATGGCTAAAATAAGTGGTTAAGTGAAGTTGTCTAACAAGTATATAAACCAGACTTAAGGAAAATAATGTGAAACTTTTAATATATGAGAATTTTGAGATAGCAAATAAGTGGACATCATAAAAAAATGATGAGAGTTTAAAAACCTAATTTTTTATTTTGAAAATTTAAAAACTATTTGTAAACAACTCAAAATTTAAAAAAGCTTTATATTTTCTTATTATATAAATATTTTCATTTATTTCATATCATATTTATGCCAAATATTACTCATTGAAAATTGCCTATGAGCCAAAATAGGTGGGCGATGCTAGCATAGATGCATTGAGGAGATAGGTGTCTTTAAGCTTATGTTATAGCTTTTAATAGGTTAACATGTAATTGTCATCCTTTCATTCAAAAACATCTAACTTAAGCAAGATAATGGGACTTGACACACTTGAAATTTTTAATTTGGATATCTAGTTGTGAAGCCTCCCCTGTAGCTATTATTTTATGTTTTAACACTTTTTTATAAGTACACTATGTTAACCCAATAATCTCTCAACCCTTTCTTGTATTTGATAATTCCAAAAACCCATAAAATGATTCTTTTTTTGCTTAGCTTCTTATAAGACCCACAAGAAAACATGAAGACTTTTTGCTTGGTTGTGTTTTCCATACACTTTTGTCTTATTGTCAAAAAGCCAATAGCAATTTCTATTTTACTTGATTATAATATCTGTCACTTACCTCTTTATAAAGTTAAAGTCAACTTTTCTCCCTTGTTCTTGAGTTCTTCCAAAAACATTAATAAGCATTAATAAGGACAAAATAATTAGAAAAACTTTGCATATTACATCTTCTTTTGGACGTGTTGGTTGTAAACATAAACCATGAAAGAAATTTGAAATGATGGTTTGGTAGTCTAAAAGCTTCATAAAGAACAACCCAAAAGATCAGCTACACCATAGTTACATAAAAACTATGATGACTCAACTGCTCAAAGGTCAAATTTGAAGAAGCCTTATAACAACTAGATTTCTAAAAGCCTATATAAGAAGCAAAAGCAAATAATAAAAAATAATGAGAAACAAGATATACTACCTCCGGTCTTATATATAAAAAACTTTTTTGGAACTTAATTTGGTATACAATATAAAAAATAAACTATTAATATTTAGTATATTAATTATAGTATTTTAATTATACCATCTATTAAATGAATTTTTTAAATTATGAGTAATAGCTATCATTAGTTTAAAAAAAAATACAAACATTAAATAGGGGCATTCCTGAAAAATAATTTTTATTTGGGACAAAATTAAAAAATTAATTGCTTTTAACCAATTTTCTTAATCTTTGTGAGTTGTTATTTGTTTTTGATATATGAGATTTGAGGTAGTATTGAATTAGTTATCTCTTTAAATTTATAGTCCTCCTAATTCTCAATTGTCCTAAACTTTATCTTTGCCAAGAGATTAGTTTATCTGACTTTTGAGAATAAAAAACTAAGAGCTTCATTGTAATCCTTTGTTTTCTATAAGGGTTTCTTGAATTTCATATCCTTCTTATAAAAGTTTTTCCTTGGAAAGAAAAGTAAAGTTGTGAGTAAGTTACAAAAATTATAAAAGTTATAGGTGAGTTTGGAAACCTAGTTTCTTTGATTTTATATAGTAAAAATCCCTTGGTGGCTTGTAAGGGGATTAGACATAGGTCAAATAAATCAAACTAGGATATGTAAGGTATATTTTCTCCCTATCTTAGCTTTTACTTCTATCTTTACATTTGTGTAGAAACCTTGTCGATAAGGTCCCTTTCTACCTATATGATCTGTATCTATTTAGTTATTCTTTAAAAGATTTTGTTGACAATGTCTTATTTCATCTACAGGGCTTCCAATTTTACATACTTACTTAAATTGTTAGTCAATTATTTTACTTATTGCAATAGTACTTCTTTACCCCCTTTAAGTGCAATCCTCAATTGGTATCAAAACGAGTCTCACTAATTTTAGTGCTTAATCACTTAAAGAAAAAATATTTTTTTATTTGTAGAAAAGTATGAATTAACAACCACTTAAATGATCATATTTTCTAGAAAGTTTCTTAACTATTAGACCTCTTTATTTTAATGGAGATCACTACACTCACTAAAGGAAAGGATGAAAATCTACATTCAATTAACAAACTATTAAGTTTAGAAAATCATTGAAAACGGTCTAAAGTTTTTTTTAAAGAAAGATGAAAATAGAGAAGTTACTAAGAAGCCTAAAAATGAATGGTCAGAAGAGGATCTCAAAATAATGGAAGGCAATGTTAGAGAAATAAACATTTTATATTGTGCTATAAGTTGTCAAAGTATGATAAAATCTCCAACTTTGACACAATATAAGAAATGTAGAAGAAACTAGAAATGATGCATGAAAGGACATCAAAAGTTAAGGAAAGTAAGCTAAATATGCTAGTATATAGATATGCATTGTTTCACATAAAAGAAAACAAGAACACTAAAGAAATGTTCAATATATTTGCCAAAATTGTAGGAAATTTAAAGACTATCAGTAAAATATACATGAATCTGGAAAAGAATTCAAAATTTTTTATGTCTTTCTCCAACTTGGCAATCAAAGATAGACAATCTTGACAGTCAAAATATTGCAACAATGCCTTTTAATGAGTTACATGGTCATTGTATTTCCTATAAAAGAAATCATTTAAAAAGGCATAAATTAGATCAAAAGAAAAGAACTTTTGCTTTACCAGTTATGGCAAAAGAAGAACAAATCATGGAAAAGGAAAGATGGTTTGATGTGCAAGATATAGCATTGTTTTTGAAAAAAATTAAAAAAATATGCTATAAGAAAGAAGATGATAGGAATCAAAGGAGCTTCATCAAATAACATGGTAAAATGTGATGAATCAGCAAAGAATATTGTCGTGTGCTATGAATATGGCAGAAATGGTCATATTATATTAGAATACCCATTTATAAATAAGAAAACTACCAAGTTTAAAAAAAGAAAAAAAGAAGCCATGGCTGCTTGGAGTGATAATGATAAAAAAGAAAAAGCTGAAATAGAGTAAGAGTTCACAAATATATGTTTCATGATTGTTGAAGAAACTGAAATAATAGTTGAAATAAAATCCTTTGATTTGCATAATGATTTTGATAAACTTCTAATAGATTTTAAAAAATTATGTGCAAAATATGAAAATCTTATTTAAGTCAATTCTAAGCTAGAAGAAAACTTAAACAACTTGGTAATAAAGTTAGAAAATGCTATGAAAGAAATGAGAGAATAAAAAAAAGTAAAATCTTTAAAAAAGGTTCTTGCTAACTTTGTAAGAGGAGAAGAAAATCTAAAAATATTATTAAGATATTAAAAATGTATGTTTAACAAATCAGATATAGGCTACAATAGAAAAAATGGTATTAAAGTCTACAAGAATTTGGTTGTCAAAGAAGCAAATAAGTCTAGCTCCACTGTTTTATGTCTTCGATGTAACAAATATGGTCATAAAGTGTAAAAAAAAAATCGAAAAACTAATTTGGGTTCCTAAGAATACATGTGTATCCAAAGAAAACCACACTAACCATAAAAGGATCTAAGAAAGTTTGGGTAGCCAAAAAAATTTGAATTTACTAATAGATTTGCTTTAAAGGAAGCATTTTAAGAAGTGACTAGTTCCTGAACAACGACTACTCTAATCACATGACTAGTGACCTCTCTAAGTTTCTCTTTTTCACACAAACAGGTGGTGGTTCTGTTACTTTTAGAGATAGAGGTAAAGGTAAAATTATAGGTTTTGGAAAGGTAAGTTTAAACAAAAACTGCTGCATTAATGATGTATGTCTAGTTATAAGACTCAAACATAATCCTTTTAGTATTAGCCAATTATGTGATAAGGGATATAAAGTTAAATTTAATTCATTATATTGCACCGTACTTAACAATGATAACAAGACCTTATTTGTTGGTCAAATATTTCAAAACATTTTTATTTTTATTTTTAGAGATGTTATCTCCAAAAATATAACTTGTCTTTCTTCCATTTGCAATGATTTTTGAATTTGGCATAAGAAACTTGGCCATACAAATATACATGTGATATCCAAGCTATTTAAGATTGATCTTGTGAGAGGTCTTCCTAAGTTAGATTTTCAAAAGGATCATATATGTAATACATGCCAATTAGATAAATAGACCAAATCTTTTTGTAACTAAAAGGAATTTGTTTCTACATCAAGGCCATTTCAATTATTGTACATGAATTTCTTTGGCTCTATATAAACTTGAAACTTTAGTGGAAAAAGTTATGCATTTGTTATCATTGATAATTATTCTAGATTTACATAAGTTTTATTTTTGGCACACAAGGATGAAACTTTCAAGAGTTTTGAGGTCTTTTGTAAAAATGTTTAAAAAGAGTAAAGGTATTTAATTTCTAGTATTAGAAGTGATCATAGTAAAAAATTTGAGAATAGATTATTTAAAAATTTCGTAATGAACATGGTTTTACTCAGAATATTTTCACTTCAAGAATTCTATAGCAAAATGGAATTGTTGAAAGAAAAAATTATACTTTACAAGATATGGTTAGAACCATGTTGATTGACAATAATATTCTCAAATACTTTTGAGCTGAGGCTATAAATACCGCTTCTTATATCTTGAATTACTATCTCATTAGGTTTATTCTTGATAAAACTTCATATAAACTGTGGAAAAGAAGAAAACCCAACATAGGTTACTTTCATACATTTAGATATTGGTGTTTCATATATAATAATGGTAAAGATATGTTAAAAAAGTTTAATACTAAGAGTGATGAAGGAATTTTTTTAGGTTACTCAATAACTAATATAAAGCATATAGAGTGTACAACAAAAGAACTCTAATGGTTCAAAAGTCCATATAGTATTTGATGATGCTAACCCTTTCTTGAAGAAAAATATGAATTTAGATGATAAAGAAGGAGCAGCTGGTTTAAATAAATCTTAAAGTCCAATGTAAGAAGAAAAGACAAATAGAAATGAAGAAAAAAAGAAGAAAAAAGGTGCTTGAGAAAATTCTAAAGAATCTGAATAAAGATCTTGTCAACAAGATCTTACACCTTGTTGATAAGATATATGAATGGAAGCTCAAATAAACTAGAAGTTGTGAACACTGAACTTCTTAGAATAGATTTAAGACTTTTAAGGGAATGGAGACACTCTTCATCATATCATATGCATTACATTATTGGAAATTCTAATGAAAGATCGAGAATAAGAGCATCACTCAAGCAAAACAACATGTCTCTTCCCTCACAAATTGAATCTAGAACTATAGATGAAGCATTAAAAGATGAAGACTAGATATTAGCTATGGAAGAAAAGCTAAATCAAGTCAAAAGAAATAAGGTATGGAAATTAGTAAAGCCTCCCAAGAATGCCTCAATTATAAGAACAAGATAGGTATTTTGACATAAATTAGATGAGTAAGGAAAAGTGATAAGGAACAAAGCTAGATTTGTGGCCCAAGGGACTTAACCAGATGGAATTGATTTTGATGAAACTTACACCTGAGTTACTAAACTTGAATCTAATCATATGTTGCTAGCTTATACTTTTTTTATGAATTTTAAATTATATCAAATAGATATCAAAAATGTCTTTTTGAATGGATTTATCCATGGAAAGATATATGTTAAGCAACCCTTCGATTTTGAGGATGAAAATTTGCCCAATCATGTTTATAAGTTTTCAAAGGCTCTTTATAAGTTAAAGTAATTCTTAGAGCTTGGTATGAAGAATTGAATAATTTTTTTCTTGGAGAACAATTTTTCAAAAGGGAAAATTAACACTACTTTCTTCATTAAAAGACATGAAGATAATTCCTCACTTATTCAAATTTATGTTGATAATATTATATTTGAAAGTACTAATAAACTTCTTTGTCAATAATTTTTCAAGTTTATGCAAGGTGAATTTGAAATAAACAAGATGAAGGAAATGAACTTCTTTCTTAGATTGCAGATTAAACAAACAAAAGAAGAAAACTTTATTAATCAAGCCAAGTATATCAAAGAATTGCTCAAGAAGTATGCCATTAAGGATGCCAACCTATAGAAACTATGATGTGTTTGTCTACAAATCTTGACAAAAATGAAAATGGTAAAAATTTTGATAAAAAACTGTGTAGAGGTATAATTGAATCTTTATTATATCTCACAAAAAGTAGACCAAACATCATTTTTAATATATATAAATGTGTTAGATTTTAATCCAATTCAAAAGAATCTCATTATTCAACTATAAAAAGAATTTTTTAAATATTTGGTGGGTGTAACACCATACTTCTAGGACTCAATTCATGCAATTCCCATGCCTCATCTTATGTTTGTTCTATGGAAACAATCTAGTGGCATAGGAAGTTATGAATTAAAATGCATTTCTCTACAGGTAAAATTTTTCTTTCGGAGTCCCGTGGGCCATATGAATGCATCTATCACATTCTCATACTTAAATACATAAATATAGCTCATTTCCATCATCAAATTTGGTCTACAACTCGTGGAAAGCAAAGGAACACATTAAAATTCATGTTTGCATTTTCGTCTAGAATTTCCTCTTTTCTGTCACAAACTTTGAAAAATCATAACTAAATCTAGAAAAATCAAAATCATGTGTTCTTTGTCATTCTGGAAAGCTTAAGATGTCTAATTCACACTAAAAATACGTCCAAGTCACAAAATTCATCACACAGGACGTTTGATATCCAAAAAGCTACAGACTCACTGGCTGCCTAGGCTGTGATTTAGGTTACTAATGCAAAATTCTGAAATTCATAACTAATTCTAAAAAAATAGAAATCACACATATTCAGTCATTATGGGAAGCTACAAATGTTAACTTGACAGTAAAAATAATTCTCGAATGAAAAAGATACGTTTAGGTATCTGGAACTGATAGAACAGTGATTGAGCTCTGGAGTCACCACTATTACTGACAGCAAATTTCAAAAATGAATAACTCTGTGTTCAGACCTCCAAATGAGGTGATCTTGGTGGCCACAGAAAGCTTATGACCTCTAGTTTATGCACATAAAATTTCATAAGCATTGGACACTATTTGGCCATCGAGTGACATGAAAATCAAATCTGCCAGTATGAACAGTGCACATACCAGAAACCATAGAAAATCCCAACTTTGAAAATTCATCAAATATTCTCTAGGTCTCAGAAAATTATGATCTTTAGCTTCCCAGAAATCTCTTAATAATACCTAATTTTATGCCAAATTTCAGGGCAAGACTAACTCATTTGGCCAAAAAGTAGTATAGAGTTCCATTATGGTCAATTTTGGCTCCATATTGGGTACCAAAATTGCCAAATGGATTTCCTTTGGTCTTGGCACCTTTTGGGCAAGTTTAAAAGTACATTTGAGACTTGTGTGAGCTGCCCAAATGGTCCCAAACCTCATGCATCTCATTTTAGCCATTCAACCCCCACTTATACACATATCCATCAAACTTTCAATTCTCATACTTTGGCATTAGATACTCAAAACATATGTTAGAAGTCATACATCATATTCATACATATAAACATCATAAAATGGTGTATTTATACATGCCTCAAGGGTCATGGTACATTTACAACATCATATACTTTGTGAAACCTCATTATAGGTTCAAAAAGAATAAAAGTTAGGCCTAGGCTTGTCAATCTCTTTCTTTCATGGTTGTTGGCTCCCTTCACCATAACTCCTTGGTCCACCTAGCATGTTAGAGCATTGGAGAGGAGAGAGTGAGATTCAAAGAATCCCAATAGCTCATCCCCCATTCAATCATACATAATATGTGCAAAGCAAGCTTCTCAAATGCATGCATGGAGGAAATATAAGTCATAGGCATTTTAAAAGCAAACTTGGCATGTGAATCAATCACATAAGACATTCAAGAGCTCACTAAGTGTTTAGATTGGCCTCACACTTCTCCTCATGGATTTTGGACTTGCCTCACCTATTCTTTGAGCACTTTAGACTCAACCATACTCTAGGGAGCCCACTTTGCTTTTGGGAGACTCTTTACTTTGTCTCAACCAAGGTCAAGGGTTCTTGGCTCATCTTCACCCAAGGGAAGAGTTCTTGGCCTCTCCACACTCAAGCAAACTCATACAAACATCATGGATTCATTTAAAACATAACATGGCATCAAGGATCATGACATGTAAAGGTATGCTAGCATACTTTTCAAAGCTTGAAAATACACATACAAGCATTCTAAAACAAGCTAAACACACATCCATGCATGAGAGAAGGTGGAGAGAGCTACCTTGTATACAAGCACACACTTTTTCTTTAGCTTTCAATCCTCCTCTTTTAGCCACACACCCACAAGTTGGTGGAAATAGTGACTCTTGGCCTAGACACAAATTATGGGAGCCAATTAAGTTTATGAAACAATTTCTAGGGCCATGCAACTTGCTTAAACCCTAGATTACTCTACAACCTCTATTATGGTCCATATTGGCACCTAATGAAGCAACACCCCTCAAATGATTTCTAGGCCTCATTCTTTACTCTCAAATATGATTCTTGACTCCTTTTAAGCCTCTTGGAGTCATCACATCATTAAAACAAAAGACCTAGCACCATGTTGCTTCTTTAGGTCATATTATGGAACCTAAGGCACCAAATCAATTTTTAGGAGTTCTAGATTTTTTCTAAGGGTTCCTCCCACCTTCTATCATCATAAGAAGTCCCAAACCAAGGCTTTCTAATATTTGAAATTTTATTATAATTTTAGTTGGCCCCAATTCCTTCTATTTTGAGGACTTCTTTTTATATTTGACCAATTTCTGCCGTTTACGGAGAAACCGAACATTGCGTTCCTCACATTTACGGAGGGACCGGATGTTACAGTGGGTACAAAAGATGTAACACCATAAATTCTAATTCATTTTATGATACTCATGCACCTCACATCATTAAGATTCCATGAAGGAGGTAGAAAAGTCTATTAAAATAGTACATTTAATTGTATTACGTCATGCATAAAAATTTTATTCGGTGTCACGTGGACAATGTGAACTCATTCTATATATTCTCATATTTAATTACATCAATACAACTTTTTTACATCATAAAATTATATCCACAACTCATGAAAATCAAAAGAGAGATCAAAATAATGAAGTGTATTTTCGGCCAGAATTGGCCCCTTTTCTGACCAAATTTTGAAAAATTATAACTAATTTTAGAAAAATCAAAATCATACATTCTTGGCTATTATGGAAGTTACGGATGTCTACTTCACACTAAAAATATGTACAAACCATAAAATCTATCACAAAGAATGTTTGACATCCGAAATGGTCCAGAGGTCAGAATGTACTCTGGAACTATCACAGAATTCTGCAACAAATTTTTAAAATGTCCAATTAATTCCACAAAAATTTAATCCATGCAAATGATACCAATATGGAAAGGTGTGGATATTAGCTAGAGAGAAAAATATCTCCAGACTAGTTTATCATACCCAGACCTCAAAATTTAATAGAACAGTAACTCAGGTCGAGCAAAATTCCTAATACTGGGTAGAATATTCAAAAATTCATATCTCCCTCTCTAGACCTCCAATTGAGATGTTTCTAGTTGGCACGAATCATTGTGAATGCCTAGTTTCTTTGTATAAAATTTTTTGGCAATTGGACATCATTTGAGCTCTGTATGACAGAATTCATTTTCAAACCAAATGAATAATATAGCAAATCAGAACCAGAAAAATGGCCAACTTTAAAAAATTATCAAATATTCTGTAGACCTCCAAAAATTATGATTTTTAGCTTCCCAAAAAACTCTTAACAAACTCTAAATTTTTGCCAAATCTTAGATTAAGAAGAACTTATTTGGCTAAAAAATAATATAAGGTTCCATTACAGTCATTTTTTGCTCCATATAGGATACCAAAGTGACCAAATGGTTTTCCCTTGGCCTTGGCATCCTTTGGGCAAGTCTAAAAGCACATTTGGGACCATTTAAGACTTATATAAGCTACCCTAAAGGTCTTAAACTTTGTGCATTTTATTTTGGCCTTTTCATTTACACTTATACATATTTACATCAAACTTTCAAATTGCATACCTTGGCATCATATATTCAAATTCTATTCTATGGTTCATACATCATATCCATACATTTATTGATGCTTACCAGAATAATGACACCGCAAGTGTACAAGTCGTAAGAGTAGTACGTGATGAATCAAGGTCGTTTCCTCAGAGAATCAATACGATTGGTGACTAGGCATTAGAGTTCTCATGTTCATTTTAGTTAAACAAATCAAATTGTAGTTGAGTTTTTATGAAAATTAATTCAAATGCAATTAACAATAATGAAAGATAGTTTTAATAAAAAATAAGCAATTAAAGACACCCTAGGAATTCTAATCTCCTTTTTACACAATGTCAATCATCCCCTTTTTTATTAGTTGGCTTAATGTCAATTTTAGAATCAAAGGTCTAATTGGGTACAATTGTATTTCGATCCATTTAACCTCTATATCAACTCGACTATTTGATGTCTCGAATGAGTAGTTAACGCTCAGACCTTATCCAGATTACCTAGGGCCTCTGAGTATATTTTTACCTCAAGTGCAAATTAGACTATGTCTAATCCTAAGTTACTTAATCAATGGTCTATAAGAAATTCTCTTCTTTCAAAGGTTAATTATCAAACCCATAATCAAATTAAAGGAGGCCAATCAATAGAATGAAACCATAATTCAAATTAAACACTAAAATCTTCAATAATCCAACATAATAACAAGGGAGACAATCTCTAAAGATTAAAAGTTCATAAAATCCCTAAGGGTTACAAGATTTAGCTACTCATGGCTTGAAATCCACAAAAAATCTCAGTAAACATATCAACAAATGCATCAACTAGAAGGGAAGATGGAGTAGAAACACCTAATTGAAAGAATAAAAAACAGAATCGATGATTCCCCGATCAGTATAGAACTTCCCCAACACCCTTTGTGTGTTTTTTTCCTCTCTTAGTCGGCCAGAACACTTCTCCCTCACTGAATGATGAAGCCCTAGCCTCTTCTTCTCTATTTTAGCTTGTAAATCAAAGCTGTGCGTTTCAAAGGCCAATTTCGTTATGGCGAGGAGTGACTCTCGCTATAGTGAGAGTCTATAGTGATAGCAATGAGTGACTCTCACTATGGCGAAAGCTCATAGGCTCCCAGATTTCTGCTGCGCTATAGCGAGTTGCTTTCTAGAATTTCTATGCATTGCGACTTCGCTATGGCAAAGTACCTTCCTCGCTACAACGAAAGTGTATCCTCGTTACAGTGAATTGTGTTCTAGCTGTAGCGAGAGGACTTGTTCCACTTGCATTTTCACTTTTCAACTTCCCTCTCTTTTCTCAATTCTTTCTACAATATTTTACTTTTCCCTGAAATCGAAATCAATCATAAAATGAGGCTCAAACTGATAAAAATATTGCAATTGAAACACTTTTTTTATTTTGTTTGATTGAATACACATTTAACCATATTAATCAAGAGAAAAGTACTTTGCTTATTTAATTTAATATCAAATATATTCCTTTTTAATTTTAAATTAGGGAGTCATTATTTATACATCACATAATATCATAATTATACATATCTAAGAGGTCATAGACCATATACTTCAAAGGATTACATCATATGACACAATTATGGTCTTAAAGTGACAAACTTAAGCATTTGGTTGTCAATCTCCTTTCCTCAATGTTGTTGGCTCCTATTACTATATCTACTTAGTCCACCTAACATATTAGATTATTAGAGAGGAGGGGATGAGATTCAAAGAATCCCAATAGCTTATCTCTCATTCACTCATACATAACATATGCAAAGCAAGTCTTAAAAATGTATGCATGGATATCATAAAAGTCATGAGCATTCAAAAAACAAGCTTGGCATATGAACAAGTCATACAAGTCATTCAAGAGTTCACCAAGTGTTTGGATTGGTCTCACACTTTTCCTCATAGATTTTGGATTTGCCTCACCCATTCTTTAAGAACTTTGGACTCAACCATACTTTTGAGAGCCCACTTTACTTTTAGGAGATTCTTTGCTTTGTCTCAACCAATTCTAAGGGTTTTTAGCTCATCCTCACCATGGTCAAGAGTTCTTGGCCTTTTCATACTCAAGCAAACTCATACAAACATCATACACTCATTTGAAAGCATAATATGTTATCATGAATCATGGCATATAAAATCATGCTAACATACTTTTCATGACTTGAAAATATAGCTACGCACATTATAAGGCAAGCTAAACACGCATCCATGCATGAGAGAAGGTGGAGAGAGCTACCTTGCACACAATCACACACTTTTTCCTTGAATTTCAATCCTCCTCTTTCGGTCACACACCTACAAACTTGCAGAGATGGTTTCTCTTGGCCTAGATATAATTTATGAAAGCTAATTAGGTTCATAAGACAATCCCTTAGGTCATACAACTTGCTTAGATGCTAAATTACTCTATAAGTCTCATTATGGTTCATAAATACACCTAATGAAGTAACACCACTTAAATAATTTTTAGGTTCCATTCTTTCATTTCAAATATGATTCTTGACTCTTTTTAAGCCTCTTGGAGTCATCACACTATTAAAACAAAGAGCCTAACATCATGTTGCTTCTTTAGGCCATAATATGGAACTTAAGACACCAAATCACTTTCTATAAGTTCTAAATTTTTTCCAAGGCCTCCTTTCATTTTCATTCATCAAATATGACTCAAGAATCCTTAAAAAAATTTAAAACTCTTCCTAGCTACCTTAACCTTGTTTGGCCAAGACATAAGGCTTCCTTGGCCTCCTTGGCCTCTTCGTTTTCTTGAAGGAGGAAGCATGTGGAGAGTATCTTAGGGATCTTAGGAAACTCTTAATTAGACCTAGGAATCATCATACAAAATCATAATTTAAAAGGAACACTTGAAACCCTAGAATTTGTATCTTGAAATTTAATGATTTTTTAATAATTTCCTTTACATATTCTTAATCTTCACACCCTTTTTCTTTAAATTCATACTTGGTTCTACCTAAAAATCATCTCCTCCTAGGGTTTTCTCAAGTGGGGTAAAATGGTGGAGAAGGGAACCAAAGATGACAATCATAGGAAGAAAAATTACCTTATTTTCTTATTTTTTTCTCACTTGAATCTTGTGTTCTTTGAGCTCCTCTCTTCAAATTCAAATTTTTTCCTCAATTTTCCCTCTAATATAGATCCATATACTTCATTATAATCATAGAAAATAAAGGAGAATGAAGGAGAAGAGGTTTTGAAAAGAAAGAGTATGAAAAATCATGAAAATCTATACCTTTCTACCTTAAATTTCTCCTCCTCTTGTGCGCCTCATCCCCTAGGGTTTTCCTCTGGTTTTGGGCATAACATAGTCATTCATAATGAAGGAAGAAGAAGGGTATATCATATATATATGTGGGAATAAGTTACACTTTTTAAAAATTTTTATTTTGCCTTTCATTCTTGGCATTTTTGTTTCTCCTTTGTTTTAGCTCCTTCTTGAGAACCATCTTTTCTATTATGAAATTTAGGTTCCTAATTAAGTAAAATACTTTTGGAATCACTCAAATAGAAGCTAAAACCTTCCCGAACGAATTCGTTAAAGTTCGAGTACACCGACGTTGAAAAATATCCACCGGAAGGGTTTTAACTGTCCCAGGGCTTTCCATAGTTTTCATGGCCTCTGAGAACCCTGGAGAACTCAAAACTTTTATTTAAAAAGCCCTCCTGTGTAGATTCTAAAATTTACTCAAAATTACGAAAATGCCATTACGTTTCATAAGTTTTCTGTAAGAAATTGTTTCTTTATTTTAACTCTTTTTTTTTTCGTTTGGGCCTGGGATTCTCATTTTTAGGAGTCTAGAATGCTTCCCAAATTTTTTGGGACCTTAACTACATCATTTCGGGGGACTTCCTTTTGTATCCGATGAATTTCGTTTGTTGACGGAGAAATTATATGTTACGTTTTTTTACATTTTCTTTCATTTACAGAGGATCAAATGTTACACAAGACCTTGGTTTGTGGTATCAAAGATCCAATAATTTTGAACTAGTAGGATATGCAGATGCTGATTTTACAAGTGATAAGCTTGATAGAAAGAGCACCACTAACACCTGTTAATTTCTTAAAACAATGTTGTCTTGGTTCAACAAGAAATGAAATTCAGTGGCCCTATCTACAACTGAGGCAGAATATATAATAGTGGGGAGTTATTGCACTTAACTTTTATGGATGAAATAATAATTTGAGGATTTTTGTCTTAACTTCAAATAGATTCTAATTTTCTATGACAACACCAATGCTATCTGTCTAATCAAAAATCCTGTACATCATTCTTAAACAAAACACATTGAAGTTAAACACTATTTCATCTGAGATCATGTATAACAAGGAGATGTTGAAATAAGGTATATACGAACTAGATCTGATCATAGGACAAAAAACCTACTCGACCTAAACAAAATAGATATGAGTTTGAAAAAAAAGTTTTATAAAAAATGGACCTGTTTTAAAAAGTCTAAATATAAAATTAGTCGTTTAGACTTCTTTCAAGCTCGGCCCGTATTATAATTATTTTTATATATTATTAATAAATAATATTATAAAAAAACTATTTATAACTATTAATATAAGTAAAAAAAAGTATATAGCATATATAATTATTATTTTTTTGCTCTTACTTATTACATAATATATTATTAGGAATAAATTATAATTCAAACAAAATAAATCAATAATCAATAATATTATTGAAAAAATTGTCATATTAAAAAGTTTTATTATCTTATGTATATTCCAAATTATTTAAATTTTTTACCATATTTTTTTCTATTATTTGGTATTTAAAACCAAAAAAAAGTGAGCATAATTAGTAATAAAATAAAGATATATAATATTTAAAATTTAAAAAATTAAATTAAATTAAAAAAATTAAATTTTTAAAAAAAGGGTCGGGCCTGGGCCTACAAAAGTTTGCAAATTTTTTTATAAGCCCAGTCTATTTTTAAATGAACTCGATGCATGATCAGGCCTAATATGAACTAAATACCAATTCGTTGATATATTTACAAAACCTCTGTTAAAAAGTAGATTTTTTGTATTAAGAAATGGATTGGGAATGACTAACCATATTTGATATACATATATTGTACATTTTTTGTTAAAAAGTATATTTTCTGTACTAGGAACATAGGCCATTTAGTTAACAACTCAATGCTATTCAATAAGAACTTAAAAATGCCAAATCTAGGTAAATATGAAGGCTACCACGATTAATCTTTGGCTTTAACACATAAACACTGCTATCATAGACTAGGTTAAGGTGTTAAAGCTATCTGCAGAAAGTAATAAACTTCATAATCTACATAGTTCCTGGCTGGCCTATGATGTGTTTTTATTACTTTTTTAAACCTTTGCTATTTTGACTCTTTGAATACCTTACTAGTTTGTGCTGATTATTTAGACAACTTATAATTGTTATTGGATTATGTTAATGGTTTGTTATTGGCATGTGTTTATATTTTGTTGCTCAATTATGTTAATTATCTATGCACATTTTTTGTCGATATACTTTTTTGGCTCTTCCCTTTTGCTATTGACAAAAAAAAGGAGAAAATTTCTAGAATTATTAACATATTATTGAAGTTGTTGTTGACAAGGTTTACACATTGTAAGGTTAGGCTTTCTATTCAAGCTAGACTAGATTTATATGAGTATGTTTCAAACACGTGAATATTAACGTTCTTAGTTGCTCTCTCTTTTAATTGCTCTTTTTGCTTTTATGCTTTGGTCTCTATACAAAGCTTGTCTATTAAGGGGGAGCATACGTTAAAGGAGGACTTTATTTGCTTTTTTCATTTTTATTAGAACTTTTATCACTTAGATTTTGTTATTATCAAAAGGAAAAATTGTTGGCCCAATGGTCTCTCAATCCTTCTTGTGTTTGATGATTCCAAAAGTTTAAGTCAAATAAAACCCCATAAAGTGATTCCTTTTTGCTTAGCTTCTTATATGACTTTCAAGAAAGCAGAAAGATTTTTTGCCTAGCTATGTTCTCTATACACTTTTGTCTTTTTGTCAACAAGTTGAAAGCAATTTCTATTTTACTTGACTGCAATATTTATCATTGACCTCTTTGTAAAGTTAAAGTCAACTTTTCTCCTTTGTTCTTAAGTTCTTCTAAAAACATTAATGAATATTAATGAGGACAAGATAATTAAAAAAACTCTGCATGTTGCATCTTCTCTTGGACGTGTTGGCTAAAATAGAAACCATGAAATAAATCTGAAATGATGGTCTGCTAGTTTAAAAACTTAATAAAGAACAACAAAAAATATTTGCTGAATCAGAGCTACACAAAAACTATGATGATTTTGAAGAAGCCTATATAAGAAGCAGAAGTAAAGAACAGAAGACATTAGAAACAAGATATATTGAACAAGTTATCTTTTTAAATTCATATTACTCTTAGTTCTCAATCGTTCTAAACTTTATATTTGCCAAGAGACTAGTTTCCCTGACTTTTGAGAACCAAAAATTGAGAATTTCATTGTAATCCCTTGTTTTTTATAAAGGTTTCTTAAATTTCACATCCTTCCTATAAAAGCCTTTCCTTAGAGAGGAGAGTAAAGTTATGAGTAGTTGCAAAAATTGTAAAAGTTCTAGATGAGGTTGAAAATCTACTTTTTTATTGTGTATTCTGATTTTATATAATGAAAATCCCTCGGTGGCTTGCAAAAGGACTAAACGTAAGTCAAGTGGATCGAACCAAGATATTTCAAGTGTATTCTCTCCTTATCTTAACTTTTACTTCTATCTTTACATTTGTGTAGAAATCTTGTCAACAAGGTCATTGTTTACCTCTTTGATCTGTATCTATTGAGTTATTCTTTAAAAGATCTGATCGACAAGATCTTATTTTATCTACAAGATTTCTGATTTTACATATTTGCTCAAATTGTTAGTTAGTTATTTTAATTATTACAATAGCACATATTCACCCACCCTTTAGGTGCAATCCTCACACCTAAAGGGCATAAATAGGTAAGAGCTTTTGTAAATGATAACTTATAAACACTTACAAATATTAATAATAGCACCAAGGCAAACCATTAGTAGACACAAAGGGCAACAATTAAATTACTTGAAATAACTTTCTTCAACTTTAGCAATGCAGAAAATAGTGCAATCACAATAAGTATGATACAATATAATAAGAATTCCAACTAAGAGAACAAACATTTAAATTTATTCTAATTCAATCAACGAGACTTATGTTTAGTAGTTTTGTGAAATAAGAAATTTTTACTATAACAACTTAGCTTTGTCAAAGTGAGATGAGTCTATATGTCGAAGGCTTTATCATACATCAATTATAAGTTTAAGATGGGCATCCCTATAAACTTGTTACTTTTCCCAACTATAGCTAAACTTGTCCAATGTGGATGTTGATCTTTTTGGTGGGAAAGAGTTTGGTTACCAAGTTGAATTACGATAAGTGGATGGAATGTCAGTTTAAAATCCATTTAGGTAGACAGTATAGCTTGATAATATCTAGTTAAGGCTATCCCATACTAAACATAAAATTTGTCACAACCTTAACCATGAAAATTACCAGTAGCAAGTTTTTACATGCCTACCACAAATACATAATTTTTCATGTTGACAACTAATGTTTAAAAAGATAATTTTCACTCCCTCATCAACGATGATAAGTTTTTTCCTACTCAAAACAGATTCAATCAAGATTTGACATTCATTAGCCCACAATAAACTTTATCTATACTTCTTTAAACTAGGAAAGTAACGCAAAGAGAGAAAAAGAGTTGAACATTTTTCTCACAAAGACTTACAAATATGTTCAGGGTTTGATCACTCCCAAGGTAAGGTTATTTCAGAAACTAAGCTCAACAATTCTTTTAGCAAGCTGGAAAAGAATGGGCATGCACATAGTAAATTTTTCAGCCTTAGAAGCTTGCCTTGATTTGAAAAACATCTCTTGTATAGTGGTTCTGTTCAACTAGCCGTTGGGAAATTATTTCGGTGATAAAGTCCCTTTAATATTGTACCAATTAATGCAAGCTTGAGTCCATTTTCTTTCTTAAATTTCACCAGCAGTTAGCTTGAATTTCTTCCCCGTTTTTTGCAGCCAAGACTTGAAGCTCGTTTTGACAGAACTCAATCTTGGTTCCAGCTTCAATAGTTGCTTCATTAGGTCAAGTAATCGTTGGGATAATGTTTTAACAAAAAACTCTCTTTGATTTTTTTAAAATGATCCAAGCTTGCTCCCATGTCCTTTTTTGCTTCAATTGGCCGTTGGAATGATGGAGGAGAGGCCTTCCTCCTGTTTTTCTTTCATATTTTCTCCGTCGGTTGTAATCATTACTGCAACTCCCTGTTCAATTGCTATCTTGGATTGTTCTTCCCATATTTGCAGCAATCTTTATTCTATGATTTTGCTCCTAAATGCCTTAGCTATTAGAATTAGTTTCTTATAAGAGTAGTGGTTGACTAATTCCACATAAAGAAGGTTTTTGACCTAATTATAGACAAGCAATAGCCACAAATCAAATTTCAAATTAATACTATCAAATTTATATTCAATACTTTTAAATTAAATTCAAGGATAAAAATTTTGTTGTCATAAAAATTAAAATTACTCTGTAAAAAAACCCGGGAGCTAAAACCTCAGTGCAAAAACCCATCATCTTCCATTCTTTTTATCCTCATGACTCCTTTTTTTTTAATATTATTATATATATATTTTTTTTTTAAGTCCTATCATTAATTGTTGCTTTGTCTTGAAGACCTTGTCAGCCATCGGCCAACTGGAATGGTGGTTGGGAAGTCTTATTCTTTCTAATTTCATTCAAATTCAACTTTCTTGTGGGAATCCGACTCTGGCGTGCTGTGCTGACTATTAAGTTTTTGATGGCGTCCAATTCTTCTTTCATATTAAGGTTTACTTAGTCAAAGTTTTGCTCTGACTTGCACGATCAAAATCACCACTTCCTTCTATACGCATTTTATTCTGTATCACCTCCTCTATTCTTTATCCAAAAACCCATCTTCTCCCCTTCCTTTTAGATATTAGAGAGAAGCAAGGTAGAGGCAGCATGGGTGACGTGAATCATCAAAGAATCAAAACCAATGGGATATGGATGCACATAGCAGAACAAGGGACAGGGCCGCTTGTTCTCCTGCTTCATGGCTTCCCGGAAATATGGTATTCATGGCGCCACCAGCTCAACCACTTGGCACACGAAGGTTACCATGCAGTTGCTCCCGACATGAGAGGCTACGGTGATTCTGACTCTCCTCCCAGCCCCAATTCCTACACCGTGCTCCACTTCGTTGGCGACCTTATAGGTCTCCTTGACCATTTTGGTGAACCCCAGGTATATGATGAATTGTCTCTTCCGCCTGCAAGTATTTATCATTTTTGTCGGCCTGAATCTCAGAATTTGATCTTTTTTCCCCCTTTCTCTTTCCCCACCATATGAATAAAAGGCATTTGTAGTTGGAAGTGATGTGGGAGCAGTGTTTGGATGGTATCTGAGTCTGTTTAGGCCTGACAGAGTCAAGGGGTTTGTTGCTCTATCTGTTCCTTACTTTCCAAGATCTCCAACTATCAAAACCGTAGAATCCATTATACAAATATTTGGAGACCAGGTTCATGTTTCCCAGTTTCAGGTATCCTTATCCACTTGTTTTAAATGTGTTGATAGAGAATCATATGCATAGGAACTAATTTCACTAAAATGGTGTCAATGGTATGTTCTATGGGCTGGTGGAGTAGAAACCTGGTCGAGCAGAGAGAGCTTTTGCCAGATACGATTGTCTGACAGTGATGAAGAAGTTCTTGCTGAATACAAGGACAGAGGCTCTAGCATCTCCTCCAGGCATGGAGATTGTTGATTTCTTGCCAACGCCATCGCTTTTGCCTTCATGGATAACTGAAGAGGAACTCGTGGTCTTTGCTGACAAGTTTCAGGAATCTGGTTTCACTGGTCCACTCAATTATTATCGTGCAATGGACCTGTAAGTATTTTCATGTCTTCCTCTGATTTTCTGTCTGCCTTCAAAATTAATCAGTTTCTCATACATATAGCGTTGAGAATGACAGGTAATTATCGAAGCATCTACTGAAAAAAGTTTATCAACTTACGCTTGGTAGAAAGGGAAGAAATGGTCTCCAACACGTCTTAGAAAAATTAGTTTTCAACCAAGCAGAAGAACATTTTTAAAAAAAAAAATTTTGTTGACCATTTTCATAAAAGAAGAGGAAAAAAACAAGATTGACATCATCCATGATGTAAAATCCTTAAAAGTTATATCTTATAAAACATTAGCCCTGCTCAGGTACCCCTTAAGTTTGTTCCTATCTATCGATGACATTAATTAATGTAAATTGGTTAATCACTTAATAAATAAACATAAGTTTTAAATGAAATTGACAAAGATAACTCTAGCAGCGAAGCAGTATCCAACAATTAAAAAGGAAAATGTATTAGATTACATTTTGAAGAAAACCGGCACACGTTTCTTTTCCCCTCGCCAATTAATTTATCAATATTACTATTAATAGTCCTCATCTCTTAATAAATAATGACAAATCATAGTGCAGAACAAATAATTAGAGTCACAATTTTCTGGGTACGTGTCCCCCAAACTTTGCTTGATTTGTCTGTTGATATATTGGTGTGTATTGGATTGTTCATGGATGAACTAGTATTTGAATATTAAAGGTTCTCAATTCACTTTTTTCAGTTTCGTCAAAACAAATACTGTTTCAAACTGCTATCTTCTCTCACTCATATCCATCATATTCACAAGAATAATAAATAGATAAATCAGCATGTCTTATGTTGAGAGGAAAAAACTTTTCAGGAATTGGGAGCTTCTTGCAGTATGGCAGGGAGCAAAGATCACGGTTCCTACGAAGTTCATAGCTGGAGACAAAGATATTGCTTTTGAAAGTGGCGGAACAAGAGATTATGTGCAAGGAGAAATGTTCAAGAGCCTTGTCCCTAACCTTGAAGTAGTTATCTTAGACGGCCACCATTTTATCCATCAAGAGAAAGCTCAACAAGTATCTGATGAAATCCTTTCTTTCATTCGTAAACAGCCTCCGCAGAGCAATATGTAGATTTTCTTGATTTTCTTGATTTGAGCTAAACCTTGTTAGTATACCTTATCATGCACAATAATTTCACTTCAATAAAAGTTATATCCCCACCAGATAAAATGTTCACTTCATAAAATGTTCCCACTGTATAAGCTTACATATTGTGTAGAACCCCATCATTAAAAAGTAATGGGAAGAAATGTGAGCAATTGACGGTCACAAATATTAAATAGGATCGGAGATGTGGCCCATAACCAAAAATAAAATAAAATAAAATAAAACATTACCTAGTTATTCCTTCTAGTTAGTTTAAGCAATTTCAGAACATTTTCATAGACAATAAATGTTATTGAAGAAGCAGGAACATTTTTCAAAAGGTTTGGGGTAATCCCTTTGTAAAAACCTCGAACACCTTCAAATCTGCAGGAACAACAGAGATTATAGCAAAATTTTGCGAGAGAAAATTATTTCTAAATTCTTGAAAAAGAAGGTTGTCTTTTAGCAGGTAAGAGGCTTCTTTTCGTTGTTTAAGAACCTGTATACCTGTATTTTCAATATTGTTCATATTACAAAAAAAATAGTGATTATACCCACATACTGGAATTCCGGAACACCTATAATCAGATAAGAAAATAAGATATTATATATAGTATATTATACTACTATCTCCTGAGATTCGGCTAAATTACACCTGATATTTCTTTTATTTCAAAAATTACACTAAGCTCTCTTGGCATTTTGATATTGTAAGAATCTCCTCTAATTTATTTTTTTGGTCAAAGAAGTTAACTTTATGCACAACATAAAACTGTAATTCTATTTTTAATATAATAGTAAAAGTAACTAAATTGTTGTTAAGTTCCAACAGGAGATTGTAATTTTATTTTTAATATAATAATAAAGATACTCAAGAAATTTTTTGTTTGCAAGAAAAATATATTATGTTGAAAGTTAACTTCATTAACAAAATAAATTGGAGGGGAGCTGCGTATAAATTTTAAAATTTTAAAACACGAATGCTATCAATTATAATTTAGCTACTTCAGGGGCGGTTAGCGTAATTTATTATATTATATATCACATTGACCAAGTTATTCAAGAAGTCAACCAACTGTGTTTCCAAGCATGTCAGATCTTCCTCGTAGGTCTAAGCAATGCTATAACCTTAATCACCAAAGATTTTATAAGGATAAGCCCTACCCACACCCAATTTCACCTTTACTTATTTAGCAATGAAAACATGCAAACTAAATCTGGATGAATTTTGTTAACCTACCGTGCAGTTTCCTTCACGACATGCCAACTATCCATATATCTTGGAATTCCATCACTACTAGGCCGTTGCTGCAGAGAGAGAAGAAGATTTCAGTTCATTCCTGAGAAAGATGCATTTGGCCAGAACTTACGCAGTATAATATAAAATTATTCATTTTTCAATCACAGTCCTATACCTGCAATCGAGCCCGTACAACCTGGAAAAAAGCAAGCCAGTATGCCTCATCAGAAAGCAACTTTTCACAGTTTGATTCACTACATTCAAAAACTCTACAATCACCTTTTAAAGAGGTGGGACACTACCTGAAATGGATAGCTTATAAGAGTGGCAGCAACTTTCGAAGTTGCTCCAAGAACAGCATAATCAACAGAATTCTGGGGGAAACAATGAAATGCACAAAGTAATATAATTATGAGACTTGAGAAAAAATCTTTAACAGGTGCAGATAGAACAGGGATTAAAGTAAAACCATTTGTAAGCATCAAAAACAGGGAGTCATGAATTCTATACTCAGACACATTTTATATAACCTTCAGTTGGTAACAAATCACATATAGGGAAAGAAAGCAAATTGTTATTGGAGAGTTAGAGAGATAAACAAAGCTAAATTTCTTTAGTTAGCACGTATTCAATGCAATTTAATTAAGAGTAACGCTGTTTGTGCATCTCTCAGATCTAATATTTTATTATTAAACCTCAATCACATTAATCATTTTTATATTAAATAAATGGTAATAAGAAAAGAAGAGCGATGAGGAGGTTTGCAAAAAGTCGTGTACAAATTATGCTACCCTAACTTGAACCAATAAACAAATTTTACTTGATGGTTAGGATGGAAATGCCAATATGCGATGCACTCATTATACTACACATCAAGAGGAATTCCAATGTTACTTTTTTCTTTGAATGTAACTTGAATCGCATGATTGGATGCGGCCTATATCAGACAAACATTCAGGCAACAAGATTTTGTCTCAGTGATTGATTATAAGCAAGCTGAGGCAACAGATATCACTATATATGTACTTCGACCAAAGCAGTTTATGATTTTTGCTAAATCTGTAGACACCCACTGTCCACACACAAGCACCAAACATACAGAGAGATTCTTAATATGAGTCACGTCACCCTACCTACTTGGGACGATGGTTCCTAATTTGGTCTAGAAAATGTAGGAACAATCACTCAAAGAACCTTTGCCAAAAAGGTCAACCATCAAAGAATCAAAATATGTAACAGTAAGTTAAGTGCATACAAGGTCCATCAGCTCACCAACAGTTTGTCGGGGTTTTGTTGATGCATTTCACTTTCCTTACTCTTCAAATCTACAATCACTTTACGAAGCTCTTCATATACCATGAACTGAATAGCACCATGTGAGACCTGCTGAAGCACACATATAGTTTTTCAATATATATTGCCATGGTAGGTATTTTTTTATTTTTTTTAATACATATTGCCATCTCAGTAATAATTCCCCCTTATTAATACAATTTAAATATAAAAGCTCACTATATAACTAAAATGAAAGGCTTCAGTGATCATTATCATGATTATGCATAAGTTAAATGGAAGTTACTTCTCAGCCATCAATTAAAAATTCTTAACCATATCCTGGAAAAAAAAAAAATTAACTAATGGCAAAAGAAATTAAATAATTACACAATCCATCCTATAAAGTAGGCAAATTACAAACAAACTTGTCCTTAACTTTTAAGTAGAAATTCCATCCAAGTTTTCTTTAATTTCTTTATATTATCATTTTATCCCTTAAAATAAATCTAAATAATTTTCTCATTTGGATAATATTGTCAACATTGTCACCATAATTACTCCCTAAAGGCCCAAACATCTACAAAACCACAAATTTTTTATTTGGTAGTGCAAAGTTGAAGATCCTACTACTAACAGCAGGAATAAATTCTTGAAGATCCATTATGACAGGGAAATATATAGAATACACAAACAGTCATCAAATGCCACCAAAGTCCAAAGTAATACACTCAAACTTTTCTATATATATATAACAAATTAGAAATTGCCACAAATCGGCTAGAAGGGAGTGAAGTGAATGAAGTATATTATAAATTGGAAAACAATGGGCTTCATATTCGTAATCAGAATTCCACAAATTATATCCATCATTCAACTAAAATGTCAGAGCCAAGACTCAAAAGAAAAATATCAAAGAGAGCAACATACCAGAAAAAGACCAGGAACAATTCCTCTGTACAGTGCCCTCAATCCTTCTTCTCTCATTATGGTTTTAAATGCATCTGATATTTGATTTTACAGAAAAGGAAAATGTAAAATTTGTTAGCAAATCGTATTATAATGAATATTATCACAGCAAGCAACATATTCTCTATCCATCATGTACCCCCTCCCCATTTAATTCAAAAGACCCAAAAAAAAAAAGTCAACTTCTGTAGTTGACTCATTATAATTAACCATTACCTTCTGAAAGAAAATGAAACCATCCAAATAAATACTACAGCGGGCAACAGGTTTAAAAAAAAAAATCTATTAATTAACCAAAGACCCAGAAAACCGACATCATACAAAATAATGCTGTGTAATGGCTAAGTATAAGAAGAATGCATGATATTAATGTCTGACAGTTCATGTATGTAAAAAATTGGTGGTCTAGGCACTGCCATGACCATGTTCAAGTGAAAAGGCCGAATACTCTACTACTGAATATTATATATCAAATGCAATCAATCTGACACAAGGAGCTATTTTCCAAGTTCAAGATATGAATTTTGAACTCATCTTCAGTGAAGTTGTTTAAGATGAAGGAAGTCCTGAATGTAGAAAATAATAATTATGCCAAATTCAATAGCTAGTATCTAGAAGATGACAAGTAGTTGTTTTTTTTTTTGGTGTGTGTTTTTTTCTTTGGGGGGGGGGGGGAAGAGATTTATGCACATTTAAAAGATAGGGCAAGATGGAGATAAGACCATAAAGCCCATTGTATGGTTGTGTTTGATGCAGAGGAGTCTGAAGCTGCATTCTTGTTTTTACTAGCCAAACAGGATTTGTGCATAAGCAAACCTGACAAACAACAACATAGGTCAACAAAAACCAAAAATGATAGCCAAGGTCACTGGTATTACAAAAAATGCAGGCTCAGTATCCACACAATTCAGAAATGTGCAAACAAAAATTTGGCAGATTTTAAAGTTGAACTTCTAGCATCCAACTATGAAGCTAGCTAGGCAATATGGAATGTGATGCACAGTTGCACTAGAACTACAATCATGGAAGGTGTATACTAGAGTTTATACATTCCATTCTCACATACTCTTCAGGCAATAATTTTCACTACTGAATCTAATATCATTTTTCTTTGGTAGTACTTTGAGCAATAAAGAAAATAAGATTCTATAAGTACTTCATAAAAACCTCAGGAGATCCAGAAACTCAGCTCCAGGACGCCAGAACAAATAACAATAGCATGCCTATCTTACTAAACAGTAATGCCTATAGCTATACATTTATATTATTAGAATTTTGCATACTCACCAAAGCTCCTGCTTCAGCAGCTGAAGCAAGATGATAACCAGGGCTCAGCTTCTCCTCCCTGTTCCTAGCATACCTTTGTTTGGCTTTGTCATAGCTACAGTTTGGGTAAATAATTTGGGCTTTAAAGAAAGCAATCAGATAGACCGCTCAACAAATAAAAAGAAACAATCAAGTTGTAGGGGGAAAAAAGACAGAGAATTCTAGAGAACAAATACACAAAAATTAACAGAGAATCCATTGACATAATAAAGAATAAGTAGAAATATCTTCCAAGAATTTTATTTTAATCAAAGTTAGCAGGTTCTAATTAAAATGGATCATGAATGCCCACACCAATCGTTAATTACTAACAACTAAAGAGTATTATGCGTGTTTTACGTAGAGAAGAAAATAATTCTTCCATTATCTACTGTCAACTAGAAACTATCCCTTGGGCCCCAACTAAAAGAAAAGACATTAAGTTAAATTCACTGAAATCTAGACGAATCACACAAGTTAAAAGTTTTAGAGGATAAGATACATAATACATGCATGCAATATTAAAATGAAAAATATCAAACAGTCTGCCATCCTATATAAAATCATCATTTCCAGGTGAGTATCTGATACAGAAATGATATAAAGAACGTTGACTCAATACACTTATTTCCTCACCAATGGAAATTGGTACTCACAAAAAGAAGTATAGACTCCATGAAATAGTTGACCCAAGGACTGCAGGAAGAAAGCCTGCATACAACCCTCTTAAGCCCTGCAGCATAATAAAGCATGGCATTTATGTAGCACATTCTTAGCATGATACAAACAACGGCCTTAAATCTGAGGTATGTCTCCCATTGTAATAGATGAGAATATCAAACCCCTCAGTTATAAGTGGGAGGAAAGAATAATGAGCCATAAATCTATCATCCATAGCTGTAAACAATTTCAGTGACAAGAGCATGAATGCAAGACTATTCACATGATAAAAAAAGGAAGCCTAATGACTTAAGCAACCTTTTATTTACTAATAACATTGACTACTAATAAGGAACTGGGCATCACAAACAGCCTTAGCATAAGTATCACCTAAATGCAGTTTGCATCAAACTCAATGTGAGTGACCTCCCCAAGGGTGTCACTCTCTGAAAGGGGAAAAAAAAATCTTATACCGTTTCTCTTTATTCTTCACAAAGACTGGAGACCTTAATGCTGACATTATCAATTTTTTTTTTAAATTTGTACCGTACGCTAGCCAGGCCATCAAGGGAATAAAAGGCAATTTATGATTGTCCAGATTCTGATGAAAATAAGGCTCGTGCGTGGTTCAGCAACTTAGGTAATTTGCTTTCTTCATATTTGATACCACAAGACAGATACTTAAAACGTTCTATAAAGTAGCATTTCTTCGTATGGCAGTATTCTGTAAATGTTATTGTAATAGCCATCAACCTAAAGATATGAGTCAGGTCACAGCCCTCTATAATTATCAAAATTCCTTCCCCGACTGTTCAATACGCGAGCTGAAAATTAAGGAGCCTTCTGAAGTCAGAAGATATTGATAATTATATTCATAATTGACCCCATGCCTTGAACAAATAATGCAGAGTATTACAGTATGAGTATAGGGACGTTAATCAACAGTAAGATGAAAGGGAGTAATAACAAAATCCATGAAGCACCATTAAGTAGGCCAAAAGTAGCAGAAATCAAAAGGCAAGCAAGAATAAACCAAGAAGCAAATTTATAATTAACACAAGTTAACCACCCCCCCGGGGGGGGAGAGTGGATGAATAAACCTCTGAGCGAGCAATAGTGAAAATGGCGTGAACAGTATTCCTATAACTCGGAAGAAGAGAGACTCGACCATCATTAACTGCCAAAAAAAAATACAAAAATCAAAACACCATTTGCATGGGCGCTGGCTAGCGTTTACAGTATTATAAAGAGTTTTTTTAAAAAAAAAAAAAAAACCTTGGAACCTAGTTCGGACAACGTCAAGGGGATGCATGATGGCGACGGTGGCGAACCCTGCAACGGCGCCGGCCGTGGCGTTTTCCCACTGCCATTGCTCCGGCTTCGTGTTTGACATGAGAAGTTTTCTGCGGAATTCAATTACTACAGAAATGGGCCATTTTTAGGGGGACGTCAATGGAGACTTTGCGCAGGTCTTTCTCAGCGGCCCCTGGTCAGTGCCTCAATGGCGGAGGCTTCAGAGGGTAAACACTACTAGACCAGCCAAATGTCCCAACTCCCAAGGAATGAATCTATTCTCCAATGCGAATATGGCTATCGAAATGGCATCAAAATTACAATCTCGAATCTTCGGCCTACTTTGCCATAGGGTAAATAATAAAAACCTAATTTTCTAAGATGTCGGATGAAAAATTGAAGATGACGATCGTTATTTTCGTTGACTAGTTACTAAACAAAATAGCATGCTTTCCTTTGAATGGTTTACTTGGTCGAAGATTTACTGTGTGTTTCGCTATATCTGAAGAAAGGCGGTTTTCCTTTCTATGTTCAACTAGTCTCTTATTTATCCGTGTGATATTTGCACAGACGCGTATTCTCATGGAGCTTGGATGGAAAAATAATAAGGAAAATAAATTATAATCTACACCCAATACGAAAAAAAAGGATATACACAGAAAGTAATAAAATCTTAAACCCGGATTGGTAGAGTTCGAAGTTAATAAAACTCAGACGAGTAAAGTTTGAGTTTGTTTATAAAAATTGAACTCGAATTTAAAAGTTTTTTGTTTGATAAAAAAAATATTTAAAATTATAAATTCTTAAAAAATTGTTATTGAAATTAATTTAGAAATATAAATAATTATATCTTTGATAAATTTATTTTAAAAGGAAAAAATCAGAAGACAAAAATGATAAAGATAAAAGAAACAGTTAAAAATAAATAAAGGTAAAAGAAATAAAATCCAATAATGTTAAGAAAATTCATAAAAGATATTATAATAAATTACATAAATATTAGGAAATATAAAGTAAATACTTATTTTTAAAAAATAAATTATTACTAACTATTAGACTAAGTTAATAAAGATAAAAGAAATAAAATGACATACAATGTTATTAAGAAATTCATATAAAATATGATAATAAATTATATAAATATTTTTAAAAAAATATTATGAGAGATGACTTTTAGTGCCATAATGAGACATTTTTCTTTCACGTTGTAATCACTAGTGTCTCACTTATTCATATTGGTATTGTTCTTGTACCATAAATAAAGAATTTAAATTAACGTATGGAGAATCAATTGGAGGAATCGGCTCAAGTGGTGTCACACATCTTGCTTGCGATAATCCCCTAAGGTCAAAGGAGCTACTAGCATATGCAATACTAAATGCAAATATATCAAATAAAAGGTCAACAAATGATTTTCTAAGGTGCTGATTGGGTGTTCCAAATTAAGATATCAGCGATGAGGGCAGGTAATATGAAGGGCCGAATCCTACAAAGTCACCCAATTAGCTTGTTGGGATAAAAGAAGATGGACTGGCTATACCAATATCTTAAAACATTGGAGTCAGAATATATGAAGATGAACTGACCATGCTACAGCCAATATTTTGTTGCACTAGCTCTTGTATTTACTGCCTAAGTCCTGTAATAGTAGATTGTTGGGATGATAAGTAGTCCTGACATTGCTTACCTAGTCGATCCATTGGAATTTGAGGTCAGAGCAAATCAAGTGCTAGTTTAGCAAGTTGGGAGAATAGCAAGAAGTATTATTCATCAAAACCCAATAATATATTTCTGGTGTCTCAACCTACAATCTTGCTGAAATTTAAAGGAAGATGGTCTTGCAAGTGCATCCAATAAAAACCTTATGCTAAATCAGCCTATATAAAAAGAAATGAGTATTTGAATGTTAACATAACAACAAAATAAATAAACACACACACATATATATATATATAGAGAGAGAAAAGCAAGAGAGAAAATGTAATAGAAGCTGAAAAATTTACGGCATAGTCAATTGCAACGTTAAGGGAATGGATCCATCACCAAGTACATCGCCAATACCATTTTATATATTCAGATGTGCAATCAAATGATTCATTAATAATAGGAAATTGAAGTCTAGTATTATGCTAATTATACCATTGTTGAATAAAAGTGTTATGCTCTGTTCTCCGGCTTGTTTAGGTTTTTCTATGGAGATGTAGAGCATGAAGAGAATCTAATCTGACTAATGCCTAAGGAATTAGTTGTTGCTGATTAAACTAGCGAAAGACACGACCTTGATGATGTCACTTTATGATATGGAAGCATATGAGAGGCATCAAAGTAATCCAAATATCTGGCAAAACTAAGCAATATGCCGAAATTAAGTCAAGCACATCTTGGAGTAGATATAAGCACCAAACAATCTGTAAGTAATATAGATAAAAAGATAAAATATCAAAAAATATTAAAATTATGATGAACACATAAAAAAAAGTAACTAATCTCGTTGTCCCTTAGAGTATCCAATAAAGTTCGATACTAACTAAAGGCTCGCATGCTTGAATGAAAAGGTCGTTCAACATTCTTTCATCAGTAACAATTTTCAATCATTTTGAAAAAATGAAAATAAATATAATGACTCGTGTAAGAGGCATTTACACACATAAATATAATGCAATGGGTACCTGAAACCTAAAAAAGAAAATATAGAATACTCCTCTATCTAAGGATCAGGGGTCAATAACCTCTCTGATGTGAGCATTAGAAATCGATCTCATGCCCACAAATATAATAATATCGAGTAACCATCTATTCCTTCCTCATCTCTATATGTTGCATTGCATGACTCGCTGTATAAGTAAGCTAATATTGCTGAATTCCAACTGAATCTACCAATTTGTTTAAAGTCATTGAGCAATGAAAGATACATTAAATATACTTTATGGTTAGATCTATCTGTTAGTAAAAGGCCTCAAATCAATTTAAGTATGTAGGCTCATACAAATCAATGAACAATCTTCTTATCAGCATCATCTTATAAGTTAATAAAATTTTCAACCAAGCAAGAAATAGTGAGCCGCTGACTATCAATCTAATCTAAAAAAAATAACATAAATAAATAATAAACAATCATAAATAAATTTGCTTTATTGAACTACACTAATTGTTCCTATTTTTGCTACATTCAAAATTATTCGAGAATCTAATTTTATTTTCTCATAATTAGTTTAAAATAATTTTTAGGATGCATTTTTGTTGTTAAATTTTTCTTATATTTTTCTACTCTCTTCTTCATTCACTATAACGTAATTTTTAATATGCAGTTTACATCATTAGTGTATATCTCATTACTTATTTATTTTTTTAATTTATTTAATATAATTATTTTTTCCCCTAAATTCTTCTTTCCTTTTTGATATTTTATTATAAATATATAAAATAATTATTTCATCTATCCTACTTTTTTAAATTTAATATATATTTCCCACTTTTTAATTTATTTATTTGTTCATTTCACTAATTATTTATAAAATACCATTCCTCTTTAAACTACAAATTTCTTGATGATTCTTTTTTATTTCCTTTAATCATTTTCATTTCTTTATTTCTTCTTCTTTTTCTCTTTTTATTTTTTTCCCCTATATGTAGTTTTCATTTTTCATGTATTTTTGGAAACTTCTCACCATAATTACTTCTTTACATTTTTTCGCTAAAATTATTGTTAAACTCCCATTCTTTTAGATTTCTTTCTTTTTTCTTAAATTTCATTATTTCTTCTTATACTTCTTTATCATTTTCAAATAATCCTTACTTAGTGTTTTTTTTTCTATTCTTTATTATTAATAAATTAACCTTTATATTATTATACATTTTTTTTCACATATTTGTTCCCTATCTCTAAATTTTTCCTTCTTCATTTTGTTTTATTTTTTCTCCAAAATATTTCCATACATTTCCTTAAATCATTACAACATATAAACAATACCAAATAAATAATCTATTCTAATACAAATAATATAAATAAATATTAAACAATAAAAAATAAAATTACTTAACTGAACTAAAATAGTTTTTCATATTTTTTCACATTTGAAAAATAATAAACAAACAACAAAAATAACTAATAAACAATTAATATGAACAGTTTCATTTTTCCTCATTTACAAAAAAATTTTCATTCTTTATTTTTATTTCCTATTTAGCAAACCTTTAAAAAAATTATAACTAAATATTTTCTTCACATTATATAATATAAAACAATATAAATAAATAAATATATTATATTATATATCTCTTATTTTGTCTTTGTGTAGGATGTTAACAAATTTTATTACAGTCACAAATGAAAGTGAAGAATTTCTCCTTAAAGCCGATGAAGAATTTCTCCCTCGAAGCTAATGAATACACCGCGCCATAAAAGAAGATTTTGAATTTGAAGTGAATTAAAGCTGCTTATAATGAAAACGCGAAGGCCATTTTTATAATTTAAATATTTTACATTATCTTCTTCTATTTATTTCCACCAATCAAAAATTTTCAAAATCTCCATCAACCAATTTGTTTATGACACGTGGCTTTTCTAAACTTGTTTACCTTTTGGCATAATCGGTCAAAGCTGTCTTGCACACATTTTTCAAACTCAGAACCATTGATTCTGAGTTTATGATTGTCAACCATGTGGCACCTTAGGATATTGTCGTGCAAGTCAAACTCGTAGTTTTTGACTCTAAGTTTTAACACTGATTGTGTCATGATAAATACTTTTTTTGATTATTTCATGGTGGCTGTTATCTCTAAAGCAAATACCTCCTCATATTCAAAACAATAATTTTGTATACTTTTATATAATATATAAATTTGTATCTTTAAAATATTAAAATGTGAAAATAGCAAGACTAGCTACAGCTTGGGAATCATCTGCAAGTGACTTTTTTAAGCCCCCCAACTCCAAGATGGTCTAAGTCCATTCAAAGTTGAGCAACAAAAAAGGTGGTCCAGCCCAATGATGGGCAAAGCCACTGATCCATTCTCCCCTTTCACATATCAAAGCTCATGTAACTACTAATTCGCCATTTGCTACCAAAAGGAGCAACGCTCACATTAATCTGCTTTCGAATTTAAGACCGCAAATTGAAAGTTGAAATCCAAAGGAATAATGAACAAAATTTGTTTTCTTTCTATAATTCATTTAACAGACTGTCTTTTCTTTGGCCAAATTGAATAGAATTTAATGCCCAAACAAAAAAAATACAGAACAGAACATATTGGATATTCACCGTCAGGTACAATTTGATATCATCTTAATATTTTATTACTGGAATTGTAAATTAAAAAAATAATATGAAAATTTCAAGATACATTAACTATATAAAAAGAAAACTCAACTCTTAAAGAATTAAATTCTCCATAAAATCCTTTCGTTTTAATTTATTTATGTGGGTATATACATACTCTCTTTTTTTCAGTTATACAGGTTCTTAAAGGAAAGAAGCTCGTCCCCATACGATATTATTTGATTAAAATAGATAATAAATTAAAAGAAAAGTCTATTTTCGTTTTGCTTTTTCTACAAGAGAATAAGCTGGAGTTCAAATTTTCTAATAACAAGCAGTAATCTGGCATATTTAAGTTTTGATTTAAATAGATTATCGTCACAGAAAAATGGCATGAGATCTTAGACCTGTCAATAAACAGGAGCAATTAAAATTCTGATAAAATTAAAAAAGTGCTCGATCTCTCAAATATCAATTGTTTTGCCAATTGAACTTCTTTTAAGATTCATATTTGAATTTTTTATTAAAGAATTGAGAATTTAAAAAAAATAAATGACAAGCACTTCCCCGAAGAAAATAAAAAACATTGTTACTCGATAGGGAGAGAGACACACAATATTTGATATGTAACTCACTAGTTTTTCCCGAGTTCTTAGACTACTTTGCACAACACTAAGCCATTTTCACTTTTCTCGATCATTGCAATGGATAAATAAATAAATATTTAACGAAGCTACTAGTTCACCTGTAATCGTATGGTAATAATAAGAACATCATGAAATTGATTCTCTGCCACAAGTGAGAAAAAATGCAACTCAGCACACAGTACACGCAGAGAACTGATTAACATAACTAACAATTCTTTCAACTGGATTACGATTATTCTGTGCTACAAATACAATGTAATTGAGCATGCCTTGAAATAGATCAATATTGATGATAACGCTACAGTTTATCGTCAAAATCACGCATCTACAACACTTTATTGCATGCTTTCTTATTTGCCCAAGTCATTCCAATCTCTGAATATCCGCATAAGCCATACACAATAATTTAATGAGTATATTAATACACACGAGCTTTAGGAGGGAATGATTCAATCTCATCATCCAATGTATTCATGTGCACCGGCCTGTAATCTAAGCGGACCTTCTCATTCTTCCAATATCTGCAAATCGAATGCACAATCTTAGCTAACAGAAACAACTTAATGGTACAAAGGTATATCTTTCTTCAAAAGAGTCACAACAAAAAACTCAGCAAACCAACAAAAATTATTTCATGCTAACCGACCCCACAACCCCCGCAAATTTGCAACCCAACAAAAAAATGGATATTAAAAATACTTCAACTGTAGCTGTGGCCATTGATAAGCGCACGATCTAACGGAGACTAACCAGAACATCTACCACGCCAATGGTGATAAACATAATTGAAAATGACCAGAAGTTTTCAATTTCTCATATGGTTTGCAAAATTTTAACTTCTTATCCTTACAGCTTTAAATGGACTGTTTCATCATTGTGTAAAATTTCACCATTCAACAGAAACAACTCCAGTGATTGAGGACTAGGCAGTGACTGAGGATCTTCAAGCAAGAACCACTCAGAACGGACCAACATCCAGATCAAGTTTTCAATCATATATTATCTATAAGATAATACAAACATTAGATAATGTCAACATTATTCCACTTTAGTGTCTGGTTTGTTGACTGCTTGGCTGCTCAACAGCTCAAGTGTTCTTTAGCAAGAATAAGCTTAAATGAAAAAGAAAACCACAAGGATAAAGGTTCCCACAAGAAAGAGAGAGTGAATTCTCAATTATAGTGCCTTCTGCCGTTAAGGCAAATTAATATCCTTAACATAAAATTCGAACATGACTTACCCTAATGTGTGCTTCATCCAATTCTCATCATCTCTTTTCTGCAGAATCAAACAATGTAATCAATTACCACTATTCTTAATGTTGAAGAAAAATCTGGACAGGAGATATAAAATAAATCACACTGACCGTAAAGTCCTCACGGGCATGTGCTCCTCTACTCTCTTTCCTGGCTTCAGCCGAGTGCATGGTGATGCAGGCATTTATCAAAAGGTTTTCCAACTCAATAGTCTCAATCAAGTCAGAGTTCCTGTAAATAAACTTTCTAAATGAACAAGCAGAATGTCTTGAATAGTAATACTAGTAATTCTTGTAACATTTGCAAAATAAACTTTACCATATCAGACTCCGGTCTTTCAACTTTACATCATGAAAACTCTCCCATGCTGTGTCAATTAATTGACAACCTGCCAAGCAGCAGATGAAGTTCAGAGGAAGAAGGTAAATACAGAATGGTCAAAACACTATTTTGGTCCTAAAACTATACATAATATTTTAAAGTATTTTTTGTTGCAAATAAATCTATAAGTTTCAAAAACATTCCAAATAAACTTTAGAGACTGATGTCCTTATGTCCTGCCATAAAAAGATGGCGTGGCATGCTGATTGGCATTTTCTAACTTATGTGGCATTTATTTTGCCAACTGGGCATCCTAGTCAGCATTTCTTCTTTCTCCCCCTCCTTTTCTCTCTCTTCTTTCCTCCTCTCACTTTCTCTCTCTTCTTCCCCCATTCTGTTCTGTTCTCTTTCTCTCTCTCTCTTTGCCCAGTCTAACTAAGTCAACAAAAACCAAAGCCAGCTTTTGCACAGCAATTCCCAGTCTTAGCAGACTCGCACTCCTCATGTGAGACTCCCAAAAAATTGGCATTCATAAGACCCAAAACCAAACCTGATCACGGGTCAGGCTCATAAAACAATTTATAAATATTTTAGGCCCGGGCTTGGCCCGTTTTTAAAAAATAAAATTTTTTGAAACTTTATATCTTTTTTTTTGAAATTTTAAATATTAGATATATTTATTTTATTACTTGTTAGGATTACTTTTTTTAAATTTTAAATACTAAATAGCTCAAAAAAAATGTTGCAAGAAATTTAAATAACTTAAAATATAGATATATATATATATATATAAAAGATAGTAAAATCTCTCAAAATAATAATTTTTCTAGTAATATTACTGATTAATAATTTATTCCTAATAACATCTTATACAATAAGTAAGAGCATAATAATCATATATGTTATATAATTTTTTTTTACTTATATCTCCAGTTATAAATAAACTTTCCAATGATATTATTGATTAATAATATATAAAAAATAATTATTATAATACGGGCGGACTCAAGCTCGAATTAGACTTTTTTAAAGCCCGGCCCGAGCCCGTCTTATATTCGAGCTTTTTTAAAACAGGCTTATTTTTTATTGGACTTTTTTTTTTGAGCTCATATCTAATTTTTTTGAGCCGGGCGGACTTTCCGATTCATGATCAAGTCTACCCAAAACCCTTTCCTTAGGTGAATCTCTATTCATCTAGAAAGAACCAATATTTTAAAAACTAAACTACTCATTAACCGATAAAAACACTAGTTCATAGTTTACAGTTCATAATTTATTGACCTAATTGTGATTAAATTAATAATAATTTAATAGATATTTTTAATTTATAGATTAAAAATATATGATAAATAATTTTATATATTAAAAATATATCCAAATACATTACCACCATTAATAGATGGGCTTCAACATTTTATTTTTTATTAAATATTAATTTTTATGTTTATTTAAAATATTAAAATTGAAAAGGCCCAAAGTCTGGAACCTGAAAATTATGGTATGCTCAAGAAGGCCCACCCAACCCTAGGAGCTGAAACATGATGCCTCGTTCCTCCAAAATTCCAAACCCAAGTCATCACACACAGGCCTCTCTACTCCAATTTCTCTCTGTCACACACTCTTCTACTCTTGGCCTCAAAACAAGGAATTTTGGAAGTGGAGATAGAGGTGGAGGTGGTGTGGTGGTCTAGGAAGAACAACAACCTCCTTTATCTTTGATTCAAGATAATCACTTTCTTCCTTTCTTTGCTTCATTTTCTAACACCAACCAGATCCCACAGAGGAGAGTGTAAGAAATCAGAGTCAGACCCAAAAATTATCACCAACGATTCATCCCCTGCAGCACCAAACCAAAAATCAGAAACCAGATCCACGTTTCTTCTGCTTCTGATAACTGTGGCTTCTTCTCTCTCTCTCTCTCCTTTTGCTTTATGTTTCTGTTGCTGCTGAAAACCACCCTCAAAATTTCAGAGCCATCTTTTGTTCTCACTTCGATTAAGAAACCCCAAAAAAAAAAAAGGCTGGTAGACCAGTCCTATGGCTAATTCACCGGTTTTCCAGTCAAACTGACTGCTCTAGTCCAGTTTTTAAAACACTGGAAACAACATTGCTGATTCTAATGCCATCTGGGAGCATTTGCCCCTTGAATGAAGAAGTGAAAATAGAGCTCCAATTAGGGGAACTCAGAAGTTTAAATCGAAGTACAAAAGATTCCCCTCTCTTCTGAGTCTCTTTCAGTCCAAAAATGGAGTCAAACCCTAGAAGTTTCTTCACAGTGAAAATGGAATTTTTTCCAATTCTTGAACCCTTCATTGCAAAGATTAATTCTAGTAAATGGAAGATTGATTTTGAAATCAATTGATGTTAGAGAAGGTAGATAATGGAATCAGTTACTGTTCATATGCAAAATCGTGCGCTGAAGTTGGAATTCTAGAAATAATGGAACCAGAAATAGAAACCAACAATGCTCTGTTTTGGGAACTATGAAAAAGAAGGGGAGCTTTTTCAATTCTGGTCTTTGCCGGAACATGAATCAAATTCAGAACCAGAAATAGAAACCAACAATCCTCCAAGAGCATGAATCAATTTCTGGTCTTTGCCAGCAACAATAGATGGAGGATGATGAATGGAGACGATCAATTCCAAAGTGTGCATGTTCTGGAAAAGAGAGAATGAGGGAAGAAGAAAATGATGAGTTGGAAGAGAGAGAAAAATGCCCAGTCAGCATGCCATGTCATCTTTAACGGCAAGATATAATGATGTTATCCTCTGGGATTTATTTGGAACGTTTTTGAAACTTAATGATTTTTTTGGAACAAACAATACTCTTAGCATTAATAAGAAATATTAAATATACTTTTAGGGCCAAAATAGGGTTTTGACCATATAGAATTGGTGAGAATGAAAAGCAGATTTAAGGAAAAGAGAGGAAGGTAGAGAGATTGAATATATTTGATATAAAAATGATTACCTTCTTCTAATGTTTCCTGTGTACGGAACACAGCTGCATTGTTTTGCATTACTCGTTGCATATTCAATCGAATGTTTGAAGTTGGTAATGAACCATTTGAGTTTCTCAATTTGTCCAGCCATGCAATTGTTTTCTGACCAGCATCCTTCTCCAGAGGCTTCTGTTTTGCTCCTGCAAAATGGGAAGTAGATGCATTTTTATCACGATCATTTCAGTGCAAACAATCTATTTTAATAACTGGAAAAGAATCTTGCCTGGCCTTTGGATTTCTGCAACCCTATTTGCACAAGCTCTACCAAAAACAACGATGTCCAGAAGTGAATTTGCACCAAGCCTATTGGCACCATGGACTGACGCACAGGCTGCTTCCCCAGCAGCCATCAGACCTGGTACTGCCGCATCTGGATTGTCACCTTGAATGGTAACCACCTAAATAGCATAATGACACTCTAGTCAACAATTCCTCCTCCCACCCCACAACCAGCAATAAAGAGCCCAAATATTATGCCTACTGCACACATGTAGAAGGATAAGACTAGGACTCAGACTAATTAATCCATTGTCCCCCCCAGTCCCCACTACAACAGAATTAAATAATCCCACGCCCACAGTCCAACCAAATGGTAAAAAAAAAAATCTAGGAACAGAAACTCATAATGAAAAAGATCTGGCTATTTCTGATGTGACAGAAACAAAGATACATAAGGCACCAAATAGCAGTGCCACTGCCACCACATACGTGAGGCAGTGGCTGACATAGTTATTACTGACACCATTTTAGTAGCTTGCTGCTAAAAATTTAGATTCATATGTGTGAACATTTCCACATTTTCTCCCCCCCCCCCCCCTCTTTCTCTCTTTTCTCAGTTTCTCCCAAAAACTTGCCTTGTTTTCTCTGACCTTGCCGCCATCATACACTTCTATTTACTTTTACTCCTCCCTTTTACCCCAAATTAGAATTGACTACATTTGATACCAAGAAAACAAACAGAGCCAGGTTGCAAAAACCATGCTGATTTTGTTTTTCCTCGATTCTGATTTCAAGCTGATAATTCCATATTTTGATTTTGAAAAAAAAAAAAAGGCAATGTCACTTGTAATCAACTAGCAGGGGCAGTGATTTGAATAATTACATTTGGAATTGTATCATTGTATTAATGGAAAAAATATTCTGTTTGAAACATATTTTTCTGCAAATAAATATTGTATTTGTGCCAGAGTCTCCCATGTAAACATATCCATATAGTCTATTGGCACTATGATGTAAGTCACTAAACATGTAGTATATATTTATTTTTATAGTAATTTGATGGAAACCTGAGTTTCCTCTTTGAAATTACGGTAGAAAGACAGCCCCCCAAAAAAAAGAAAGAGAGAGCAAAGAAAAACTCTCTAGCTCTTCAAGGGGCTAGAACCTTGCACAAATATTTCCCATAATTTTGCCCATCTCACCCCCTCCCTCAGCTCTCTTTTTTTCACCTCTATCCAAACCAAACCTTCTAGATAATTCCTCTAACACGTCCCTCTCCCTTCCTAGCTATTTCCCCAAGCAGTCTTTACCTTAATAGTCCCATATTCCTCCCTTCTTGGACAGACACTCCTATCCAGGGTCTATCAATACCCTATCCTCAAAATTTTACCTTGTCCTCAAGGAAAGTAATTGGGGGTCTATCAATAAGGAAGTAATGCTGTAGGTAAAAAATGGTTTTCATATAAATCAATAACTAAATCCATAACTATTGAATGACATCTAGGTATTCAAGTCAATAACTAAATCCATAAGTATTAACATGCCTTTATAGGCATCATGCAAAAGGTAACTTGATTGAAGATCAATCAAATGCCCATGTCTAACTTTAGCGCAACATTGGATGGCTTATTTTAGACTACTTGTTTTTAACTTCATACCTCTCCATGATGGTTTGTGGGAATACCACCCATGTTATAGTGCACAGTTGGCAAAACAGGAATGGGTTCCTTCGTAACATCCACACCAGCAAATATAGCAGCAGTTTCAGAGATACCAGGAAGCCTTTCCTTGAGCACATCTGGGGGCAAGTGGTTTAAGTGTAGATAGATGTGATCTTTCATAGGTCCTGCAAATTTATTCAACTATCAATGCAAGCACATCCAACTTAAACAGAAAGAGCATGACCAAAACAAAAAACCTAACAGAAGGACAAATATTCTCCAATATAGGGAATACAAAGGTCATGGTTTCATGTAGGTTAACTAAGCCACTAATTTATACGTTTCAAACATAAATAATGGGAATTTCTAGAAAAAGCAAACTCAACAAACAACTCATTATGTTCAAACACTAGATTTCACCCAAAGTATGTTGCATCAGTTACCTACAAATTACAGTATAATAAAGGGATGATCATGGGTAGGGTACTATGGTCTCCATCCTTGGACCATATTTAGTGAGTAAAAAATTTTCAATCCCCATTGAATACTTGAATCCCCAAACTCAGCTATTTACTCAAAAAAATTTTAAAATAAACACGTTTTCCTTAAGTTGAGACTTATTCACATAAAAACTATTCATATAAAATCACAACAAAGAATAGAATATCTCAAACAACTATTAATATAAATCAACCCATAAAATACTATATGGATGGTATTTTTTTTATATTTTATAATAATGTTATATGGATTAATATATATATATGTATGTAAAAAAGAAAATATATACAAACTATGGATCCAGGGTGGAGAGGGTATCATACTACCCAAACCCAGATTGGACCCTTAAAATACCCATAAAAATCTCCATACCCAGACTCGACCTGGTAAATTTTATGGGTACCCATCAAGGTATTTTGCCCATCCCTAATCTAATAGCATTCACACTTCTTACTTACTCATGAATGGACAAAAACAGAAATACATTCCAACACATGGATGTATAAATGGAAAACCAGCATACCTACACCACGGCCTTCTCGTATCTCCATAGTCATTGACCTAGATACAACATCTCTTGATGCAAGATCCTTTGCAGTAGGGGCATATCGTTCCATGAATCGCTCACCTTCACTATTCCTAAGAATTCCACCTTCTCCACGAGAACCTAGAAGATCCAACAAGAAAATGAGAATCACAATATATTTCAACTTCGTTAGATAAGATGCATTATGAGATGCAACCAAGGGCAAGTAACAGGTAGCAAATGAGAAAGTAAACTACCAACCTTCTGTGATTAGGCAACCAGCTCCATATATACCTGTTGGGTGAAATTGCACAAACTCCAAATCCTACAAGATTTATGCCAAGAAACTGTAATGGATAAAAGATTCACTCCATAAGATAACAGCAGAAGGTTGGAAAGCCAAAAAAACCTGGAGTGGAAGCCCTGCACGTGCAATCATGGCATTGCCATCTCCTGTGCATGTATGTGCTGAGGTTGCAGAAAAGTATGCTCTTCCATAACCCTGAAGGAATTTAGAAATTTGATACACAAGTCATATCCTAACAGGTGTAGGCAGATAAGAATGTCACCGTCAACCGTTTGTATAAAATCATACTCCTGTGGCCAAAATTGTTGAAGCAGCTTGGAACCGATGTAATGTTCCATCCTCCATATTCAACGCAATTACTCCTTGGCAACTGCCTGAATTTCCAATATGAAGAGTTAGTTTGCTTTACTGTAAAATCCAACACAAACACATCAAAATTTGTATTCTTTTTTTTTCACTCTAGTATACGTGTAAACTACAACCTGAATTTGCTTTTATTAATAATACTGATGGGAGCCCTTGGAATTGAAAGAGAGGGGAGGGGGAGTTGAGCTCGTGAACATATATGATGAATAAATGATGATTTCAAGAAATTGTAACTTTAGAATTTTATTTCCTGTAGCACCGTGTAAGCATTGTCGTAGATAAACTCTTTTAACCCTTCCCCAAACCCCTAATTGGCAGTATATGACTGCTAAGACATTGTTCGATTAATTGATTGCAGATTGTTCCAAGAGAAAATAAGTCATTCTATGCAACAACTTACCATCACTATTCATTAAAAGATCCAATGCAAAATATTCCACAAAAAATTGGGTATTATGTTTCATGGCCTGGCCATAGAGAGTGTGCAATAAAGCATGTCCAGTTCGATCAGCAGCACATGCACAACGGTATGCCTGTCCACCTGTGCCACAACAGCATAAGGAAATCAAGGTCGAACTCTTTTTAAAAGAAAAAGAAAGCATTCCTGCTCCAAAATCTGCACTCACCTTTTCCAAAGTTCAGGCTTTGACCACCAAATGCACGCTGGTATATTCTTCCATCCTCAGTTCGGGAAAATGGTAATCCATAATTCTCAAGCTCAATGACTGCTTTTGGTGCCTCCCTGCACATATATTGGATGGCATCCTGATCTCCTGTACATCACAGCTTGCAAGTATTCATAGTGAAATAAATTATGTTGGTTCAGTCGTGCTCATGCTTGCACAAGAACCTATGAAGCCTTTAGACCTTTGGAAAATGCCATGCAGCTTCTTTTGCTGGAAAACAACCACAGGACATACATTCTCCTCAAGGGACAAACACATTCAACAATGAAAGAATCTCTACATGGCATGATTTTCATCATTACAAACTCTTGTGCTTAAATTATATTAAATTTTTTTGGAGCATAATTTAGAAAAGAGATTTCTGAGATTGAACAAGTTTTGTACCTAACCAATCACTTCCCTTAACTGTGTCGTACATGTGCCACCTCCAGTCATCCTCAGTCATATTTCCCAATGCAGCATTTATACCGCCCTCTAAAAATTTAAATTTCATTCATGAGCATGGCCAATTGGTTAAGTTGAAATAGTTTTATGATGTTCACTCAATATACTTCAGTGTGTCATTTGATACTTCTATTTCATGAACCAGCAGAAGAAGCACGCCAGAACACATGGATATTGGATAACCTCAAACTTTATTATTGTTTCCATAAATCATTGGAAAAAGAAAATTTTCCACAGTCAGCATTAAAGTGTCAAACATGGTGTTAAAGTAACCCAGAACAGTAATGGGATAAATAACGTCACCAAGCCTGTTACAACAAAATGTGACGTCAAATTTATACAAAGACTACAGGTTGTTCCCACATCATATGAACCTACTGGAAATGATTATCAAGAAGGTAAATAAAAACTGAAAAACATTACAACTGGATACTGATCTAGTTAGACACAACATGAATAACCCTCGTTGGGTTATTCAAAAAATGTGTATATCTCTAAACCTTAACGAAATGACTGCCACATATACAGATTACTTATATCATGGTATAACCCACTGAAAGACTGAAAATTAACAGAAAGGATAAAGGGTAAATGAATTCAAATAACAAATAATATGAAACTAAACAAAAGCTATAATACCAATGGAATGTAGTCCTTATGCATATAAAACATATAAATGGTAGGACAAACAGCACTCACTAAAGCTTGAAATTTGAATGTATCAAACCTGAGCTGCAACAGTGTGTGAACGAGTTGGGAAAAGTTTAGTAATGCAAGCAGTATTGAAGCCATGTTCCGAAAGTCCAATAGCAGCTCTCAACCCTGCACCACCGGCACCTACAACAATTGCATCATAAGTATGATCCACCACAGTATATGAAGAGTTTCCCCCAGTCTGCACAAGCAAAAGTAGGCGTATTCAGTAAAATATTAGCATTACAACTCTGTTAAGAAGCAAGGCAAATTCAGCTATGCAAAAATCTGCTTCTGCCTAAATTAACCATGGTTGAATAAAAATCCCAAAATCCAGCCAGTTATAAGCTGAGTAGCTGACAGGAATAAATTTTAACGTTGTTACTGTTGGAATTTAAAATAAACTTTTATTGTAATAGTGTCAGTATTTGAAACTCAAATGCTGGATGTTTTTCCTAAGATCTCTAGCTTTATCTTCGGTTTGTTCTGTTAGTCGCATATCTCTGTGTATCTTTCTGTTATTTCCATAATCTTCAGCCAGATGAGGACAGATTACTCCTCCATCATGGCTATTTATGTATTCCGAGAAGAATGAATAAAAGTATGAAAAAACATAATGACACTTCCTCAATTTTATACGTCTCTCTTTCTCTGATTTTCACACGGTATCAGAGCAAGCTCCAATTTACAAAACACTATTATGCAGTTCGGGAATTTCAGAGGCATGGATACAGAAAGAGTTGACTCCTCCTCCTCTGTATCCATGACTTCAAATACCCCATTCACTGCGACCCAACATGGTGTGTCTAGAGGAGTTGAATCCTCTCCTCTGTCCGTTACAATCCACAAATTAAACAGCCAGAATTACCTCCATTGGAGCCCTTCCATAATGATGCTCCTATGCAGAGGGGGCAAGAAGGACTATGTCAACGGCAACACAAAGGCACATCCCATCACAGATCCAAAATACCGAACGTGGAAAGCTGAAAATAACCAAGTGATGTCCTGGCTTATAAATTCAATGAACACAGACATTGGGAAAAATTTTATGCTACTCACTACAGCCCGTGACATCTAGGAAGCAGTCCGAGATATGTACTCCACCCATGAGAATACAGTAGAACTCTTCAAAATAGAGAGCACCCTCCATAACCTCAGACAAGGAGAAATGTCCATCATACAGTACTCATCCCTTCTTATGAAGCATTGGCAACAACTAGATGTTTTGGAAACCTACAACTGGAGCTGTGCAGGTGATGCGGCTGTGTACAACAAAATTGTTGAAAGAAAAAGAATATACAAGTTCCTGTTAAGACTCAACCATAATTATGAAAAATTACGGAGTAGAATTATGAGCTCAAAACCACTTCCTAGCCTACAAGAAACAATTTCAGAAGCCAGAAGGGAGGAAACCAAGAAAAGATTATCTTTGGATTCCCAAAATACCCAAAATAATCATGAAATATTAGCAATGGCTGCCAGAGGACCAAACAACCATGGGCAAAAGGGCAAAACAAACCTTGGTGTGACCATTGCAACAAACTTGGTCATACCAAAGATGTTTGCTGGAAAATTTATGGTAAGCCCTCAAATTGGAAGCCAAGACCAAAAAGGGAACAAAGCGGGTACACGGCTCAGATGGAAGATAAACAATCACTGCAAACTGGCCCATTCAACAGAGAGCAAATAGAATAGTTGCAAAAACAGTTTGGCATTAAAAAATCCGAGGACATAATAAGTAATGGTGCAGTGGCTCAGGCAAGTAACTTATCTTTTACTTTGTCTCAAATTCAGAAAAACAATAACTGGAGAGTTGATACTAGTGCAACGGACCATATGACAGGTAACTCCTCTTTACTCACTGATTTCACACCTAACACAGTAGGACTATTGGTAAAATTTGCTGATGGTACTTTATCAAAGGTGGCTGGGATTGGATCTGTCTATTTGTCAGATAAATTGATGCTAAAAAACGGGCTATATATACCTACATTAACCTGCAACCTATTATCTATAAGTCAGCTAGTTAAAGATCTCAATTGCACTTTTAACTTGAGTGGTGATAATTGTGTATTTCAAGAGTTAGATTCCAAGAGGATGATTGGATGTGCTAAGGAGCGTGCAGGCCGGACCCGAGAGGAGAATAACGAAATGCTTCACAATAGAATCTGAAATAATGAAATGGCATTTGCAATTGGGACATCCCAACTTGCAGTATATGAGAAGGATGTATCCTCAATTTTTCAATAATAAAAGTACCACTTTACCTCAATGTGAAACATGCCAACTCTCCAAACATGTATGCTCACATTATCCTCCTCATGACTATAGTCCCTCTCAACCTTTTACAATCATACATAGTGATATATGGGATCCTTCAAAAATTAAAAATGTGAATGGGGCTAGGTGGTTTATAACCTTTGTGGATGACTACACCCGTATAACTTGGATCTACCTAATGAATACCAAATTTGAAGCTTTACCTATCTTTCGAAATTTCCATATACTAGTACAAAATCAATTTCATATAAAAATATAAGTCCTATGCTTTGACAATGCTAAGGACTATTTTAACACACCATTTAATGAATACTCACTAGCCAAGGTATTATCCATCAAAGATCATGTGTAGACACACCACACCAAAATGGTATAGCCGAATGCAAAAACAAACATCTTCTTGAAGTTGTTAGACCCTTAATGATAACTACAAATGTACCAAAATTATTTTGGGGAGAAGCAATACTTACTGCAACCTATCTCATTAACTGCATGCCTTCAAAAGTCCTTCAATTCAAAACTCCTTGTGAAGCACTTGTCCAAGCCTTTCCCTTAACCCAACTTGTGTCCACAATACCTCCTAAAGTTTTTGGCTGCGTAGCCCTTGTTCACATCTACCATAGCAATAAACTTGATCCAAGATCCACTAAATGTATCTTTTTAGGATACTCTTCAACAAAGAAAGGCTACAAATGTTATTCTCCAAACCTAAAAAAAAATCTTATTCCAATGGATGTTACATTCTTTGAAAATCAATCTTTTTACCCACAAATGCCCATTCAGGGGGAGAGTCATGATTATGTGCAAGAATGGGATTTGTTATAGCTAAACAATCTAGAGAACAGCCCAGACAACTCAGATACAGACCTGAACAACCAAAAAAACAGCCCAGACAGCCCAAATACAGATCTGAACAACCTAAAAAACAGACCAGACAGCCGAGATACAGACCCAAACGACCCAGAAAACAGCCTTGAAAAATAGAATCAGCCATATCAACAAGCCTCAGAACTCAAGAAACAAGTATAGAACCCAGAAGCTACGGATGTTAAAAATGGAGATACCAAGTTTATGATGTATTCTAGGAGGAAGAAGGACCAGGCCTGTACTCCTCTTGAACAAAGCCATCCTCCTTAGCGCCAAGTCCAAGTAAAGCCATCCTCCTGAGCTAAGTCCAAGTAATGATCTTGAGATCCCCATTGCTCTCAGAAAAGGTACTAGAGAATGCACAAAGCATCCCATCTCAAATTTCATTTCTTATGAGCACTTATCTCCCAAATATAAGACATCTGTGGCAAATGTCACTAATGAGAAAATTCATAAGAATGTTCAAGAAGCTTTTAAAAGTTCTGAATGGAAACTAGCTATTCAAGAAGAAATAAATGCCCTAGAAAAGAATGGCACCTGGACTATTACTGAATTACCTGAAGGAAAAAAGGCTGTTGGTAGCAAATGGGTGTTCACAATTAAATACAACCCAAATGGCAGCATCCATCACTACAAGGCAAGACTGGCAGCTAAGGGATTCACCCAGACATGTGGAATTGATTATCAAGAGACATTTGCTCCAGTAGCAAAACTTAATACCATCAAAATACTTCTCTCTTTAGCTGCAAATTTGGATTGGTCACCTCATCAACTAGATGTGAAGAATGCCTTTCTAAATGAAAATCTTGAAGAAGAAGTGTATATGGAACTACCTCTAGGCTTTGACTCAACTGGAGAGACAAGACTAGTGTGTAAACTCCAAAAGTCGCTACATGGGTTGAAACAATCACCTAGAGTATGGTTCGATAAATTTACTAAGTTAGTAAAAGGCTATGGGTATTCTTAATGCCAAACTTATCACACACTATTCGTTCAATTCTCATCTGAAGGAAAAATTGCTATTTTGATAGTGTACGTAGATGATATTATCATGATAGGTGATTTTGCAGAAGAAATCAAATGGTTGAAACAAGCATTAAAAAAACTTGGCAATCTTAAGTATTTTATGGGAATGGAGGTTGGACAATCTAAAACTAGTATTACAGTTTCTCAAAGAAAATACACCTTAATCTGTTAAAGGAAACTGGGATACTTGGCTGTAAACCTTCCAAGACCCCAATGGAAGCAAATTCAAAAATTGGGCTACAAGAAGATAGCTCCCCAGTTGATATGGGAAGGTACCAGAGGTTAGTAGGAAAATTGATATATCTATCTCACACTAGGCCAGATATAAGTTTTCCTATTAGTGTTATTAGTCAATACTTGAACAAGCCAACAGAAGAACACATTGATGCTGTGTATCAAATACTCAAGTATCTAAAAATGACTCCAGGAAATGAAATTTTCTTCAAGAAGGGATCCGATAGAAAGGTTGAATTCTATTCAAATGCTAATTGAGCAGGCTTAGTTATTGAGTGAAGATCAACATCTGGTTATTGTTCTTATGTTTGGGACAACCTAGTAGCTTGGAGAAGTGAAAAACAATCAGTAGTAGCAAGAAGTAGTACAGAAGCAGAATATAGATACTTGTCACAAGGTATTTGTGAAGGGATTTGGTTACAGTGGTTACTTAGAGAATTGAGGATCACTATAGAAGAACTTATGAGGATGATGTATGATAACTTAGCTGCTTTAAGCATTGCCAAGAACCCAATTCATCATGATAAGACAAAACATGTGGAATTAAATCTTCACTTTATTAAAGAGAAGGTTGATTCTGGTGGTTGAACTCATTCATGTTTCAACAAAATTTCAAGTTGCTGATATCTTGACCGAGGCTTTACCTAGAGCTCAGTTTGAGGAGTTGCGGTTCAAGCCGGTATGATCAACATCTATAACCCAGCTTGAGGGGAGTGTTGGAATTTAAAATAATTTTTTATTGTAATAGTGTCAGTATTTGAAACTCAAATGCTGGACGTTTTTCCTAAGATCTCTAGCTTTATCTTCGGTTTGTTCTGTTAGTCGCATATCTCTGTGTATCTTTCTGTTATTCCCATAATCTTCGGCCAGATGAGGACAGATTACTCCTCCATCGTGGCTGTTTATGTATTCCGAGAAGAATGAATAAAAGTATGAAAAAACAGAATGACACTTCCTCAATTTTATCCGTCTCTCTTTCTCTGATTTTCACAGTTACGAATTCCACACGAGAGAGAACAAGCAATAGGAATAAATCACAAAAAGTCATACAATAATTAAAATTTAAACAGAAAACGATTTTGACAGTAAAGTACTAAAATGAATCAAAATTCGAGTTAAGTCCTTATATACTAACACGGAAAATGATCAAACAGATCAATTGAATCGGGCATTCAAATAAAGTTCGAAAAAGTTATGAGGGAGAAATAGAGGAAGGGCGAGTAAAAAATCCAACCAAATAAAATTCAATAATCTCTAACAACGCCGAAAACCTAATATTGATAAGTTGGCAATAATCGAGGGAGAAAGAGATCATACAGAGAAAAATCTAGAAATGTGAGAACGAAGTGAGTTATTAGGAATCGATCTCTTGGAAGCCGATACACGAAGTCCACGAGCAGCTCCCCGCCACATTTCCTTGACAAAATGGCCCTCGAACCCCAAGCTCGTTTTCGGAGTCTGTGTATGCGTGCCTGCCTCGCGACACTACTAATTTGATTTTGATTAAAGCATGGGATTAATTTCTTTCTCTTCCTGTGATTCATTTTAATAATACCTTCGGTGAATGTTCTGCGGGATATTGAATTGCGGAGGCTGGAGGGCCGAACCCTCAATTACATTACTAATTTGATTTTGATTAAAGTATGGGATTAAACATGTCTATATGTATGTTGGCCAACAAAATAAAACATGTCCATATGTACATGTATATATATATATGATGGTGATTAGTAAATTAAGTTAATCTCTTTTAACCTACATAGATTTCCTATTCTGACACTAACAGTCTTATTCTATATTTATATATTGTTTATAAAAGGTACTACTTTTAAATTTTGATAAAATTAAAGGATGCCACCTTGTTGTTCAAATTGGTTGATTGTTGATTTTTTTTTTTTTGTTGGTGTGAGGTAACAAACCAAATTGGCGATAAAAATGGAAGAAAAGCCAACTATGTGATGCCTCTGAAGAATTTTTAGTGGAGCATTAAGATTGCTAAATGGTACTTCTTGTGATATATTATTAATTGCTTTATAAAGTTAGTTCTATATTTTGTTTCCTTAAGTTGGAAAATTGGGAATTTATAGGTTAGTAGTAGTTACAATGACTTTTTTACTTTATTATTTACTAATTTAAAGGATTATTTGAGCTAGAGTAAAAATTTTAAATCCAATAAAATACAATCAGAATTTATTGTAACATTCCCTATTTTATAATATCTAAACATAAGGTTTATTAAGGACAAAATCCATTATATGTTTACGTACAACAATTGTAGAAAACTCTTTAGAAAAAAAGAAAAAATATTCTCCTGTGTTTGCTACTTGCTACATTTGAAGTGGATTGATCTTCGTCTACCACTTCTTAAGCTACTAGTTGCAGATTCTGTGGGATGCTTATAAAGAATATATCTACCCACAACACTTAATTTAAATGTCAACTTGTGAGTTGTCATAACGATTTGGATACATAATGAAATAAATAATGAAAATTTAAAATTTCCAATAGATAATAATAGCAAACGGAGAAAAAAAAAAAGAAGAAGGCTTATAATGATGGCAAATATGTAAGGCTATAAGACATTATCTCATAAGCATAACAATATGCATAGCAATTAAACACTTTATAATTATTTTGGCAATAACATAAAAGATTTTATATTTAACTTTTTATAAACTTGTTATTAAGGTTCTACTGTCAACATAAGTAAAATAAGATTGCTTCTGGCAAGCACCTTCTTTGACTAGGATATCCCTTATAATGAATTGATAATCAAAGAATCATGCAACCAAATGTCATCTCTTGTTTTTTATTATTTTTTCTCTTTCTCACTCATGCATGCAGGCATACTTGTGTGAGAATAGTCTATGCACATAACCATCTTTTTCTTTAGATCACATTTTTTTTTTTACTGAAAATCATTTCTTGAAAATATACATCTTCGATACTTTAATTTCATGATTCAATAAAAATTATAAGATATAATAACATTCAATAGCATTTTAATACATAAACAATTTAGAATATGTTATTTCATATTATAAGTGTTACGAGTAAATTAATATAGCAATTCACATACTAATAAATTCTATATGAATATGACTCAATAATATTATAAATTCATCATTAATTGAAATATAATCCAAATCTATAATCCAAATTTATAATTAAATTGAAGCAAGTCTTACCTCCTACAAATAATATAATAAAATGAATAACAATTTAACATGAATTTTTCATACAAGCTTAATTTTTCTTGACATAAACAATGCACTTAAGTTAAATTAATTTCACATAATTACTATATTAATTTAAGCATTCACAATACTAATAAAATTACTATAATGACATTATAATTATCAATAATAAAATATCAAAAGAATAGCAGTTAAGAGAAAGTATTATTATTTTTACCTTCAAATTTTTTAAACTAGTTGTTCACCTTCTTTTTTTATTTGTTGGCACTTTAAATGACACTTGCTGCCACAAAAGTAAGGGAGAGAAAATGGCTATTTATATTAGATTGTGAGGAAGGAGATTGTGCCTAATGATGGTGTGAGGTGTATCAGTCATAATGGTTTTCCCTAATATGGATGGTGTGTTAGCTTAAGATGAAGTAATAGAGGTGATGTCATGGAGGATTAAATGTTAATTGTGATTGTAACTTTTGATTTTCGTAAAAACGACGTAAATGAACCGATTATAAAAGGGAGTCTCATAAATAAAAAGATTTGAGATCCAATAAAATTAGAGTAATAATTTAGACCTTAAATAATTAGAATATAAAACCCAAGGTGCACTGAAAATAGAACCATAATAGCTAAACCAAAATTAACAGAAACACAATTGTATTTTTATAATTTTGGACACTTTTTAGAAAACTCAAATGAGAGATTTTTAAATGAAAAAATTAAGTTTTTCGGAGTTCTCAGAGGCTTTAAAAACTATAGGAACGCTTAGAATGGTTCAATCCCTTTCGGTTTATATTTTAGAACGTCAGTTTACCTGAATTTTGACCAATTTATTTGGGAAGGCTTTAAATTCAATTAAGGTGAAACCAAAGATATTTTATAAGTTAGGAAATCTAAATTTTATGATGAAAAATACGATTATCAAAAAGAAGTTGAAATGAGTTTAAAAGAAAATAGCTAAAAAAAAGATATAAGGATGAAATTTTTAAAAAGAATTTAAGAAGCACTCTCCTTTATAAGTCATGCCCTTTTCTCCTCCTCTCTTAACTGACATATGTTTTGCCTAAAAACAAAGATGAGATCAGCTATAGAGGACGTACAAAAGGGGAGCCAAGAAGAGAGGAAAGACTAGTAAAAAGGTAAGAAAATTCTTAAATTTTCATAGTTCTTTCTTCATAAATGTTGTTCCTCTCCTTTTTCTCTTCCTTCTTATGGTTTTCATGGCTTAATTGGGGCTGGTTTGCAGCTAGTCCAGAGGAGAGAACTCAAAATTTTAAGGAGAAGCTTGAAGCAATGGAAAAAACTCTTAAAAATGGCTTGAATACAAGGTAATTCTATAGCCTTTCATGTTTCTTTTGTTTGTTCTTCTTCCTTGAGGTTTCAGCCAGCACTAAGCCCAAGTAAAAGGGAGTAAATTTTGGTCTTGGCAAGGAAGAAATTTAGGTTTTAAAGTGTGAGGAATAAGAATATGTAAAGGAATTCGAAGAAGAAGCATTAGAATTAAAGTTACAAAAGTTAGGAATTTTGTTACACTTTGATATGTATGAGACTTTCTAATGATAATTTAATTTGTCTAAGAGTATATATGAGTTTTCAAGACACATAAGAAGACTCACATGTGACAATTTCCTAAAGGAAATGAAGCAAACTCTATAGGTACCAAATCAAGAGCATGTCTCGGCCAAGACTAGACAAGGCACCTAGGGATATTTCTTTTTAATTCTAAGGCTAGAAAGGGACTAGATATGATAGATGAATATCAAAAGAAGCCTTGGAATGAATTTAGAAACTTTGGTTTATGATATGGAGGTATAGATTTTATTTTAAAACATAAAAAAGCAACTAAGATGTAGATTCATTGACTGGAGTCAAGAGACCTAGATTGAATGAGAAATGAGAGCCAAGATCATAAATTCTAATAGTTGTTTCATTGTGTCTTGTATGGAGCCATTATTTAGTCATATAAGAAAGTAGCCCTCCATAAAGTTTGCATAAAGCTATAGCTTGTTCCTATAATTAAAACATGTCTCATTTGTTGTGTATAGGCTAAGAGAATCAAGTGTCACTTAGTTGCATATGCTTAGCCGAAAAGGGGAAGATGAATTAAAGAAAAAAACTTGTAGTTTTGCTTCAATGTAGCTCTCTAACTTTTCTCTCATGCATTGCTTAAATGCTTACTTGTCTTTAAGTGGTTGTATAAATGTTTGAACTATAAAATATGTTTCTAGTCATTGCTTACATGTGTGGTACCATTATATTTTTTTAAGGATGTTTATGCATGTAATATGGTTTGAATGAATTTAGTGATGCCAAAAGTCTCTTAGCATGAATAAGGATAAGCCAAAAGTTATTAGAAATGAGTGAGACAAAATCAAAAATCTCAAAAAAAGTGAAGTCAAGTCAAAAGTCTCTTAAAAGTAGGTGATGCAAATTCAAAAGTTTTAAGAAAGTTGGTTAAGGCCAAACAAATGCTCTTGAAAGCTTATGTTCGCTATATATGAATTTATGTGCCAAGAAAAATGTTTTATATATGTTCATTGGTAGCTTAAATGTCATGCATGCAGTATTTAACATGTATATACATCTATTATGTATGTTTGAAAGAGTAAGAGTTATTGAGATTTTTTGAATCTTACTTTTCCCCATTTTCCATCTAACCACATCTAGGTGAAGCTCAATAAAACAAAATTGGAAGCCAAGGAGCATGATATGCAACACTTTTAATAATAGAATAGTTTCTAACATAATGTAATGTCAAAGTATATATATATATATATATGTTAGTAGTTTATGACATGATGTCATAAACCATTGAATATGTATAAAAGTATATGAATATCATGTATGAATGGAAATTGGAATCAAATGTATGTTTATATTAGTTTTTGTAACCCATGAGCCTTTATGTACATTTGTATAAATATAAGTAACAAAATGAGAATGAGCTCCATGATGATGTGAATCATTTGGCATGTTTCTATAGATTATAATTATACTTTTAGACTTACTCAAGTGGTTATGAAAAGACGAGAAGAGCATTTGGTACATATGGAACTCATTATGAACTTTAAATTGACCAAATTTTGAGTTGAACCAAAGTCTGACCAAATAGATGAGTTTTTGTATGAAATTTGGCCAGCAAGTAGGTCTTATCTAAAACTTGTTATAGAGATAAATAGTACTCAATTTGGAGCCCTAGAGAATTTATTATGATTTTTTAAAGTTGGTCAAATTATGCATAATTGATATGTGTACCGTTCATATAGTCAATTTGCTTCTATATATCATATGTAGGTCAAATAAAGTCTAATGTTCATGAAATTTTACAGGCATAAATTAGGTATTATAAGCTTTTCATAGCCATTGAGATCACTTCATTTGGAGTTTTATAAAGGGAGAACCAAAATTTTAAAATTCCAAGTCATGATATTGTTCGAGACATGATGTGAGTTATTGTTCCATTATTTTTCATGGGTTAAAAGCTATTGTCTTGGTTTGAAATTATTTGTAGTTATTAGTCTATAAATTTTCAAAAAGCTCTCATATGGATAATTTTGATTTTTTTAAAATTAGTTATAAATTTTCAAAATTCATATTAGAAACTTGTGACAGCAACCTGAGAGCAATTTTGCTTGTTCTTGAATTTTGATTCCAAATCCGTGGTATATGAGATGAATTGGGATGTTTATGAGTTGAATGGATATGTTATGGATGAAAAATACTATTGGTAAGTTCAAAAGGCCTCCAAAGCCATGAATCATGTATATAGCTTCCCCATTACACAATCATCCATGTATAGAATATATGTTTTCTTGCAAATGTGTTCCAATATGCATGAAATAGGTTGAGATAGACTATGTGATCATGGCGTAAAAGCTATGAGGTTAAGATATTACAGTGATGACATCATGGTATATGAAAAGCATATGTTTTATTTCTTTTTTTGCACACCTAACACTTGGAAATGATTGGTTCATGTATCAAGAAGGGAAGTATGTTGCATTCCAATGCTTTTGGGTTATTTGGTTGCAGACATGTGAAGGCGTTGGGTTGCGACTTTACAATTGGATTGGCGATCAAAAGAGTAGCAGAAGGGCTACGTTTTGGAGCCAAAATGACAGACATCCCTTTTTGCACCTGCCTTACAAAAACATCAACACCCATTTGTCAACAGCCATAACATCACCATTCTAGCATTAAGAAATGAAGCTCTCAAACACGATCTTGACTCGGAGTTCAAGTGCTTCCTTCTCAAACCCACTAATCTTAAGTATCTCCAAACCTTGCTTATGTTTCGTATCATTCCCACAAGAATTGAATCAGAGCAGTTGTTAAGGCAAATTGGGTCGACTCGTCACAATATGCTTCCCAATGACTACCTCCATCTTGAAAATAGCGAGACTATAGAATGGACAATGGTGGGTGCTAAGATTATCCCCTTAGACATAGTGACCTAACCCAATGGTGTCATCTAAAGGATTGAGCGCCTCTTAGTGTCTTGTTCCTTACAAGATGACTTTAATTGCCAGCAAAGCCTCAAATCCATTATGGCGGTGAAGCCAAAGAGGGCACTAAAAGTGGACTTAAGGATTGATTTGGCTGAAATTTTAGCAAAATGATTGCAATAATCTTTTTCAATTTCATTAGTGGCATATTTGTCTTTTTATTCCTTCTAGTATTACATTCTTACACCCTTTTCATGCAATCTACTGAACAAAAGTAATGGCATTATATTTCATTCTTATGTGATACCAAATATTGATAATATAATCCATTTCATTTCATTGTTCCTTTTATAATTATATTACTAATAATTTCACAAATCAAATAGGCTCTTGTAGTTTTTCTAAAATACACTATTCATGTCAATTAGGTAGTTAATTTGTAACTAGATAATTAGGTTAAATTAATTTTATAAATAAAGTCTTGTGGTATAAATTTGTAAGATTTTTTATTGAAAAATTTAACTTTTGTAATGTATTTGTAAAAATTCTTAAGTAAAACATTTTTTCTATATAAATTCCACCCCAAAGTCTATGTATTGTTAACTAAGTATTGAATAAGATATAATTTTACTAAGTAATTAATATTTAATTAATAAATATATTTATTTAAATTTGAATTAAGCACATTATACATAACGTAAAATAATTATTATATAAAGGACAAAATTTTTAAAAACAAATAAATATATTGATTTTTCAAAATTCACATATTTAAATTAATGAAAATTATATAGGATACATAATTCATTTATAACATATAAGATTATGCTAAATTTAAATACATATATATGAACTAAACATATCATATTATTTATTTAATTAATTAAGTAGAGTACAAAAATGTCACAAAATTAAATGATTATCTTTACTAAAATTTTAATTCAAATATATTATCACACATTACATAATTTATATAATTTATTTCAAATAGTGATAATTAAATATATGAAACACATGGCATCTATGAAAATTAATTTTGAGCATGCATATTACATAAATTATCATAATTTATTTCAAATAATAATTATATAATATCTTGGCCAAAAAAAATAATTATATAATATCTTTTAAGAAGAGGATGTTAGACTTCCCAAAATCAAATGCATCTAAAAATAACTTAGGATAATGAGAAACATCACCGTTATTGTTTTACCTTTTGGTGATTAATTTAAATCTCTAACTATTAATCTTTTCTACCTTTTTTTTTTTTTGAAATTCTTGGATGTTATTGCGGGGCCTAAAAAAATGTACGATCATATTATAACGACGGATGACAATTGAGAAGCTATGGATTAAAAATCTGCTAATCCATAATTTGATGTTACGTAAATCACTTTCTCACAAAATGCATTAAACGTGGGATGAACAAATGAGGAGAAAGAAAACCACTAAGATTCTATTTTATTCTTTTATAAATAAAGTATTTTTTTCAAATTGATTTTTACAAGTCAAGCATTTTTAATTTTCTTTTTATAAAATTAATTTTTCAATTTAACTTTTCACATATGGATATTTTTAATTTAATTTATTACAAATAAATCATTATCAATGAAGGTTTTTTTATCAATTTACTGTTAATAAAATTAACAATTAATTTTCTATTAATCTATATATTATATAATTGTGACTAAATAATAACCTGAAGAAAAAAAGTTACATACCATCACCTTTGTTAGTTTTATTTGTATTAAATTGATAAAAGGCATTATTAATGATAATTTTATTTATAGAGATTAAACTAAAAAATATCTATTATAAAAGATTACGTCGAAAAGACAATTTATAAGTGATTAAATTAAATAATATTAGTAATAAACCAAAATAAAATATCAGTCTTACTTAAACACATATTGTCTTCGCTAACCCTTCGTCTTGGGCAGCAAAAGGTGACGATTATAAGGATTGGATGTAAAAGAACAGAACAAGAGACACACAGCAACGCCGGAATAAATGGACATCTTACAATGTGAAACCTCTTAATAAAGGGTATTGAACTTACTTTTAAGTTTGGCCTTAAAATTTATGCGAATGAAAAGTGATTATAAAAATTTCATTGACGTCATTCCTAGTAATGTTACAATCGCAAAGATAATCACTTGCTTAATAAAACCAGCGAGTGAAAAGAAACGGATTGAATTTTGCCACATTTGGTGTGAAACTAACAACGTTGCAGATTAGTTTGTAATCTATAGTATCACTCTTGATTATGGCCTTCAAATGTTCAATGATCCACAAATTGAGTTGACTCTGCCCATTGATCTAAAGAGGCATAATCACTCTTGATTACTCTAAAAAGATCTGTTCCCCTATAATATACTCTTTATTTGTTTCTTTTTGGTTTGCCTTTAGCCCCACGCTCTAACAAGTTAACAACAGAGGGGGAAAAAAAACCCTTCGTTTTAAAGGACCGTTGTCAGAGTGGAAGCAGACATGGGCGAATGCATTTTCAAAGTTGCCCACAAAGGAAACTTTCTTTTAAAGTAATATTAGACGTGCCTCTAAATTTCTAATAAATAATATTTATTTTACACTATACATTCAATTGTTGAAGTATATTTTACAGCGATTTTTAGCATTCACTTTTTTGTTGTAACTGAGACATGAGAGAGAATCAATTAAACGCAACGCAAATTAACTATAAGTAGATGTTATTCAAGTCCATCTTCCTCCTTTCTTGAGTTTCGGAACAAATATAACTCGATAAAATACAGACAAAATTTCACTCATCATAAGGTTGCTGCTTGTTAATTGACTTACATAGATTAAAAAATGAAAGAAAAACCAGCATTACTCAGTGTACACAGCCTTTAAGAGACGAGCCAAGTAGCAATCAAGTAGAAAGTCCAATTCCAGATTTCTCGTTGTCCAACAATTTAAACATGATTCTGAGGTTATGGCAACGGAATGGACAATCCCCTGGATCTAAAACTCTACTAGCGAGTGGCAAGGTTATGGCAGTTCAAAAAATTATTCCACCATCAATATCCGATTCTACAACATTGGTTTAAAATGATCAAGAATATTCAAGATAAAAAGAGATAAAGGAGAAAGACCAATGAAAAGATCAGGCAAGGCAGGAGCACTAGCTCTGCAAGGTTTTCAAATACTAAGAATTATGACAGAGCCTTGCATTGTCGAGAACTTAATTGACTTTCATCACCTGACAATAAGAAACCAAGTGTGAGGCACTAGCTGCTACGCCTGATCACAACAAAAGAAGGCCACAATTAACACCTTTAAAAATTGAAAATGACTGACTTATTTTCACCAATACAAACATAGTCAGAGTTATAACGCCAGATATAAACACATTAAGCAATAATAACTATCAATAATAATTTGCTATAATTCCACCTTTATTTGTCAGTAAAATCCACCCCCTACATTTCTCCATCCTCTAATGAATTTTTCTATCGCCCTTGTTACTTTCACGGTATAAAGTTATGTGATACCAAATAAAAAAAAAGGAAATAGATTACAAAAAATTCCTTCCTTTTACTTTGCTTGGCATTATTTCCCTTTTTCCTACCTTCACAAGAATCAAGTCTACAAGGAAAAAAAAAGACATACAAGAATAATATACAGTGCTTGGGATGGGATTGATTCACCTACTGCATTTTCTCTAGGGAAGAGGTAATATATCCCACTCCATTGTAGCCAGGAAAGTGATACCACCCAAATTCCCTTTCCTTTTCTGGCCTGCAAATGGCCGGGTGTATGACTCACCATATCAAAGAGCCCTCCCTCAAACATCAGCCAAGTAAGCATGTGCATGGTTCTTTTAGCTTAAGATAATGATTTTATTGATAGTACTAAAACTTCTTCAATGAATGCCTATAACTGATAGGACTGGGACAAGTTCTCCCTTGTAACGCTCCTATTGTTTAGTTAGACAGATGTAATTCACTAGGGAGCTAACAAGGCTAGGTGATGATATAGCTGAGAGAGTAGCCAGTTTGCAGAATCAATAAGTTGAGCGACTAATTAGCCATGTGTCTGTTCTCTGTATCATTTAAAATAGTAGTTTACAGCATATTATACTTAATGGTTATTCTTTATAAGGTTCACAGCATGGTTTTAATTTCTGAAATAATTATTTAGTCTTTCAAGCCTAAGACTTTGTTAATCCTTTTCACATCTCAGAATCGCTTTTCTTTAATAAGAAATGTTGAAGGATGGCAGAAAGAATTCAATGACTATCACTCGTGTATATCAGTCCTGGAGCCAATTCATATGGCATGCAATATAGATAAATTATAGACTTGAAGATGGATAGATTCGGGGGCAGTATAGCAACTGAAAAAAAAACCAAAATCACACAAAGCAAATCAGAAAGCTACTTATCATCAACATGAAATTAACTACCTTATTCCATTGTTACTTTTGCGCCAACCTCCTTCATCTTGGCAATAATCGTCTCTGCTTCCTCTTTCGTTACACCTTTCTTCAAAAGGGTCGGCACCTTCTCCACCAAATCCTTGGCCTCCTTCAAACCCAAACTGGTGAACGTCCTCACTTCCTTAATGACCTTGATCTTCGCGGGGGCATCAAATTCTTCAAGCTTCACATCAAAAGCCGTCTTTTCAGCTTTCTTCTCTTCTCCCTTGGGAGCACCCTTTGGCGCACCCTTCAGGCCGGCCACTCCCATTCCGGGCATCATCACCATCATAAGTGGGAGCTCATTGATGCCCCTTTTCTCGCGCATAACTTCAACAAGGTCCATGACTTCAAGCAGCGTGAGGCCCATGAGCTCGTCCACGATGGCCGACACCTTCTCGGATTGGACAGGTTTTGAATCTTGTGAAGGGGTAGTGTAATAGCGCATGGAACCCAAACAAGATTGGATTTTCAATTGGCGATCTGGCAAGTTAATTTTTCTTGAAATTGATGGAGGATTCAAGCTAGGGTTTTGACCCAGAGTTTTGCAAAGATGTGAAAACCGTATGAATCGCGAAAACCTCATCTTTTGGTGAATTTATCTACGATATCTGAAATCTTATAAGAGCATTGCTAATGAGAGAACAAGGGATTTTCACCATATTGAATCTATAGTGCACACCGTTAGGATACAGTGAGAGTTCCAGGGTGAGCCTCGGGCATAAACCCTACACGAAGAAGACATTAATGCATTTACGATTTTGCCCCTCCCTTCAGGTTGAAACCGAAGATTCGGATTCGGATTCGGAGTGTCTTGGGCCGGAATTTAGATGGAATAATTGATTAGACATATATGTAATTTTATATTTTTTTATTAGCAAACATTTTAATTAAAAAAAATATAATTTATTAATAATAATGTGACAAATATATAATTTAATTATATTTTCATATAATTATTTAAAAAATTATATATTTATTATATTATTATTATTGAATTATCTATTTGTTATGTTTTAACTAAAAATTTTACTAATAAAAATATAAGGAACAATATATAATTTTTTTTATTGAAAAGATTAAAACTAAATTAAAATATTTATTTTAAAATATTTCATATTTTAAAATTATTTTAAAAGATCTAAAAATCTAAAATTTTAAAACTCATCATAAGAGGGGAACAATTTGTTGAGAGTGAGAATTATGATTCCTCCCTTATATATAACAAAGGTTTTGTGGAAGAAAAAAGTGACTAAGTAGGATTTAGTAGAACTCACATATGAGTCCTACTTTCTCTCTTATAGAACTCCTTTTTGTACAAAAAATGATTTAAATTAAAAATTAAGAAAAATGAAGAGAATATGAGATGATTTAAACAAGAGATTAAGAGAAATGAAAAGAATAGAATGACTATTGCCTTAGTTACCAATGCCATTAAGGATTTTTTTTATCTTAACACCTTAAATATTAAATTATTAAATTCTTTAAAATAATTTTAAAATATAAGGTCTTTTAAAATAAATAATTTTCTTTCAAGATCTTTAATAATAGTTTACTTAATTTGGATCATCTCCTATTTTATGCACCATTCTATTAAAGAAAATCAGAGATTTAATGACATAAAGAAGTGAGAGTATGTGTGAGACATGTTGTTTTTCTTTTTACTTACTCTTTTTTTTTTAATTTTTTATTTTTTAACATGATAATATTTTGATAGCAACAAATAAGATAGAATCCAAATTAATAGTGTCAAGGTATTGGGATTTATCGCTGCTCTCCAAAAAGCAACAGGGTACGCTGCTCTCCAAACATAGTGTTTCACCTTTGTTGTTTTGCTGCTATTATCACAATTAATACTAAGGAATTTCATGCCACCATCATTAGTGGCAATTTAATCACTAATACACAAGCAACCTTTTTATTGGTAGCAATTCATGCGACATTTTGTAAAAAGTATAAACACAGCCCAAGTTGAATGTTTACTAATATAATGAAGCATATTAAATCCAAAAGTTCTTTGTTTGTCATGAGTTTTAAAGACATGATTTCATAGCGGATGGATTTGATGCTGTGCAACACTAATAATATTATATTTGAAAGAAAATAAAAAAATAAAAAAAATCTAACTTTTCTGTATAGAGGATTAGGATCTGCGTAGCATGCCAAGTATGACGTGCTGCACAATAAAAAAAATTAAACACAACCTTAAAAAAAGATTTGTAACACTTAAAAATCTCATAACTTCTATGACATTTTTTGCCTGAAGGAAGGAAAATCTTCCTATTCAATTTCTACTGTGATATGACATATCAACAACACTTGCATTTATTATGTAGAATAAAGTAAAAAAGACAACAAAAAAGAAAAATCTAATTTAGGAACGAGGACAAACTACAAATAAATTTTACTTTTCTGCTTGACTATTCACTAACACAATTTTCTTTAATTTATAAACTTATTTTTTTCTTTCTTGTATCTGTGTCTATCTCCTCAAACATGAATATATGTAAAAAAAGAGTATGAGCAAAAGGGCATGATATGGGTTGTCAGTATGGTAGCAAAAGAGACATGATTTTAAGTTAAACTTAAAAAATCTTTAGCAAATCGACGCACATTTGACAAACTTTTAGTGAACAATTGCTCTGCATTGGAAGCAAAATCTTGGTCAACTATTTGCCTTTGTCATCGCTTTCTACACCTTCTAATATCAAAATAGATAATGCACACTCCATAGTATCGTCATTGCATGCTTCGTTGCCACATTTGATACTTTCAGGGCCTTATGCAATACCGACGACATACAATTTGGGTCCTTATAAATCTCCAACCTTCTTTCCTTGGTGGATGGCACCTTTTTGAGTAGCTTCAGTGCCTTCTCAGTGATAGAAACACTCCATTTAGACTCTAAAAGCATATCCAATAATGTCTTTACAACTTCGAGATTGATCAATTTCATCTTGTTTTGTTTCAGTGTTGAGATTGCAACCAAGCAGGATAAGCCATTCTTTAGAGAAGTTGTAAGAAACTTTGGCAAACAAGAGAAGATAAAGGGAGAGAGAGAAAGGGAGGTCCTAGGTGAAGCGGAAAGAAGAAGGCAAAACGCATGGGTGAAACACTGCATTTGGAGAGCAGCATGCCCTGCACAGCATCCTGACGTGAGACTTGGCTGCAAACCTCACATTTAAAAAACAACACTTACTAGTCAAACTTTAAATACAAAGAGGTAGATTAAGCCTTTTGTCATGAGCTTTGACTAGACTCTAATGTTGTTACAGTCGAAGTTAAATACAACATAATTACTTTGTGACTCGCGGGTTGCATGAAAATTTTTGTTTTGCAAGGTATGTAATATAATTTTTTTGAAATTTGACCACTCTCAATTGTATTTAATAAAAATTATTACAAAACGTTGGCACTCATTTATACACAAATAAGATATATAAATAATTTGAATAATCAAATAAAAGTTTTGACTGAAAAAATGGGATAAATTATTATCTTTTCTCTATGTGTTCAAATTATACAATTTTTCTCTCTATATAAAAATATATATAGTTTATTGAAATTAAAAAATGACTAAAATATTATTAAAATTAATATTTTTTCTTTTATTACAAAAATTTAGCGTACAGAAACTTATATTTTTGAAATTTTATTTCAATGTCATTCATTTTGTATCGAAAACTATAAATTTAATTTATTCTAAATTTAAAAATTAATTATTTTGATATTTATAAAATACATATTTAATATTTATTATATTATATAAATAATAAATATATGAGTGTTTTGATTAAACAGTATAATTCATTTTTTATTATAAAAGATATTAGTATAATGCATCGAAAATGAATTTATTCAAATTTTTTACTAAAATTAATTATGTCAATTTCAGAAAGAAATACACTCAATATGTGAGGCCCATTAATTTAAGTAGGTTTTATATATCTAAATAGGATCTACTATTTAAGTCAATCTCATACATTATCTATATATATATATATATATATATATATATATATATATATATATATAAATCTTTAAAATTAATATTATCAATTTAAAAAATATTTAAATTAATATGATATCATTTAATCTTAGCAAAAAAGTGACAATAATAGTGGCAAATGTATAGAAAGGCCCAATATCCTTTACATTGCATATTTGGCTAGCTGACAAATTCTTTACATCTTTTAAAACGATGCTACTTAGTGTTGCTTAGAAAATTTGGGCCATTTGTGTCATCTAATGTCCCTCGTCATGCCATATTTTATCATTTGTCAAGATGCACCATTTCACTTTTATCATTTAAGTGAAATTGTGTGTTTTGGTCTTTTTTTTTGTGGTTAAATCGTGGATTCAAATCATGGTTGTTTGTGTCATTGTTTGTCTCTCATCATGCCACATGGCCACACTTATCAAAACACACCCTTTCACTTAAAGTCAAATAGTGCGCTTTTTGTCTTTTATTTTTAAAAATAAAAGTTTCAAATCGTGGCTATTTATTGTAATGAATGATTTGAACTGTTTGCCTCCCATCTCTAAAACACTGCATTTTGTACTTGAATTTGGATCTGAAGCATTTGCAAACTGGCCACAGTTGCTAACTTCATTATAGGTGATGCTTGTCCCTATTGGTTTTGTTGTTCTATCAATATAGAATAGCTTCAAGGGATATAAGGCTACACAAAATGCATTATTTCAAGGATGGGAGGTGGACAGCTCAGGTCATTCACCGCAATGGACAACCACGATTTAAAGTTTTTCTTTTTAGAAAATAAATGATCAAAACACATTATTTAGGTGAAACAATGTGTTTTCATAAGCATCGCCATGTGACATAACAAGGGATGGACAATGATGTAAATGGCCTTAATTTCCACGAAAAAAAAAAAAGGCATCAAAATGCACCATTTCACTTAAAATTGAAACCATGTGTTTTGATAAATGATAAAATATGCATGATGAAGGACATTGGATGATGTGAATGGCCCAAATTTCCCAAGTAGCCCCAAGCCGCATTGTTTCAGAAGATGTAGAGAATCCACATGCCATTTGGCTATCTGCAAGCATACATGGCAGGATCATTACTATATTACACATCGCATCTTTTTATTTTCTTTGTGACTTGCTAGTTGCAAAAATGAATTCTCTATTGTGTAGCTCTCGTGTGGTGCAATAGAGTTCCATTTAACACATAACAGCTATTATGGAATGATTAATTTATCTATTGTTATTTTCTGTTCAGGTCTTCCAAGCTCTGAGAGATTCTCCAACATCTTTCACTACCTACCTTAGAGAACTTTGTAAGAATAACCCTTCCGGGAGGAATGAAAATATTGAGCAGGTTGCTGATTTTGAAAATGAGGAGGTACCAGACTATGAAATGTCAAATTTCAAAGGGCTTAACTCAAATGGAAGGGCCAGATACTGCTTCTAATTCAATTGTTGCTGAACAAGTGCCTTTACCAGAGGTCATCGAACGATCGAATACCATTGAGGAAAGAGCTATAGAGAGTGAATTAAAGTCTCCATTTCGAACTCCCAGTTTTGGTCTTGCTGATTTAGCTAATATGTGGGGGTGATGGAGCTTCTAGTGATAATGAGGCCGATTCATCCTTTGTCACAAATCAGGTATACTGAGTGAAGGAAGAATCTGTGCCAAGCCTCATTTCTGAAAAAATATGGACATATTACCAAAGACTGTATATTTGTGAGAATAGAAGTTCGTTCACATATCTTGGATATCATCAGTGACACCATAGAAAATTGCAAGCCACAAATCCAAAATACCTGATTGGTGATCTGTTCTAGCTCATCTCTTTGGATGGCATATACGTTGAAAAACATTAGGAAGGGCACTGGTAGTAATTTTAGGTATGATTATCCAATTATCCTTAATAGATACTTTGGACTGCTAATGTTTTTGTGTTGTTTATGTCTACACTATGACCCAAACCCTTCATCATTAGAAGTTACGCGGCATAGTGTATCTATATCTAGACCCCCTTGGCCTTGGGCAGTTAATTGATGTGGTGTGTTCCTTGTCATGAGGCATATAATTATTTTGTTATTACTTGTTGATGAATGTGTCATGAAGGCAGATTAATATAACACTCGTGGGACACAGTGGTAAGAGCCCCAACTCTAATAGGATCACCGAGGCAAAAGTTGTTTTGCCCATATTACGATAATCAAGATTTCCAGTATAACACATTGACTTTTAACCTCTATTGGTTTGGAGAATTTCACTTCTTGTATAATCTTACCGTAGTAGTTTGATTTTGCTTCTCATGCTGACGAGTATGGACGGAAAAATACTAATTTATTTATTTAAATTAAAGGGAAATAAATACATAAACTTTGAACACACAAGCAACTCATCAAGGAAATAAAAAGAACAGCTGATTTTCTTTTGCAACACAAAGGAAACAGATTGCTGAGCGATGGGATTATTTCATTTGTTAATCTTCCTGCCGTTCTTTCTGATCTCTTCCTGTGAACTTGTTGAGGGAGAAATGTTTCCTATCTTCACAATGGACTTCACGTATTGTTCAAAGAAAAAGGTCATTACTCTAAGCATATTTCTTCACCCAATATGCAGCTACTTCATTCTTTGTCCACAGAACTTCATCTGAATTTAACAAACCCATCTAAACCAATGAGTTCTCCAAGTAGCTGTTATCAAATTTTATTGGACTGACATAGCCTAGGTAATACAGATTCTGGTCACCACCAGATCTTGGGCAATGAATGCGCAATTCAGCAGCATAGTATTGGTCAAGAATCGAGTCTGGCTTGCCTTTCCCACTTAGGTTGTAGAGCCTTGGCCTGAAGCTAATGCACCTGGCATTGCCTATAGTGTGGCTCCCTACAATCACAGAATAATTTTTTACGCCCCAACACGCACATGCTAGTATGAAAAACTTCCAATTGAGGGAAATAACAGTAATATTCAGAATTTTTAGCTGAAAACTAAGATAATGTTTATTCAGGTTGATGCCTTAGGATGATATTTAAATTGCAGAGCATGGAAATTAAAGTTCTCCGACATATAAAGAGGCCTTGAAAAAAGATAATAGCATAAAACATTTATGCCTCTGAAAGCAAAAGGACCTGAAATTTGAATTTCCAGATAACAAACAGATAAGTTCTTGGAGTGTACCAGATAGAGGGGCAAGATCAACAATGTCGAGCCCCTATAGTTTGAATTTGCTAAGAATGGTATGGAATGAGTCATTTGGATCAGCAATGTTATTGTTGGATTCATTTAAACTTGCATTTAAAGAGTTCCTTCTACCTAAAGGGACCACCCAGCTTGGTCCACCAGTATGCATAAAAGGGACAGTAAGTTAGACTTGCAAATAAAAGATCTGTTGGTGAAAGAGTAAGGAAAGAGTAATGTACTACAAAATAAAAAGCAACTAGCTACAAGAATAGATGAGTCTCTTGCAACAAGAGCCAGCATATTAGCCCAAGACACAGTAAGAGGGCATTCTTGCAAGTAGAGAAAGAAACAGGATAAAGCTCACAAGTTTGGCCATTGTTGTTTATTTCAAGATCACAAGGCTTACAGAAAGATTATTTGAAGAGGAAGCTTTCAAACTGGATTGGGGAGGAGTGGCATTTATCGACCCTTACAGGAAGGTAATGCATGAAGGAAAAAGGCAGGACAAGAAAAAAAAGTTGCAGTTGGTATCCAAGTTGTTTTCAAATTTCTTTAACAGAGCGAGAAATCATTGAAGTTGGTGCTTTTTCATACTAACTATGCTTAGACACATAAAACTACAGCAGTATGTAAGCAAATATGCTTTAAGATACAAAATTACAGCAAATAGCTTTCAGTTCTTTTCCTTGCTTTGGGTGTCAGTTCACTTCATTGGAGCTCTTCAACTGATTGACTTTAAACTTCCTATAAAATCTGTCGCTGCCGTAATATGTCAAATTGAGCATAAAAAAGGCCGGGTTGATGTTGAATCTCCCGAAGCAATTCTTAAGCTCCTTAGTTTCTGTTTTCTTTGCTCTCCTCTTAATGATGATTTGCCAATAAGATGCTTCGATGGTAAACTTATAACAACGTTCATTAAATTATATTGTATCGGACTATAAGTATGAGGGTATAGGTATGAGGGTATAGAATAAAGTGTTGCTAAGCCCCAACATAAAATAAAATGGAATAGTTTCATTAAATTGATTGATCATCATCGATGCAGAGGAATAACTAGTTCGATGGAGGCTCTAATAGTCTAATCTCCAGTATGGAGGTCTGGCAGTATATTATCTATACTAGTTTTTGTTTCACAAAAATATATCTGGACTTGTTTTGGGCGAAGGAAGATAATCCAGGATTACAATTAACCAATGCGTTGTTGATTTGATTGATGACAATAAAACCGCTTTACTTCTATTTTCCATCTTTGCTAAGATAATAAACTCAAGTGGATCTTGATCTTAGAGCCAAATCTCAAATAACTTGTAAGTTTTGGATGTGATGTGAGCTCAATTTCAAACTCAAGTTCAGTGAGCTATACTGAATTTACTTTTAGCTGAGCTGACCCAGAAACATACACTCACTCCCCACACCGAAAAAGGAAGGGAAAACCATAAGCTGTGGCTGCTGGGATTCGAGCCCAGGTCTCCACGGCCACAACGTGGAATTCTTACCACTAAACTACAGCCACTTTGGTGCTTTCTCGTGTTAATACAATTATTATTATTATTATTATTATCGTAATTAAAATATCAAGTTCTCAAATTATGTTCATGTTCCCTAAATGGTGTGGAAAAGAGAAGCTCTTGAAATATTACTTGAAATTGCACCATTTAATATAAAGAAGGAAAATTTTAATTTCTCTATAACTATCTAGCTTCATAGACAAATTAAAAATTTCCATCATACTAAGAATTATATGGTTCCATATAATACTTAACTGTTTTGATAAGTTGATAAATTAAGTAGTAGAACTAGAAAATGAGGAATAGCTCCATCATTCAGTGTACAAGGCCCCAATACCAAATTCATTTGTTTAAGGTAAAGCATATTCACAGGCCTGCAATGCCCTTGTCTTCTTCTCGAACTTTAATCCTAGCAACTCTCAGCCTCTCCTTTTTGTGCCTTTTTCTAAATTAAATTTTGATTTGTGACACCAAAAGGGTAATTGCAATTTTAATATAATAAACTTGTTAACATGTTAATGAAAAATAATGACTCTATACATAGGATAGGGAATCTAATCGTGCCAATAGTTGGACGAACTTTAAATACCTAGTCATTGGCTATTATATATTGCCATAATTTTTAGATTTAAAATTTATATTATATGATTATTAAAGAAATTTAGATTTAAATTTTTTATACCAAAATTATAAGGATTAAATTCTACTTAATTATTTAATTAATAAATAAGGAATTAAAGTATATTTAAAATCTTTTGTAAATTACTCGAACACAAATATGAGTCAACACGCTCATTAGCGGCAAATGTTTAATGGTTGACTAACAATAATTGAATACTTTATGTGTAAGGGACTTAGACAGCTACAGTTCTATTCTTTAATATTTCTAATTATTTGATATAACTTTCATCATGTCGATGAATAATGCATCCCGACGTGGATCCCATATTGGTAATTTTACGATATGGCTTAGAGAGAGATTAGGCTCACTAGAAATATAATATCTTTTTTGATGGCCTTCGAACATAGAAATGGCATCTTCGGATACAATCTTTACTTTAGAATATTCATATGCAATACGGAAAATTTTTATCCTATGATCTCTGCCACTTTAGTCCTTGAAAATTTAAAAATTTGAAGAGCCCAAAAAGTTTGCTGCTCTAAGTGTGTATTTGGATTTCTATTATAAAACTACGTTGGTGTAAAAGTTTTCAACCTTTATTTTTTTTAAAACGTGATTTGGAGAGGTTAATACAAAAAATCCAAATATACTGTAATTATAAAAACAATAAAGTTAGTTTTCTTCCATTTCTTAATAACTGTCAGCACTATCTCAGCATCATCATATAATTTTAATTCAATTACTGTTCACTTATTTTAACTTATCCGGCAGAATAATCTGCACCAATAGCAGCCTCTTCCAATCCATAAAATCCCTGGACAGTGTGAGAGTAAACTTTTGGTCACCATAAAACTAACCCCATAAAAAAAAAACAGAAATCTTGTGCTTTTCCCCATCAGTTTTACTTTTATGCTTAGTAATGTATGGGTGACCTTTATTAAATGGCCATTCATAATACGAAGGCACAAAGAGACCAGAGAAGTATAAATTGGGTCTCACTAACTGACAAATGCAATAGTACCATCGATGTTTCTAAATCCTAATACATATAGAGATGGGTCAAATAATTAAAGCAATTAAGGACAAATTGTCAAAGGGCTCGTTTTTAATCCTACACCGAAAGCAAGTTATTCGAAACATATTATATGCATAAAAAAGCGTCCACTAAATGGAGGGAAATGAACATATTATTCATGAGTTTTCTGTCCAGACATCTTAATTATATATAATGCCCATTCTACAGAGACCATAAAATTCGAGAAGGAACTAGGGACGTTGTAACACCAAAACCCTCATGCTCTTATAGTAATCGTTAGGTTGTGCTTCACGTACCATGTTTAGTTGCTTGGGGTTCCTCAGTTAATGAAAAGAGATTATTTCAGAACTAATAGCTAGAGACGTTGCTGGTGTTCAATTTGGAATTTGTTACCTTGTGCAAAGTGAAAAGATTTCTCAAGCTTACTAGCCTTATTAGTTCAATTACTCCATCGTCTTGGGATCTTCTACTTCTAAAGTAAGTATGGAGTATAGGGGTTTCCATCTTCAGCATCACCTCCAAGAAGAATATGCTCGCTACTGTAATCCTTCCACTTGTCAAGCATGGAACTCGAGCAATTTATCGTAAGTACAAATCGTATTATTCCACTGCACCTTTGCACAGAAAAAATCCAGTTTTTTCACGTGCCTTTAATTAAGAGCTATATCCCTCATAGTTCGCCATGTAATTTCATGCTCACTTATTTCCGTTGGCTCATATGTGTGTGTGGTTTTCTTTTGCAGCAATAGTTATAGCAGTACCTTTACTGAAAGCAGTCAAAGCACTATAATCAATCTAAGAGATCAAGGGCAAGAATTTGGTTTCGATCCCCAACGGACACCCAGTGATGATGTGCTTGTTGCAAGTATAAAAGACGAAGTGTCTGATAATTATTTACCCAGACTAAGTGAAATGATAAGCAGCCTCTCTAGTTCTTCGGTGAATGATTCACTAGTCTCATCAATCAGGGAACATACTCATGTAACTGGAAAAGAGATTTGGCCTGCAGGGAATTATAAATTGTGTCATCTTCAGAAGAGACCTATAGATGGAGGGATAGCTCTATCTACTAAGACATACAACTTTGGTGCTGCATCTTCATCGAGCTCCAATTTATCAACCCTAGCAACGCCTCCTTCTTCATTACTTTCATGTTCTCATCTTGGCTTAAATTCGCAAATGTTATTAGGCGGAAGTTCTTGTGGCCTGCAACTTTCCTATGATTCTTTTGGTCTTAATGAAGATAGCATATGTTTAAGCCGTAGCATCATGCAACAGCGAGAAAATAGTCCATCAAACAGCTCAAATAAAGTAAGTATACCTTTCTCTTCATCTAAACTAACTGCCCTAATTTATGTATGTTGCCAGAAAAAGATGCTGAAACTAGCTCGCAACTTCCATTATTCAATAAAAAAACTTTCTCTCTCTCTCTCTCTCTCTCTCTCTATATATATATATATATGTATGTATATATCTTTCCTCTTGGTTAGTACTTATTCTCATCATAATTAATTACTATCATTATTACTCACGCCACTCAGCATTAAACGACCACCTAGTGACTCACCATTATATAAATGTATAGTTGATTAATCTTTGAAGTAAAATGATAGATTTCAGCATTCATAAGTGGAGTTGCAAGGACAAAGACGACTCGCAATGGCTCTCAACCGAAGGAATATGAAGCAAAAGCCAAGAAATCAAGAACTTCATGCTCTACCCTGAAGGTGACGATTTGAATTGAGATTATATATAATTGAAGCATTCAAATATTGATGATTGCTTTTATTAAAGAAACCTGAGGTGATGTGAAATTGGCTTTGAACAGGTCAGAAAGGAAAAACTGGGTGACCGGATTCAAACCCTTCAGAGGTTAGTGGCGCCTTTTGGGAAGGTACGCCGTACGTATGTCATCTCTGAATGTGTATAAATAATTGAAAAAAAAATTAAATTGTAACAAATTTAATTTGTCCACCAAAGAAAAAAAAAACATTAATTCAATTTTAAAAATCTAATGCCTTTGATCATTTTATATATGTTTATTTTATTTACAGACCAATACTGCCTCCGTATTGACTGAAGCTATAGGCTACATCCACTTCCTTCATGACCAAATCCAGGTGGTTCAATATCTTCTCCACCCCCACCAAAAAAAATACCCAAAAAACTTTTTTTTTCCTCCGCAGTATGGCAGGAGCAATATGACACTGGTAATCTGAAAAATAAGATCCAATGACCAAACTTTGCACTTGAAAATACAGTAACTTGCATTTAATAACAAACCTGTGTGTATAGGATTAATTAAGAGTTAATTGTTTTTTTAATATCTTCAGAGATATTGTATATTTCAAAACGGGAGTAATTCATATGATTTTATTTTTCCTTCTTATGTCACTCTGAGATACTTACTGTTCTGTAATTTGAAGTGTTAGCGAAGATTGGTGAAACAAAATTCTAAACCAGAGTGTCTCAAGATAATTGAAATTAACTCGTTAATTAATTATGGTGTTGCATGTTAATTAACTGCCATCTTTTGACGGGAAAAACCTAAGGTTAATACTTGATGACCTTAAAAATGACTCAACTAGTAGAGAATGAGGCATGCACAAACGAACATTATTTATTGATTTCTTGAGACTCTTAAAGCTATTTCACCACTGCAGACTTTGAGCATCCCTTATATGAAGTCGTCGAAAACCAAGCCCTTCAGAATGGTGCAGTTGGTAAGATATATATGTAGACTCGTTTCACGCATGTTATCTTTTATGCATATGTAACAAAAAATAAAAGAAGAGAGGTTATGATAGTTTGCAAAAGCTATTAGCTTTAAACTAGCAAAAAATAAATAAAAGAAGGATGGTTTTGCTGAGAAAATCCTATATAAATGATATTCATTATGAGATTGGGCTATTGATTAAAGCTCATTAGGTGCACACAGTACTTAAATTGTTTGGTTGCCAATAATTACAGGATTCAAAGGAGGAAGATAACAGAGAATCGAAGCCAGACCTTAGAAGCAGAGGCCTTTGCCTTGTGCCCCTTGCTTACGCTTCATGTATTCATAACTTTGATTAGGGATTGTTTCATTATATATAAACATATTTGTTTTCTTCAAATCCACTTGCTATCCCCTTCAATTCTTGCCTTCAAAGGCGCATCCTTTAGCCTAGTCTAATACCAATCTCCTGTTAAGATATTTATGAATATTTTAATTTATAGACTTGAATAGCTAGCAGGAAGAAAAGCATGAAGGAAATGGGACATCCCACTTTCATTTGTTGAGTACATAATAAATATAGCATTAAGGGCTTGCTTTCTTCTCTCCGACCGAATACAGCCCAATCTTTTGCTTTTGTGTCACTGACCCGTAGCGCTTAGCATTATAAAATAAAAAGGGTATTGCGAAGCAGAGCAAATCATGATGCTATTTAAGTTACTTAGCAAATAAGTATGCGCTGTGGATGTTCATATATTGATTTGAAACATCCTGAGACATTGTCGCAACTGCAACCGTTGTCTGGCAACAGAATGGAACAGGCTTTGCAAGATTTTCTACAACTATAAAAAAAATAAAAGATGATAACATTTGAGGCCAAAATTTCGACTACATATTTCATATAGAAGTATATTTAGAGAAAGCATCTTTTTCATTGTAGTAGTCCGCATGATGAATATTATACAACAGGCCAGTGGGGAAGTCTCTACTAAGTACAAATTAATTCCCCACCTGGTATATGGCGCATCTATGAACATTTACCATTTCTCCCTCACCAGGCGAACTGCATTACAGAGCCAAATATTAATATCACCAACCAAAAGAAACAGAAGTGAACCGAACATTCAATTTACAAATAACTGTTTAGCAAAGTTAAGGTATTGGTAGTGTACCAATTTCTTCTTCTTCTTCTTTTTCTCAACATAGGCTGAAAGCTCCTCTTGTCGTGCAAGTGAACTCTCCAAAGCCTGAAAAAGTAGTGCTATTAAACGAGAAACTTTGAAGAGAAGAGAGAGGGGGGGGGGGGGGGGGAGGTGCGATAGAGGGGGAGAGAGAGAGAGAGCATAGTAACTAGAAGTGAGTTCAGCTGTCAACAGGAATCAAAATATGGTTACCATGATCCAGTGCTTCTTCTGAAGTCCAAAGGATATAAAAGAATCGCCTATAATCGGAATTAGGTAGACAGACTAATAGAGGAGCAGTTTATAGCTATTTCAATTCTGCTTATCTGTGTGGATTTCACTTTAATAAGGCCTAGCGAAATAATATACATCATACAAAGTTTCACGAAAACCAACCATACTCACCTTCTTTGTCGCATTAAGTTCTTGCTCCAAAACATCAGCTCGGGTTATAGCAGCATTCAGCATTTCCTCCTTCTCGGGTGGCAAGGTAGTAGGTTTATTCATAGTGATCATTTTCTCTTCCAACTCAGCCATGCGTTTCATCACAGTCATAAACTCTGCAGTAGAGAGGGTAGGGGCAGGCAATTGGTCAGAAGGGACCTGCCTTTTAAACATTGAGTCAGCAGAGTAAACGGAATTGGAGTAGAAGTTGGCATCAGTGAGCTTCTTGGGCATGTTACGTGTCATTCTGACCATGGTGACGATACCCATAACAAAGGCCATAAGGCCAGAGTAAAGCTGGGAATTTACTTTTTCGTGAATCTTGCACGAATCAGCCATGGTGTAAATATCTGCTCCAGCCATAAGTTAAAGAAAGGTATAGGTAATTCAGATTACAAATGGCAAGGCAAGAGGAAGAAATGAGGATGTTCACACAAATACTTTGGCAAAGACAGAAGTAGATTTCAGATATTTTGGGAATCACAGGTGGGATATACAAAAGATCAGTTAGATAGGTGCTGTCCAGTGAACTAACCGAATAGAGGGAAAATGGATAACTCAATTAAAAAAAACTGGGTTATCGTTAATCAAAAGCTGAGAGAATAGGGAAAGGCGAACAAAAGTTGACCACACTAACACATAATGACAAACTTCTTCCAACTAAGATATTTAAGCGATTTTTTTTAATACCTACCTGAAAATTTATCCTAATCCTCAATTGTTTGATTGTATTTAGTAGTTGATACACAAGCAATATGATTATATATTTACATGTTATAAGATTATATCAGTGTTAGAAAGGCAGCCATTATGAAGAGAATAGGTTCCTTCCAAGAAAGAATGAATAAACTGGACTGAAATGTACCGAACAAACTGACTATAATTTTCTTCTAATAAGTCAAAAAGATAACTTGGTCTTCGTCTTTATTCCCTCTTTGCCATGAAATAAATGTCATATATACTTACCTCAAAAATGTTGTGGCTTATCATTAACAGTGTAACTTACAGCAAATTAAATCCATATTTACCTTAAGGCCAAGAAAAATGAGCCCAGCTTGGGGGGTTTGGTTTGCAAAGGGGTAGTAAGAGTAGGCATGCATTTACATCGTTTCTTAAATATTTATGCATTTAGCATTCTTAACGAGGGATATACAATAGAATAGAGTTGAAAAAGAAACATATAACTATCTAGATGTACCTTTAGATGCTTCAAATTTAATATTATCTTCTACTTTTTTCCTAGCAGTTTTATCACTCACTGGGATGAAGTCCTCTTGCTTGCTGGCTTTCTTAGCAGGGACCTGAGGAGGTTATGTTTTTCTTTAGTAAGTCAAATCTGAGGAAACAAAGGGTATCAAAGAAAATAAATACAAGGAGGATTACTGATGACGAAAGAACTCCAAAGACCTACAAACTACATAGGTTCAGAAGGACTTTCACAAAATGCTTCCTGTCTAAACCTACACCTGCATAATGGCGCAGACAATACTAAAAGAAGAAGGGCAAATCTAAAACCTACTTACTTAGAATAGAACATAAAGTTTTATAAATCAAGCATCCATTCAGGGGAAAAAACAATATCAAGAGTTTCTACAAAATTGGTTTATATGTGGTGATTTAGAAGTGCATCCTCAGAAGTCAGCGACCAATGTAGAAACAGAGTGTCCTTAGTGTTCAGAGTCATACTTACCCACACGCACATTATTTAACATATTAGTGCAAGTACCATTTTTGTAAATCTTAGAGCTGAACATAGAGCCGACATAAAATTGTGAGTTTTTTTTAAATTATTACTAACAAAATTAAACATGGATAATAGCGTACCTCATCACAGACAGGAGACGATTGCAGGTGATCAGAGTGGTCCGTGTAGGAAGACTTCTACACATGTGCAATAGACAGTTAGAAAGTTCATTAATGATGAAAAGCACCAAGTGTCATTATAAAAGAAAAACCATATAGGATGGAAACAACCACAGCATTTACAAAAGCACAACAAAATGAAGGGCCAATGTATCATCAGAGATTAGTAAAGACCTTAGGAGAAGTTGTCTTCTCTTGCACGGAATGAGACTCACTTTTTCTTGAGCATTTATGATCACCATTCTGAACCATCTGCAAGTCCATATATCACATATGTAAGGTTACTAATCCACAATGGCACAAAAATTATCAGCTGAAATCATATAAAGAGAAGCAAGGCAAAAGGAGGAAAAAGGGGGGGGGGATTGAAACCCTACTCTCATTATTTCTGGATCCTTCCATGGGCCCTTATCAGAATTCATACAGCCTCCTTGATCAGCACAGGTACAAGTACCTCCTAAAAACTCTGGCAACTCACTAGCAACCAATGGATGAACGAGGCATCAAAAAAATTCTTTAGTCAGTGTTAGAGTAAGAATTTAAGACACAATGAAAATAGGCATCAATACTTACGCAAGTAGGCAAACCAATTACTACATAACAAATAACCGGTTCATGAGCTCACCTTGCATCAATTATTTCAAGCAATTTGCTCTGGAACTTGTTGCCAAGAACCTGATGAATTACAAGTTTCAAATGATTAAATTTATTTGCCTAAAAAACCTATCAGATTCTGAACAAGGTATATGCTCACATTGATTTTTGCTGTGGTTTTAGGATCAAGGAAGGACTTCACAGTGTTCCACAACATTCTGAATCCAGAACCTGCATTGATGATGAACATGCGATTCAAGGTCTGCAGTGAAGCAACCAATTTAATGATATTACAACTTCTTTATCCATAATATATATATTCAGAATAATATTGTTTGGTAAATATAGGGAACTAAAAAAGAAGAAAAGGAAAAACATACCTCTGGATAATTGTCACCATCAATCTTCTGAAGGCGAGTAACGAGATCCCTGGCAGCTTTACTAAAGTTTTTAAGCCCCTGTGGCATTAATACATAATTATAAGTTTAAACATCTTTGGCCCCCAAAAAAAAAGTTCAAACATCTTTTCCTATTTTCCAAAGTTCTCTTTTTCATGGAAATCAGAATTCATTTTGTCAACCAAAGACTATCTTTGGCATGCTACCAAAAAGAAGGTGAACCAAATGGACATTGACATTTTATCATATTACTGATACATAATGAATTGTATAAATTTTTAAAATTGCTTCAATCATGACATATAATTAGACTATTTCTCATGCATACCACTCCTTGGACATCCAGAATGGTTGTACTTTGATCAATGTGCTTCTTTGCAGCAATTGAACAAGCTGGGAACTTTATATCAAATGTCTTCTCAAACTCCTGCACATGGTATTTGATGTAGCGATCCATGGTTGTGACTTGCATCAGCTTAGTGGCATCTACTTGGCCCAATCTCTCAATGTACACAGGTCGTCCATCTTTATCTACTCCATGATGTCCATGAGGATAATATTTCAAGACTTCACTGTGTTCTTTGAAATCAAAATCCTGGTATAAAAGATACCCGCAAATATAAATTAACATTTAAAACTCAGTGAAAAGTGCATGATAAATACATTCTGCATGCAAGCAGGATGGCAAGAAAACAAGAAGGAAGTTATTGATGCGTGACTATGTTGAAATATTAACCATTCCCATAAAGCCTCATAAAATGTTGTTGTGACAAATACCTGCACAATTGTGTCAGCACTAAACTCCTTCCTCCAATTGATCATGTCGGACCACATTTGCTTTGATTTCTCAAGTTCAAATTTCCTGGCCTTCAGGAATCTGCACAGTAAAATACAAGTATATAACTAGTTTAAGTATACACATTCCTGAGGGTCAAGGAGGGTGTGGATCCTATTCTGTGGCAATGAAATGGCACATATGAATAACTTCGTAACCTGAGAAAAGAAGATATATTCTGGATGACATCATTCGCTTACAAAGAATGATTTAGGAAGAAGAAAAAAATTTCCAGCTCTTATTAATATTAGTGCAAAGATACACATGCTTACTGCCATTAGTGAAATTGGAAACCTGTACGAAAAATTAAAACCCGAGCAAGAAAAGTAACCTGAGCATCATATGATAATCATCGTGCTTTGCAGGGAGTAGTTCATCCAATATAAGAGCTTGACGGAATTCATCAACGGCTTTCAACTCCTCAGCGTCATGGACATCCTCTATATCCACGGACATGACCTTGCTACTTCGCCTACCCTTTCTTGTCAAAGAATTCCTGAGCATGTTCGAGGCATTCATTGCTTTCTTCTTGAAAGACCCAGATTCAGATTTTTCAAGAGCTGCAACCATAACAATATGATTATAATCAACCATCAGGGATAGATTGGTTCTTAAAATGATTACCGACAGCATACAAAAGAAAAAATTATAAGTGAACGCAATGAGCAGCTCAAGGCTTACGGGTATTTGGTTCAAAGAGGGGGAGTGTAGGTAAGGAATTGGGAGGGGAAGACTTTTAATAAAATTTTGTTTGTTTAAAGAGGAGGGGATATTAAATAGATAATTATATCTTTATGATATTAAAATTTTTAATTTTTTTTTATTTTTATAAAATATTTTTTTTATTTTTTTTATTAAAAATAATTTTTTTATTTTTATTCAAAAAATATTTTTTATTTTTATAAAAAATTATTTTAAATTTTATTAAAAAAATAAAATTTATATTATATTTTAAATAAAAATAATTTTGTCAAATAAAACAAAATATTTTCTGACTCCTCCAGAGACTCACTTTTGGGAGGGAGAGTTTAGAGGGAAGCCCTGCCCTCCATATTTTTCATACCAAATAGGGATGCCTCCCCTCTGCTTACCAAATGCCTCCTTTATTAGTTTACCTGACTTGGGAGACAAAGGTCCAGACATTATGTCGCTTAGATAGATTGCTTCCGCTCTGCTGGCTTTACAGGAGGGCAGAAGAATCAAGCACTCATATCATACAAGGCGGAAAACAAAGCATCTCATATTCCCCGCTGCAATCCCACCAATAATCCATTAACACGCAAGATTGCAACAACATCCAAGAACATAAACACAAAGTTTCAGGAGCCAACAACTACAGAATCAACCACATGATTTTTTTATGGATCTATAAAATCCCAAAAAATTTACAAAATTCTTTAAAATCACTCTTCTGTTCCCCTAATAAATCAAATGAACACTAATTGAGGTATATTATCAGAAACAGACATTTAAAGTTTTTTTTTAAAAAAAAAGGGGAAACTGAAAGTGTCAATAGGGATGAAAGAAATAGTACAAATACGTCAATGGGTTGGTCTAAGAAACAAAGAAAAGGTAAGGTAGGGGAGAAATGAAGAATTTACCTCTTGCAAGCGAAGAAAACGAGAGAGAGGTACTTATATTCCTGAATTGAGAAAATGGCGGAGAGACAGTGAGGCGTCGAGGAGGGGCAATAAGAGAAAGAGAGTGAGTGAGAAGGTATACAAAATAGAAGAGAGAAAAAAGGGTAGGGGTTTCCGTTGAAGAAACAAATGAAGATGTTGACGAGGTCTCAGCACCACCACCATCGCTCCGCGTTCCAGAATTTGCTAATTCGAGAATAACAGAGAGAGAAGGACAAAGAAGGTAGCAGTGGCTTTGGCGAAACGCAAGGCTATTTCGCTCACAACTTTGCTCTCTTCCCATTCCCAGTTTCCCGGCAAAATATTTACTGCGTGTCCGTCTCTGTCAGCTAGCTCGCTCCCTTTGTTCAAGCTACGTTGGTCGAACATTTCTCAACAAAGATTAACCTTGCTCTTTCATTCATTCGGACATTGTGTCCGTCCACGCGTCAAAAAGTTCAACCTCAAAGAGAACATAAATAAAATGATCGGCAGAAAATTTAAATTTATATATCAATATAATGACTTTTATGAAATATATTTATTTCTTTGAACATTTATTGATGCATGTTATTCCTTAATAAATTATAAATTTTCTAAAACGTTTTACTCGTGATTTATGTCGTAAAGATTTTTTAATTTCTCCACAAATTGCAAGTCCGAAGGCTTTTATTAAGTCATATCCTGCAATCACTAAAATGAATGTTGAAGGGTCAAATTGTAGAAACATCATAAAAATGATCTGGCCATTGAAGAATAGGCGACTCCGGGCATTGAGAATTACATGTGGTTTTTGGGCCACAAGCAAGCTGAAAATATAGGAATTAGGTGTGTTCAAAAGCAGTTCAGTTGGATTTGATTTTGGATAAAAATTAAACAAGATAATTTTATAAAATAAAAGATTTATTTAATTTTAAATTATGATTTATTTGATTTGATTTTGGCTTAATTTGATTTAAGCTTAATTTGATTTAGTTCATTTTTCACCTTTTTATAAGTGATTTGATTACTTTTTCATTTTTTTTTGGTTTTTAAAATATTTATATGATAATTAAAAATTTGACGTAGTTCAATTCAGATGTTTATTATTATCAATTTGTATTTTTTTAATGACAATTCTTTACAACTTACAATTTTTTTTTTCTTTTCACTCAATCATTATCTATATAATTAGTTAATTGCTTATAAATATTAAATTTAATTTTGTACAAAAGGCCAAATAAAAAGCTTTAATTTGTTATTAATTATATATATTTTTCATTATTGATACAAAATTACACATTAAATATGTACCGTGACTAAATTTATTGGACTTAATCAAGAAAATTTCAAAATCAGTTAAAAACTAAACTAAACTCCTAACAACTAAAAAGAATTGACTTGGTCAAATTTGATATTAAAAAATTAATTGAAACCTATATTTTTTTAGTTTTGTTTGATTTTAATAGGTTTAATTCAATTCAATCAATTTAGTTTAGATTTAATCAATCCTGATTATAATACTCTATTGGGATTATTGAGACGTAATTTGTATGGAACGGCACAAACAGAAATAAACAAGAAATATAGTCATAATGGCACTGCCAATAGCAGCCAGATTAAGCCTATATATTAGTGTATTTGGATATATGTTTATTTTCCATGGTTTTGCAAAAGCAATACATTACATCCCAAACACACATGTTTATTTTCCATAGTTTCACATACACAGCTTCTTTTTAAATTTTTCATTTTCTACATCATTTAAAGAGGGGAACATTGTTGTCTTAATTTAATTTTCCTAATTTAAACCCCCCAAATAAAAAAGAGGAAGACAAATTTGAGGTTACCAGCCGAGTTCCAACCCACGAGTGGGAGGCTCCTACCTTTTCTGTTGATATTTCTTGCAGAATCCCTCTTCTGTTAATAATAATATCAGCAAAATTCCTTTTATTTACTTATAATCTTGCAATTCTGTTGATATTTTAATGATTATTACTAGTTTTTGGCTTCTTTCCTGGTTGAACCTCATTTTTATACACAAACACACACACACACCAGTCCCTTCATCCTCATTCTTTCATTTGAGGTAAGGGATATTTATTGGCTCGTTAGATTCTAAAAGTTTATTTTATTTTTATCTAATCGGGTCAGGTTGGATCGAGTTAAAAATATAAATTAACAGAATTTTAAACAAAATTATATCAAGTCAGAATGGGCCATAGGCGAAGACATATTTTGTCCAACCTACTCTAGTAGTTACTTTTTTTTTAATTATCAATATCTTACCATCTTATATATATGTGTGTCTTATTCTTGTTTCATTTAATTTTTTTCTACATGTTGCAGCTTTCATTACTTATCCAAACCCTCCATATTTCTTAATTATTTTTCATCATTAATGTGCATATTTACTGATATTTCTTTTGTTAAATAATGAAAATACACATATTTATCTAAAGTTAATTATACTAATATAACTTATATTTTGCTTAATAATATCAAATTATTTTTTTTATTACTAATAAAATATGGGGTTTTAAAAACTCATTGTTTTGAAATATATATTTATGAATCTATAAAAAGATATTTTTTTATTACAAATATCAATTTATAAAAAAAAAATGGCTTGGGCGACCCTAACCTATCTTAGTTTAATATAAAATCGTACTTGTTCAGATTGGCTAGCCACGGGCAAACAAATAAAACTTAATATTTTAATTGAGTCATATATCAAGTCTATTACATGTCTAGCCCAATTCTACCAATAAACAGTCCAAGTTTGAGGAAACCTGCAAGTTCGTCTAGAGCGACATTAGCATCATCACTCTTCATCAATTCCTCCACAACCTCTTGTCGTCTCCATGAAGGCCAGCCAAAAGCTTAAAACCCTTACCATGGTGGCAACCAAACTGGATTTACCAGTAACCAAGAGGAGCGTATAACAAATACTAGGTCGGAAGAGTGGAGCTAGGATTTAAGAGGATTGGGTATGAGTAATAAGCCCATTAGCCATGGAACGCTAAGGAAGTGTCGGCCCAAAACAATGTGGACACCGCTGTCAACATTTCTTCTTTGCTTCTGCACTCGTTGGTAAGTGCGAAAAGGCAAATGAGAGGACAATAGTATTTAACTTTAATTTTAGGGGAAATTAAATCCAACGAATTAAATTTTGTAAAATTTATAATAAAACATTTTAAAAACTAAAATTATCCTTAAACATCATAATTATTATTAATATTAAATTTTTAAAAATTTATTAATAGGTTTAAAAGACTATTAAATTTAAGAAAGTGATAAATCTTCTAATATTCAATAATCCTCTAAATTCAATAGTTAATCTCCTCAAACATCATAATTTTTTTTAATATTAAATTTTAAAAAAATTATTAATAGGTTTAAGAGACTGTTAAATTTAAAAAAAGTGATAAATCTTCTAATATTCAATAATCCTCTAAATTCAATAGTTAATCTTCTCATTAATTATTAATAGGTTTAAGAGACTGTTAAATTTAAAAAAGTGATAAATCTTCTAATATTCAATAATCCTCTAAATTCAATAGTTAATCTTCTCATTGAAAATAATTTTAATTTTTAATTTTTTTTTGTAAATTTTATAAAATCTAAATTCAATTCTCCCCTAATTTTATATTATATCCGTGTACTTGTGCCTTGCGCAGAATGTGAAAAATAAGGCAAGACTTGAAACAAAGAAGGACCCTGGTGTGTGTGTGTGTGTGTATATATATATATATATATATATCAATTGGCTGCCTAAACAAAGAAGTTCTTCTAATTGAATACAATAATAATGGAAGCGGATCCCCTGCAATTGAAAATTTTTTTCAGTTGTACCCTTAGGAGAAAGGGAGAGAGATAGAGTATATTTTGATTCTTTTATTTTATTTTAAATTAAAGTTACTCATTTTATTTTTCTTTTAAATTCTTCTAACTGCAACAACACTTGCAGCAGAGAGTCCATTTTCCAATAATAATACGTCCTTTAGGCTATACCACATCAACGTCCTCTCAGCCAATAAAAAGCATCAAGCAAGACCCCAAATTATTAACACACATGTCTCGAGTTTTGTCGGCACGCAATTGGGGTGGCCGTAATTGTAAAATAACTTCAGCGAGCTGCCGCAAGCTGCCTTCCACACAATTGCTTAGTCCAATCAAATAATTCTTGGCTTAATTTTGCATTTTTCAACACAAATTATATATATATATATATATATATATAATCTGTCAAATGGATAGAGTTACTTTATCCCACCTTCTGACGACTCATTTCCGGAGTCATTAAAACAACCAGACGCCTCTGGAGACGACAAATACCCCAAGAACTATCACTCACTCTAAGCTTTTCCTGCGTGAAAAAGTTTATTTCCAATCGATCAAGGCCCCGTTTTCACACTCTGAAAGCAGCTTTCTAGTGGGCTTACCAGTGGCTATTGTGAATTTTTTTCCAATCCCCAGAGAAATGAAAACTAACCCACTAATCAATACCCGAGCTCTCATGGACCAAACAAGAGATGCAAACGACATATCATATTCCAAAAAAACCTTCCCTTGGAATTAAGCAGCACGGGCCATAGTTCTGTTACTATACATAGCCAAATTTTGACATTCTTTCTGTTCTTGTGGCCATATACATAATATCAATAATATCATACACAGTTCAAACAAAAATATTGGAAAGGAAATGAAGCCTCACAGCAAAGCATTTAGCAAAAAGCCGACACCCACATCACCAATTTTATTCTTGGAGACCACTGATTATTGCATGCCATCTACCTCTTAGGAGTTTACAGGCTAGTTCCTCTTCTTGTCCTTCTTTGAATACTCCCATTATTTCTCTTACCCATCCCCACAGTTTTTCTCTGCTTGCAATTAACTCTTCTCCTTTTCGTTTGCCGAATCACTGCTTTCTCTGGGCCATCATTCTCGCACACATCGCCTTCCATCTTCTTCCGCTTAAGCAGCTTCACGAACCCTTCAAGTGCTTCTTCAGCGTCTTCACTCCTCATGAGCTCCTCTGCCACTTGAGCTGGGGTTATGTGGGTGTCCTCTATAAGCCCTTCTATCTCTGCAAACCGATGGTGGTGCTGGTCGCTGGAAATTCCCAAGTAATTTGAGGCCAATAGCTTGAAGCCATGGTAGGAACAATAGGACATGTGAATGTGCATGTCCATTCTTCCAGGGCGTAACAGAGCTGGGTCTAGCCTTTCCTTGTGGTTGGTGGTAAATATTATGATCCTCTCGTCTCCACAACTTGACCAAAGCCCATCTATGAAGTTTAATAACCCAGACAACGTCAACTGCACAAACACACACTACAATGTCAACATAAGACCTCTGCGTTATTTAATATTCTCTCAGCTATGACAAATACAAGATTTAGAGCTAGAGATAGTGGCGTTATTTTTTTTATATGTAGAGATGTTCATATTTGATGGAAAACCAGTAATTTAATACTGGGAGAGCATCATCACAGTCATTACTTTACACCAACGACGATCCTTTTGTGGCGTCCGCCATCCAACGACAACGACGCTTCAACTAAACACCTATTCCATCAAAGCAGAAAGCAAGAGGAAAAGCAGCAATGATAGCGAAAGGATGCCTATCGCACGTTGATGTTATGGCAATCACTTTTCAAACAATTTCAACCAATTGGCACATAACTAAGAATAAATACCATCAAAACCGAATTTTTCTCACCCCCATTATGCGTTGTACGGAACTTCACTGTGCCCCCACATCCCACACTTCATGTTTCCACTTGCCGGAAGAAGAGGGAAAAAGGTTTGTTCATAAATGGCTCTAAAGACGTTAGTAAAGTAGTGCAAGATTTAAAAATCACAACCCGTGTGCCTGGGTTTGGTTGGATTTAGGAAAAAGGAAAACGCCCATTTCAGGCCAAGAATTCTTTACAGTTAGCTCTCATGAACTCTAATTGGAACGCCTCGTAATTAAATTAAAGTTTAATTTTTTGAGGTCTATGATAATTCAGTAGTACTAACCAACCTGTGCGTCAGCTTGCTTACGTCCATCTCCACGGCGGCGCTCCGGCAGATCCACGCTACAATCAATGTCCTCAATCACTAGAATGGACCTATTAGCCGTGGCCAAAAGCAGCTTTCTCAGGTCTGAATCTCTCCCAATATTTTCAAGTTGAAGGTCAAAGATATCAAATTTCAAGAAATTAGCCATGGCTGCAATCAAGCTTGATTTCCCAGTTCCCGGAGGTCCATACAGCAAGTACCCACGTTTCCATGCCCTCCCAACTTTCTTGTAAAACTCCTTCCTCTTCACGAACCTATTCAGATCCTCTATCACAGCATTCTTCAGCTCTGGCTCCATAGCCAGGGTCTCAAAGGTCGATGGATGTTCGAGATTGATGGAATCCCACCTGACCCCTGTATAGCAGTAGGAGGTGTTTAAAGTATGCATCTTTAATACCCTTTCCTCGTCTTTCATCACCTTGGCCTTTTCAAGGATGAGTGGAATATAAGAGTTTAACACCATCTCCTTGTGCTTCTTGTGGAAACTCAACTCGAAATATCGCTTTTCTGATCTAATAGCGATGTTGTTAAAATCATTGGGGTTGTTCTTCTCCGACTCTGCACAGATAAATCTCCATTTGAGCTCAATCCCATTATACCAATCCACTAGCTTCTCACCCTTCTCCAGCCGAATCATCAAGCTCTTCTCTTTTGGACTCTTGCTGATCTTGAGCCTCTCATTTTCTGGACTGACTCTGACCGACAAGTAAACCTCTGCTGCATCGTACACTTGGTTGCGAGCAATTCCGCTGGATTCTTCGATGATGAGAGTGAGAGCAGGGGAGGAAGGCTTGATGAAGTAGAGCAAAGCATTAAGGAGGAAGCCTCGAACTGGGTGAGGTATGAGGTCGTTGGCCATGGAACGTAAAAGCATGACGGAGGCAGTCATGGAGGCATAAGCAGAGAAAATTGAGGATGGAGAAGGCATGTCTCTGGCGGAAAACATGATGGTGACAAGTAGTACAGAAACAGTATGTTTTACATAGCATCTTGTGTTACTTATTGAAGTCCTTGTGCATGTATCTGAGTGGAATCCTACTAGCGATACTGTGTACTGCAGAGCGCACACTTTTTCTCTCCCCTTTGCTTTAATTTATTTCTCCTCAATTGGGATGGTTCTTTGATGATTATTAAGTACCCAAAATAAAAAAGTTTCTTTTTTGCTACAGATGGGAATATGTCCGGGGCAGAAAGCCCGCTTCAATTGACAGCACGACTGGAGTGTAATTGATATACTTATGTATTCAATTATCGTTTTGTTTCCGGACCTTGGTTGTAGGACCGACCAACACGAGTCAGTTTCCAAATGGTAGAGTGACACCTCTGAAATTTGAGTCAGTGGAAATCAAACGGAGATAATAAGTGTCACATACAATATTTTTAAAATTTAATTAGTCATTGAATTGATAGAGATATTAATTCATGATTTATTGATCTAATCGTAGTCGAATTGATAATAATTAAATATATTATTTAAAAAAATTTTATGTATTAAAATTTTAATATAACAAATAAATATTAATATATTTTAAATATTTGATTATTAATTTAATATTTTTTAAGATATTACCAAAATTAATGTTTAGTTTAAAATAAAAATTATCTATGATTAAAAGTTAAGAATATTTAATTTTAAATTTTTAGAATTTTTAAATCATATTAAAATTCTACTTATTATTAAAAACTAAAATAATAAATAATAATTTTAGCTAAGTATCTTGATATTTGAGAGAAATGTTATTAGAAAATTAAACATAATAAAAAGTAATTATAAAAAATAATTAATTATGCATATTTTATTTCTCTTATATTCTCTTTCTTTTAAAAAAAAATTCATATTTCAACTCTCTCATCTTTTTTATTACCTTCTATTTTAATTTTTTAAATTTATTTAAAATGAATTATTCTATTATATAATAAAAAATTAAAAAAAATTTGCCTCAGACCGATTCAAATCGGTTCAAACCGATTTTTTTCAGTTCGATTTTTACCGGTTTTCGACCGGTTTGACCGGTTCTTTGATTGACTGATTTTTCAACTTAACCGAACCGGACCAGGGACAAGTTCCCAGTCGAACCGACTGATCCGGTCCGGTTCTGAGTTCACTGGTCACACACCGTATGGCGTTAAAAAAAAAAAGAATTTCGAAAATAAAAATTAAATGAAATAAAGTCATTATCAAAATGTTAATTTTAAAAATAAAAATTTAAAAAATTTTGAAAAAATAATTTGTGAACTAAAAGCAAATTCAAAAATTAATTATGTACCAAAAAAAGTGTTACACTTAATATAATTTTAATTATTCTCATCAATTACATGCAAAAATAATAGAAAAGAAAAATGGTAGGACCTTGGTTGTAGGACGACCAACACGAGTCAGTTTCCAAATGGTAGAGTGACACCTCTGAAATTTGAGTCAGTGGAAATCAAACTGAGATAATAAGTGTCACATACCGTATGGCGTTAAAAAAAAAAAAATTCGAAAATAAAAATTAAATGAAATAAAATCATTATCAAAATGTTAATTTAAAAAATTTTGAAAAAATAATTTGTGAACTAAAAACAAATTCAAAAATTAATTATGTACCAAAAAAAGTGTTACACTTAATATAATTTTAATTATTCTTATCATTTACATGCAAAAATAATAAAAAAGAAAAATAAGTTAAAAAATAAAAAAAAATTCAAGTGTAAATTTGACTTAAAATAAAAATCTAAAATCTATGTATTTTATAAAAGGGATAAAAATCTATGTAATTCAATTAGTTAAAACAATTATATTTTATTGGTTGGTGATTTTTAATTTTGTAAAAGAAAATTTACTTTTGTCTTCAAAACAACTTTAAAGTTGTTTTGTATATTTTAATTTGTAAAAATTAAGTTAATTTCACTTGTTTGTTCTCTTTTTTTTTTTATTAAATTTTTGGAAATGAAAATTTTTATTTAAATAAAAGGGATTTTCAAGCATATTTTTAATTTCTAATTTTGTCCAAAAAATTTGAGAAAATTTCTCAAATTTTTGAAAAATAAAATTAATTTTTTTAGAATTAAACTTTTCAAATTTGTTTATTTTAAAAAATTAAAATATTTAAAATTAAAAATTTTATTTACTTTAAGTGATTAATATTGAACTTTAAAATATTATTTTTATTTTTTTGAATTTTCTATTTTTAAAAATAAAACTCTTAAAAGAATTTAAGAAACTGATGTTATTTTTTAAAACACTATTTTCTTATTTGAAAAAATCTTGAGAAAAAGAGACAGGTTTAGTTTTGAACTTTAAAATATTATTTTTTAATTTTTTTATTTTTAAAGAAAAACTTTTAAGAAAATATTTAAAATTTATTTAATATATAAACAAACTAATTTTTATTTTTATATTTTCACTTCTTTTAAATTTTAAAAAAATGTGGATCATTTAATTTTAATTTTATTTTCTAATAATTTTTCGTACTTTTCTTTTTTAAAAAACTTTTCCAAAAAACAAAAAAGGAAGAAGGGGTCCTCCTTCACTGTTCATTCTTGATGGTAATGAATGATTGTGATAGATTCTGTCACTTATTTTCTTCAACTGTTCAATCAGGCTGGATTTCTTCATATCTTTAATGCTGCTCCTGACTTGTGAAAATCAGTCCAACTGTGTAAAAATGGGTATGTGTTGGTCAATTTTGTCTCAAAAGCCGAGAGTTGGAAAGTCTCCACCAACCACAATGCGAAAGCTACTGCTTCAGTAATTCCATGCTTCGTAAACACGGAAATAAATTTAGACTTATCTGTTTGACGTGCTTTTTTAAGTTTTGGGAAAGCCGCAACTTTTTAGACTAAACTTCTTCTACTTGTCTCTGTTGAAATTCAAGGGATGCTTCCCACTTCACATGGCTTACACCCCACAAATCTCTCTGAAACATTACACTTAGTGCATGATGTAACTGTTCTTTTATTAGGATTGATTTTTCAACAGTGAGAAATGGTGTAATAATATGGTTTGAATTTATAGAGCTTAAGATGCCACATAATATTCCTTTCACTATGAAACATTGGCGTCTGTGATGACTATACATATATATTTATACATATATGAATTCTTAGGTTCAGTTTCACACACCGAACATTCAGAAATGTGATATACACTATCCAAGTGCCAAACCTAGAGATTGGAAGCATCTCATAGACAAAGAATGTTGATCGGAGATCAGTGTATCTTGCATTTCTTTGTTTTCGCATATCCTGTAGTTGCTAACACACAAAAAAGGGGAAAAGAGAGAGAAAAGAATAACTAAATGCATTAAGTTAGTGATATAGGTTGAAGTGTTTAATCAATTATACGGAATGAGTGTTTTTGGTTGATTGAGGAGAGTGATCGAACAAAGGAAGGCCTGGTTTATTTGAAAGAAAAATTAGACCATCAATCCACACAGAAGTTGCTTTACGTTAGTCTATTAGAGAAACAGCACTGTTTGGGATATTTGATACGTCCCCTCGGCCGTCTTCACAAATGATCCACTTGACAAGTTGCCAGCTCTAGCTGCACTTTTCTGTTTCGCTTCAATCAAGCACAGAACACAGTATTTTGGCTTTTTGGTCCTTGCGTGCAGTTTTCTCCTGCCTTCAGAATATTTCCCGATCCTATAGAAAGGATCTTTACGAACACAAACCCAAACCTGTCTGTGTTTTTCTGAAAAGCATCATTAATTCCCCTCAAAAGAAGATGTATAGTTAATAATTAGAAAATAAAAATAAAGTTCATTTTTTTTAAGGATTAGCTGTGTCTCTTTTGGCAATGGAGTCTCTGAAAGGTTAAAATTCGAGCACTTACTAATAGCTCTCACAAAACCTTAAACCTGTAATTGATTCATTCAGTGTTACGAACACATTGCAGCTGAAAATCCAAACCTCCTGCTTCATCATATAATACTGAGTGAAACTTCTACGTCAAGATTGAGCAAATTTTCTGCTTTTTGATGCAGGGAGCGCTTATCACAAGTTGATAGCTCTAACCCACTTTTCTTTCTCATAAAAAGAAAAATTGTTTATCTTTATGCATTTTCTGTAGATTAGTCATTAAGTCTGTGCATGGAGCTATCGACAAACTAGAACAATATTTAACGGGCTCGCATTACACGATCAAATGGCCCACGAGGAGTAGCTTTCGGCGTCCCGAATATTGAAGATCCAAAGAAAGTTGGTTGACACTGATTTTAATATTGGCTATGGTTTTTACTCAAACGTGACCTAATTAACTTGATTGTTTAACAGTAGAAATAAAAAGGATCCATCGTCAACGTGTCGAGTACACACACACAAATTATTTAATGCGTTCTGTCTTTTTGCTACGAAAATGAATGGTGCTTGCTTAGGGATGGGTAGAGTTAAACATAAACAAATGGAAAAAAGAATAGTGATAATCTATACGTGTCCAGACATAAGATATCATATTTGTCTTGGTACAATCAAATTTCATCACACAATCTTCTTTTTCACTTTCTTTAAACTTAACTATGTTAGAGCAAATGAGTAGCACCCAACCTTTTCTTCAGACACCTTTATTAAGTGTACCATTTGAATTCTTAATTGAAGACCACAGAGGGATGAATGACTTTGAAAAAATTATTTCATCTCTATAGCTTACATTAATTTTTAATTTATTTTTTTAAACATGTTCTTGTAATTTTAAATCGTCACATAATTAGTTGTTATATTTTACAAATATATGTCTCTTACTTCTTATAGGTGCCAGGTGAATCAACACTACCAGAAAATTGCTGAGGTGGCATAACGGAATGATGAGCTGGCATCCACATGATCTATGACGTCTGACATGGCACGACATTTAGAGTTAGAGCTAAAACATGTTGTCTTTCAATGCACACGCAGCAAAATACACGAAGTTGCAGGGAAAAACGCACACAAAGCTCTGTTATTAGGGTTTTTTGCAGCGATACCATGGAGGGAGAGCAGGTGAACACAAACGCCGGAAGAGCTAGGGATTGACGCAGAGAAGATTGCGACTTGTGCGTTCTGCGGTGCGTGCGTTAAAGGATAGTGTGCTTTTAGCTCTGAATCTAGGTGTCACGCCATGTCAGATGTTGTAGATCATGTGGATGCCAGCTCATCACTCATTATGCCACTCAATAATTTTTTGACAGCGTTAATCCACCTAGAACTTATCTCGAGTAGGAGATAAATATTTATTAAGTTTAGAAACTAATTATGTGACGATTTAAAATTATAGAGACTTATTTAAAATAAATAAATTATAAAGATTAAATTAAAAATTAATATAAATGATAGGAACTAGATAATTAATTTTCCCAATTACTTTTAATTACGCTTTCCCTTTGACAACGACTTGGAAATCAGAAATCTTTGCCCGAAAGAGAATCCCAGAACTTACCTTCAGGCCTAATGAATCAATACTAACGGCTTGTTTAAGGTGCGTTTGTCTTTGCGTTTCCAGGCCTAAAATCATGTTTTTTAAAAAGTAAAATTTGTTGCTTTTACACAAATATAATTTTATAATAGAATCCAAATAGACACTTAGTACGCTTGAAAAAAAGGACAAAGAAAAGTGAAAGTTGGTAAAATATTAATTTTAATTTTATAATTTTTACATAAATATTATTTAATATTATTAATTAATTATTATATAATCATTAAAAATAAAGATATTATAAGTATTTTTTATTTACAAAATTATTTTTTTAATTTTTATTTTCATATTTAATTTTTTATATTCTAAACAGACTATGCTCGTCGAAAAGGGAAACAAATAGAAATATGAAGGGTAGAACTTTGACAAGATTTATAGGAAACTCACCTCCTTTGATACAAGGAAAAATCAAGTTTGATTTACCGCAGAATTTGAAATGGAGCCTTCCGAGGTCATGAATGTTCTTTGATCCTCTGTCATCAATTAACCTGGCTTCAGTTAAATCATAGAGAAAATTATATTCAAAGATTTAAATTTTGTAAAATTTATAATAAAAATATTAAAAATTAAAATTATTTTTAAGAATCATACTTATTATCAAATTTTAAAAAAACTTATTATTAAATTTAAAAAAATTATTAAACTTTTTCATATTCAATAATAAATCTCTTAAATTTAATAGTAATTGTAATCTCTGAAAATAATTTTAATTTTTAAGATTTTTTTATTATAAATTTATAAGATCTAAGTTAATTTTTTTTAAATAATATATAGTTGCCTCCCTCCTTTAAAAAGAAACTCAGGAAAGTAATTATAGGATGATAATAATTATAATTTTTGAAAATAATTTTAACTTTTAAAATTTCTTATTATAAATTTTATAACATTTGAGTTCTCGATGAAATTTTTTTTTAATAATATATAGTTGCCTCCGTCCTTTAAAAGGAAACTCAGGAAAGTAACCTCAGAAGCCCTGATAGAAGATTCAAGAGTAGTCGAAACAAAAACAAATAAAGGTCCATATTATGTTAGTGACTGATCTTATTGACCCTACTCAGAATCTAAAATCCAAGCTCATAGTTACACGGTTTCTCTTCAATTACTGAACATATACACTTTCCTTTTAGTCATTATCCACTAGTTTGTCATTATCATCAGCTGGCTGCTTTTCTTTCTCTTGGGACTGAGGTGCCGCTTCCCTCTTTTTAGCCTCAAGCTCCTCGTTTTCTATCTTCTTCTTTCTAAGAAACTCCACGAGCTCTTTAAGAGTAGTCTCATGATCACTACTCTTCAAGAGCTGCTCTGCCACTTCAGCCGGAGTTACCTGGGTCTCAAGAATAGCATCTTCGATTTCCTTGAAAAGATTGTGGTGTTCAAGTCCAAGGTAATTAGAAGCAAGCTGCCTAAACACACATGGAGTGCAATAGGCCATGTGGATGTGAACGTCCATACGACCAGGACGCAGCAATGCTGGGTCAAGCTTGTCCTTGTGGTTAGTTGTGAACACTATAATCCTCTCGTCTCCACAGCTTGACCATAGCCCGTCAATGAAGTTCAGCAGCCCCGATAGGGTCACCTGTCACGCCAATCATAACATCCATAAAATATAGTATAAATATGTCAAGGGGAATAAACTGAAGGGTATTATTGGGAGTTTCAACAAATTAAAAAAGGAAAAATTATATCTAAAAACATTTTTGTACAAATTATTTTTGAAAGGATTTAGTTATATTTTTGAAAAAAATCTAATTATAACGAGATTTTTTTTGGGGGTTAAATTTTACAAATTTAAAAATCCTTGAATGAAGTTTTTCCAATTAAAAACGTGAGGGTCGCCTTTGGCAGTACCCGCACCTGCTGTTTGTTTTGATTCTGAAATCGACGAATCACTGCAATTCAAAGTACTGATCACTCTGACCTTTAATAAAGCAAGATTGGGACCCACTACTGCTCCTCCGGACAACCACGTTCGGTGTAACGACGAGGTATAATTAGTTGATTACAATGAATCATGACATCGGGAGTTCAGATCATTTAAAAAAAAAAAAAAAAAAATCAGACCCTTCCGGAGAACTAAATTACAAATTTACAATTGTGCACATTTCGCTTCCCTAAGCTAATGAACCTGCCTGGAATGTTTAAAAAATCTACACCTAATACATATGCTTAAGAATGTTTCAATTTTGCAAGAGATTAGTTCCACTAGAAATGTGACTTATTTTAAACCCAATTTCAATCTAATGGTTCCAAAAGATTCACCAAGACCTTAGGAAAAAAAAAGAACTATAAAGCGAAATGCGGTTAGTCCATAATATCACAGGTGTTTTCGATATGCTTCATAAAATTACTAAAATTCTAGGTCTGATTTTTCCTCATTCTTGGTCTAACAAATTTTACCGAATAATAACGCCCCAAAAATTAAAAGTCATCCGAAGGAAAAGAAAGAATGAAATTAGAGAGAGAGAGAGGTAATTATTAAATAATAACCTGTTTTTGTGCGGACCCAGGTCCCGAAGCGGCTCTTGATTCTGCGATGCGATCCTGGAATTCAATGGTGCAGTCAATGTCTTCCACAACAAGAATGGACCTATTGGCCATCGCAATCAGTAGCCGCCGGAGCTCCGAGTTGCATTGTAGCTCCGTCAGCTCCAAATCGTATATGTCAAAATGCAAGTAATTCGCCATTGCTGCGATTAAGCTCGATTTCCCCGTTCCAGGCGGCCCATACAGCAAGTACCCTCTCTTCCACGCCTTCCCTACCTTCCTGTAATACTCTTTCCTCCTCAAAAACCTCTTCAGATCCTCCAACACGAAATTCTTGATTTCCGTGTCCATCGCCACCGTCTCAAATGTCGCCGGATGGTCCAGGTTCGTCGCTATCCACGCGTCGTTCAGATTCCCGTACATGCTCTCATAATCCACCGTGAAGATCCTCAGGGCCTTCGCTTCTTGCTTCATCGATTTCGCTTCTTTCAGTATGAAGGGTAGGTACGATGTCAACACCAACTCCTTGTGCTTCTTGTGGAACGTCAACTCCAACGATCGGACTTCCGATCGCAGCGTTGAATTCAGGTCTCTGGGATTGTGGAAATTTCTGGACTCAACCTGCCTGCATATAAAGACCCAATTGAATTTGACGCCATTGAAGAAGTCTACGACGACCTCGTCGCGTTCCATGGTGATCGCGAAGCCCTTTTCAATGTCGGGCTTGCTGACTTTGAGCCTGCGAGTGGAGGGGGAGATTTTTTTGCCCAAGTAAGTGTGTGCGGCGTCGTAGATTTGGTTGTTGACGAGACCATCGAACTCGTCGATCACCATGGTGAGTTGAGAGGAGAAGCGATGGAAGATGCTTCGAATACCGCCGAAGAAATAGTCCTGAATGTCACTGGGCAAGAGGTCCTGTGCCACTGATCGGACAAGCATTGCGGTGGCGGCGACAGAGGCAGCCGTTGAAAGGACCGTCTTGGCGGTGGCAAGGTTGCTTTCAGTAGAAGAGGAAGAGAAGAAGGCCATTTCTGGGTTAATGAAGAAGCCAAGGAAGAAAATCTTGGAATGGAGTTGGATGCAAGGGAGGTCTTCTGCTTCTTTAATAGGTCACTCTGAGAAAGAATATTCAAAGAAAAACAAGAAGAAGAAGAAGAAGCAATGGCTAAGTTCTAACTTGACGAAGTGTGGCGTCTTTGAAAATCGAAATTGTATTGAATGGTAACTCGAAATCCGAAGAACCCACCCAGGAATTTCCTGGCCAATTGACCTGACCAGGTACCCTTTGAATTTTGAAAGCTGCACAATCACAATATTACCCTTGTGCAATGCCATTGTATAATATTTCAGAATAATAAAATGAATAGAGCAAGATTATAACAGAGGATGGTTTAGTCTTTTACTGATTCTTTGGTTTATTCAGCGGGGCATCTGCAGGGCTCTAAGTAATGTGCTTCTTGTTTGGGAATCACTCATATTAGATATTTTATCCTCTAATATTTGGTTTTAAAAAAAATGATTGCCAAAGACTAACTAAATCAATTTAATGACCTATTCAGCCCTCCGCGTTGACTTAAAATACCATGTTTGATAATCGATAGCCTTTAAGTTGAACGTAGGTGAATAAATTCACTTTATTTAGATAAATTTAGTTAATAAAAAATAATATCAATATATCAAATAAATTTTTCAATGAAAATTGTTTCTTTACATAATTATTTTATATTAACTTAATTTACCTATATGAAAACCAAAAGCTTAATTTACCTATCCTGGCTAAATTTAATTAATCAAAAATTTTCTTCCTTTGCAAATTGGTTAACTCGGCAATAGGATGGATTGACCTATTCTTGGGCGGGCTTTGGCTCTCAAGGGAACTACCATGAAAGAAACTTCCCATGGGGTAGTTTTGGAAGTAGAATGGCTAATTTTTTTTCTTGTTGGAAACGTCATTTTACCAGACAGAATCAACAGTACCCACCAAAAAAAAAATGCACAACTCTTGCATCCGTTGTTGTATCAGCAATTGATTTGACATTCTGTAAATGCAAATAACATCGTTAATCGATTTGTTTACAATTTATCTTCTGTAAGGGGATGTTTATGATTTTACTTCTATGTAGTTTGATATATTAATAAATTGTCTTTCAACTATTATTTAATATGTTAATAGGAAGGAAGTAACATTTGTTTTTCGGGAGGGGAAATTAGAAATGATCATACGACAAGTGAGCAAGATACAAACAAATGAATTATTTAATAACTAACAAAATATAAAGATGGTTGTTGAATGTGTTCCTTTGTATAACTTACAAAAATTCAACTCTCAATTGACTGATTCATTTTACCTTTTTGATTGATTCTTAATTATATAATAAAATTATAATGAGAAACGGGCGCTTCTTTCCCACTCATTGTCCCTGGAGTAGATTTCTTAATGGTATTTGAACCTAGTTCTTTCTCCTCTTTCACACATCATTTTGTTGTTATTGACTTAATGTGAAAAAAAAAAAAGAAAAATTAAGTGTGCATAAATAGCATTAGCTCCTCGAATCCTTTGACCGTAAACTAAGAGTAAAATGGATATAATACTTTAGATCTCGAGAGTATTTATAAGATTAATTTGTTTGAATTTGAGTATAAAAAATTTTATGAATATTTTAAAAACTTAAGTTTGAATTTGAATAATATAAAATAGGTTAAATTGTATAAAATTTTTGTAAGCTTTGAATCATATACCAATAATTTACTAACATTTAAAATTTGATAATGAACCTTTTTATTTATAACTTATAGAATTTTTTTAACATTAATTTCTCAGTTATTTTACTAACAAAATCCGGTAATAAACCCTCCTATTAGTAATTGAGGGGAATTAGTCATTATAACTGCCCGACTTTTAAATTTATACAAATAATCCTTCTATTATTAGTTAGTTTGTCATTCTATTAATATAACATGTCAATAATAATGAACTCTTTAAATTTTATTATTACTTTTTTTTTGTGTAAATGAACTTTTAAAATTTGACTTATATATAAATAACTTCTCTAATATTTCATATACAGATAATGCCTCTAATATATTATACTTTATTAATAAAATAATATATTAACTTATACAAATTTAAAAGGTTATGAGAGTTTAATATTAAGTTTTAAAGATTAGAGATATTTGCGACTAATTTAAAATTCAAAAAAATTATATATAATTTAGCATATAATATCTATTCTGCTGTAGATCTATAGATAATATGAACGAGTGCGTGAACAGGGATATTAAGAACCGTCCGTTTCCAAATGTACAGGCCTCATTCCTATATCTTTTGACTTTTTAACCACCAATCCAGTTTGCATACACTCACATTTTGTAGACTGAAATATAACAAAGTCTAAAAGTACAATCAGGAAGCAGTGTTCAAACTTCAAAGCTTGCCTGTATCAATCTAAAATTCTTGACCCAGGTAATCTTGTAAACAAATAACTCCTTGGCCCATAATTCACCACACTACACCATGAAGCTAATACCAACTACATCGATCATTCCAGTAACCACCTTTTATGTAAGAATATTACTGACAATGCGCAGTGGGTAAAATTAAGATTTAATTTTTTTTATAAATATTCAACGAAATTATGATATGTTAAAAAACTCTTTCCAAATAGTTGAATTATAAAAAATAATCATATGTTGTGTTGTTTTGAAAAAAACTTGATAACAAAAATTTACATGAGTTTTATTCTTGTGCAAATTATACCGCGGAAGATTTGATTTGTGAAGTAGGGTGATGCAAACAAGTGGTGCCATAGGAAAGGTAGGGGTAGGGGCCTCCCCTGCAGCTTTAATGGGGATTATGGAGCATAGCACCTGCATAATTATGAGTTCATGACAGCCTCGTTATGCAAGTTGTCATTTTAGGTCTTTGGATGATATCTAATCATCTTATGTGAGCATTCTTGTGTGTTTAAGTGACATTCCATCATATCAACTCAATTTCTTTTCCAATCAAACCACCCCCATAACGCCATGCTCAACAACAATCCTTAAACCTGCCCAAGTGGGTTATGGCAATTTTGTTGCATATCAGAATCTAAGCTAAGCCAACCAATCCACTGAGACCCCAACAGATGCCTTTGCCATCTTAATATACACTCACTCAGAAATGTTAGATCAATCATTTTTTAAGCATGAGAGCTCTGTCACAACTCCATTCAGCTATAATGGTTGGCCCAACATGCACCATGTTATGTAAAGCAGCTTTCAAGCAACTGTAGAATAGTGGAAGGCATTTCAATTAGCAACCATCAATTTTTCGATCCAATTCTCTTTAGTCTTTTTCAATTTGTAATAGAATTTGTTAAAGAGAACATCAATTACCCATGTTTAGTTCACTATTAATTGGTCAAGGGGAATGATGTAAGAATATAAATTATTTCCTTGTTTTATATAATTAGGTGAGCTCCTATGCATTTGCAGGGGAATCAACCAAAAAAAAAAAAAGAAAAGAAAAGGAAAACATAAAACAGATTTAAAAAAAAAAAACACATAGTCCAAGATTAAACTATGGCTTAAATGGTTTAGGAACAGTAATATATAGTAAGATTTCCTTTTAAACTTTATATATATATATAGATTAAAAATTTATGTAAAATTATCAAGTTTTTTAAAATCTTTTACTCTTTTGGTAATTTAGCAAGATTCTCTTCTAATTAATAAGAACCTTGCCTCTTTCTCCTAAAAAAATCCTTTCTTTTTACTAACCAAAGCCTCTTCCCTTTTGTAACACTAGTGTCTTCTAGCCTATGCTATATAAATATAAGTATTGTCTGAATTATGAGCTCACAACCTTGGTCCCTATTTTTCATTGATTGCCATTGTGTTGAGATTGAGGGAAGAGCACTAGCAAAACAAGAAAGATGCTGAGTCTATCAAGAGAAGAGCTTATGCTCTTTGTGCAGAACTACTATGACATGATCATAGTTGCACTATTCTCTATTGGTGTGACATATTTTGCTTCAAAAGCTTGGAAAAGAATGGCAAATGAGAAAGATGGTGTTCCTGGCAGGCTGGGAATACCTTTTGTAGGAGAAACTTTTGCTTTTCTTTCAGCAACTAATAGTACCAAAGGATGCTATGATTTCGTCAGACTTCGGCGATTGTGGTAAGTCACTTGCTTCCATCTTTATATCTCTAATTAAATCTCTATTATTATTGATTCAATATTCTTTCGTTTTCAAGAACTCAGGATCTAGTCTTAAAATATGGATTTGTTCAAAAACATGATTTTGAGTCATCCCGGCACATCTTGTTCATTGCAATTTCATCTTGAAGAGAACATGTGAGATATAACACAGTGATTGACTTTGGTTTATTAGTCCAAAGCTCTACATAATTATAATTACCTCAATGCCTTATTATGGTCTGGACGTACTTTAAGTTTTACTCGAAACTAAATCTCCTCCCTAAATGATTTAGTACACTTTTTATTCATATCAGGCTTCTACATATAAAATTTTACTTTCGAAACTCTCTTAAACATATTTAATTAATTGCACCAACAAATCATAATCGGATTGATTTTACTGTTGGGAGTTTAATTTAGTTATGTTTAAACTTGACCAACATAGTTGTTTCCAGACATTTAGATTACATAAGTTGGCAACATGTAATTAAGGGGCCAATAGAAGAGACATATAATGTGCTAATTTGATGCGAATAGGCATGGGAAATGTTTCAAGACAAGTTTATTCGGGAAGATCCACATCTATGTTCCGAGTCCTGAAGGTGCAAGGGCGATATTTGCTAAGGATTTTGTTCAATTCAACAAGGGTTATGTCAAATCAATGGCAGATGCTGTGGGAGAGAAAAGCTTGCTATGTGTCCCAGTTGAGAGCCACAAAAGGATTAGGCGCCTTCTCTCTGAACCATTCTCCATGAACTCTTTATCTTCCTTTGTCAAGAAATTTGATGAAATGTTGTGTGGGAGGTTGAAAAAATTAGAAGAAAGTGGGAGAAGCTTCAAGGTGCTGGAATTCAGTATGAAGGTAAAAATGTAATCTTTTTACCCTTTTCATACACTAGCTGAATTAATGGGGAGCTAGTTATAAGACTGAAAATTACCACAAAACATAAGACATACCGAGTCAATCATGAACACTGTAAGCATGTTACGCATGCTTGTTAATGAAACTTATCTCTAACATACTCATCATATGTTGATTTAGGAGCATCTACCTAAGAATCTCTCTTTGCCTCTCTATTGCTGCCATTGTCACCGAGATATTACTTGAATTAGCTCTAATTAATTGCTAACTAATCCTTTGAAAATGTTTAATGTATGACGATGACCTTTGAAAATCTCTCTTTGCCTCTCTGTTGCTGCCATTTTCGCCGAGATATTACTTGAATGTGCTCTAATTAATGGCTCACTGATCCTTTGAAAATGTTTAACGTATAAAGATGATATTTGATGCAATGTGTAACATGCTGATAAGCATCACGGAGGATTCATTGCTTCATCAGATTGAGAAAGACTGCACTGCCATCTCGGATGCCATGCTATCTTTTCCTGTCATGATTCCTGGCACCAGATACTATAAAGGCATCATGGTAAGCTTAACTTGATAGATTACTTTTAAGTTTTCTCGCCTTTTAATTCTTGAATTGAACTAAAAGCAATAGCTAACGCAGGCTCGTAGAAGGCTAATGGAAACCTTCAGAGAGATCATTGAGTCGCGTAGGAGAGGAGATGAGCGTCAAGAAGACTTCCTGCAGTCCATGCTAGAGCGAGATTCATACCCTCCCAATGAAAAACTCGATGACTCAGAGATTATGGATAACCTGTTGACATTGATAACTGCAGGACAGACCACTACCGCAGCAGCAATCATGTGGAGTGTTAAGTTTCTTGATGAGAACAGAGAAGCCCAAAACAGACTCAGGGTGAGATACTGCACAGATTCTAAAGATATATACAAAGTGGGTTTATCTGGAAGATACATTGAAAAGTATTCAAAAATTTTCATGTGCCTGATTCAATAATTTTTGGTGCTAATTGGAAGGGGCAAACCCGTTATCCATCTTTTGTTGTAGGGGATAGGAAAGATTGGGTGGATATGGGAAGAAAAGTAGTAATAACATACTGCTTCACCACATATTCATGCTTGCTTGCAGAAGGTTTTTGTTTTTAATTGCACATTAATAAGATTGATATTGAATGAGTAATATTCATTTGGGCTACAGGAAGAACAATTGTCACTGAACAGAAAGAAAACATACGGAGCTTCACTTACTCTTGAAGATCTCGACAGCATGCCTTATGGTTCCAAGGTTAGAAGTCTGAGTAAAAATGTTGCAAAAGCTATGAAATCAATGATGTTTGATTTAACAGTAGCCAACTTTGATTTCTTTCCTTGTAATTTTCAGGTAGTTAAGGAAACACTTAGAATGTCCAATGTCCTGTTGTGGTTTCCTCGGGTTGCACTTAAAGACTGCACAATTGAAGGTAAATAATAGTCATAAAAGCTTTCTTTTTTGCACAGAATTTAAAGCAACGGAAGAAGTTTGTATCAGTTACATCCCACCTAGTTATAAACTAATGGCAATCACAGGCTACCACATAAAGAAAGGGTGGCATGTTAACATTGACGCAACCTGTATCCATTACGACCCAGATTTGTACAAGGACCCATTGAAATTCAACCCATCAAGATTTGATGTAATTGGCTAGCTCTTTCTATCCCTTGATTGTTTTATGCTAAGTCTCTCGTCATTAATTATACTCTAAGGGTATTATGTCGGCAGGAAATGCCAAAGCCGTACAGCTTCATACCTTTTGGTTCAGGGCCAAGGACTTGCTTAGGGATCAATATGGCGAAAGTCACAATGTTGATCTTTTTACATCGACTGACCAGTGGTTACACGTGAGTATTTTTAGCCATGTCAGGATTCCATCCTTAATTTTTCTTATATGGATGGTTGAAATTTATCAGTTGCTTCTGCATAGGTGGACCCTCGATGATTTCGAAACAAGCCTTGAAAAGAAGGCACACATACCTAGACTAGGGAGTGGCTGCCCCATAACATTGAAGCCCTTAGGGGGCAGCATGTAAGAAGCATACATAGAAGGGATCATGAAGTAAAGAGAACAATCTACGCCACGACTATATTCCACGTGTGAAGGTGTAAGACCTATGGTGCATGCAGATTTGAGTTTCTTTCCTTAATGCGTATAATGAGGCTCTTGCTATACAGCTCAGTAACACATGCATAGGCTCTTGTATATGGGATGACTATTTCATGTTGTAACAGTGCAGGGAGCGCATGATTTACAAGGAGAAGCACTAGAGGACATAAATCTGCAATATGTGTATGCATCATTCAACTAAAAGAAAAAAGGATAGCTAATCCCCTGTAAAATACATTATTAATCTTATATTGCTGTCTTGGGTATACGAATTATATATTGCTTTTGCTTCATCATTTCCAAAATTTCACATCCTCGGTTCTCCACAATTTTAGAATGTACTAAGCATTCACAAGACATAAGCAACAATTATCATGTTACAGAACATTGGCATTTAAAGATTACAAGCATGTTCAACCTCAATTAATAGCAATTGACTTGTATTGTTTGACTGTGCTTGTTATAGCCTGTTCCACTGGTAGCCTTTCCATGCTTGAAGCTCCATAAAAACCATGGACTCTCTTGGTACTCGTTAATATGAATTCTGCCTCTCTTGGACCAGATATAGGACCTACAAAATGCAGCAGATCCTTAATAATAAACCGATGCAGAATATAAGAAGGAAAGGATTTCTTTCTAGTTGGAGCGATAGGACATTGGTACAGGAGGCTATTGCTCCCATGATTCAGTATATGGCCGAAACAAAAGATAAAAAAATTAACATTCTATGTTACGTCATAAAATCCAAGATTTATTGAATCATAAACACTAAATTCACTAGCCGATGCATCAAAATACTGAAAAAAGAAACAAAAGACTTCCAGGTTATCAGCGTACCTCCATGGCAGAGCACAATTACACTGGGATTGATCCTATGTGCAGCATCTGCAATAGCTTGTACACGAAGTACACTTTCCTCAAGTGAAACAGGTGTTTTTGCACCTATGGAGCCTGCTGTAGTGAGACCCATATGGGCCACTATAATATCAGCACCAACTTTAGCCATTTCTATAGCTTCTTCTTGATTGAACGCATACGGGGTTGTCAAGAGACCCAATTTATGTGCTTTATGGATCATTTCAACTTCCAAGCTGAACATTTAATGAGGTGAAAAAAGCTGTAACAGATGTAACAGTTCAACTAATATGATATTTTAAGAAGCCTTTACTCACACCTACCTGTATCCCATTCCTGTTTCTTCAAGATTTTGTCTAAAATTACCATCAAATAGCCCAACAGTAGGAAAATTTTGCACCCCACAGAATCCTGTTGACTCCACCTGCTTAAGGAAGTAATCCATTCGACGGAAGGGATCAGTTCCACATACACCAGCAAGAACTGGTACCTTCTTCACTACCTGAAAACAAAATTTTGATGTGCCTAAGAAAATCAAAACAGACAGAATGAGGGAGGAATAGATTTCTCCAAAGTCATGATGCATTTAAAGATAAGACAGGCATAATGATTTAGTGCTGCAAATGATGTCTAATCTAGAAATTTAGTAACCGCAATACCAATGTTCAAAATCTCAAAATACTGGTTGTCATTTCATAAAATAATTAGCCTTACACCAAAGGTAAGAAATTAGGAAATTAAAAAAAAATGATCTGTAATGTGCAGATCAATTGATGACCAGTGCCAAAATGATTTCACGCAAATCTTTGTTCAGAAGAATTTATATGAGAACCAGAGAAGTCAAATTAACAAGGTCCTATATTTTCACCTTAAAAAATTCATTTAACTTTCAGTATCTAAATAATTGTCCAAATCAAGCTGACCAAGAGAAAAATTGCTTATATAAAAGGCATAAGCAACAAAACTTGGTGAGTTTCAATCACTTATCACACTTTTTCATCAACTATTTTAAAATTTAGTATCTTTAAATTAAGCAACATATGAAAAATCAAATGATTGAAAGTGTAAAGCACTTGGATAGAACAAGCAAATCAATGGAGGCATACTGGCAAAACTTCGTTGGCCATGTCAAGCACTACAGCATTTGCATCAGCAAAAGGTAGCAATCCTGCTAATGATCCTCTACCAGCCATGCGGAAACGCCCTGAGTTGTACAATACTATCAGATCAACCCCTCCAACTTCTTCAAACTTGGCAGATATTCCAGTCCCAGCACCAGCTCCTATTATAGGAATTCCTTTATCTATTTGATGTTTCAATTGCTGCAAGATCTGCTGTGTTTTATTCAATGTTTCTGCGAGTAAGACAGAAATATAGTGCTATTTAGTACTTCAGAGTTCAGACATAAGAAAAACATCAACCACCAAAAATAATGGTCAAAATTTATACCGATTATTTTTACTTAATTAACACAAAAAGAAGCTATTAGCATCAAATAAACAGTTTTCAGGTCAACATAATTCAGGTTTCAAACAAAGAACAAATCAAGAACGCAGAAAAAAATCATTTCATCAAAAAATGATAATTTGTTGCTGACAACCCAGTAAAGGGAGGAATTTGGACATTCTTTGCAAGACCAAGCCACATTAGAGTCAGTATCATGCACATTTAAATGCATAATGATGTATAAGTGCTGTAAGCCCAACTGTAAAGACGGATGATCTTAATGATGCTAAGTGTAATCAACATGTCATAACAAAGGGGTAACTTCAAACTACTCCAGTAACATAAGTCATGGAGAATGAGATATCTTCCTTTTGGCAAACAAGAGATGGAAAGTCAAGCTTTATTAAGAACAGTCTAGGCAATTCACTACAACAAAGATGATGCATGTCATATACCAAAACTGTACTTGACCTCTTTTAGCCATGATTGAATATAGGCATGTAACAAATATTTTCAAAGAAAAAAAAAATGTTAATTCAAACTAGAACCTGGTCTTGCATCTGGGAAGTTGCTAGGTGTGTAGAGAATGGTCCCAATGCTTGATGCAGTTGAAACATAATCCCCATGAGAGTGTTCAACAGATTCAGGAACGGCAACTTGTGGATGAGTAGAATTGTTAGTTTTTTTCTCATTGATCTCTAAGAATGAATCAACCAATGCATTCGCAAATTCAGGATCATTAATATGATAAGGATATGCTTTCACCTGCATAATACATAACTTCTAAAAAAATTAATGAAATTCTTTTTCTTAAAAATGAAAAAATAAATAAAGCAGAACTTAAGGTTACAATTAGGGGATAAACCAATACTGGGCAATAACAGTACCTGTCTATCATTATCTGTCCGAATTAGCCTTTTTAATTCATGAAGAAGAGCAGTTGTTGCTTCCGGATCATAAAAAGGCTTCCCTGGTGCATCCAAAGCAGATATGCCCTTTTCTGGAAGACAAACACAAATCTTAGATGATGTCTTTTTCAGCTTATTTGCTATGAAATCAGCAAATATCTTGTTCTCATCGACTGTCGTTCGCATGAGTGAAACCTGGAAAGAGAAGAATTATTTATAATGTTAGCTCAGTCACAAAACTAACTTGGTCATCAAAACACATCAGATATCTCTAACACCAGCAGATGATAATATGCATTTACAAGAAGAAAACACAGATAAAACTACAAGGCTTCGGCACACTAGCAGGTAGTAGAGAGGATGCCAATTTCCCATTTGCATAAACAGACTGACAAAATCATCCTTCAATATCAAAGCAAAACAATGACCACAGCAAAATATGACAGGTATTCATACAAAGACCAATACAGAATATACTACCCTTGTAGATTTATTACCTGCTTATTATGTTCGTATATATTTCTCTGCTGAAATTGGTGAGGTATGGTATCTTTAGCTCCAAAGTTCACCATGTCTAATGCTCCCACACTCAGGACTACAGGGACTTTCTTCTCTATGATGGCATCAAAGCGGGAATTGTCACAAGCCATGACACCTCCAACTATGTAGTCTGCTACCTCAGTTGTAGTGATGTCCAAAACACCCTAAGAAAAATTGAAAGAAAGGGATATGCATGAAAAAGAACAGATAGAGGCAGGAAAACATAAACAGAATCTAAAACCAAGGTAAAGTTTCATGAGTAACTACTAAAGGATTATCATAATTCATCTGATAGATCACAAATATGTGAAAGAGAGTTGGCAGTTTGCTTCTTGGATCCTAAAATCACAATATGAACAAGTCTAACGAAATAAAGTGAATGTAAGACTGATATGAATGAATAATTCACGAATTTCTTTGGTTAGGGTTGGTGTAGATCATGTATGAACAAAAAAAATTATCTCCCTCTGTCCGTAATATTCTGAAATGAGTCAGGCATAATTGTTTAGCCTTGAAAATTGTATATAACAGTAAAGACAACTCCTCATAGTATTAGATAACAAGCAAGCCCAATTAATTAGAAACTCTTCTACTAATAAATGTGACATAAGTATTAATAGAAAATTCATTTTTGAATATCTGTTTCTACTAAGCAAAGAGCTCTTAAACTGAGAGAGAATAAAATAGAACAAAATTACTGGAAAAGTTTCTTTTGGTGATCTTCCAAAGAAGTGAAACTCCAATGCTTTGAAAAAGTTAGTATCACTTAAACTCAGCATTCTCGAAATTAAAAAGATTGCAGCCACCACATACCTGTATAAATCCTTCTCTAACCAAATTCTCCATAGCCCTGCCACCAACCCCCGTTGCATGGAAAATCAGGGTCTCATAACCTTCATTGTGCAATCTCTCTTTGACAGCATTAACACAAGGAGTGGTAACCCCAAACATAGTTATACCAACCGTAGGTTTATCTTTCACATGAGAATCTTTAAGGCTCTGAATCCTTCCTATAACCATGCCAGCAAAAGCAGCTGCTGCATTAGATAAGATGATCCTGCTGACACTGTTAATACCAGCAATATCAACAATTGATGGGAGCAATAACAAATCTGATGTTCCAATGTAAGGTTCAGTTTGACCACTTGCTACCGTTGATACAATAATCTTAGGTATTCCAACTGGAAGAGATCTGAAGGGGGACGATATTAGAGATGTCCCTCCACTGCCTCCAATACCAATAACTCCTGCAAGAACTTGATCCTGATGAGATTTCTTTAAGAACTGTTCAAGTGCTTGACTCATAATTGCAACGGCCTTGCCTCTGTCATCTGGAAGCAATGTTGAAGCCTGCCCTTTTGATCCACTATAGCAAGAGAGAACATCTTTTCTGGAAACAAAAGAAAAATTATCCAAACTCTCTGCCTCGTTTGGACCAGCAGAGACATCAACCACCACCAATTCTACCTGTCATTCCACGAACAAATGGTTAACACATTGCTTGTGCACAAGTTACGATGTCAAAATACAAGGGGATTGACATGAATCATATGCTTGTTATGTGAGCCATTAATTCCATTCTATTCCCGCCGCTTTGCATAGAAAGACTTGAAAAGCAATATCTAATCAAGCTAGGTCGCATAATAAAATTTTCATGGAAAATTTAGTAAGTGTTTTCTACTTTGAGTGTAATGAAAAACATAATTTCAGCTTCTGCGACCTTTTACCAAACCAAATAGTACATAAGTATCATTCCACTTCCATTTTGAAGCCATCGATTAACAATGCAAATCTGATATACGCACAGATGACAAACGCGTTTTCTGTTTGATAATTTCGCGTGTATACGATCGATTAACTGTATAAAATTAGAAATTCAATAATATTGTATTCTCATATAATCCACCATGGACAGTCACAGGGAGTAGATTGTCCACATAAACATTGGTTCAGTACCTTGAAAGAAGCATCCTTAGAGAAGTGATTGAGACTGGAACGAACTGAATGGGAGAGGAAGCGGAGCTCCTCGAGCTTGGTGTCAACGGTTCCAATGCAGAATACTCGAAGAGTGTTACTAAGGTCCGCCATTCTTGAGATCCCGAGCTCGGAAACTTGCGAGAACATGTAAGTTGAATTGGCGAAAGGAGATAGTGCTGCTTCCTCAAATCATAGTGGGGGAAGACCATACAACTGCATATCGGAGACAACCGCTTTCTTTGATGCGGGTGCGGGTGAGGTAAGTAACGGCAATTGGCATAATCATATGCTCTGGACGTGCCACGTGGCTGTTGCTAGTTAAGCTGTCACTCTCTCGTACCCTCGTTGACGTTAACCCAATCTCTCTCTTTTATTCCCATCATTCTCCCTTCTCCTAACGCCTGGTTTGGTTCAACAGAGGGAAGAGATGGGAGGATTTGAATGTAGGGAAAGGAAGGGATTTTAACGAAAGAAAAAAAAAAAATTGAGTGATACATTATTTGGTTCAGAAATTAAAAAAAAAAAATATATATATATATAAATTATTTTATTTTTATATATTTTAAAAATAATGATAATATAATTAATTATTTTTTTATTTTTAAAAATTTAATATTTTTACCATCAAATTAAACAAATATTAAAAATTATCTATAATTATAATTATTTAAAAAAAATTTGTAAATAAATAAAATTAACTAAACAATTATTTTAACAAATATATAATTTAACATGTTTTATTTTATGAAATCAGAATATATCTGAGTTGAGAATATTAAAATATTTATTTATTTTTTAATATAACAATATACCCATATTAATTGATATATTAAAATTTTTCCTCAATCATACTTTAAAAAATTTTATGAAATATGAAATTAATAATAAAGATAAAAACATTTTAGTCTAAACTTTTTTTTTTTTATAACTTTCCCTCTCAATCCTCCAAATTAAAAAGGATAAGAGAGAGGGAGAAGGGAGAAATTTTTTTTTAAAACTTTTATTTCTTTCCCTTCTAAAAATGTATATCAAATCTCCTCTCCTCAAACCAAACCAGGGGTAAACCAAAAATCAACTTCATCTACTTCCAAGTTGGTGCAAATACTTACATATATTGTGCTGATGTCCGAGGGGAAAAAAAATATTTGAGCAGGCCAAATCTTACGTATATAAACAAACTTTTTAACTCAATTTGACTTTTTATGGTAATTTTTTTATTGTAAACGATCAATGTTTTGATTTGCAACATATATTTAATTTGTGCAGTAAAATAACTAAGTTTTTTGTGTTAATAAATAATTAAATACAAGCATTCAGCCATAAAAAGTTATTATCTAAAATGATTAACAAATAGATAAATTTAAGAGTAGAGACTAAGTACAATAATACTTATTTATTAAAAAAAAGTCATTAATTTATATTTAATAAATATTTTTATTTTTGTTGGGGCCAACTTATTATTCAAATTTCAAATAGAAAAAATAGAACTGAACTAATTACCAAAAATGACCAAACAAAAATTACAACCGAACTGTAAAAAAGAAACACCTTTTAATATATATATATATATATATATTTAATAATCTACAACGCCCATCGAAAAAAGCCAGTAATCATAAAACAATCAATGTTTTTGAGTCATTATTATGTTGAAAGAAAGAAATGGGCCTTCAGTGTCTACAATATAGAACAAGATGGATTGGGATCGTTCCACGGGTTCACATGGACAACAGCTATTCGGTGGCATACTGGACAGTAATGAGGCGTATGCATGTGGGCCATAGGATCCAATACCAATGGGTCCGGCTTTTTTTCTTCGGGCTTTTTCTTTGGTTCGGGCTTCTTCTCTTCGGACTTCTTCTGGGCTTCCTGCTTTGGAGGTGGCCCAATACTCACAACTTGAGCATATTTGCCAGCTTTCCTTATACGGACTATGATATCGTATGGATCTGCATCCCCAGTTACCGTCAAAGTACCCTTCCCTTCGTCAACTTCAATTTTATCTACACCTGCCATTGCAAGTCATTGGTACCTCATCTACCCATCATTGATTCAAACCTATCATACTTCTAAAACAGAGGCAGGGCCAAACTAATTTTATTTGAACGATTGTTGTAAGTTATAATGTATAATACTCTTCAAGAAAAAAAAAAATTATAACCATTTTATAATATGTATATATTATATACAAGAGATCAAATTAGTATTTACTTTGTATTCAAAATTAGTAATTAATAGTGCACGGTAACATATGCTACCGTGACTGTTCGGATAATTAAAAAAGAAATTCTTGCATACACTGAATATATTATATTATTATTATTATTATTATTATTATTATTATTATTATTTTTCGTTCCCATTCTTCTTCTTCTTTTTTTTATGTGCAAAACAAAAGGAGACTTAAAAACAAATTAAAGAATTATTTCATTTCTTTATTTAATCAGTGGATAAGAGTATACTGTGGACCGGAATTATGGGAAGTACTACCTGATTATTTCTACCAACTTAAAGCCCCAATTAGTATTCTTTTTATATTGTGCAAAAATGCTCTTGTGGAGAATTTACATAATCTCCATTACTAATCCTTTGTGTGTATCCAAGGATTAAGAATTAATCTGCACAGCAATATCATGTGTCCAGATCAAATCCTAACTTATAGATATACATATTAATGCTAGGAAGAATTTTTCATAAACAAGCCATGCATGAGAAGGTATTTGAGGAGGGGGTGCAAATATAGAATTTCTTCCTGAAAGACTAGTGGTTCGTAAGCAAAAGCTATGAATAGATTGATGAATGTCTGAACCGTAGCCAATTTGAGCAAGTTAGTTCAATAATCAATTTATGTACAACAGGATCCAAATCCATCTGGTTTTCTTTTTTCGAAACACCGAGTGTCCAATATGTGCAAATAAAAATATATCATTAACGTTGAACACCCAAAATTTTATTTCTTCATTTTCATAACTGAAGAGATAGATTTGAATCAATCTTGTCTTTTTCATTTTTGGTATGTTGTGAGGCCTCTCCCTTATCAGAAGCAATATTATTTTTAGAAGACTGATGTTAAAGTACTGGGCTTTTAGACCCTTGGAAGAAGAAACATCGATAGAGGGGAACGCTAGTGGGGCCGAGGTTACCTTGGAGGGAAGAGACAGCTTTGAGGAGCTTCTTTTTGCATTTGAGGCAATTAATATCAACCTTCAAGACCGTCTTCTTGACCATGGAGAAACAAATACTAGATCTCCTGATTTTGATCGTACAACAATGCTCATCGAATCCAGATAGTGAATTAATAATAATAAGGTTTAGGGGGGCCGAGATTAAAATATTAAGTTTAATTGTTGAAGGTGAAGCTAACGAGGAGGTTACAACGACCCGCTTTGACGGTTCTTTTAAGGTTGTTCACCGTCCTCCCCAAAACTTCTATACCCTTTGTCTTTTGCTTTGTTGTATACTTGAATTCTTTGCTCATGTAACTATTAAACCCTGGACACTAACCTGAGGTTTTCTTGCATATTTAGCTCGGTTACCTCATATATAATTGAAAGGAACATAAATCATGTTAGACTAACTGGTCTAGAAAAACTAAATTATATTTGTAAAAGTATGTTTTTAAGTCTCAAGTTGAATAAATTGAAAAGTTTTTAAAGCCTATAGAAGTAACAATTGTTATTTGAAAATTTATAAGGCAAGTCTAAGCTACAAAGTGTAGTGTAAACTTGCACACATTAAATACTTTTACAACTTAAAAAGGAAAAATGGCTGGTTGGCGTATCTTTTGATATTGTTCAAATTTGGTGAACAAGAAGTCAACAAACTTCTGGTGTAGAGGGCGAAAATCTTCACATGCCGACAACTAGAAAGCGTGAGATCGAATAATAGATGAGGGTGGATGAGTAGATATTAGCAGAAAAATCATATTACCTGAATGAGAATTACGTATTGTGTAGGGAAAATCTCACCCAATCATGGGTTTGTTCATTTTATGCATCAGCGGTTGATTATAACAAAACATATTTTTAGTGGCCATTATTTTGTATATTAGCAGCAATATTAATTCTCACTAAAATGTTTACAAATAATCAATTATTAGCCAACATATTCAAAATCAAGAAAAACTTTAGCTATCATTATTGTAATGGTTAGTAAATACATAATTTTTACTAAAAACAAAAGAATTTTAGTAGCAAATGTCATGACAGCCAAAATATATTTTATAAATGACAAACGTCATCTTTTAACAGCCATTTTAGTTGCTGATGAAAAGAGATTTATAACCATAATTATAATGGTCACTCGAATTGATTTTATAATTGATTAATATCAACATTTAACCACCTATTTTATTATCGATAAAAATGAGATTTATAGGAACAATTATATGCTAACAATTATTATGATCATTAAAATTAATTTCATAATTAACCATAAGTATTTGCCCCCAAAAGTAATTTAATAATTACATTTAAATAATCCTAATAAATTCTATTAAACTTATTCTTAAAAAAAACAAATATATCATTAAATTCACAATAAAGAATATAACTATTAGTCATTAATCATTAATTTGATGAATGTCAATAACAAAATACAAAAAAATGAACTATAAATCTATTAACGAGTGTCATCAAATATAGTTACAATACAAGATAATAGATATGATAACTTTTTTAACTCTTAATCCTGATCACAAAATATTCTTTTGCAGCGAATTGAAGATCATAGTATATGACCTAAAATGATAAAATACAAAAATGTTATTTAAATAAATATTATCAACCAAATAAATACAAAAATATGTTTGAAATCAATCAAATAAATATTATCAACCAAACTAAGAATTGGAAATAAAGAAAAAATTAATGAATTATATTGTTAGCCGACTGAGGACAAATATTTCAACTTGGCCTTAATAGTTGGATTTGAATTCAAACTAATCAACCTAAGCTTAAACACATAATGTTAAGTCAAATATACTCATAGATTAAGCCACGAAGCATGGTTTAGAATCTATGACTACAAATATGGATAATTAGCAAGCAATCCTATATTCTAACTTCCTTATTTGTTCTTATTAAGACAATTTTCGATTTTTACAGAGTCAAACGCAAATGAAAAAAATAATATTAAAATAAAACTACATTATTTGCTAAGTTCAATGAATATCTCTTGTAAAGAGTACAAAAACTTATGCTTAAATGCATGTTGGCAAGTGTTCATATCCAATATAAGTGTGAACTAAAAATTTCATGGAGGATAAGATGTTCCAGCAAGCTAAGACAAATTACTACTGCTCACAAATATAATTTCTATCAATATAATGATCACCCATGTAAACACTTCACAGATAGCCTCCCAACTCAATTTCAAATGGACTTTATGCAAGGTTAGCCAAAAGATAAATTAAGACTACAAGCAATCACACACATTTGGAAACAAACACATGAAGAAATATGCAATTGAGAACGCAGTAGTAGAGTGCCATAGGGATCACCTTGGGCCCAACAGGTCCTTCTCTCCGGAGTGCGATCTTAGTGATTTTATAATTAATACAGCACTTCTTGTTATCAGTCAATTCCTAATACAACGTTTCTTTCAGCAGAATTGCCCTCGCTCCCAAGGATTTAAAAAATCTTGTCAGCTTTTTGAAAACCTGAAAGAGCAAAATTTTTACTTTCAAACAGAGAAGAAAGATGGAATTATCAGTAGATTTCCAAAGGAGAAACTTGCAAGTTGAAAAGAACAAGCAAACCAATTCTGAGCGATGGCAACATCCAATATTTTACCTGAAGTGGAGAAATGCCAAAATGAATTGTTAGAAAGATAACACCTCTGTTGATTCTATTGGTGAAACCCCTAAGGAAAGCTATATAGAATATAATAACATTTAAGTTTATATAGAATATAACAAAATATGAATAAGGAAAGCTAACTATGTTTTATAACAAACTATGAAATAAAAACGCAACAGGGGCTACTGCATGTGCAATGAAAATTATATTAATATTATTTTTTATTTTCTTCACTTGCAATTTTCTTTTTCCTTGTGCAACACTCAGAAAATGGAATTCTTACCAATCTGGCTTCTCTTCTTCCACGTGCACTACCTCAGCAAATCCAACAAGTGCACCTTCTGGATTAGTTTCAACCAAACCTATATACAATGAAAATATAAACTTAAGAAAGACAAGGAAATATGATGAACCAAATTCTACAACTTTGGAAAAATAAAAAATATAAAGGACCACTAAACATTATTTAGGATAATTTTTACTTTACTTCCATGAAAGAAGAAATACAAGCATATCAAAACCAATCAACAAGATAATAAAGCAAATTTCTTGTTCAAACCATGTTACTTATCATAGAAGAAGTTTATAACACAGTGCAATCGGGATTTCTCAAGAAGATCCTTGATTAGAAACTAGTTTAAATCAAAGAAATTAGTTTTCCTGATCAGGATGTTCAACGACAACACTAACATTAACATTAACATATGCACCAGTACAAATCAAGTAAGAGCATAATATGCTTGGGCATCTTAACAACGATGTCAACGAGCAGGCCATACAATTGCAAAACTAAACATAAAATAACTTCAAAGGTTGGACAAATCCAACTTCTAGGGCTCTACAATAATGAGAGCCCAACAGCAAACAAACTTTTTCTAATTCAAAAATGCTAATAAGAAACAGATAAAAAAATAATGGAAATACATATTCTTTGAATTGTAATATTGATTCTCGATATCAACATCCTACTCGTCTTGTTCTTCATCGGAGTACTCAAATCCATAGTCCTCCATATCAGCATCTACAGAATAAAACAAGGGAGTACTCAATTTTTTTATGCTAATTGGAGATTAAAAAAATCCACGAATAGGGCGATATTTTTTAGAACAGGGGACTTGAAATAAGACATAGAAACAGTCCATCACAAAAATCCCAAAAGTAAATGGATAGATGCTTAAATATATTGATATAGGAAATGCGGAACATCTTGCTTTCCTCTAAGCCTCAGGGCCAATTCAGTTTTTTTTTTTTAATGAAAGAAATTTTTTTGAACCGAACGCTCCTCGCTATTCTTTAGGATTCGAATTCCTAGAAATTAGCCTTAACATTGTCACCAATCACTGATGCACAGTTAAATAATAGCACCACGGATGAGAAGGCCCATTGTGCAGTGTTATAAAAATCTTCCAGATCAGTTCGAAATTTCCATCATAAAAATTACACAAATGATCAAAATTAGGATTTAGGTCACCTCATATCTGACAATAGTATCATTTGCGCTAGATAAAGTTGAAGGAACACAACGATCTCTGAGTATAATTGATTCATCTTCTTTTCTCCCAATTAGCCAATATGCAAACCTTGGAACTGCTAGTCCTTTTTATTATATGTCTCCTTTATCATTGTCACAATTTGAATCTCCTGGTCCCTTTCAATTTGGGTCATTTATGTTATTGTTTGATAATCTAACAATCTTTAATGCTAAATACAATAGTCAATTATTTGAAATTGGAAAATCATCGCTTTATGGGTTTGTGATCTTTCAACATCGAATTCTTCTAGTGCAGTCTACGTTTGATCTAAATTCATCGTATGCTCCTACTAACAATCTACCAAATCAACAAAATGAAAAATATGAAGAACCTGTGGGTCAAGGACAACCACAACATTAAAGACGAAGGACTCTTTGTAACACTAGCAACCATTACTTTTGATATGTATGATTAAATAAATTTATTTTTGTATATTATTACAAATAACCTCAATGATGTTAATTCAGTTTCTCTCATATTTAAAAACATATTCAATTTATCCCATATTTAAAAACATATTACATTATTATTAATTTTTTACCATAATAACTTTTATTTATAACTATATTTCTACACAATTTTCTTCGTATTTTTTCTATCTTAATTTATTCTTTATTGGATGCCTTAATAATTAATTTTTTTATTACTACTTTATTAATAATTATTAGTATTTACTATCTACCTAAATTTATTAATTAATTATTACATAACTAATATTTATTATATATAACATATTAATGAATGATAATTCTAAAATAAATTAATTACTAACTCTAATTAATTAATTACATAATTATTATTAATTTTAATTATCCACTCACTCATTAAATAAATAAATTATAACTAATTTTAACAAAGTAATTATATAATAATGATTACTTATTAACTACATCATACATCATAACAGACATCCTTAATTAATTTTAACTATTTAATTATATAATAATTATTACCTAATTATACCCTAATTATTTACTAATAATTATCTCTTTATTATTAATTAATCACACACTAATCATTATCTCTTTAAATCACATTTTCTTTCTTAAAAGTTGTACCTCACCAAAGTTGGAGTTAATGGATCCAATTTTGACAAAAATTGTGGAATCTAAGTAAATATTTTGGTCCAATATGGATCTAACTAAAAAATTATAAAATACAAAGGATTCTAATTAAAAAAAAAAAAAAACCTGTAAAGAGTCCTTAACTAGGGAATGTGGAGAGATGGATTGAAATACAAGAGGAAATAAGTGTGAAAGAATACTATAGCGTCTTTTTAAGTTTTATATAAAAAAGATAAAAAATTCTTAAAAATTTTAATAATTAAAACTCTTCTCACGTATTAAAAGAATTAATACTTTGAAGGAGTTAAATTAAATGACATTTTAATTATCAAAGTATATATTCTTAGAAAAGTAAACAATATTTTTGAACAAGTATGATGAAATACACTATATAATTAAAGGATACAATTGTTTAATAATTACATAACTAATTCTACTGATTCAATTAAGAATAAAAGGAAAATCCTATATAAAGATGTTAGACTGTACAATTAAAGTGCTTTGCTACGTATATTCACAATTTAAGTTTATTATTTAAATGGCACAAAGTGCTTTGCTTCATCTAAAAACAGGGAACAAAGATAGTGTGCGGCATGTTTCAATATTGTATGGCAATGGATGACTTGACAAAATATTGTTTTGTTTTAAGACTTTAATAGCGGTGAAAATTTAGACTAAGTTGACCAATTCAATCAAAAAATTAGCAAATTGGCTAATTCTTTGATCTAGTGACTCTCTGAAATCTGTTGGAGAATTGTATGTGTGTGTGTCAAAAGGGAAGAGAAGTCCCACATTGCTCAAACAAATGAAAGCCAAAGGGTATAAATATTAACATGTGATTATGGAAGAGCAAAATGGGCCTAAGAGGAGAGTGGGCTCGCGCGCACAAAAAGCTGGGCCAACACAATTGAGCACAGTTGAAAATCGGCGATTTGCCCCCCTGCGCGCAAAATATACGCAATGTTGGACAATTTTTACCGTTGCCAGAATTTATTTTTGAAAATTAAATATTTTCAAATAGCCTTCCTGAAAATCCACAATTTTAAGGCTTCGGTTATGAGTTCATTATGTGAACGTTTCTGAACGTTAATCACTATTTACTGGTAATTACTAATCCATTTTTTTATTTTTATTATCTGATATAATATTTATTAATTCTCATGTCGGAAACCGCCCAACGTTCAGAAACGTCCTCATTAATATAAATCAATATGGTCCAACGTCTCTCTACTCCTGTGCCTATAAATACCGCGTTGCTCATTGGATTTGATGCATCACAGCTCCGAACAACACTCGAGCTACTCTCTCCTCCTCTCTTCATCCCTGAGTTCTTGTTTCAGCTGTTTTGCTTCCCTGCGACATCGCAGAAGAATCCGTTCAATCTTGGGGAGTGCCGTCTTGTGGCGGAATATCTCTCAAGGACAGTGTCCTTGTGCACGGCTTGGATTTATTTTATACTAATAACTTCTTTGTGTAGCTACTGAATCATAATAATCTTGAGAGATATGGAGTCACAAAACAATGCTCCTGCTTCCGATGGCCCCACCGGTGCCAGTCTTGGTCTTACATCCTTTGCTCCGTTCACACTACCTTTGATGCCACTGTCTAGGCCACCACGGGATATTTCAAAAATTGAAATGTTCGATGGCAAAAACTTTCGAAGGTGGCAAGAACGTGTTTACTCAATCCTGGACATATATGGAGTTGCTGCTGCGCTCACACAATCTGAACCTTCGTTAGATATTGACCAAAATCAAAGGATTGCTTGGGAATATGCCAACAAGGTATGCCGAAATACCATCATTAATACTTTGTCTAATGATCTCTTCGATGTTTACTATGTCTACAAGGAAGCAAGCAAAATTTGGGAATCATTAATTGCTAAATATACTGCTGAGGACGTTGGGAAGCAAAAGTTTGTTGTTGGAAATTACTATAGATGGGAGATGACCGAGGACAAGGATATTAAGCTGCAAATTAATGAGTACCATAAGCTGCTAGAAGAGTTGAGGGCAGAAAAAATCAACCTACCTGACGAGTTTGTTGCTGGAATTCTGATTGAGAAGCTGCCTGAATCATGGAAGGACTACAAACAACAACTGAAACACAAACAAAAGCAATTGCCATTGTCAGACCTAATCACTCACATCATAATCGAGGACACAAATCGAAAAGAGATGCAAGCTGCAAAAGGCAAAGAGATGACCTCAAAAGCAAATTTGGTGGAGACAAAGCAGTATGCCAAGAGGTATGACTCTAAAACAAAACCTGACTACAAGCCCAAGAGTTCTAAACCTAAATTCAAAAAGAAAGGGAGTTGCTTTATTTGTGGAAAACCAGGCCACCATGCTGCTCAACGTAGGAAGAGGGCTAGAAATGACAATCCTCCGAGGGCCAATCTGGTTCAAGGAGATGAAGAGAATGAAATCATTGTAGCGGTCATTTCTCAAGCTCTCTTAGTATCCAATGTGAAAAAATGGGTGGTAGACTCTGGAGCTACCAGGCACATTTGTGCAAATCGTGAGATGTTTGCCTCCTATAATCCTACCAAGGAAGGAGAATACCGTGTTTACCTTGCTGATTCCCGAATTACAAAAGTTCTAGGAAAAGGAAAGGTTGAACTGAAACTCACATCTGGAAAAACTTTGTCACTCAGTGATGTTCTTCATGTGCCTGATGTTAGAGCCAATTTAATTTCTGTAGCTCTATTAAGCAAAGCTGGGGTTAAGGTGTCATTTGAATCTGATAAGATTGTAATGACAAAGAATAATGTATTTGTAGGAAAGGGCTATTGTACTCAGAGGCTGTTTATTCTCAACATTGCTGATATGAATGAAAATGCATTATCTTCTGCTTACTTGCCTGTCTTTATGGTTGATACTTTTGATATATGGCATGCTCGATTAGGACATGTTAGTAAGTCATATTTAAAGAAAATGCAAAAACTTGGTTTAATTTCTGAAATTAAAAATGATTCTCTAAACAAATGTGAAATTTGTGTAGAAGCTAAGTTAACCAAAAAGTCTCATTTTTCTGTAGAAAGAGAAACTGAATTACTTAGCTTAATACATACTGATTTAGGTGATTTAAAACAAACTATGACAAGAGGTGGCAAAAAGTATTTTGTAATTTTTATTGATGATTTTTCTAGATATACTAAAGTTTATTTATTGAGAAATAAAGATGAAGCTTTTGATAAATTTCTTTTATATAAAGCTGAGGTAGAAAATCAATTAAATAAAAAGATTAAAAGGGTTAGGTCAGATAGAGGAGGATAATTTGTTTTATTTAATGACTTTTGTGAAAAAGAAGGAATCATTCACGAAGTAACTCCTCCATATTCACCTGAATCAAATGGAATAGCAGAAAGGAAAAATAGAACTTTAAAAGAAATGATGAATGCTATGCTTGTAAGTTCTTCTGCGCCAGATAATTTATGGGGTGAAACTTTGTTATCTGCATGTTTTTTACAAAATAGAATACCTTATAAGAAAACAAATAAGACACCTTATGAATTATGGAAGGGATACACACCAAATTTAAAATATTTGAAAGTGTGGGGGTGTCTTGCAAAAGTTTTATTACCTGATCCTAAAAAGAGAAAAATTAGTTCTAAAACTTCTGATTGCATGTTTATTGGATATGCTGAACATAGTGCGTCATATAGATTTCTAGTTTTGAAAAGTGATGTTCTTGATCATAAAATTATTATTGAAACCAAAGATGCAGAATTTTTTAAATACATTTTTCCATTGAAAATTTAACATATGTCTCAAACAGCTGAAAATTTGCCTTCTTCATCTAGAGTAAATAAAAGTGAAAATTTTGTTGAAAATTTAAGGAGAAGCAAAAGACAAAGAAAATAAACTTCTTTTGGAAATGATTTTTATACTTTTATGTTACAAGATGAGCCATCAAATTTTTCTGAAGCAGTTTCATCTTCTGATGCTCATCTTTGGAAAGAAGTAATTAAAACTGAAATAGATTCGCTAAATCAAAACAGAACTTGGGTTTTAGCAGACTTGCCTCTGGGAGCAAGACCTATTGGTTGCAAATGGGTTTTTAAAAGAAAATATAATCCTGATGGATCCATTGATAAATATAAAGCGAGGCTAGTAGTTAAAGGATTTACTCAAAAATAAAATATTAATTATTTTGATACTTTTTCTCCAGTAACAAGAATTTCTTCTATTAGAATTTTGATTGCTTTAGCTTCAGTTTACAAGTTTTTTATTCATCAAATGGATGTTAAAACTGCTTTTTTAAATGGTGATTTAGAAGAAGAAATTTACATAGTACAACCTGAAGGGTGTGTTGCTCCTGGATAAGAAAATAAAGTTTGTAAACTTGTTAAATCATTATATGGATTGAAACAAGCACCGAAACAATGACATAAAAAACTTGATCAAGTTTTAACAAGTGATAGATTTTCCACTGTTGAAGTAGAAAAATGTGTTTATACAAAAAATGTGAATGATGGTTGTGTGATTATCTGTTTATATGTTGATAATATGCTTATTTTTGGTACAAGTATAAATGTTGTGATAGAAACTAAAAGGTTTCTTTCTTCTAAATTTGATATGAAGGATATGGGTGAAGCAAAGGTGATATTAGGTGTTAAGATCATAAGGAGTGAAAATGGTATTTTACTATCTCAAGAACATTATGTTGAAAAAATTCTTAAAAAATTTGGATTCTTTGAAAAAATACCTGTAAGCACTCCTTATGATGCTAGCACCAAATTAGTTAAAAATAAAGGTGATCCGATAGCTCAATCTACATATGCACAGATTATTGGGAGTCTGTTACATTTAATGAATTACACCCGACCTGATATAGCATATGCTGTGTATAGATTGAGTAGATATACTCATTGTTCAAGTAGTGAACATTTGTTAGCTTTAGACAGATTAATGAGTTATCTGAAAGGTACCATGAATTATGGTATATGTTATAATGGATTTCCTGCTGTATTAGAAGGGTACAATGATGCTAACTAGATCTCAAATTCAGAAGATACCAAATCCACTAGTGGCTATGTATTCACTCTTGGTGGTGGTGCAGTAACCTGGAAATCAGCTCAACAAAATATTATAGCGAGATCTACTATGGATTAAGAGTTCATTGCTCTGGAGTTGGCTAGTAATGAGGCTGAGTGGTTGAAAAACTTCTTAGCAAATATTCCATTAGGTGAAAAACCAACACCATCAGTGTCATTACATTGTGATAGTCAATCGGCGATAGCCGTTACTAAAAATAAGACCTACAATGGCAAAAGTAGGCACATTCGTTTAAGACATAATATTATAAGACAGCTGTTGAAAAATGGAGTTATATCGATCGATTTTGTAAGGTCAGAATTAAATCTGGCAGACCCCCTAACCAAACCTTTAGGGAAGAAACAAATTTTGGAAACATCGAGGGGAATGGGACTTAAGCCAGTTTGAAAATTAACAATGATAGTAACCCAACCTCTGTGATTAGTGATCCCATGAAGGAGGCTCATATGGGTAAAAACAAGTCATTCGTTAATTCTGCTAACACTTTATTATTTTAGTCCATTCCTATGATATGAGGAAAAGTGTTAGAATGCATTGTTGGCGAGGCTGAGCAAAAGCTCTTAATGATTTCATATTCCTTATGGATGGTGTGATCATTGCAGTCAAACTTGATGAAATCACCTATATGGATGTGGAGTGGGGCCGCTTCTATGAGATCATGGCAAAAATCTCTAGAGCATTCATTAAAACCAGGCACGCGCAAGGCTGTAGTTTAAAAGTGCAAAACTGCGATAACAGCGGAAATTGTGGGGGTATAAATTGACTCTTAAGGCCTCTAGTATACAACGAAAAATTGTTAGTTCATAGAAGCTATAAACTTTACCTACAATTGTGTATACTAAGCTTTATTAGTCTAGGAATGGTTCATAGTCTGTAAGACACCATATTTGAAATGTTTATACCCATATGTATAACTCAGATTATAATGATCTTTTGACACACATGTGGGGGATTGTTGAAGAATTGTATGTGTGTGTGTCAAAAGGGAAGAGAAGTCCCACATTGCTCAAACAAATGAAAGCCAAAGGGTATAAATATTAACATGTGATTATGGAAGAGCAAAATGAGTCTAGGAGGAGAGTAGGCTCACGCGCACAAAAAGCTGGGCCAACACAATTGAGCACAGTTGAAAATCGGCGATTTGCCCCCCTCCCTGCGCGCAAAATATACGCGGTGTTGGACAATTTTTACTGTTGCCAGAATTTATTTTTGAAAATTAAATATTTTCAAATAGCCTTCTTGAAAATCCACAATTTTAAGGTTTCGGTTATGAGTTCAGTATGTGAACGTTTCTGAACGTTAATCACTATTTACTGGTAATTACTAATCCGTTTTTTTATTTTTATTATCTGATATAATGTTTATTAATTCTCATGTCGGAAACTGCCCAACGTTCAGAAACGTCCTCATTAATATAAATCAATATGGTCCAACGTCTCTATACTCCTGTGCCTATAAAGACCGCGTTGCTCATTGGATTTGATGCATCACAACTCCGAACAACGCTCGAGCTACTCTCTCCTCCTCTCTTTGTCCCTGAGTTCTTGTTTCAGCTGTTCTGCTTCCCTACGACATCGCAGAAGAATCCGTTCAATCCTAGGGAGTGCCGTCTTGTGGCGGAATATCTCTCAAGGACAGTGTCCTTGTGCACGGCTCGAATTTATTTTATACTAATAACTTCCTTGTGCAGCTACTGAATCATAACAAAATCATAGGGTCAAAAATTTGGACGACTTTGGAGATGAATAATCCAAAAATAGAAACATGAAAAGTCTCCATTAGAGATCCTTCGGCTGTGGATCGTTAAGCAACTCTACCCACCCCATGAGATAAGTATTATTAATATGGTTATTGTGGATGAAAAGGTTTGTTTACTAAATTCATCTTTTGAGCTAAACAAATTACAAATTTTTTCCCGTTGGTGATAGGCCTTTATTGCCTTTTTAGGTAAAAAAGATTGATACCTCCATAACTATCAAACAACTCATTGCTAATTTCATTTCCTCCCTGTTTGAAGAAAAGTGCTATCATATTGAGAAATTTGTAGCTCAGCAAAACAATGGGCAATTTAAAACTACACAAAATCCATTCAAAATGAGATTCAATTTTGCCACTAATCTCAAAGAATGTGAGGCCTCAATACCATATTATGCCTTTGAATTCTACCCATTTCCTGATATCCTTTAAAACAAAGTTAAGAATGACTGCTTGATCAAGCAGTATAGAAATTTTTTTTTTTTAATCAAACTACAAACATTTGACTTTTCATAATTACTTTTTGACCCATATTACTTATGGTTCATTAGACATTATTAGTCATTTGAAGACATTTGGTTTGTTAGATCAGTTCAAAAGAAATGGTACCATACATAACAAGTTGCGATTAATTTAGAAGATAAGAAGTTGTATAATTGATCATTGATACATAATATCTTTTCACCTTGAATATCAAAAGCTCTTTTTTAATCCTTTAACCTTCGTATCTTATACAGAAATAATTGCATCTCATGTATCTTGTTTAAAGAAATTGTTGCTATTGCTGTTGATTACATCCATCAAACCATAAGGTCAAGCATAGTGGCCATGCTACAACTTGCCAAGATCAAGCCAAGTCAATATATCATTTATATGTTGTATATATTGATCATCATGTTTTTTTTTCTAACCTTACGAAATCAAATTATTTTATTGGTGGTTGACATACATATAGGTTGGGTGCAATTATCAAATTCCTAGAATGCTACAAAGATTTTGTTCAATCTACAAATTCTTGAAGTTTCTATTTTCCAACAAAGGTCTATTCCACATTATTCCTTTTATTTGCTTGGGATAGACAATAGGGTTTATATATTTTTCATATATCTTTACTTTTTCCATTGAAATATCAGCATCTCACTTTCCGAGCAATCTTTGACACCAAATCATAACAAGCCCTCTACCCTGTCCACATAGTCAAGCGATGAACAAATGATAACCATATCTAACCATTTGACCATCTGTCAATTACAAGCTTTGAGTGAGGTATATTATGGATTGAAGTCTTTCTCTTCGTTTTTTCTTACCTTTTTCATGGTTATAGTAATTAACTATATCTTATTACTTTACCAGCCTAGTGTTTACACTGTGTTAGCATTTGTGGACAAAATCAAAACAAATTTTGGCTAATTTTATGATTCCTGTGATACATGTATAAAACACCATTCATAATTGTTCCCAAGTAGGAGTATAATTTCTCTTTTTATTTTGCTTCAAGTTCTTATTTTCATTTATCAACTGTTGACATTGGGACAACACTTGTTGTTCTATTTGATGACATGGCTCTCAATCTGATACACATGCCAACTTGAAAACTTCATTAAAAATTACTTGAGATTATATCTTCCTTTTTTCAACATTGTTTAAATTATTTAAATAATACTAATAAATAATAGAATGTTAAAATAATGCTAATAAATAATAGAATTTGGTCTTTGTAACAACTTTTTTTCCTTTCTATTATTGTTTACAAAATAGGAAGGACATGAGCACTCATTTCCAACTGAGTTGAAAGATATTTTTGGTCAGAGATTCCTCTTTAAGTTAAAAATTTCTTACTTTAGCTTCAATAGAAAGTTCAATTATAATGTTATACAACTAATAGAGAGACAAAATCTGATTGCACAGTTTACTCTGTCAAAACCCAAGGTAATCAGAGTGTTTTTATTTCTTTTTTCTGATTTGTTTTATCAAGACAGTCTAATAGAAATTTTTTTCCTTATTTTGTTGGAAATATCATCAGCTATGGGTGGAAACAAGACAGAACTTTCATCCTCAAATATAATGACACTTGTGAAACCTACTATCATTAAAGTGAACATAGTTCCTTGACTGAAAACCCCATTGCCAAATTCTCCAGCAACAACTAAAGCAAATCCACCAAAATTGCAAAAATAAAAGAACTATCTCTCAAGAAGAGGTTATTGGCTTGGATGAAATAAGCATCCCACAGTTTTCCACCAACAATGTTGCAAAAGTCATTAAATAAGGAAAATGTGTCAGATTAATAATAGATGATTTAACATCTTTTGACTGAAATATGACTACTACTAAATCATTATTACATCTGACCTTGAAGCTGATGCTGTTAGCTACATTTGTTTGTTTGGCTATGATATTTTGACACCACAAATGTTATCAAGATGTATATTTTGACTATAGTTACTACCATATTAGTTTTGTTCTCTTGTGTTCTCTTGTAAGGTGTTTTGACTATCCATGTTGTGGTTCTAAATCAATATAATAATATTATTTAATCTTATATACATCAGAATCATTCATGTTCCATTATGTTGTTAACTAACGACCAATTTTGTGCAATGAAACTACATCATATAATTATGTACTGTGACATATGTTAATACGGAAAATAACACCGCATGTTCTGATCAAATCATTAATTCGTTAATTATATAATGTCAACAAATGGATTACAAACTAAATTCAGCCTATATTCTAACCTCAATCTTTAAAATGAATATTTATCAACTTGACCATATGATTAATTGTTACTAACTTTCATTTACTATGCCTCTTTTCTCTTTACATATCAAAATCATTTATCACCAATTGCACTAAACATGTAATTCCTTTTATTATTGATTACAGCATAAGTGTTTCCCGTATCTTATTTTATAGTTCATATTCCAAAACCAAACCATAGAGAAAAAAACTCTTATGCTTTACTTAACAACAATATTTTTGTATCTGTTATCACTATCATTTGAACATTTACTTTATCAAATTATATGTGTTCTTATGGTTTTCTTACTTTTCCATCTTTCTATTCATTGCCTTGCTATCATTATCCACGTTCTTTATTACCTTCTCTTCAAAGTTCAAGTTCATTGAAATGTTTTTATTCAACAATTTATTTTATATTGTTTAACCTTTTGTTCAAATTCTACTTTTTTGGTTCTCTACTCCGTATCCAATATCTAATAGATTGCAATTTCAATAAACCTCAAATCTAAAATACCGCACTTACTTTTCTGTTTATTTTGGTTAGCAATACAAATAAGTTATAATGCTTCATCCCTTATTTGAGCATTCCTTCAACGTAAACAAATTTTTACATGTTCAACCTATAATTATTACTTCCCATTAATAATAGATCTAGAAAATATATCACTTCAATATCATCACATTTTTCCTATTTGAAATTGTTGTCAAGCATTCTGATAAAACATAGTTTACATGGCTTAAAATAAGAAGTTGAGAAATCCCATTGCTATCATTTTAGCGCACAACAGTCGCAATTGTCCTCCTAATCAAGCTTCTCCTCCTGCAACAACAAGGCAAGTGTATATATGTTATAGACACAGTGCAAGATTAACATTTCATAGACACTATACATGATTCATGCTAAGCAAAGAAGCATTAGGTACAAGAACGGTTAACAGATAGAAATAAAGTTTTCGTCTTTCCCATTACAATGACCAGAAAACAAACTGCATTTTGTTGATGTTATTTTGTTTTTTTGATATGGAATCACTTTGTTTATATATATATATATATATATATATATATATATATATATATATATATATTATATCATTCAAATCCAAAGATAAAAGCATCTTTCCAAGTATCCCACATAAAGCATGGGTCAAGTAATTAGTTATTAAAAAAGAAAAAAAATAAAGTAAAAACATAATTAAAAAAAAGTTAACTACTTGAAATCTTACACAATGCTCACGGCCAAAAATAATCATAATCATATGCTAAAAGTTTCAACCAATTTTGTTATTATTAAATATTAGTTTTTAATACATGTATTAATTTGATTATAAGATATTATATATTTTAAATATTTTGATGTATATTTAATAAAAAGGTAAATTACACATACTTCTATTAAGTTATATTAAAATTATATAGATCTCTTCTCTATTTTTAAAATATATATTTTAGTTTAACTTTAAAAATTCTTTTACTAAAATATCTTCTTTAAAAAATATATAAAAAGGTTTTAATTAAAAAAATATATATTTAAGCTAATAAAAGGTACTTCAGTTGAAAAAATTTAAATTAGACTAAAATATAATATAACTTTTTGTTTTAGAAAGTCATGTATATTTTACATATAAAAGATATATCTGTATAATTTCAACAAAACTTAAAAGATACCTGCATAATTTACTCTTATTAAAATATATAGTTTAAAAGAAAAAAATTCAACCATATACAGTTTCACCGCAATCAAACCAAATGTAAATTTATTCTTATCCCAGTCAATTTAGATTTTAAAATATTGGTTAGTATTCCATTCAAGAAAAGTGCAAAGATATTTTGTGGACATTAAATGGGTAAGAAAGATGGAGAATAAATTTTTGAGAAATAATTTTTAGGAAGGTAGAACAAGAGTTTTTTGTCTTGTCAATATCGCTTGTGGACAAGCTCAGCCATGGTGGGATTTTGGAATGTGGCTTTGACAGAGATACAAGTATCTTTAATTTATGCCTCTATATATATGTGTGTGTGTGTATCAGTGGCTAAGTCTAATTAGATCAGAAATAATCAATGACTTCTTAACTAAAAAGGCCCATAAAAGAGTACTCTTATAGCAACTGCTTCAATTTGTGATTGCCAAAGCAGTAATACTTCTCGCCTCTTTTGTTTTGTTTTTTGTTTTGGTCTTGTTTTTGCTTTATTTTTGTTGTTGTTGTTGTTGTTGTTGTTATTATTATTATTATTATTATTATTATTATTGTGTGTGTGTTTTGTCGACTGTGATTCAGCAGTTTAACAGAACTAAGGCATCAAATAATTCAAATTATCGAAGAAAATCCATAATTAGGATATTATTAATATGGAAGTCATTTGTGATGAATCAATGACGTGAAGTATAGAGTGGATCCATTGATTTTAAGTTTTTGACCCACTGCTTCACATTAAAAAAAAATTCATCCAGTAATTTTTTTGTAAAGATTTTTAAATTTTTTTATTATAAAATTTTTATAAAATTCAAAAAGAGATTAACCCAAAGAGTAAAAGTATATATATAATGTTCACTTTTTTTTCTCTTTTAAAATTTTACATAAATTTGACAATAAAAATTTCTAAAAAATCTATACTCTTGTTACTTTTTAATTTTGCCGATTAGTCTCTTTCATTCCCGGGCATGCGTTGGATCACACAGTGCATGCATTAACTTGATGACCTGAAATCAAATTGATTGAACAAATTATGCTTCCACACATGCATTTATAACTAAGCTTTCACGCTTTTCTTTAATTTTTAGTGTTATTCTAAAACACAGTACGTTAATTATTTCAGACGCTAAAATAAAAATCTATTTTTTTAATCGTCACAATATACAGTATGTCTAACTCTTGCGTATATAAACAACTTGTCAAGACATCGACGGTAGTGTACATGAGAGTTGATTTGGTTCATGGTTTTGTGTTTAGTTGAAGTACTGACAAAGTTTTTTTTGGATACCCTTTTACCCAACTGATCTGGATTAACTTGCCCTAAGCACACTTGAAACATGGAACTTGCAGAAATTTGTGAAATAATACTAATGCGCATGCGGGTGTGACGTACACAGACAAAATGCCTTGATCCACACACAAAAAATCTCCTGACTTCGCAGACATCACGAATTACTGGGATACGATACTAGCTGAACACTTTAATTAATTAAAACCAAGCTAGCAAACACAATCCCAGAAAATCTGAAGACAGATTATTTGAGACGCAGCTCATTTAAAACACGTATGATAAATTAAAATTGTATTTGTGTATTAATAAAAATATTTTTTTTTATTTTAAACATACAAGTATATATATTATTGAATGGTGTTCGTGACTTTTCTTATTTTTAAAATTTTTTATGATTTAAATTCTGAGAGTTCATTTGGGATTAATTAATAAACAAAGTTTAATTGAAAATTTTGTTCCCTTTAAATACCCTTAAAAAAAGAGTAGAATATCAAAATTAATTAATATTTATAACTAATATATTTTAGAAGAGAAATTATTTATATTTCTTTTAGAGTATTCAATAATTCAATTAGTTGAATTAGATTTAAAATAAACTTTGGTTGGGAAATGTTTGCATTGAATTCTTTTTTTAAAAATATTTTTTGAATTTATTTATTGTTATTTCATTTAAAAAAAAAACTCTCTTATTTTGTTTCTTCTATATTTTAATTTTGGGTCGAATAATTTGGCTAATCCCTATGAAATACAACCTTATTCATTTTATCTATAATAAAAATTATTTTAAGAGTAAAAAAATTATTTTTGATGATTTCGACAACTATAAACGGATTTCACAATAAGATTTGTATTTTTTATGAGACTATTCTCTTAGTTTTTTATTTTGGAGGTGATAATAAGTGGATTTTAGACCTAAAATGAAAAAAAGAGGAAGAGAAATCCAAGCATAGAGAAGAAGAGGACTTTAAGCAAAAGATTGTAAACAATTGAGAAAAGGGATTAATAGGATTTGAGACTTTGATATTCAATTGAACTCAATAACATCACATTAACAAAAGTAGAGGAAAAATGAGTCAGTTATTGAAATAGAAAAAAAATAAAGTTAAGATATAATTAAAAAAATTAACTACTTGAAATATTACCCAATGCCCATAGCCAAAAATAATCATATAATCATATGCTAAAAGTTTTAACCAATTTTATTATTATTAAATATCAGGTTTTAATATATGTATTAATTTGATTATAAGATATTATATATGTTAAATGTTTTGATATATATATATATATATATATATCAAAAAATTTCAATAAAATTCTTTGAATTTTATTGAAATTATATAGATTTTTTTATTTTAAAATATACATTTTACTCTAATGTTAAATTTTTTTTACTAAAATACCCACTATTAAAAATATATAAAAGGGTATTTTAATTAAAAAAATATGTATTTAGGTTGGTAGATGGTATTTAAATAAAAAAATTTTAAATTAAACTAAACTATAATATAATTTTTTGTTTTCAAAATTTGTGTATATTTTAAAAATAAATAAGAGATTTGTATAATTTGTTCTTAATAAATTATATTTTAAAAGAAAAAGAATTCAATCATAGTTTGACTACCATCAAATTATTAAGTAGTAAATCTATCCTTATCCTAGTCCATTTAATTTTTTAAAATACTGACGAGTATTTCATTCAAGAAATAGAGAAATTCTTATATATGCTTAGTGTATAACGTTATCAATATACTAACTTTAGTATGTAGATTTCATTTTATTTGATTTGAATTTTTTTTATTAGATAGAATACAAATGATGTGGTACTTTAAAAGTAGTTAATAATTTTTCCAAGAAAAGAGAAAAAATATTTTGTGGAAGCATTAAATGTGTATGAAAGATGGAAAATGAATTTTTGAGAAATAATTTTTAGAAGGGTGAAACAAGTGCTTGTAGTCAATATCGCTTTTGAACAAGCTCAGCCATAGTGGGATTTTGAAATGTGGCTTTAATAGAGATACAAGTATTTTTAATTTATGAATATATATCAGTGGCTATTTTTCATTTATGCCTATATACCAGCGGCTAAGTGTAATTAGATCAGAAATAATCAATGACTTCTTGACTAACTAAATTGATAAGGCCTATATAAGAGTATTCTTATGGCAACTACATCAATTTGTGTATGCTAAAACAACAATAATTGTCTGTTTTTTTACTTTAGTCAATTGCAATGTAACAATTTAATAGAATTGCGACATCAAATAATTCAAATTATCAAAGAAAAGCGATAACTAGGACGTTATTAATTAATATTGAAGTTATTTGTGATCAATCAATGAGGTGAAGTGTAAGAGATCCGTTGGTTTCATGTTTTTGACCCAGCGCTTCACATTTAAAGAAATCTAGCCCATGGTTTCTTTTTAATTTTGCTGTTATATTAGTCTCTTTCATTTATGGCCATGCATTGGACCACACAGTACGTACATGCACTAATTTGATGGCCCAAAAATCAAATTGATTGATCAAATTATGCTTCCAGAGATGTCGTATTTTATCACTAAGCTTTCCTACTTTTCTTTAATTTTAAGTGTTATTCTAAAACACCATACGTTAATTATTTTAGGCACTCAAATAGATAATCTATCTTTTAATCGTTACAATATACAGCATGTCTAACTTTGTGTGTATAAACAACTTGACAAGACATTGACGATAGTGTACACGAGAGTTGCTTTTGTTCACGGTTTTGTTTTTAGTTGAACCTTGAAATACTGATAAAGTCTTTTGGATACCCTTTAACCCAGTTGATCCGGATTAACTTGCGCTAAGTACACTTGCAACATGGAACTTGCAGAAATTGATAAAAATGATATTAATGCGCATGCGGGTGTGACGTACACAGACGAAAAGCTTAATCCATACACAGAAAAAATACCCTGACATAATAGACATCACATATTACTAGGATGCGATACTATAGCTAAACACTAGAATTAATTAAAACCAAGCAAACACAATCCCAGAAAATACGAAGACAGTTTATTTGAGACGTGCCAAAGTATTAGGGAAACACATGTTGGCTTCCTCAGGGTGTTCTGGTCATAGATACGGTGAGATTGACAAACACGGTTTTTTCCTTAGACATACGATCGGCTAATATATATTGATAGCGCTGGAAAACATCTTCGACGACAGCTTCTCCAAGGTGATTGACAAGCAAAGGTTCGGCCACGGCCCTCATACACTGTGCGACTTTGTATCCGCTACCATCACTGAGTTCCTCATCACAACAAGCAGCCTTCCAACTCACTTCAGATACCTCCAAGCGATTCATAATGAAGGACCCTTCTTTTTCAACTTCCAATTTCACTTCAGATGGGGACGGTGTGTAGTTAGGAATGTTGAAGCCATCCATTTGCTCTTCTTTTATGATTCCCTGACAACACCGCACACCAAATGAAGCTAGCAACATTCCAAGTTTTTTGTTTTCTGTTTTTTTTTCCCTCGAGATTTAGAAAGGAAACTAAAATTGGAATATGTAGGTAGGTAGGTACCTCCAGGACCATGTCATTGAGCGCCTTAGCCAAAAGATCCCAAATGTAACAACAATCCTTGCTTGACGGGCCGTCACTTCTTCTTGCCAAGAGGGTTAGAACCATTCGACCCCCCCCCCCTTCAACTACTTCCTCTGCCCGACACTTCAGAAACGATGAGAAATCTCTTTGAAATTGCTTGTAGTAAGCCTCCAGCACGTTTGAGGGGCTCGTACTTGCCATGTAGATGTTGCCCTTGTTTTTCTCTATACCCTCAGGAACCTATAATAATCACCCACCAATTAATGAACCACGATTTGAATAATTCTCAGATATCCACAGTTAATTATTCAATTAGCTTTAAAAGAGAGTATAGTATATATGCCTGAGATAGCCATTGAAGGCTGTAAGAGGAATGGACAAAATGCAGAGATTTAGTGGGAAAAATCCCGCCATAAAAAGAACCAGGAATCCCAGAGACGTAGCACGGACCGATCCCACCAACCATTTCACTACTTAGCTTTTGTTTGAAGCAATTAAGGGATTTGAAGATGCTGTTAAAGTCGTTTCCTGGAAGGTCATTCAAGAAGACCTTGTATTCTGGAGATTTACAGTTTAGTTCACTGCGAAGCTTCTCCGCGGCTTTGATAAGTTCACAAGTCACAAACACAGTATTTGGTCCAGACGAACAACCCAAGTCTGCAACTGCTAGGCTTCGAGGGAGTGTTTCTCTATAGAGGCAGGCTACGGCTTCCTCTATTACGGGCTTTGCTAAAGAAATCGCCTTTTGCTGTCTCCACCAATTATATGTGTACATAAATAGATAGATATAGATAGATATTGCATGGAAGAGTTAATTAGTACGTTGGTATGTAATAGTATATTTCAATAATTTTCTTATACCCTAGTTGAAGCATGCATGCAATTGCAATGCTAGAGAAGGATTTGATGAAGTTATATATATACCTGTATTAAAGAGTTGTTTGCATAGCTTGTTTCTCCGGTGCCTCCATTCATGTGCAACACACGACTCACGTCCATTCTCAGTTTTTAGCTTTTACTACTATGATCCTCGTTCACTCGTGCTTCTTTTGTGTGTGTTTATTGAAAACCCTTATGCACATCTATTTATAGACAAGTGGCATGTTCTTTTATTTGTCTGCTTTCTAAAACAAAAACTAATATTTTGTGTGGCTTTTGTTATTTCAATAAAGATATGGAAATAAAGTTCAGTGTCTTTACTATTCATTTTGAACAACACGCTAGTCCAAGTGGAGGGACTTCTTTTTTTTTTGAAAAAATAAAAATTTTAAATTATTTTTTAATTCTCTTTCTGTGCAGCTCGAGGTAAGCAACAGAGATCCTCATCGTATGTACTTTCTCTTATGTCAGTGTCAATGCACGAGAGTCATGAAAATAATTTTTTTTCTTTATTTTCATGAACGTGAAGTCTATTTTGTGAGACAACATGACCCCCAGCGCACCACTAGATCCACATCCCCTGAAATTCTATGGAAATAATGGTCACGAAACGTAAGGTTCCACAATTTCCAACCCCAGGACCATTCCCTTGCACTCCTTTCACGCGGGATTCTAGCTTGTCGACGCCGCGGTCACGATCGGCCATCCTCGTTTTAATTGTGACCAACCCAAACAGGCCAAACATCCCTCGTTGCGGCTTAGTTGGGCGTTGCATCTTACTGACCATCAACTATTAGATATTAAAAAACAAAATAAACTGTAAAATTACAACAAAGACAAGATACATTTATGAAATTATGTCACACTAAATATATATATATATATATCACGAAATTACTCTGACAAATAAGCTGATCAATTGATAGGAGAAAATAGTATATCTCTCTTTACGTTCAATTCCTTTGAGACTTCATTGTGAAATCTGTGAAAATAATTTTGATTCCACGTACGGCATAAGATTGCTTGAATGAAGATAGGAGTTCTTCTCTTCCATTTTCTTTCTATTTTGTGCATAACATTACTAAGGTCTTGTGTGCTATATTATGTAAAGGCAATCCATTTATATTTTATTTTATGTAATATTTATTATATTCTTATAATTATTTTTTATTTTTTATTTTTTATTATTTTTTTATTTTTAAAGTAAGAAAATAAGAATTATTTTTCATTTATAAAATCACTTTTTTCATTCTTAATAAAAAGCTACCTATGAATCTTACATTACATTTGGAATACTTATTTCTCTCGGGGTGTATTTGGATGGAGGTTTTTGGAGGAGAGGGGAGGAGAGAGGAAGGGAAGAGAGATAAGATGTTTGGTTAAAAAAATTGGAGGGGAAAGGAGGGGAGAGGAATTTTTTAAGATGTAATTTATTTTATTACTTCTTAATTTTTTAATGTTTTAATATATTAATATTTAATAAAAATTAAGATATTTTTTTTTCATTAGAGATTAAAAATAAAAAAGATTAGAATTCATAATTTTTTTAAAAAAATATTTATATAAATAACTTTTTTTATAAAAAAATTAAAATAATATAAGAGTAAATTTGTCCAAATATAATTACTTCCCTTCCAATCAAACAGAATTCATTAAACCCCTTCCTCTTCCTTCCCTTCCCCTTCATTAACCTCCAATTCCCTCCCTTCCATTAAACCAAACAGAGCTTCAAGTACATACACAACAAAAGAGTGATCAAGCAAGTCTAAATCTATAATATTTAAATATTTAAGCTAGGGAAAATCCAGAAATGGTTATCTTGATTCTTGAATAGCATAGGTGATGGACTGACGGGTAAAACGTTATTCAACTTTGTAAACAAATATTTTATACTCGTGTAATTTTCTTTTCCCAAAAGTAAAAATCAGCCAAATTACATTTTTAAATGAAAATTATTATTAATTGTTTTTTAACAAAAATTAATTTTCATGCGTAACATTATAACAAGCATTTAAAAAGAAAAATGCTTGCTTCTATTCCTTGGGCACTAGCTGATAGCTCCCTCAAAATCGTAACTTCGTAATAATCATATATTGGTCTTCGGTTTGGTGGAAAATCGTTGGATTGGTCTGGGTGTTTCCGTGTCCCCTTCCTTTTCCTGATGAAGAAGATTGGGCCTGCACTGTAAGCTGTTGAGTCAAGTTCTCTTAACCGTTTATAAAACTAGAAAGCTCCATCCAAACAAGGAAAGGCACAGCAATTAGATGCAAGTAACGTTTAGATCCCTACACTAGGCATCCCACTGCATGCCATGCTGTAAGTTCTTTTAAGGCTGTTTTTTAGGATTAAAAAATTTAAATAGATATTTAATAATTGTAATTGGAAGGATAAAATTTTAAATATGAGAAAAAATTATATTTTAGACATTTTTAATTGTATTATACAGTTAAAATTTTTAAAATGTCATTAAAATTGTTGTCCTCTTAGTTATATTTTTTATCTTTTCTATCAAATTTTAAACCTTAAAAAAATTTAATGTGCACAGTAAAATCGCCAACTGCAGGGGATCCAATGTATACAAGTACTTTATTATATATATATATCTCAATCAAGGACAGGCATAATTAGATAAGAAATAATCAAGTATTTGTTGACTAATTAAAGGAAAATACTTATATACCATTTCTTATATCTTTATTATTAAGTTTATTAATCAAAGCACATCAAATGTATAATTTTTCAATAAAAATATGATAATTATATGATCTTTCCGGATATGTGTATGGTTCAATAATTAAACTATATACATTTGTCACATGTTTTAATTAAAAAATTATACATTTGTTATATTTAAATTAAAAAATATAATAACAAAAATATAATGAATTACATAATTTTATCCCTAATTAAATTGATAAGGCCCAGAAAAGAGTGCTCTTATAGCAACTGCGTCAATTTGTGTTTGTCAAAGCAACAAATAATTCAGCAGTTTAACAGAACTAAGGCATCAAATAAAAACAGCCATAATTAGGACATTATAAACTAATATTTAAATCATTAGTGATCAATTAATAAGGTTTAGTATTGTTCGGTTACAAGCCTTAAAATGATTAACAGTGTTTTATAATAACACTTAATTTTGCTGTCATCTTGGTTTCTTTCGTTTGGATCACACTGTACATGCATTTGATGGCCTCAAAATCAAATTGATTGCACAACTTTATGCTTCCAGAGATGTCGTATTCCATAACTACAAACTTTCTCACACTTTAATTTCCTTAAGTGTTATTGCAAAACACCGTTAATCATTTAAAAAAAAAATCAATGTACCGTGTAAAGAATCGTAACGATATACAATATGTCTAACTCTTGCGTATATGAAAAAACTTGTCAAGACATTGATGATACTGTACAAGAAAGTTGATTTTGCTCATGGATTTGTCTTAAATTAGTTGAACTTCGAGGTACTCCTGATAAAATTTCTTCGATGCCCCTTAGCCCAATTGATCCGGATTAACTTTCCCTAACCACACTTGGAACTTGCAGAAATATCAAATAATATTGAGCGGGGATGACGTGGATATGAAATGGTACAGACGAAATAGCATGATCCACACAGAAAAAATCTCCCGACATCACAAATTAGTTTACCAGGATACGACAGTAGTTAAACACTAGAATTAATTAAAACCAAGGAAAGCACAATCCCAGAAAATATGAAGACAATTTATTTGAGATGCAGCGACGTATTATGGAAACATGTTGGCTTCCCCAAGGTAGTGTTCCGTTCATAGATAGGGCAAGATTGATGAACACAGTTTTCTCTTCAGACAGACGATCAGCTCAGATATCTTGGTACCGCCTGTAAAACAAGTTCGATGATACATTCTCCCAAGTGGCTGACAAACTCTCATGCCTTGTGTGGCTTTGTGCGAATTAACATCACTGATCGCCACCTCATCATCACAAGCAGCCTTCCAACTCACTTCAGGCGATTGATGCTGAATGACCCTTATTTTACGACCTCCAATTTCAGTTCAGACGGGGATGGTGTGTAGCGAGGAATGTTGAAGGAACCCATTAATCTTCTTTTAATTACTCGATTAGCTTTAAAAGAGAGTATAGCTGAGATAGCCAATGAAGGCGGGATGAGGAATGGACAAAATGCGGAGAATTAGCAATAAAAATCCTGCCATAGAAAGAACCAGCAACCCTAGGCCAGTTACCATTTCATTATTGAGCTTTCCTTTGAAGCTACCAAGGGACTTGAAGATACTATTAAAGTCGTTGCCTGGGAGGTCAATCAAGAAGGTGAGGTATGTAGGCTGCAACAAATAAAACTATTAGTATAAATTGATCCAAGTCGTGTCCGAGAAAACTATCTTTAAGAGTTATTCCGCCACAAGTCGGTAACTCTCCAAGATTAAACAGACCTTTCCTATAATAAGGGAATAGAACAGCAAAAATTGAAGAACTCAGAAGAGCAAAGGGAGAAAAGAGGAGAGGAGAGAGCTCCGAAAATATCCGAGAGCTCGGTGAACTATAAACTACACCACGCACTGCCTTTTATAGGCCAAAGACGAAAACAAGAAACGTTGGATAATTAAAAAATAATTAATGGCGGGTTAATCACGGTTTAATAAAAATCCGTTTTGAACATTGGGATTAAAAGCGGTAGCCATTTCTGAACGTTGAGATTAAAGTTGGTTAATGAAAAAATTAAAGCGGATAAATTAATTTTTCAACATTCAAAAAATTAATAAATTCATGGTTCCAATTTCAAAGCTGCTGAAGACAAGGTTTTTTCGATAAGCCTATTTATAAAGTATTTTTGTAAAATACAAAAATAGTTGCAATAAAAAATGTCCAGTTCCGCATCTAATTCGTGCGCAGGAGGAAATTGGAGATTTTTAACTGCGTTGGCCTATTATTGTGCGCGCGAGCCCACTCCTTTTCTTGGCCTATTTATTTGCCCAATATCATATCTTAGTATATATACACTAAGTTTCTCTTTGTTCTAGACAATATGGGACTTAGACTTTTGATATACTTTTGACATATCCACTCTAACAATCTCCCACGTGTGTCAAAAGGACATTATCATCTGAGTTACACGCATGAGTATAACTATTTCGAATCTCGTATTTTTTGAACTATGAACCAAACCTAGACCAATAACACTTAGTATACAAAAATGTCAGTGAAATGTACGTTTCTATGAACTAACAAATCTTTGTTGTGTATTGGAGGTTTTATTAGTCAAAGTATACTCCTACAATTTCTGCTGTTAACAGCAATTTTGCACTTTAAATGGCCGTGTGCACGCCTAGTATTCAATGAATGCTCTAGAGACTTTGCCACGGTCTCATAGAAGCGGCCCCACTTCACATTCATCTCGGTGATTTCATCAAGTGTATTTGTAATGAATGCACCATCTATAAGGAATATGAAATCATTAAGAGCTTTGCTTAGCCTCTCCAATAATGTCTTCTAACACTTTCCTAAATTATAGGAAGGGACAATAATTTTAGTGCTAGCAGAATTAACATATGATTTATTTTTACCCATATGAACCTCTTTCATGGGATCTCCAATCACAGAAGTTGGGTTACTATCGTTGTTAATCTCATATTGGCTTAAGTCTCATTCCTTTCGATATGTTATCAATTTGTTTCTTTCCCAGGGGTTTAGTCAATAGATATGCCAGATTTACTTCTGACCTTACAAATTTGATTAAGATCACTCCATCTTTTAGCAGCTGCTTATAATATTATGTCTCAACCGAATGTATCTACTTTTACCATTAAAGGTCTTTTTTTTAGTCATAGCTATCGCTGATTGACTGTCACAATGCAAAGACACTAATGGTGTTAGTTTTTCTTCTAATAAAATATTTGCCAGAAAGTTTTTCAACCACTCAGCTTCAATACCAGCCTGTTTCATAGCAATAAACTCTAAATCCCTTGAGAATTTTGTAATAATACTTTATTTGGCTGATCTCCATGATATTGCACCACCATCAAGAGTGAATACATAGCCACTAGTAGATTTAATCTCATCTGAATCTGAAATCAAGTTAGCATCACTGTATCCTTCTAGTACAACAGAAAATCTACTATAAAATATAACATAGTTCATGGTACCTCTCAAATATCTCATTAATCTAACTAGAGCCATCCAATGCTCACTGTCTAGACAGCGAGTATATCTACTCAATCTATATGCAATATATGCTATATTAGGCCTGGTAAAATTTATCAAATGCAACAGACTTCTAATAATCTGTGCATATTTAAATTGAGCTACTAAATCACCTTTATGTTTTGATAATTATATGCTAGAATCATAAGGAGTGTTTAAAGAAGAATCATCAAAATGTCTAAACTTTTTAAAAATTTTCTTCACATAATGTTCTTGAGAAACTAAGATGTTATTTTCACTCCTTATGATTTTAACACCCAAAATCACTTTTGCTTCACCTATATCTTTTATATCAAATTTAAATGTAAGAAAGCTCTTAGTTTCAATTACAACATTGATGCTAATACCAAAAATAAGCATGTCATCCACATATAGACAAATAATCACGCAATCATTATTTAAAAATTTTGTACAAACATATCTTTCTACTTTAACAGTAGCAAAGCTATCATTTGTCAAAACTTGTTCTAATTTTTCATGCCATTGTTTAGGTGCTTGTTTTAATCTATATAAATATTTAACAAGTTTACACACTTTATTTTCTTGTCCAAGGGCGACACATCCTTCAGGTTGTACCATATAAATTTCTTCTTCTAAAACATCATTTAAGAAAGCAATTTTAACATCCATTTGATGAATATAAAGTTTATGTATTGAAGCTAAAGTAATCAGAATTCTTATAGAAGAAATTCTTGTAACCAAAGAAAACATATCAAAATAATCAATATTTTGTTTTTGAGTAAAACCTTTAGCTACTAACATAGCTTTATATTTATCAATAAATCCATCAAGATTAAGTTTCTTTCTAAAATCTCATTTACAACCAATGGGCTTAGCTCTTGGAGGCAAGTCTACTAAAACCTAAGTTTTATTTTGACTAAAAGAATCAATTTTAGCCTTAATAGCTTCTTTCCAAAGATGAGCATCCGAAAAAGAAATAGCTTCATAAAAATTTAAAGGATTATCTTGTACCATATAAATATAAAAATCATCTCCAAAAGAAGATTCTTTCCTTTGCCTGTTACTCCTTAAATTTTCAATCAAATCTTCATTTGTATTTAGTTCAAGAGAATAAGTAGACATTTCCAAATTCCTAGGATTATGTTCAATTTTCAAAGAAAAAATATGTTTAAAAAATTTTGCATCTTTAGTTTTTATAATAGTGTTATGGTCCAAAACATCGCTTTTCAAAACAAAATAAGCTACACTATGTTCAGTATACTCAATAAACATGCAATCATAAGTTTTAGACCCAATTTTTCTTTTCTTAGGATCAGGCAACATTACTTTAACAAGATACCCCCATACTTTTAAATATTTTAAGTTAGGTACGTAACATTTCCATAGTTCATAAGGTGTCTTATTTGTTTTCTTATAGGGTATTCTATTTTGCAAAAAATAGGCAGACAACAACGCTTCACCCCATAAATTATTTAGTGCAGAAGAGCTTACAAGCATAACATTCATCATTTCTTTTAAAATTCTATTTTTCTTTTCTGTTACGCCATTAGACTCAGGTGAATATGGAAGAGTTACTTCATGGATAATTCCTTCTTTCTCACAAAAATCATTTAATAAAACATATTCTCCTACTCTATCTAACCTTACTCTTTTAATCCTTTTATTTAGTTGATTTTCTACCTCTACCTTATATAAAAGAAAATTTTCAAATGCTTCATCTTATTTCTCAATAAATATACTTTAGTATACTTTGAAAAATCATCAATAAAAGTAATATAATATTTTTTACCACCTCTAGTCATTGTTTGTTTTAAATCACCTAAATCAGTGTGTATTAAATAAAGCAATTCAGTTTCTCTATGTAAAAAAGTATGATTTTTTAGTTATCTTAGTTTCAGCACATACCTCACATTTGTTTAAACAATCATTTTTAATTCCAAAAATTAAACCAAGTTATTGTATTTTTTTAATATAAAACTTACTAACATGTCCTAATCTAACATGCCACACATCAAACGAATCAATTATATAAAAAAGCAAGTAAACAGAAGAGGATGTATTTTCATTCATTTCAACAACATTCAGTACAAATAGTCCTTGGTTACAATATCTCTCTTCCATAAAAATATTATTTTTTGTCATTACAATCTTGTCAAATTCAAATGACACTTTAACCTCAGCCTTTTCCAAAAGAGCTATAAAAATTAAGTTTGCTCTAATATTGAGCATATGCAAAACATCATTGAGAGCTAAGGTCTTTCTAGATGTGAGTTTAAGAATCACTTTTCCTTTCCCAAAAACTTTTGCAGTTCGGGAATTAGCAAGATAAATACGGTCTTCTTCTTCCTTAATAGGATCATAGGAGGTAAACATTTTCTTATTTGCACAGATGTGCTTGGTAGTCCCCGAGTCTACCACCCATTTCCTCACATCAGAGACAACGAGAGCTTGAGAAATAATTGCCACAATGACATCATCATTGTTCTCATCTCCTTGAACCAAATTTACATTCGGTTTAGGATGATTGTTATTTCTAACTCTCTTTTTACATTGTGTAGTATGGTGCCCTGGCTTACCACAGACAAAGCAATTGCCCTTCTTTTTGAATTTGGGGTTAGAACTCTTAGGATTGTAACCAAGTTTTTTATGAGAATCATACCTCTTGTTGTGTGGCTTTGTTTCCACTAAATTTGCCTTTGAGGCTATTATCCTTCCTTTTGCAGCTCGAACCTCTTTCTGGTTGGTGTCTTCGATAATGATATGAGTGATGAGATCTAACAGTGATAGTTACTTCTACTTGTGTTTAAATTGTTGTTTATAGTTTTTTCATGAATCTAGCAGTTTCTCAATCAGGATTCCAGCTACCAATTCATTAGAAGATTAATCTTTTTAGCTCGGAGTTCTTCCAACAACTTGTGGTATTCGTTAATTTGCAGCTTGATGTCTTTATCCTCAGACATCTCCCATCGATAGTAATTTCCAATCACGAATTTCTATTTTCCAGCATCCTCAGAGGTGTATTTCGTTATTAATGACTCCCAGATTTTGTTGGCCTCCTTGTGGACTTAGTACACATCGAATAGATCGTTAGATAAAGTACTAATAATTATATATCTATAGACCTTATTGGCATATTTCCAAGTAATTCTTTGGTTTTGGTCAGCATCAGGGATAGGTTCAGAATGAGTCAGCGCCATTGCAACTCCATGCATGTCTAGGATAGAGAAGATTCGCTTTTGCCACCTTCTAAAGTTCTCCCCATCAAACACCTCAATCTTGGATATATCTGGGGATGGCTTGGGCAGCATCACAGCAGGTACTGGACTCAGAATGAAGGTTGGAGCAGAAGCACCACTCCCTCCACTGGAACTTGCAGTAACAACGTTAACATGATCATCAGAACTAACTTGGTGTGGCTTCATAACAACTTTTAAGATTGTAGGTTGCAACAAACAAAACTGTTAGTATAAATTGATCTGAGTCATGCCCGAGGATACCATCCTTAAGAGTTATTCCATCACAAGTCGGTAATTCCCTAGGATTAAACGGACCCTTCCTATAATAGGGGAACAGAACAGCAAAAACTGAAAGAACTCAAAAGAGCGAAGGGAGAGGAGAGGAAAGAGCTCTGAAGATGTCCGAGAGCTCGGTGTACTATGAACCGCACCACGCACTGCCTTTTATAGGTCGAAGACAGAAACAAAAAACATTGGGCAATTAAAAAATAATTAATGGCGGGTTAATAACAGTTTAATGAAAATCCGTTTTAAACTTGGGATTAAAAACGGCGGCTGTTTCTGAACGTTAAGATTAAAGCCGGTTAATGAAAAAATTAAAGCAGATAAATTAATTTTTCAATGTTCAGAAAATTAATAAATTCATGGTCCCAATTTTAAAATTGCTGAAGACAAGGTTTTTCTGCTAAGCCTATTTATAAAATATTTTTGTAAAATATAAAAATAGTTGCAATAAAAAATACCGAGTTTCATGCCTAATTCGTGAGCGGGGGAGGGAGAGAAATCGGAGATTTTCAACTGCGTTACCCCTACGTTGGCCTGTTGTTGTGCGCGCGAGCCCACTCCTCTTCTTGGCCCATTTACTTGTCTAATATCATATCTTAGTATATATACACTAAGTTTCTCTTTGTTCTAAGCAATGTGGGATTTAGGCTTTTGACACACCTACTCCAACAAGGTAATATGGAGATGTATGGTTTAGTTTAGTTCTCTACAAAGCTTCACCACGGATTTGATAAGTTCAGAATTCAAAAACAAAATGTTTGGTCCAGAAGGGCAACCCTAAGTTTGCAAATGCCAGGCTTTGAGGGAGTGTTCTTTTATAGAGGTAGGCTATGGCTTCCTTTGTGCTAGGCTTTGTCAAAGAAATTATTTTTTGTTGTCCATTGTTGAGAGATCAGTAGCACCAAAGTGTTCTAATTAAACTTATTTTCTGCATTACTTTTGCAATCAATTTGTTGATCACGCTAATGTTATAAAGAAATTGGTACAATGCAATTTAAAGAGTTGTTTGCATAGCTTATTTCTCCAATGCCCCCCATTCATGTTTGCATAAAAAAACGCATATTTTAAATATGTACACGTGCCATATATGCTCTTTTATTTATGTATTTAGTTAATAACTAAATATGCAAGTATATATAGTTATGTTTTCAAATAGCTCTTTTATTTGGGGGGGGGGAGGGGAGGGTGTTGTGTAATGAGCACAAGCACAAAGAGAGAATTCATTCCAAAAGACTAGCCTATTAGAAGGGAGAGCCCTTTGAACTTATAAACCCACTTCACTTGTGAGACTTCTTGATGTGGGACTCATAACAATGCCACCCCCTTGAGAACCGACGTCCTCGGCGGCTCCACTCTATGACGCTTAACTCAGCGGTACTTCACTCAACTTTCTTCTGGTCAGCCCTTTCGCATATAGCCTTATCTGTGACCATCAACCTCTCAATGAAAGTACCAATATAATGAGCACAAGCCCAAAGAGAGAGCCCACTCCAAAAAACTAACCTGTTAGAAGGGAGAGCCCCTTGAACTTATAAACCCCACTTCACATGTGAGGCTTTACGACATAGGACTCTTATAACATGTTGTTTCAAGAATAGCTCCTTAAAATCATAGCTTCATATTAGGATCAATGGGTTGTGCTCGGTGTTTTGACTAACCCTTCTTAACAAAACATAATTGGGCCAATGATGTAAGCTGTTGGGCCAAGTGAACGATTAAAAAACTAGAAAAGGCCCATCCTAACAAAAATTAATAGCATCAATTTGACAACAATGATCAAACACGTTCGTACAAATGACAATTAATAATAATAATAATAATCATACAATATTGACGAAAAGTAAGACTTGTCTTGTTTTTATTATAGAATCTAATAACAACTATTTAAGAAATTTTACCTACGTTTTTTATCCATATTTCTTATCAATGGTTGTATGTAGTTATCGCTCATTGGTCATGTGATGCACTTTCCTCCACAACTTTTATATATGAGTTTCACAATAAGATTTTTGTTCTTGATGAGGCTATTATCTTAGTTTTTGATCTTGGAGGTGATAGATTTTTCATGCATCCTACATGAGTTGGATTAAGGGTGTTTCTAGATTCATGGTTTCAACTATTGCAACAGTATATTTAGGAGGCTGCAAATACTCTTCCATGCCTTGGTGTTAAATTCAAGAGAGCTGAAAAACGATTTTTCTGTTGTGTCTCAAGCATCCATGGTTGCTAGTGTTGTTATTAGACTAATGGTCGTTATGGTCTTTGATATGGTGGTAGCATGCAATTTTGGTGTTTTTTGGCTCTTCCGTACCATGGATGTCGGATGCACATAAGTGATGCTCAATATCCTTTGCATATTCAATAAGTGCAAGAACATGAACATCATGGATGGTACCACATGAGATTTAGGTTTCAATTCTCTCATATGGATCCCTCAGACATCGAAAAAATGGGTGAAACTAAAAGCAAATATTGGGAACAGTACTTCATTCAGAACTATCACATTCATTCTTCGCTTTACAACATATACACGGTTGAGCAATTCTCATATATTCTCTTGAAATGCTATTCCAACATTGTTCAGAAATTGCATGCATTGGGAGCAAGGAGGATTGTTGCAGTTTATGATAAACTGTATGCTATTTCAACTTTGTATCTCTACCATGCCTTGTATTCACCTTTCTGTTTTCTTGAGTTTCTATCATTTGCACTTAATTATTCGTCTTTGGTAGGCTACACTGTACCAATGTGACCATATATCATTTTTATAATTTTTTTTGGGGGTCATTTCTCAAATTGTATTACTTTTTAATGACCAAAACACATTAAGTCTTTTATATATGAATAAATTATTCTCTCTTCCTTTGACAGATAATTAAATTATATGGCCTTTCCCTCTACTATGAAAAATATATCCAAATTCTTCTAAAATTAAAATACGATAAAAGTACTCTCTAGAATAATATTAATTTCTTTAAAAAATGTAACTATTTTTATATTAGTTAAATACATATTTAATACGTATTATATCATATAAATAATAAATATAAGGATATTTTTATCAAATTAGATTTAATTATAGCTCATTTTTAGTGTACACCATCTTTTTTATATCAGGTAGATGCATATTTTTAGAATTAAAAAAATTGAATAATTTCAACATCCTTAAAGAAAAAGTGAATTTGGTCTTTATATATATATATATATATATATTTCCCATTATTTTATATATGTGTATATATATATACATATATAAAGAGTTGTGTCTAAATTATTTTACATGCCTCAAGTCAACTAGCTGAGATAATCTCAATGTAAATATACCGAGGCACATGATGTTTTCCAGTTGAAGTGGGTGCTAACTTTAGATACTGAGCATGGTCGCTTATGTAAAGCTAGGAGATATCAAAAACTATAAAGTGCGTGGCCTTTGACTTTGGCACCCAAGTGCGCATGCCTACCCCTTCTACGGCTTGGTTTCACTCCCCACTAACCCAACTTGTCAACTCACTTGATAAACAACAATTTAGCCTTCAAATTTTCTTACACTATATTCATATTTTAAAGCATCCTACACTAGTGACTTTCTTTTTTAATATAAAATACAAATAAGCTATGTTATTTTAACATTATCGCTGTCGTGCATATCAAACTCCTTTTCAACTCTATCAAATGCAAATGATGACAGTACTCATTTGAAAAACTGAATTCCAGAGAATATCTCATAGATTAATTCACCAAATTCCAAAGTCTACATTCATGGAGTATCTAGTCAAAAGACCATCTGTCAAATGTTAGTGGGCCATAATTTGTGGGATAACATGGATCCCGAATCTCCTGGTGCATGAATGCAATTACCCAAATGCAGGTCATGTTTTTCTTAAACAATAAGTGAAAATGTCCACTTCACACAGCAAAATCAATCTTTATGCAGTGCTTATCAAACATGTTTGACTGCAATACGTAAAGCTGAAATGAACTTTGTCCCGTAGCGATACTCTTGCAGCAGTAGCATACACTAATGTATATGAGCAAAGCAGGCCTAGTCCTAAAAGCAATGACACTTGCTGGTGCTGTTCGAACCATATCAATTTTCATGGGGGGACTCTTTCTTTTGATCAGTCTTTTAGAATTCCAGTTCATTCTCAACTATTATCTACACATCTCTGACCCAACGATCTGATCCCAAACATGTCATGCCAGACGCATTATATTGGAAGAAGAGAAAGCTTTACAAAAATTAACAAAGTGCTATCATTTGGTACTTGTGCTTTTTGCCCCCCCTCTCTTTAATCATTTTCCTTTTGTGCTGCCTCCTATAACTCTTTGTGCGCTGCCTATTATTGTTTCTAATGGAAGTTGACAAAATCTCAAACAAACATTATTTAAAACCCCTCGCTGCGACGTCAATATTCACCAGGTTACGTATTCAAACTAACTAATTCTTTTTCTTTTCTTTCGTTTCCCTTTCTATTTTGCCTAACAAATCACGCCTCTGTCTCTTACCTTCTTCTCTTTTCTTTGAGTTGTAGTAGTAATAGTCAGAAAGTTGCAGAAAAGAGTAATTCAGGATAAGGCACGCGTATATGAAAGGTAGACATGACAAGAATATGACCCTTGCATCCTCAATTAATCCAAAAGCTTATATATTCTATAGCTTTTGAAGACTAATTACATGGTCGGTATAAAATCAAGTGTAAATTATATATGAACTCTTAAGTTCTACACTCATCTAACAAACAAACCCACTTCGTTGTAAGAATTTGCTAACTGATTAGCTTGCATAAGCTAGCTTTACTATTTTTTTTCTACAAACCTTTAGGCAGTTTACACAACTGAGGCTAAATGGAGTTGAAGTTGAAATAAGAGTACAATTGCAAGTTTCGAGTAAAGCAAGATTGGACTTTTATCGGCCCTACTACCCACCGAAGGAAAAAGATCCTCTCCCATGCCTCTCTCTCTCTCTCTCCCTTACCTCTCTCATAAGATCTGGATCGTTCAGATTTTAATCTGAACGGTTCAAATTTTTTTTTAATTTTTTTAAGTTTAAACAACATTTTTTTTAAAGTTTACAGTTAAAAAAATGATTTTATTTTATATTTTATTTTTTTAAAAATAATTATTTTTTTAAAAATACCTGGACCGAAGATCTAACACTGGAGAGAACAAGAAAGAGAGCATGGGAGAGGATCCAAATCCCCCACCGAAGCTTTCTTTTTATGATGACCCCTTTTATAGAAACGATGACAGAAACGATGACCCCTTTTATAGAGGGAGAAGACTGATGCAGCAATGCCGAGAGAGGAAAAAAAGAAGGAAAAAAAAAACTCTTTCACACACTCTCTCTCTCTCTTCAACTCCAAATACTCGGCAATTAGGCGAATACAGATAGAATTCTTTTGAAATTTGCCCAATTTATGTGGCAGTTAAGGAATTTAGCCCAAACCTATTGTAGCCTGTTTCCCTCGAAGATATACCCGAAGTACATTTTGCCACTTGACAAGCATCTATTGATGGATTACTTGTGACATCAGGTGCCACGACTTTTTTTGTTTCTTTCTCCTTTCTTGTATTGGTTGAGCACATGATTTTGGCATTGTTATATTCTTGCCAACCGTTGGTCAATTTGGTTCCAATAAATTCCATTAGCCTAGTAACAAATACGGAAAACCAGGGCGATTAAATGCTAATCCGTGTCCCCAAACTTAATAGTCCAGAGGAGAGGAGGGCCAAATTATGGTCCTGTCTGAAAGTTCATGCACCCAACTGTATGATGAGGACTTTTCATGGCACTATAGCACCCACTAGATAACTCAACTTCCCTACATCTATATAAGTGATTGGGTCATCACACACTCACTCCCCTTGGCCTACACGTGTCCATTCCCAATTGCTTCTTTTGACATTTATACCCCAAAAGATAATTTAATTAAATCCTGCTGATACAAACACTGATTTGATTGACTCAAAGTTACTGCATCACGACAAAGTTGCTCTAACTGGTTCCCTAGCAAGTTGGTCCAATTCCTACTCAATCATAACTCCTTCTCGCTCAATACCCTTTTGCGGTTTTCCCCACACGGAATAGTAAATCCCCACTACACGACTTTCATTTTCCATTAATATTAACTCTTAACTTTTTGATAGTTTCAATTATTTGGACAACTAAGAAACGCAACCAAAACTTAGCCTTGTAAATTTAGGCTGTGCTCGGTAACAGTGAGATTGGCTGCACTTGTTTCTAATGGAGAATGAATAGTGGCATAATGATTATCACCCATGACACTCTATTGGGTACATGAATTCTGAACTACCATGATAAGTAATATATAATTTTTAAAAAAGAGCAGATAGCGAAGCATAGAAAAAATTGGGACCACATCATTCAAATTTAAAAGCAGATCAAAGCTTCACTAACCAGAAAGGCATACTCCAACCAAGATGGATGTAGAGAAAGTGTTTCACATGGCAGGAGGAATTGGCAACACCAGCTATGCCAAAAACTCCTCCCTGCAGGTTCTCTTTCTTTCTCTTCTCCAAATCCTTTTCATTTCTGGTTAGATTCTTTTATGCTAATAATAGTACGAATATTTGTACTACAGAAGAAAGGAAGTGATAAGGTGAAGCACATAATCATAAAGACGGTGGAGGAGCTTTACCTTGCAACTACTCCAAAGAGCTTAGGCATTGCTGACTTGGGATGTTCCTGTGGACCCAACACACTCTCAATCATCAGAGACATCTTTCAAGCCATCCAAAACATAAGCCCCAAGATCCATCGCCCTGCTTCAGAGTTCAGGGTCTACCTCAACGATCTTCCCACCAATGACTTCAACTCAATCTTCAGGGCCTTGCCAGATTTCCTTAGGTTGCTCTGGCAAGACACAAAAAGTGGATCTTCTCCTTCCATTTTCATGGGAGCTTACCCTGGCACTTTTTATGGAAGACTTTTCCCAAACAGTTCCTTGCACTTTGTCCACTCTTCCTACAGTCTACACTGGCTTTCCAGGGTGAGTCACACCCTATAGCTGACTTTCTAATGAAAACAAAATAAGTAATTTATTTTTTTAATAATTCAACGTCACATAATTAGATTTTTCAAAAAAATTTCATCTTAGTCTGTACTTTTTACGAATGCTTATATGTAGCTATTTCTCATTGGCTATGAGACGCAGGTTCCTCCAGAACTTTATGATGAGCAGGGAAAGTCGATAAACAAAGGTTGTATATACATTTGTAAATCAAGTCCTGAAGTTGTGGCCCAAGCATACTGTAAGCAATTTCGGGAAGATTTCTGCACGTTTCTTAGAGCAAGGTCGGAAGAGCTGGTAGTGGGTGGAAGAATGGTGCTGATTTTTCTGGGAAGAAGAGGACCAGAGCATGTTGATAGAGGCAACTCTTTCTTCTGGGAAATTCTTTCTCGTTCCTTTGCCATTTTGATCTCCAAGGTAGAATCCTGTACCAACATTATATTATTCTCCCTCTACAGTATGGCTAGTGAACTAGATTTCACAACACAGAAGGTTAAAAATAGTAGCTTTTTAAGATAAAGAAATATGAAGGAAATAAATTATCATAAATACATGGAATTGGAATTGCAGATTATAATCCCCCCCAACACCCCCCCCCCCCCCCACAAAAAAAAAAATCTAAAATACAATGATAAGGGTGTGCATGCACAGAACAACTTCTATTCGCTTTCCCTTTATAAATTTTGAGAGGATCCTTACTCTTTAAGGTAAAGCATTCTTTTTATTCTAAAAATTTAATGCACTACACGATACAGTAAAAAGATGAATTGTAATTATGTTTATTTTGACTAAAATATTTTTATATTTATTATTCATAATATATAATAAATATAAAATATGTATTTAATTAAAATAAAACATTTTTTCTAAATTTAGAATAAATAAAACATAATTTTTAACACAACATAAATGATATCAAAATAAAAATTAATTTGTTTAATGAATTACATTTTTAATAAAAAAGTATCATTGAAAATTTTTTTATCATATTTTAATTTTAGAATAATTTGTGTATATTTTTATAATGAAAGAATTGGGTAGTTTAATCATTTCTTATAAGAAAAGAGAATAATTTATCCTAGATTTTAATGGGGTCGCAATAATTTATATTGGAATGAATATGGGGACTCTCATTTGGAGATAACATTATGCATAAAGCTTACTTGCTATCCAATGGTATACTAAAGTTGGGAATAAGTCACAAATGAAATGATCACATCTCCTCAAATGGGCTCAATCTATATACACAAGAAATTTGACATTCATATGTATATGGGTTTTGTTGTTATGTGTTAACAGTTGTAGTTTTTGGTTTTTGAAGGGAGAAGTAGAAGAAGAGAAGGTTGATTCTTATGAAGTGCATTTCTACGCAGCATCAAGGGAAGAGATAGAAGAAGAAGTGAGGAGAGAGGGTTCATTTGAGTTGGAAAGGATAGAGATGTCTGAAATAGACAAGAAGGAGGAGGGGAAGGGGAGGGAGAGCTACGGGAAGACAGTGGCAATGACAGTTAGGGCCATCCAAGAATCAATGATCTCCAACCACTTCGGAGATGCTATTTTGGATACTCTGTTTGACAACTATGCCTCGTTGTTGGATCAAGAAGCGGCAAACCAGGATATTGAGCCCATCACCTTCGTTGTTGTTCTCCGAAAATTATGAATGTCAAGTGCAATCAAATTTCAAGCTCTTCCTTTTAAGTTTTAGCCCCTACAGTCGTTCATTTATTTCCACCTATAGCAATGTAGGACAACAAGCAAACCAATTTCAAAATATTTTCTCATCAAGCAAATCTTTGAAAATGTTTTATTTCTTAGAGATGTTGTTTAAAATTTTCAAGGATACTTAAGTTGTTTGGAAAAAAAATTAATAATATTTGAGAACCCTCTTAATTATAATATTTTAAATTTCAACTTTTTTGTCCAACTTTACATTCATAATAATGGTTGAAATAATTAGATTGGACTAGTTAATTTGATCAGTTGGATGAGAGACTATATCCTTAAAGCTGTTTGAAAAAAAAAATTAATAATATTTGAGAACTTCCTAATTATAATATTTTAAATGTCAACTTTTTTGTCCAACTTTATATTCATAATAATAGTTGAAAGAATTAGATTGGATTGGTCAATTTGATCAGTTGGAATAAGAACCAATTTTTGGTTCAATTTAGTTGGCTCAAAAAATTAATAAAAAAATTAGTCAAATTGATTAAAAATCAATTAAATTGGTTAAAATTAAATTAATCAAAAATTGATTTGAATAAGTAAGCAAATCTTTTTTAAAAAAATTTTCTTATATAATAATATAGTTTATTTTAAATAATTTTGATAAATTAAAAATAAAAAAAGATTAAAAGAAATAGAGGTTAAAACATAGAGAAATTAAAAAAAAAAAAAAGAATGTACAAAATATAAAATCATTTTCAGTGCTTCTTCTTTATTATGTCTCATCTCCTAATAATATTTTTTTCAAATATAAAAGTGGTTGGTTAAAATTGCTATTTTTCAATTATAAGTAGCATCTTAATACAATTTAAGAATTTCAAAACTTTAATATTAAATACTTTTAATTTTTAATTATATGTAGTTTTTGTTTTTTAATTAAAAATAATTTCTTAAATATTTTAAGAAATATTAAATTAATAATTTAAAATTTAATAATATTTTTTTGTTATATTAAAATTTTAAAAATATATATTTAATCATTATCAATTCGATTACAATTCAATCAATGAATCGTAAATCTGTACCTCCACTAGTTCAATGGTCAATCTAATTTTAAAAACATTGTTCATAACAGACATGAATATCTTCTTTGCTTGACATATGTGTATTTTACTATTGTTCAAAATATTATTGTCTCAATTTAGTTTTATGTATTCTTAAAAATTCTCAATATGCATTTCCTATTTTAATACTATTTAAATTGTTAATAGAATTAAATTAAATTACATAAACTTCACATCTATTTTTAAAATATACACAATTATATTTAAACAAAAAAATTATGTTATATTTTTGTTTAATTTTAAAATATTTAACCAAAATAACTTCAATTAACTTAAATACATTTTTTTAAATAAAAAATTAAATTGAAAATATTTTGGTCAACAAATTTTAAAATTAGATTAAAATGTAGGATAACTTTCTTTTTATATGAAGTTTATGTATATTTTAAAAATAAATAAGAAATTGGTCTAATTTTAATAATACTCAAAAGTGATCTTTGTAATTTACTCAATTAATTAACTTGGCAAACATATATTTGTTGGATAATACAAACATGAATATTATACTACTAATATAGATATTTGATATAATATTGCACTTAATAAATCTTGAGAAGAAAGAAAAAGTTAGGGTTGGAAAATTTAGGTTAAAACATCATTTTAGGTTGATTACGTCAAATATCTATATTTAAATGATGTTGGTAATTAAAAAATTATTAAAATTTTTTTATAAACATATAATACAATTGATCTAAAAGAAAAATTAAAATAAAATTAATAACAACCCTAGATTCAAAGTACAAATAACACGCTTTTGCCTTCATTATGTAAGAGTCACTTTACTTTGCAAATATGAATTAGCTCCTTTTAACAAAAGATATTCAACAAAAACTTGAGTAAAATACATTACAACTATGGTTAAAAGGTCAGCAATTGATGGTATAAAGTGTGAACCATTAGCATATTGGTACTAGTGATGTCATTCTATTATTTCTTTTTATTTTAGTAAAAAATAGCGCGTGCACAACATGTGACCTATATATTCCCTTGATTTATCCAAATTTTATCCTCAAATGTCCCAATCTAGCTAAATTTGATTTTTAAAAAACCATATCCCCAAACTCGTTAAACAAAACTAAAGATTTCATAAAGAAATTATGTATTTGGACAAAATTAGAAACAAAATTACCAATTTTGTTTAGAGGCAAAATTTGGGAAAGATATTATGTTGTATTTGTTGAATTTGGAATTTTAATTAGCTAAATGAAAAATTTTGATCTTCAATGCATAGAAAATTGGAAATTTTGTAAGGAATTTATGAATATACAACAAAATTAGGTACACAATTAGATTTTATTTTATAGTAAATTTTGGAACATATTGTGTTGTATATGTAGAATTTGGGTCTTTAATTGATAAAGTGAGAAATGTTGACTTTCAATATATGGGAAGAAAGGGATTTTACAAGAAAATTAGGAATTCAAAGCAAAATTAAAGATAAAATTAGAAATTCCATGCAAGGATAAAATTTAATAGATATTATATTATATGTGTTGAATTGGGAATTTTAATTGATTAAGAGAGATATTTCGAATTTCATTGCATATAAGATTAAGTATTTTGAACTTGTTTGATAATTCATATATATAAAGATTACTTTTACATTACTCTTGGATAATATCTATTATACTATTATAATTATTTCTTAATAATACTTTATTATTATTTTTATTATTTTATTAAAGTATGAGCACAAATTTTAGTTAAATTCTCAAATTTATTTATTTTTTATTTGCTTTGCGATCACACTCCTTTTACATTATGTGTACCAAATGGGATCAAATTCATAAAAAGATTAGAAATTTAGGGTAAATTTTAATGAATTTCATCAAAAGGTTAATGAAATAATATTTCAAAATACTAATATATTAATGATTTAAATTACAAGATACTAACAGGTTAATAATTTAAATATCGAATTATTTAACAAATGACAAATATTCAAATGAATCGAGTTAAATTCTAGAATAATAAACTATATTTTAGGCTAAAAATTTTATCATGGCTCACCTTTAAGATCTTTTCATACTAACATATCTTTATTACTTTTTTGAAATTAAAATAAAATCTCTTTGAACCATTTATTTTATCTCCATGGTACGTATTATTTATACTTAAAATGGACTAAAATGTTTATTTTAATCCCTCATATATAGAATTTTTTTTATTTAATTTCTCATGAAATTATTTTTTCAATTTGATTTTTTATGAATCTGACATTTTCTGAATTTCGTTTCTTATATAATTATATTCTTAATTTAATTTATAATAAACAAAATTATTATCAATAACATCATTCTATTAACCAATTGTTAATTAAGCTAACAATCAATCTACATATTACAATATTGACTACGTGATACAATCTACAAAAAAAAAATATTTTATTACATTTTTTAATTTTATATACAATAAATTGATATAAAAGTATTATTAAAAACGATTTTATTTATGAGGGGACCAAATCAATAAATACCCATATATAAGGGATTAAATTAAAAAGATAATTTTATGATGTGCTAATTTGATAAGTTATTTATTTGTAAGAGATTAAATTATAAAATAATATTATAAAAAATTAAATTAAAAAATATTCTATCTATAAAGAATTAAAATAGGGTTTTAGTCATTCAAAACGTTGCAATTGTGGGAATTTAATTCCGAGTGGGAAGCTAAGCTGCTCACACTTATTAAGACATCTTACTTATGTTCTCAATAAATTCTAAATATTTGGTAATGGGGCTTCTCCCTATTTTAACGAACTAAATACCTCTTCAATATCAAGGTTTGAAAGCATTAGCCCCCTTATAATAAGCAGATTAATTTTCATGTTTATTGTTATTATTTCCTCCAAAAGATAAGACTAATGTATACATAATACTTCTTTTTCCTTTGGTTCTGACTCGGTATTGACCGCGACGTTCCTATTTTCAGATCTTCGATAAGAAAATTGAAAGCCCAAAAGGGAAAAGATGGAGAAACTGGAAGGGCCACACTCATCACAGAGCTCATCTCGTAACGGATTCAATACCAAGATATGCCCAGATAAAGATGAAAGAGGGGGAAAAAAGAAAAGGCGAATTCACCAAACGTGTTCCTGTCTAAAACCCACTTTCGTTTTCAATTACAAGTGGAGGGATAATTAGAAGGAAAAATTCTTGTAGCATATCAACATCTATCAAACTCATGCCACCCAATATGTGGATAACAACTATATATTTCAGAGTAAAACTATTCCATGCATCAACTATCTCTTCCTTCTTCATCCACTCTTACCCTCTGGTACCCATAAGCCGTCCTTGTTTCCTGCTTGACGCGTGGCGTTGCACAAATCACAGTCTTTCTTTTTCTCACTTTTAATAAATTTCTACTCCTCCTTTTATTTTATTTTCCCTTTACTTTATCTGCAGAGAGTATTTTTCTCTTAACTCAAAAAGAAAAAAACATTTGGGACTCAATTTTCCGATATTTGCTTCTCACAACAGACAATCATGTTCCAAAGCTTTTCATATCTGGATGATTTGTGACACTGCAGTTCAATAAAGCGAGGGTTTCCCCTTCCCTGTTCTTGATGGCTCAGGGAGGTATAACAAGTACCAACTACAAAAGGATAAAATGCTTGCAATTTTGGGTATTGGGTTGGTGGCAGGTAGCTTCAAAACGATAAACAGTGGAGATATTGCTGTCTTTGTTACTTTCATCTATTTTGCAAACTGTGTTTTGGCTCAGAGGAACCTTTTTGCCATTGTCACTGAAGATTGGAAAACCTTCCTTCTTTTGCTTGTGGATAAAGAAAGTAGAATTTTGAACACACTTTTGTTTTTGTTTGAATCCTGAAACATTGTTATGACCTGATCCTGATTTTAAGGTGGTTTTATTAACAAGAAGTGGTTTTCCAAGCCAGAGGGGTCCACATCAATGTCATATTGATACTTTGTTCGACAATTGTGAAAAAGAAGGCAGTAACAACAAATATTAGCCTTCAATTATTCTTCTCAAAGTTGTAACACCTTCCCATTTCATAGAAACGAACAAATTTCAAATAAGATTGAGAATATTAACTCTTTGTTTGAAACAATAATAGATGGTTCCCAACTTTTGAGGATATAATTGTGAGACGTTCCATTTGGTTTCTCCAACAATCAATGGATAAGACTAAATAGAAGGTGGTAAATTTTGTTTAAAATGGACTGTGCTTTTTATCTCTGTCTGAATAAAGCAATGGTCCGTTGGTACCCCCCCCCCTACTAATCCACGAAAGTGAATTGAAGCCAAACAATTGGGCCACGGTGTTTCAACTCGGAACTTTCAATATGCCCTTCCTTCTAATCTTACGCTTTTGCCTCCTCAATTATACTGTGATGAACGTTAGTGAATGCAAAAAATTGTCCTTTATGTTGGGTTCTTAATCTAAATCCCATAAGAAAACCATCTCAACCACTCCAATACTTCTTGTAAGGGCGATTAGAAAGAATAATTAAAGATTATAAAGGTAGATTCTAATCTCTCGACAGAAAGTTAAAATGGTACAATAGAAGTAAAATAGGTACTCTTTTTGACTACGATTATCCTTACATAATTTTGCAATGATTGTGGTTAATTAAGCACCATCTAGTTCTGGACAACCCTTTTGCCGAAGAAAAAAGAAATTAATTGAGAAGTCGAGAGAAACCATGTCATGTGGGGAGACTTGATTTGATTGACAAGACAATTAATTACATTATTGATTAAAAAAATTTGATGGGACCATACTTTTGAGTCTTTCCGGCAAATCCAAGTTTGTAGTTCGTTATAATAAGAAAAGCATAATGGCATAAAAAAAAAGATGGCAATAATTCAGAATTGATGGTTGAGGAACGTGAGTTTCTCAAATATCTGAAGAACTGTATGGTTCTCTATCATCTGTAACTTCAAGGGCATCAGTATAGAACACGGCATCGAAGCCTATAATTATCATCAAACGAATCCTATAAAGGCATTCCCTATGTTTAATTCTTGTTATATTAACGGAAATTTTGCAGCGGAAAGCTTTTGACGACGAAATTTTATTCGTATAATCTGGATAACAATTAAATTGTTAACGATAAGAGTGATATATGCTGAAACCAATAATTTCTAGGCACCTTGCGTGCTTATGAGTCATGATGCCTCCGCAACCGTGAGAAGTGGAAAACTCAAATCAAAAGGAATTTATTCACCTTAAACAAAAAAATTTAGAACGATGAAAATTTTCCTGCATTAACTATAACACGGGCTCTTGTGCAAAAATTTTCAAATTTAAAAAGAGAAGTTACAAAATAATATTAGCATATAGTCCAAGATATAAAGTTACATTATTCATAATTTATGAATAGAACAACTGGCAGCAAACCTATAATATATATTAATAACTGGGTTATTTGAAATTTCTCATATCACTTCTTAAATGACGTGAGAAAGTTACAATTTTATTGGTTAAGTAAAGGAAAATGAAAATTTTAGATAATATTTATTACACTTTTATATTTATTGTTTAATAATATTTATTTTTATATAATTTTTCAAAATAAAAAGACGAGTTATTTTTTATTAAATTTTTTTGTTTATTTTCATTTTCATTCATAATTTTTTTATATATTAAATAAAACCTTAAAATATAAATAAAATATTGGTATAGGCGAATTTTTCTTATATTTAACCATGTTAACACTATTTTAGAAATACATGCATAGTGGAAATAATATAATTGAACCATTAAGCTGTTATGCTATTCTGATGCTGCCTGGATCAAATCTAACAGCAGTCATTCGTGTCTAATTGGGAATACAATGCCATTCCATCACTTTTAGCGTAATGGAACGAGGAAACAAGTTCCATTTTTGTTTTCCTCATTCCAACAAAATATATACCCACTCTTTCCCCATCCCTCATTATATTAATCGAGTAAAACACCTGACGGTTAGCAAAATATTCCTCACATTAACGAGCAGCTCGATTCTATTAACATGTCATTACACATATAAATATCTTTTAGGCAGCAATAGAAATCATAACCTCCTTTTGGCAAAAGCAACACGAGATAATATGCTAATACCATTTTCATCCAACTCTATATACTCATTTACTGTCTACAAATGTTATTGGTACACTATTAAGCTAAGATGGACGAAGATATCATTTTACCAGCAGAAAGAAAAATGATATAAGATAACTGACATTTTTATTATTTAATTCTGGTCTTTTGATCGAGAAATTAACATTGTACAAGGCAGTACCATTTCTATTTTTTTTTTTTTTTGTCTAATGAGAAGACGGATGGGGTAGGGGATTTTGAAGGCAGTGTTCGTTCTCATTTTCTGTTTCTAGTTCTAACTCCCGATTTACTAGACGGTTTAGCTCTGTTTCTGAACAACAATGGCCAACGATTCTTCTCGTTGAAACCTCATCTGCCTTGCAATGAACGCCTCTATCGTGCGCTGAAACTCCTCGTTGCTCAGCTTATCCTGCGGATACAAATTTTCCCGCGGATTTTCGCCGGACCTCGCAGTTTCTCGGCACTTCTCAGTCTCCGATCGTCGGAGAGTTTGTCTCGCCACTTTCCTGGACTCTTCCGTCAAATTCTCCGACAGACTTCGCCGATAAGCTTTTGGATAATCAGATTCGACTTCAGCGCCTGAATCTGTATCCGTGCACGTGTCAAATTCAGCTCGATCCCCAAGTGTACGAGCCGTCGTGTTGATGTCAGAGATAATCTGCTTGTCCTGGTACTCCACCACCTCTGCCACCCGCGACTGGTCAGTATCGACTTCCGATGGTGACTCGGTATGATCTGCGCTTTTCTTCGAGAACTCTCGGAAGAGTTCCGTCTCCACATTGTCGTCGTCGTCGTTTTGACGGATTATTCGTCGGGAATTGGCGACCAGAGTGGCGATGATGGCATTGGAAATGATGAAAACGACGAGAGGGCTTCCGATGAAGCCGGAGAGCCTGCGGAAGTAGTAGCCGGAGATCTGGAGGGCGAAAGAGAGGCGAGTGACTATCCAATAGAAGAGGAGCAGAGAGGCAGAGAGTCGTAGAATGCGAAGCGTTTTGGCAATGCTGTTAAAGAGATTGTACTTGCGCATGGCGTTCGCCTTCTCAGCTTGAAGATTGCCGAGGAAGTCGAATGCGTCCATAGATAAATAAAGCGAAAGAGAGATTTTAAGGGTGTTGGGGTGGGTGGAAAGTTGAGAAGAGAAAAGGTGAAAGATGCAAAGGAAAGAGAAGAGTGGGAGAGTGCAAAATAGAAGTTCAAGGGATGGTGTTTGGGTGTCTTTTGACTGGAGTCTATAACACAATTTCTTCAACCTCAAATAACTGAACCGTTTCTGCACATAAATCTTGGGCTTATATACAGTTATATGCCTCCGCCCCGCGATTTTTCTCCTCCACTACACCTTTTTATTTCTTTTATCCGTTTTTAGTCCAATGTTCTTTTGTTCTCCAAAAAACTTTGTTTCGGCCAATTTCAAAAATTTAAAAATAGAAAACTAATGAATGGGTATTCAGAAATTAGATATGGAAATCAAAATGAAATAAATAAAAAATAACTTTCATACTCATACTTTAAAAATATATAAATATTATTATTATTAAATAATTATTATAAAAATATAATAGATATTATTAAAAAAAGGCAGAAAATCACTTTCCTTTCTAATACCAAATTAATATTATAATCAAAGGTAAAAATAATTTATAATTTTGTTAGGATCTATCAAATTTTAGAAATTAAAGAGATTATTTACATATAATAAAAAATATATAGAATTTTATGTAATTTAGCTTAATTTATAACAATTTTTAATATATATATATATATATATATATGTATGTACATGCATATTGTAATAATTTTAATTTTCTTGAACATCGACCTTCAACATTTGATTTTTCTAAAGAATATCTTTATTTTTTTAATCATTCCATATCCCCCCCTTTTTTTTTTCCTTAATCATGTGTGCTCGACGAGGATCACTATCCATGAACAAAATTTTGCTTATTAGTGTTCCCATCAACAATTAAAACCTATTTTTTTTCCATGTGTATCATTAATAAAGACGCGCGCACACAATGAAAATACTCAGCATGTGTCATCGATGAAGACTTGCACATATGCCGGGGCTCCCTTTTTTTTTTAATTTTTGTGTAATGTAATCATTAAAATGTGAATGTTGCAAAATCCATCCATTGAAAACTTGCTATAAATTGGCCACCCTTCTCTCATTGTCCACGTACACTATCCATTCATTTTTATAATTCATTCTCGCAAGTCAATCTCTTTTTCTCAATTTCTAATATTAAATGGGATATTGTTTTAGTCTTTGGTTTTCATTGTCTTATTCTCTTAATATTAAATTGTAAGCGAAGTTGTAGTTACATAAGAGGTAGTTAAATTCAATGTATTATTAGGAATTTGTTCGAAATCATTTATCTTATTCAAGTGCGCCGTTTTATTTTTCTTTTTCACGGCAATGTGCTTTTAGTTGACGAGGAAGGAAATGTACATTTAAAAAAAAGAAAGGGGTTGGGGGAAATTTTGTTGAGAGCGGATAAGGAGAAGGATGACTTGGCAGCCTAGGATTGGACAAAAACGAATTTTTCCAATCCTAAGCTGCCACACGTCATCCTTTTTCTTAAAAAAAAAGGTGAAGCTAGTGTGCGTGGTCACACGCTGAACGATTTAGACACGTGCGCATCCTAAATGACAACACATGCTGAAAATTTGGACACGTGTGTGTGCCTTCATTTACGACCACCAAAAAAAAACATTTAAATTTGTGTTGTCGATGACCACCTGGTTGCAAATAAAAATTTCTTTCCTTATATAATGATTTTTATTGACAAAACATAATTATGCATATAAATAAAGATATATAATATAAAGATAAAAATATGTTTATGAAAAAAGAAATCTTCAATATTCTATTCTCTCATTCAAAACATAGAGACAAATTGGAGAACGGGCGCCCTCATCTTCGGTTGGGTTTGGTATTACTTCAACGACCTGTAATTTAAATTGTTTAAATTAAATTTAAAATATTTTTTATTTTTTATTTGAAAATTTATAATTAAAAATTATTTTTATTTTATATTTTATTTGTTGTAGATAAATTTTTTTTTTTAAAAAAATCTAAAATCTAAAATATTTAAATTTAAACGGTAGAAATCACATGAACCATTCTGGGAGGACGGTGGAACAAAAATTTACGAGGCAGTGCACAAAAAACGGAGAAAGTATCCGTACATGTCTGCAATTGCAGCATCAGCCTTCATGCGATATGCATCACGTTGCCCTGATGGACCTAGCAATCGCACAATGATAAAGTAGTATGTATTTATTTTCTCCCTTTGACCCTGCCCTCGCCACTGTCTTTGATTTGAAGTCTCTGGTTTTCTGCCTACGCGCACGCCACTCGCTGATTTCCCATAAAATTTACTCCTTCTCCCTTCTTCCTGCCATCCTCTGCCATCCCCCTTCTTGCTTTTAACACTCATACGCTAGTCAAATAATGAAGAAATTATAGATATCTAAAAATTAAAAATTTTAGGTTATCATCTTTTTACGTAATTAAAATTTTTAATTTATAAATCCTTTAAATTAATTTTAAACTTTAAAAATTTTTAATATAAATATTTTTAACTCAAAAGCATTAACTATAATATTTTGTGAAATTAATTTTAGTAACCTCGTCATCACTCACCATCGTCTCCATTATCTAGTCCTATTTTAACCTCTGATTTACATTTTTTGTGAACTAATTTCATTTCCTTAATATTTTGTTATATAAACGTCTAACAGGTAATACTATTTGTCATTGTTTCTTATTATTTTATAAGGAGCACAATTAGAGTTTGAGAATTCAGATGAGGACAAAATGGGTTATGATGTTTTTCTTGTTTAGAACCGTTCATTGTTGAATTCAACGTGGCAAGTGTTTGGCCTTACTTCTTAACTACTCTAGAACACGACAGTATGTTGCCACAGGATCACAAATACCCCAATCTCGATTCGGCTCCATATAAATAATGAATTTGATTTTTTTAAAATCAGTAAATAGTCAAATATTTTTAAAATGAAGAAAAATTTAAAAAACAACGAGTGAAAAATTAAAAAATAAACTATATATAGATTCTTACTTTTTATGTCATTTTTTTTAAAACTTTCATAAACACTTTAATATCTATTTAATTAAGAGGATTTAAATTTATAAATCAAATTTAATTAAATTCTATTTGATATATTTTTTATTTTAAGATAATAATTTAACAAATATATATATATAGCTTTTTAAATTTATTTATTTTTGTAAAACAGTTGGCTTTTGCGTGATATAAAATTTATTTACTTTTAATATAATAATAAAAATAGAGATATATATATATATATATATATATTTAAAAGATATGTTTTGTAAAAATTAATTTTATTGATAAAAAATAAGTTTAAAATTTTGAATACAATTATTAAAATAAAAATCTTATCAAATATAATATTGTCAAACTTAAAAAAAAATCTGTGTAATTTGATTTTATTCATCCATCAGGCATATATAGCTCTGTCAATGATTCCCCGAAACAGCTGCATATTACATAGCTTGTGTTCTCTATCTATGCATTTAATAGTGAAAGTAACTTATAAAATTTTTTGTCATGTGACCATATCAAAGTTTAATTTGAACCACAAATTAACAACAACAATGAAAATTCCGAGGATGCACATAGTGAGGAAAAACAAATTCAGGTTGAACATCTGTTCCTCCACTTTTATTTTCGTCTTTCATATTAAAATGGGGGCGTGTAACTCAGGCAAATATTGGGAAAAAACTTGTTCATTTATTGGGAATCGTATAATCACCTATTCTTTTGGCAAAATGACCAAAACTTAACATGTTTTTCTCCCACAATGGGCCTAAGCTCTTCCCATAAAAATTTGCACATCGCCTCCATTCCTGTCCTTGACCAATATTCGCTTTCTTCTTTCGCGTGTTTATTTCAATGTTCAAATAGTTCAATGGAGGAAAATAGTTTAAACCGAATCTTAGGCTAGTTTTTGAAATGGATTTTGCCTTCAAAACAGAAGCTTGTTTTTGAAATGGATGTGACCTTCTCGCCTTTAAAGAGGGGAATATGTGAATGGAAATGTTGTTGAAACTGAGTAAAACACCATCTCAAGGACACAATTGATTATTCCTTTGGATTAATGGCGGGGTCCAAAATGGGCTATGCAAAACGATGACATTCAACTTTTGTTCATACCAATTATCATAGGTTAAAGTGGAAGGGATATTCTGCTTGCTTGCTTTAATTTTGATCATGTTGTTCCGTGTGGGAAGCATCATTCTCCCATTAATTACGGGCACAATTCAAACTGTCAACCCTCTTGACTACTTCCATACCATTTGTTGCAGATACGATGGAGGACCAGACCGGAGTCACAAGTTTGAAGCCCATAACAATGTATGGATGGATCATCCAAAGCCCAATGAACTTGGATTCATGTGCATGTGTTGGTCTCTCTTCACTAGCCTAGACTCAATCCAGTACTCTATTTTACTAATGGATGAGCCATAAACAGAAGTAAGAGGGGTTAAGAGTTGCACCGTTCACGGCATCCATGATAACTTTCAGATTGAATACCTTGTTTCACAGTCAAAGCTACATGAAAACAGGCATTTCGCCCACCACGGTTGTCTGTCCCTCTTGCCTAAGTGAATTAGAAGCGTTGCTTCGTGCACAATTAACATGAAACTTGTTTCCAGATTCCTAAATACCATAAGAAACCAAGAGGAGTAGACTCCAATTATTCTTAAATGAATTTTGAAAAGGAGCTTCTCTCCACACCTAAGAAAGAATTAGGCAACCCTCTGGTTTATTATGGCAAAAAAAAGAGAGGATAGCTTTGCAAGCTCCGCACCCAAAAAAAACCTGAACTTGTTAGGGATAGGAAGATGTCACAATATTATTTTCCAATTGAAACAAGAATAATATCATCACTCAACAAACTTTTACGCATCTCCTTAAGTTTTATGTACCAAGATAACAAAAAGGAGAGTTGAGATACTAGTATTTGTGTTTTAGACACATGTAATACACGTTTATAATGTTTATAATGTATTACATGCGCAATACACGTCTAGAAAGTTGGGTGCTGTTCATTAGCTTTGGAATAGTAATCGATTTTTTTTAAAAAAATTTTGGACTACATACAATTTTTTTTAATTTATTTTTTAAATTTAAACTTTTTTTGCATTGAAACCCGTGCTGATAGCCCGGCCCTCCTAATTATTATTTAGAGAAAAAGTTTGAAAGGAGTTGTACATAGACTACCTCCAGGAACAGTGAAAAGCAATGTTTTTAAAATCGGACCGGTAATTGAACCGGTAGAGATATTGGTTCACAGTTCATTGGTTGAATTATAATCGAACCGTGGTCGAACCGGTGATAATTAAATATATTATTTAAAAAAATTTTATGTATTAAAATTTTAATATAACAAATAAATATTAGTAAATTTTAAATATTTGATTACTAATTTAACATTTCTTAAGATATTATAAAAATTAATGTTTAGTTTAAAATAAAAATTATCTATGATTAAAAATTAAGAATATTTAATATTAAATTTTTAAAATTTCTAAATTATATTAAGATTCTACTTATTATTAAAAAATAAAATAATAAATAATAATTTTAGCTAAGTATCTTGATATTTGAGAGCAATATTATTAGGAAATTGAATATGATAAAAAGTAAATATAAAAAATAATTAATTATACACATTTTATTTCTCTTTTATTCTCTTTTTTTTTAAAAAAAAATCATATTTCAACCCCCTCATCGTTTTTATTACCTTCTATTTTTAATTTGTCAAAATTATTTAAAATAAAATATTCTGTTATATAAAAAAATTAAAAAAAAAATTGCTTCAAACTGGTTTGACTGATTTTTTTATCCGGTTTTTTACCGATTTTTTACTGGTTTTCACTGATTTTTGACTGATTTTTTGCTTGATCGATTTTCTAACTCAACCGAATCGGATCAGGGACCAGTTTCCGGTCGAACCGACCGGTCCGGTCCGGTTTTCCAAACATGGATGAAAAGAGTTTAAACATAACAAGGAAATTGAAAACATTATCTTTTTCTTTTCTTTTAGTAAATCAATGATTTAGAGCTTATTTAGATGTGCTTTTGTTTTTATGTTTTCTAACATAGTTTTAAGTAATTGTTTTCGAAAACAATGTTTGAAGATAAACGAACAAGAAAAAAGTTTGGAAACTTAGTTCGAAAAACAACATTAAAAAGCAAGAAACACCAAAAAAAAAAAAGGGTTTGAAAAGTTTATTCCTGAAACAGGTTTGGAGAAAAAACTACCCTTCGACGGCGGACAACGCTAAAGAAGAGATTCAATTGTGAAGAAGACCATCTTCGGACGGCTTCTTTGATCTCACGTACCCACGAGAAAGAGATGGGTTTCGGGGGCCACTTGTCGAAGAAAAATCAAAATATATGGCAAGAATGCATTTATGATGTTTCAATTTTAATTTTATCTGAGTCCTTTTTTTTTTAATTTTATTTATTTTTAATTTAATCTTTTAATTTTATTTAGTTTCAATTTAACACTTAAAAATAAAGTTAAGAGATTATATTAGAATAAAATAAAATAAAATAATTAAAATAAATTTTAAAATAAAATAATAAAACAAAATAAAATTAAAGGATCAAAATAAAATTTGAAATAAAATTAAGAGATTAAAAATATATTTTAACTATAAAACTAACATACCATAAAGGCTTTAGCTATTATTTTTTGTTTTTTATAATATTTATTTTAATGTTTTTAAAATAGGTATTTTTTAGAACAAATTTTAAAAATAAAAAAATAAAAAATTCTGTTTAAATTGTTATTCAAAAAAATAGTTATTTTTTTATTTTTATTTTACAGAACAAAGGTTACAAAATATTTAAAAAAATATTAAAATACGTTACCAAACAAATTTTTTTATTTTTTTATTCTTAAAAATATAAAATTATCCTAAAAATAAAAAATTAAACAAATCCTTGAAAGTTGTTTTTGAATTTCTAATTTTTTTTTTAACGAGGAAGAACAATCCATTCAAACAGTTTTCTTTTTGTATTTTTATTCTAAAAATAATTTAAAAAAAAAGGATTTTCAAGAATAGGAATCGAATTGACATGCCCTTAATTCTCTTAATTTCGTTACCTAAAGTTAAGATTTTTTTAATTTAATTTTTTAAATATCCTTTTTCATAACCTTTAAACAAGAACAACAAAAACCTTGTAAAAGATAAGTTGAATTAAAAGAAATTTTTGAAAAACTGAATTGATAAATTTTATTTTAGAAAATTAAAATAAGAGGAAAATATTTTTAAAAAATTAACCTAATAATTATTATATTTGGAGAATCAAAATAAAAAAGTTGAAAATTAAATTATTAATTTATTTTTCTAAAATGAGTAAATTGGCGACAAGTAGCAGCCATTGATGATGATAAAAAATTGCTAGTGGTCCAACAGCCTCCCTTACGGATACCACACAAGATCAAGATGATAGCCAAGAGGTGGAGAAAGGGATTCAACAGCCTCCAATTTGGCGACGCTTTTCCTAAGTATGTGCGCGAGTTCATTTTCTACGTCTAGTGCTTCGTATGTTTAAAAAAAGACAAAAAAATATCATAAAAATTGAAAAAAATTTACGAGGCAGAAGAATATGGGGCCAAAAAACACCAGCACCAGTAATCAATGAAGACAGTGCCCCATTTCTAATCTTGCTGGGAAATTGCTGTTTGCCCTTTGGATGTGTGGATACCAATAATTGAGATGTTCAACGCGATATGTCCTTGGTTGGACTTTTCTGAGCATCTCTCTCCACACAGTAGCTCTCTTCGCGAATAAACCTTCAAATGGCTCGCTTAGTTTCTGCACTATGTCAAGGTGCCGCTCCCGCGACCCTCCGTCATGGTGGCAACGACCCCCGTTTGTTACAATCCCTCTTCCAGATTTCTGGCTCGCAATTTGTTTAAACAAAGATTGTTTAATCGCTCTTCTTTTGCTGATGCTTTTTCTGCTTCAAGATCAAACTTTTGCTGTGGGTTTGTCCTGAGGAGGTCTGTTTCTGGGGGAAACAGGCTCTGGGTACAAAATACCATGGATGAATTGATCAAAACTTCTGCTTTCAGAGATAAACATAGTGAGGAAGGCGTTCGAGTGCTTGAACAAGAACCTTTAATTGATGGATCATCCCAGTTCGGGTTTAAGTTTGTGTTTCGTGAAGTGGAATCAACTCTTAATCGACTGGTTCGTGGCTCTGAACTTCTTTCTTTCAATCATGTTGCGACTGTTGGCTACCATTACAATTATGAATTTCAAGTGCTTTGATTTAAATTAGTACCGTTATTTATTTGTGGGAGAGGGTGGTATATCAATGTCGGATGCTAATTTGGGATAAGCTAACTGTTCCTTTCATAGGTTGTAAATGTTCATTACTCCATGGCTAAACTGTTAAGATTATCCAACATAGAGCAGCGTTACTCTGCTGATCAAATTGTAGTTAGTCCCTTTAACCTTTTCCCAACCCTTCCTTATAAATCCAGCTTTGTATTCTTACAGTATTCTTTCTTCTTTTCCTTCACCATGCGTCCTTGAATCCACTCAAACAAAATAGTGGAAGCAAAAGGGATCCTGGTCTTTTCTAATACTTGCCCATTCGTACTTAGTGTTAGCTTCTACTAAACTAGAAAGTTTGTACTGCTTATCTTTCTTCTGTTCTGTGATAATACAAAGTGGAATTTGATTCAGGATTGAACTGAAGAAACAGAAAGTAACCTTGTTGACCACTTTGAAAACCAGAGATGCATTCAACTTTAGTTGATGAATTTTCTTACAACAAAAATAAAGAAAGAACCAAAAAACTTTGGTTGGCAATGGTTATCTTACTGGAGAAGAAATAGAAAAGCCTGAAGGCCGGCAGCTAGACAAACTTAGCCTTGAGAATCCACTAAGCACACTTATGACCTAATTTAGTGGTTTCTAAATATATTAATCCAACTAACAGAACAACTGGATGAGCAACCAAGAACATCAATTTAAAGAAAATTCTATCTCCCAAGGCTTCGTAAGTTAGACAAATCTGAAACCACCTCTGGTGCATTCCCTTTGGAAAAATCATTTTTAGAAGTCTCATATGAAATTGCATGCATGACTATGGAAAATGCAGTATCTTTGACTCTGCTCACTGATGCATAGTTGATACGAGTCCTAACTTGCAGCACATTCCCATCAAATTCCTCGCTGCTACCATTGCAACTGATATTTTTAAATCATACAGAATTGCATCCATAAGACACTTGATTTTCTTTAGATGGTCTTTAGATAATGCTTAGGGTATCTTGAAGACATAATTTCCCTTGTTGGAGCACTTTAAAAACTCTGCATTGGCATGGGCATAACTGGGTATGGGATCATTCCCTCCATGACCACTCTGTTACTTCCCAATACCATCAAGTTGTACGGCCTTAATTAAAGTAAATTCTTTTACAAGCTGGTCAAAACCCATAAGAAATTCTTTTAGACTTGTTAGATTGAGTTTAAGGTGCTTAGGTTGCTTAAGTTCAAAAATTTCTATTGCAATATACTATTCAAATTACCATCTTTAATAGTGGTGGTTGTCAAACTAATTATGCATTAAGGTGTAATTACCGTTTAATGAGCTAATGGATCTGGTTTGATGTTAGCAGAGCAAGTGGATGGTATCTGCCTTCTTTGGTGCTCTCATTCTTTGGAGGCATGATGCAGAATCCTTATGGTTTACAGCAGGATCTATTTTAAATGCTATGCTTTCTCTTGCCCTCAAAAAAGTATTGAACCAGGAACGGCCTTCTACCCGGAAATCCGACCCTGGAATGCCATCATCACATGCACAAGCCATCTTCTTTTATGTCGCTTTTGCTATTTTGTCAAGTAATTTCTCCCACCTCCTCTTTATATTTATGTCACTTTCAAGAAGAAATGATTCATTAATGTTAGACATCTGATGATTACATGTCTATTTCGCAACTGATAAAAGATGAAGGTAACATTGATGTTAATGGACTTTGAAGTATCTTCTTTCCATTTTTGGTAGATGCTTCCTCTTGTGTAAGTTCTGAAGGTTTGAGTTCAAAGTTCTGGTGGAAGGAAAACTGATATTATCTAGTTCTTTTGGGAACTCTATATATCTCTGGCATATCTTGGCATCTTCAATCTCCTATTGTTAACAGTGAAAGAGGCTAGTTTTATTGGTGGGGTGATGATCTGCTTGGAGTTTTTGTATTGCTTTGAGACATGTATCATTCCATGATCTCAGATTCATATGAAATGATTTGAATAAGAAAGATGATTACCGAAACTTAATAAGGAACACTTGAATGCAACCAGAAACTTTATTTTAGAATTACATGTCTTATCCTACTTCAAGAAAGTGATGGTGTCAGGAATATAATTTCTTTTTTCTTTTTAGGGTAACCTGTACTGGCTTCACTACAGAACTCCATGTTTCTCTTAATGACGCTGCAGGTGTAGAATGGCTAGGGTTAAATGAATTTAGCATTGCCATCAGCGGACTGGTCTTGGCATTTGGTTCTTATTTAGTAAGTATATAGTGTTTCCTATCTATTCAAGTGGTATAGCTTTTATTCCTGGTTCGAGTCTATCATGAATAGCAGTTTTCTTGTTTGTTGGTGCCTTATTTTCCTGCTATTTCATAGGACTTGTTAGGAATGTGCATCTTCTTAGTTCTTCATTACCTCTGGCATCAGATGAACCATGTAGATGGCCCGATATATTTGTGCATGTTGTTCTACTACACTGTTTCATATGTACTGAAGATTCCACACTTGACATTCTGAAATGCCAGGTGTTTGACAACTTATTCAGATGCTAGTATTATTGTTTCCAAAGAACACCAATCTCATATAGGCAAAATAGAAAACTCTCTTCATGTTGCTGGCATGTTTTGCATGTGTGACATTGAAACATATTGTAAAAGTGACAAGATTTGGACTTGAATTCCTTCATTAGTGGTATACTTGAATAGCAATAAACAAATTTATCAGTTGAAATGATATTCTACCTAGTCTTATATCTAAGTTATGCATATGAATTGGCATCCTGTGACACACTGTACATGTATCAATCAGCTAGCGTCCTGTCACCTAACATCTTGAATTGCAGGGAGTAGTTGATAAAAGGTTCTCTACTTACAATATAATGTTGAATCACATTACTTTATTGATGGTTTAGACTTGCAGCTTGTTTGTGGTCCCATAGCATGACTCTTCTGAATTTGAAGTTACTGTTGTAATAGAAAAGTATTTGTAAGGATCAATTGCTTATGCTGTAATGCATTTTCTGTGTTTACAGACATACCTACGGGTATCTCAACAACTTCATACAGTGAGCCAGGTGGTTGTTGGTGCTGTTATTGGGTCCATTGACTGTATCTTGTGGTATTGGTTATGGAATGCTTTTATGCTGCGGGCATTTATATCCTCTATTTGGGTGAGAATCATTGTTGTTTTGGGGTCTGCTGGAATTTGCTTAGGTTTTGTAATATATGCAATTCGCCATTGGTTTGAAGACGAATAAGAACTTCATCAGAATGTGTTTGTAACAAGGTACTACGTATTATTGATAATGACATTTCGTTTTGCCTAGAAATTTCAAGTTTTATATGTCAGGTTATTGAATGAGTTTTCAACTCCCCGGGCTACTATTAGCTTATCTTTATACTTGCAAAGGACACCACTGGTAGGAAGCAAAAAGGCTTGGCTATGGAGAGTTTAAGCTTTTTGGACGCGTCGGGTTTTGTGAATGGAAAAGAGAATATAAAGAAAAAAAAGTGATATTGTTGATGAAATACGATTTTGCATTTTTATTTTAATTTGAATTTGAAAAGAGATAAATATTATTAAGTTAAGATAAATAAATGATAATAAGAGTAGAATAAACATTATATATATTTATATAAAGAAATTATATTTATGTTAGCACAAAAACAAATGAATCCTTAGTCATTACATTGCCTTAAAATTTGTAATAAAAAAAATCTTTTATCCATATACAAATGTCAAGACACGATCCAAGGCTTAGGGCTGGGACGTTATTTATCGCCGCCTAAAGCAGAAGGGAATAATGGATGCTGAATGGAAGCAAATCTGGACTGATTTACTCTCAATGTCGTAAAACAATATGTTAAATGCTGCCTTAAACGTAACACAGCATACCCTCCTGGATGGAAAAACATTCATCTCTAAGAGAGAAACTAGTTTACGAAACCTTAAACTAAAATCTTATAAACACAAATAAGATCAAGTTCACGTGGTTCAATCAGGCCACTTCAGTTCCCAATATACCTTCCTCTGTTTCCACCATATGGTGGAACTCCTCTTTTTGCTCTTGCCCTCTTCCATCTCTGCATATTTCTCATCCTTGCAAAAATCTTCCTAATTTGGTGAAGCTTGTGAGATTGTTGAGCAATCACATTTGCTGTAGAGGAACTCTGGCCAAGCATTATCCCATACCCATCGTCGAAAGACTCCATACCTTCAGTAAGAAGCTGCCAGAACATGGCTCCAGCGGCTGGTCCTCCCCTTTTAGCAGAAGCATATATCTTGTAGTACACAGTATTGAAAAGCTGATCTCTCTTGTAAGTGTTGTAACCTGCATCTTTCCATGATTTTCCAAATTCTGCCACAAGTATTGGCTTCCGGAGAGCGTATTGAGCATCTAAAAAGTGAGCACCGAGCCAGTTATTCGAGAATGAAAGCTGATATTGATCATTTGTCCTGGATAACCTGTTTATGCAACGAACATATATATATAGATATATATATTAAATATAGTTGGATGAACGAATTGAATTTAACAATTTTGGGAAGCTTTTTAAGTTACCACTGGTCAGGATAACAGTGAACAGTTGCAAAATCAATGCCAGGAATCCGATTATTTGCAATGAAGTCTGTCCCTATATCAAAACCAGGATTCATTCTCTTTCTCCGAGGCGTTGATTGTCCATAAAATCCTTCTAACCCAGCTTCCAATAAGTGATTTCTGTCCATGGACTTCACAAAATAAGCCATTTCTGCTATCCAGTCCTATGATGGAATGTAAGAGTCAGCTCGATAAGAGTTCACTTTCGATACTCATAATATTGAGTACTTAGCACTATTATTATTTATATTTTGTCATATAATCTATATTATTTTTTAATAGAAGTCATGTAATTTAATTTTAAATCATTGTTGAGTTGAATACTCAATTTTAAACAAGAATTGTTTATTTGTCTTCAAAGAAAGGCCAGAATAAGGAAGTAAGAAGCCATTACCATGTAGAGGGCATAATTAGATATGGACCAATTTCAAAATGTTTTAGAGTTGGAAAGTTTTCTCCTTTGAAAAAAAGCATTTTCAGTTTGAAAGGAGCACACTATCTATGAGGGAAGGGGGAAACCGCAAAATCCGGAAAGTAAAGGAAGAAATAGAAAAAGATAAAGATAAAGATAAAGAGAGTGGAAGAAGAACAGGCAAAGATGTTTTGACCTGTATAGTCCTTCCAGATGGATCTGATGTGCATCTAGGCTCATTCATAAGCTCCCACGCCATGATTGTTGGGTCGTCCTTGTAATGAATTCCCGTGAAACTATTGAATCTGTTAAGAACAGTCTGTGGAAGGTTACAGCTAAATCAGAACTTGAAATTGTATTTCCCAAAAAAAGGCCAAAAAAACTGCACTCACTCATTGTTACTATTTTCATCATCTAATCTAGCATAGCATATCAGCTATCGGGAAAAGTTATAACTTCTGAACTACAAATCCCATCATCCTCTCTTCTGTATTTTGGAGAATTCCAGAAGAATATAAACCAAAAAAAAAAAAAAGCAGAAGCTGTGAACTGAAAAATGGAAACTTTACGACAAACTAAAAATCATAATCACATATTGCATCAAGCAAGATAACAGGCATTCTGCAGACCTTGACATGGTTCTTGTAGTAACCCTTAACAACAGGGCTCCTGAAGAAATCATCATCTGAAGTTAGGTGCTGCCCTTTACTTCTAGCCCAGTTCACATACTGCTTCTTCCCTCCGAAGCTCTCGTAGTTGTTAACCAAGCTCAGTATAAGCTTGATGCCGTGCCTCCTAGCCTCAGCTATAACGAAATCTAGCCCCTTCAAACCAACAAATACGCAAAATATTAGAAATTATGCATTTTAACGACGGTAAATTTCTCATCTTCTTAGGCTCTTGAGAGAGTCTTGTGAGAGATACCTTAAACATTTGCTCATTATAGAAACCAGGAGAATACTGCAAGGGTCTGTAACCTCCATCACTGAATGCCCAAGTTCTTGCAATAGCAAGGCCATGGCTAGTGGCTTCACGGAAAGCAGCAGAGACTTTGAATCTTTGAGATGGATCCGAAGCTACATACATTAGCCAGTATGCATTGAAGCCATTTGCGTAGAAAGGGTTTCCATTCAACAGAAAATGGACGCCTCTGGTTCTCACGAAGCCATCCCCTGCATCTACGAACACATGGACAGAGCTCTGATGGATTAAAATGGCCAGAAGAGCTAATGCAATTTTCTTCATTTCTTGCTTCAGACTCTCATAACACGCACACTCAACACACTCAATGCAGAAGGATGGGTCTCTTCTTGTTTATAAACTTATTATGGAGATAAGAGTAAAACGGGAAGTAGGGCTTTTTAAGGCTTTGAGCTCTTGCTGAAGCCCCCAAAACGAAGGCTGTCTCTTACTACTGCAAAACAAGTCCGCAAATATACAATTTGATTTTGGAAAACTATATATATTAACAAAGCTATAGATTGATCTTTCAAAGTAAAGTGATATAAAATTTGATTTAATAAAGAGACTAACATATAGAAATAGAAATTTTGAAGACTAACTCGTGTGAAAAAACAAAATAAATTTAAAAATTAAAGCGTTAAAATGATGTATCTTAAGAGTATTTGTTCAAAAATTAATAATATTATTATTTTTTTTATCAAATCGCTTCAATGTAATGTGACATTGCTGGAAAGTTGAAATAACCCGCTTTAAACGGGTTATTAGGTGCAAAGTTAGGAGGAAGGACAGAGAAAAAGGGTTTTGTAGTATTATTATTATTATTACCGACACATAATTGTCATAATGTGACAGGCAGGTAAACCAACAGCTACACTTTTGAATGCGCGAGTTTTCGCGGAGGGGAACTGTGACAAACAACATAGTTCAATGGAAATGACCAAAAGAAAAAGGAGAAACAACACAGTTTTTTTCTCCCCCTTTTTAATCATCAAAATATTCAGAGTCACTACTTTGATGCTTTGCCCCTCCATTCTGTTAGAATTAAGTTGGACTAAGTTTCAGTCCCTGATGTGCATAATGATGCAGTGTAAACAAGAGTGATGCTTTTTCGATATGATTTAGATCAAGTGCCACCGACAGTGTGGACAATTGAGTTATTCATGCAACTTGATCAAACCGAAGACGAGAAGTATGAATAACTTTTAAATAGAATGATTAAATAGGTAGATTAAGAAAATTATAAATTAATATATCTAAAATAAGTCTTACTAACAATATTCCTGACATGCTTAATCTATTTTAATCTTAAAAAACAAATTTACCAAAATTTTTTCATGAAGTAGATTTTTAAGGGGCATTGGATTCAAACATTCAGAGCCCACTCAAACAAAAAAAAAACTTAGCCGTTCATTCATGAACAGTGGAAGATTTTTTTTTTGGAGGGGTGGGGTAATATTTGGTTCCGAGAATGATATACCTGAAAATGATGTCACCCCACTAACAGCTTATCATCAATTGCATAGAAAATAGAAATTTCCAAAATTACTTATTTTTGAAGGGCCTTTACTTGGGATAAGCCCGTGATCGATAGAACCCTTCGTGGAAAGGGAAATAATACAGGCAATGGAATAATTGCACTGAAAATGATGGATTTCGCGCTGCTGATATTTCATGACACTTCCTGCATGCTTCTCTATTATAACTTGTTCTCGTGCTTTGCCATCTCTATCTAATCCACCATGCGGCATAACCTTGTGAACTTCGAAGTTGGAACCCATGTTCATCTCCTCTGCTCTGTTCTGCTCAATCCTCAGCTCCACCCACTATTATAATATCCTTTTGTAACTAGAAATGCAAAGCACAAAATATTTATCAAATCTCATATTTTTGGTATAAAATTTGGCACTAATACAACCATTACCAATGGATATGTTACTTCATTTATGGAAGATGACCTTGTTTTATTCGTTTTAATGATATTTACCGTATCCTATTCTGCACATGCACTAATCACCATAAATCCTACGTGATGCGTTTGTTCGGCGGATAAGTCACCACGTGGCTGAACGTGGGCGGTTTACGTTCCTTAGAACATCTTCGTTGCATGGGTGTTAGCGTAGGGAATCATCCACGATTGGCTTAATAAATTGGCTGCATCCGTGGATTTGTGACACTTTACAAACACATCTCGTGCGCTGTCTGTTTCTCCATGCCTGACAATAAATTCTATCTACATTGACGGACTCAATTGCGTCTTTTTTTTGGGCCCCCACACCCCCCCCCCCCCCCAAAAAACAAAAAAAAAGAGCACGGATTCACAGAAAAAAAAAAAGAAAATAAAGTAGCAAACATTATCGAGTAAGATCGCCCAAAAAGCAAAATCTACTTTACAATATCAATCTTTTTGTGTACATGCATTGGACATAAATGCCCACGGCCAGGCAGGCACCTACTTGGTTACACAACACACGTTGTCATGACGTCATGTAGATCTGCAAGCCTACAACAAACAATCTAGATGGTGAGATTACTCCAAGGAGCTGATGGATCGTAAATTCCTCTACTTACTATTTTGCTTATCATGCAAACCCTTGGCACATTCTCCTGCAGATTATTCTTTGGACGGATCAAAATCCTCTTCAATACTGCACACCTGGATTTCATCCAAGTGAGATTTATTATATGTGTTCGTCTCTCCAATTGCACTTGGTACAATGCTCGAGAAAGTCTTAATCTTTTAGACAATTTCGCCAACAAAAGCAAAAAATCAACCCTAGTAAAGATAGATAGGTTTATATTATATGGTATATTGCCAAGGTTTTGCTGCCGCAAGTATTATAATCTACGTTATTTGATATTCCCTGTCAACCATCATATAGTTGCCACTCCCGTTTAGACTTGAGACACCTCAGAAAGCGATTTTCCCTTTTTTTTTTTGGGGGGGGGGGCGGGAGAGGGAGAAATGACAATGTGAAAGTTGATTCTATTAGTTCCAAGAAGGCTACATCCCATCCTCCATTCTTAAATTTCACACTTCACTTTATGATGTCCAATTTCCAAATATGAGGTAACAGGACATGCCGAAAAAGGAGAAAAGAGGGGGGAAACCGCAAGTAAAAATCATGTGCTGTTGAAATTTTAATTGCAGGTGTAGCAACATAACACAATTATCATAAAGCTCGTATCTCGCCCCCATAACCGTAGTAATTGAAAAGTCCTTCGTCTTGCCGCCAATCTTCTTCACCTTCATTTCAATCTGTTCAAATATCAGTGCTAAGGAAATATTTTCCAACTATAAATATTGCATTTTGATAGAATCACTTGAAGCTCAAGAACAAAGAGGAAAAGTAAAATGATGCAAGATCAGGTTCAGAAAAGAACCTGATAAACTTTGGCACCTCAAGATAAACTTTCTTCCGTAAAGAATCTTCAATGTCAAGGCGGGCAGCCGTTGCAAGTAGTTTCAAAGCCTTTCCTTCCCGTTGTGGTTGAGTACAAAACAGATGTTGAGTGACAAATAAATGCTTGCAAAGAGGGCTAGGGATGGGGAATCCTTCAGCTGTATTTTAAGTTTTAAACTAATTGAACGACAATTATTGACCGTTGAAGATTAAAAATAGATCAGACAATTTGATATTTTAGTTTGTTGCAAGCCACATCAAAACCCAAAAATATAAAATCTTTTCTCTATTAAAATATTCTAAAATTCATTGTTATGTTAACTAAGGCCAAAACTAATGCCTTTGCCAGAACAACAGCAGTACCAGTACCAGCATTGCCACTGCACTAACGTCCAAAAGCACACCTCAGCCCCAAGAGTTTACAAATGATTAATTGAAATCATATGTGTGGTACATACTCTTCCAACAAGAATAATCTTCTGTGAGTTTTTCTCAACAGCCTCCACTTGTAAGAAATCTTTAGCATTGGGCTGAGCCTTGTAGCTAACAATGTTCACCCGGACAATTTGAAATTAGAATTTATTTGTATATATTTCCAAAAGTATGTTTTTTTCTTGTTTCTTTAATTTCTTCTTGTATGTTATTCCTTTTCTTTTTTCCCCTTTTTGTTTTTTATTTTTTATTTTGAAGTCTTTGATGATTACCTGACATGCATGAGGATTTTCATTCCAATACTGGATGAATCTCTTTTCTCTAACAATTTCAGCCATAAAAATCTTTCTGGGGTGTTCACTGACAATGTCCTGTGAATTACTATACAACATAAGGCATATACAACACATGCAAGAAACAAGTAATCTTTGAAATGATAGCGTTCCTCACATACCATGAGATCAATACTTGGAAATTAAGAAGAAACTAAATCTACTTTGGTGCCTTGTTGTTTGAGTGACAGTAACTTCCACGTTTCAAGCATGCAAAGATAGTAAATATAAATAAATAAAAATGAACATAAAACATGCTCTAATTATAAAATTAAGGCCTTTTAACAACCAGAGGTGGCTTAGTGTTAAGTGCTTACTTCCTAACAGCTTGGTGAGAAGAGAAAGTTGGATTCAAATACAATTAGTGAATAGTGATAGCCAAGAATCAAGATTGACTTATGGTATCAGCACTCATCAAAGGTTTCCCTTTCCAGTTCCACGGCATATAGATATAGGGACTATTACAGAGATAATGCGGGTGTGGTTAGCCACACTGGTTGCCACTAACAGCTATTGCATGTGTACTCCGCCTATAGGAAGTAGACAAGGTTTAACATGAGAGGATGGCATACTGACATGCTAATTAAAATGAGATTGCCAGAACAAAGCTCAGACCTCTGAAAAAATGACAAAGCAAATGTTGATTAATTCCTATCACTATACCATGCGTATAACATCTTTATATCATGAGCAGTATTAATAGGTACTTTTGATGATCCAACATGAGTATTTGTAATTGTTCGCATTTATACGGCCTTGTTCACTTTTATGAAATTCAGCATGAACTATAGTTAACATGTAAATTTTGACATCTATTAACTCTTAAATTTCTAGCTATAGATAGAATGCATTTACTCTTTTCCTTTAGTCAGGCATAGCATAGCAGAAGAAATAACTTCTTCAGAGCCTAAATGGCTCCTGTTTTTATTTTTGAACAAGAACAAAATCAAAAAGTGATGATCTAAAGATAAACAGTTGAATGAGGAAAACAAAGTTTTGACTTTAAACCTGCCTTTGGATAATAAGCTGGTCCATTGGGAAGCTTTGAGAATATCCAACGCTTGACATCTTCAACCCCATGACCATATTTGGCACTAACTGGTATAACCTCATCAACATCGGTAAATTACTGCTAACACTGAAATGAACATGAAATAACTAGGATATAAAAAATGGGAAAAGCATACCCATAGCAGTCAGAACTGCAAATAAACATGCTAGTATAAATACCATCAATTTGATGAGTCCCAACCTCAAATTTTTTCACAATTTCACCAGGTTTCATAAAATCCTTCTTATTCAAAAGCAGTAAAGTGGGAGGCTTAACATTGAGGTCTTCTATCCCTTCCAACACTTCATCAATCTACAGATAAAATTAAAAAAGAAAGAAAAAATATCTAGAGAAGAGGAAAATTTTATAGCAGTTTGTAAATTAAGAACCATAGTTTCTCTGGCTCTTTACATGCATCAACAAGAGCTAATATCTAAGCATTAACTGCAGCACTGTGAACAGTGATCATCAATATTGAGTCCAACTTGTCTGTTGGCTTCTCTAAAACACCAGGAGTGTCAAAAAGTATCATCTGCAAGAAAAGCCTCAGGTCAGACAAACAAAGATAAAAGACAATTCAGCTGTATGTCCCCAGAGACTGCAGAGTTTAGTATTAACATTACTCACAAGTCATGTCATGACTAAAAAAAGAATTGATCTACTATAACTGGATAGGTTCAGTTTTCTTCGAGTGCAATGTCTGAATTCATACTTCTCATTCAACAGGAACTTTCGAGGGAATCAGTAATCAGTTTAAATAATTCCACATTATTTCATTACTGCACAGCATTTTGAAGGGAAATATAGATATCGGATCATTCTCACTGCACCGCTGTCTAACCACATGTGAGAGTCAAATTAATTAGAAGTGATCACCATCAATAGCTTATGCAATACATCCATATGAAAAGGATTAGTAATTAGTTACCAGTAAGATCAAACCTGATGATCTGAGCCAGAACATATACCAAGAATTTGGTGCCTTGTTGTCTGAGGTTTATTTGTAACTATTGAGTATCGACAACTTTTGTCCAATAATTTGATTCGCTAGTGTAATCTGCCCATCATTTGGCTTACAAAGAAAAGCCACGTATCCTGCATTTTCATTCTCTGAAATTAAGAATTGAAATAGCAGGCATGAACCCAGAGCTTTCCCAAGAGTGCAAAGTAACTCAAGGCATGCATTATTTCAGTTGGCATGAGAGGTGCCACAATGAAGCCTCTGAATCAAGCTTCCTGTATTCCTATATTATAAGATGTGACCAGAAAAATCTCCAAATAATTATAACCTATTAGCAAAGAAATATATTTTTTTTTTTCTGGGTTATCCTTCATTCCAAGCATGTCAACTCCTTGATTTCTGGTTTTTCTTAGAACTTGTCGTTTTCATTTTTCCTTTTCTTATAGCGCCTAAATTATTTTTGGTTCACATCACAAGTGACACATCCTGAGGCCAATGCTGTGCGTAAATATATTCACTTATGAGTGCAATATTGCAAATAAAAAGATGAAAAATGCCCGAAAACGACTCTCGTAAAGCCAAGTACGTTTACTTTTGTAGAGATATATAAATTCCATTGAAGTTTAACGGTTGAATCTGATATGGATAAATCCATTTAATTTATATAAGAACTTGTTTTACAATGTCAGCTTTTATCTATTAGAAGCAATCTACCCAGTAACCCTAAAATTAACAAGGAAATCTAAAAATAAACAACTTGAAACGAAACCTTGTGATGAAATAGAAGGGACAAACCACTTCGATGGTCAGGATAGGAATCATAATTTTTTTAATAACTTTTTAAAAATTTTTGTCTTTTGAAAGAATGAATTGAAAAGTTAGACTCGCGGACTTTATCAAATAGAGGAATAAGAATAATTAAAAAATTATTGAAGGCCTAAATTAAAAAATTATTTTTAATAACAAAAATAATAATTTACTCAATTTAATTTAATCCTTGTGGTTTTATACGTCAAAAGGATTATAAAAAATTCTATTAGGAAAAAATGGTGTCAATACAATTATTTACATTATCAGTTAATTTAGGATCGGATAATTTTCAATTCAAATTTGGTATTGTCATAGTACTAAACACTTAATACTATTATTATTTATATATTTTTATATAATCTAATTTGTTTTTTTTTAATTTTAACTTAGTTTTAAATTATAGAGTTGAAATTACTTATTTTAAAATCAATATTACTCAAAATCTTAATATTATGGAAGTACAATAAATATTTCCAAAATTTGGAATGGTATTTGATGAATAGTGACTTAGTAGGTTGCTCTTGGATTATTCGTTGATGGTGATGTGAAAACATTCTGACGATGAAGTCAGCACAGAGTACAAGTAAAGAAGGAGAATTCAAACAACATTAGTCATATCTGGAAGTCTCTGGACCTTATATAAACAAAACCTAGTGGGTAAGATGATAATTTTGAGAATGTCAATGTATATCCATCACTGTACAATGCATATGATCTCCATAGATATCAAAGGACATGTTTGGTATAAAGGTTATATGAGCCAAAGGAAAGAAAAGGTGTATGAATTTCTATATCTCCCATATTTGGTATGTTTGTTTCTTTTTTTCAGTTGAATGAAATTTTTCTTTAAACACAAGAATGAGTTCTCCTTTTATGAACCGATGGAATGTGTGATTAGATTAGGGAAAGAAAATCACCATGACCAATTTACCTCCAGTAATTTACCTTTCATCGTTTTTCACGGTACCACACATTTACATCACCCATTGTCGGAACCCCCTCCAGTTCCGACCACCATGAAGAGCTTGATCCACCACAGCAAGGGTCTGAGGATTGAACGAGCTCCAAAATCAATGGTCGAGGGAGCCAAATCCACCTCCCCAGTCTCTTCCTCTCTTCTTCGGTGTCTCCCTCGCTGTCAACAATGTCTCCCTTGTCACCATTACTGTTTGCCTCCATCGTGTCCCTCATTGGCATCAATGTCTATCTCTTTTCTCTCTTACTGATCTAATTTCGATGGAGCACAGTATTTCCAGATGGCCGGGCAACTTTTCTCTCTTTTTTTTAATTTTCCTTTGTTTTAGAAAAAAAAAATGTAAAAAAAACTTATTTTTAATTAAAAAATATTTTGGTCTTTTAGATATTTTTTCTTTTCATTTTTTTTTCTTTCTTTTTAACCCAACATAAAATAGATTTATTATTCCTATTACTTCTTAAGTCATACCAAATAAAATTTGAACATTAAAATTTTTTTTTTATTTCTATTTCCTTTCTTATTCTCATTCTCATCAAAATTCATTCTACATACCAAGCATACCTCAAATGATGAATAGAAATTTTATCAGCAAGTTTTCAGCAAAAACGGTGTTCTGTGGGTGAGTTCTGTTTAATATGTAAACAACTAAGAATGGACGTAGAAATTTAAATATATATATATATAAATAAATAATAATTTTTGCATTTTTATTTTTTAAAAAAATAATAAATAATTTTTATTCAATAATTGTTACAGAAGTATAATAGACATTATTTAAATATTTTTTTTGTTTTCCTTTTTCATTCTCAAACCAAACCAGTAAAACAAAGTACAATCAACATTGTAAGAAAACCAAGGGCTTCGATGTAAACTCCAACACTCAAGTTTGTCTCAAGACCAGACTGAGTTAATAAAAAGAAGATAATAGAGGTTGAAGGAGATGGAGAACTCCTTTACATGAACGGCATAATAGAATATACGGAGTGAAGCACCTCAAGGATTATTTGGTTATTCCAGTTTGTTGGACCTAGTTATTCTAATTTATTGAGCTAGCTCAGCCTAACAGTGGTGATGGCCCAAAAAATATATTCATGAGTTGTCGTTTTAAGTTATGTACTTGTTGCAACATATCTACACAAATTGAATGGTAGATTTATTCTGACCCGATATTGGGTCATGGCAATATTTTTCATACAATGATTAAGGTAAACAACTAAATATTCATTACAAACTTCTAATTTGTTTTAAAAATCTATAAAATATTGATATCAACCATAACACAATTCTTAATCATTTTATTATATTTCACTTAATAATGCTTCAAATATTGTTTCATAATGTGAAAACTCGAGAAGCGACCAGTGAGAACGAGCTAATTCACATAACATCTACCTCAGTCCAAGTTTGAGCATTCGACCCCTCTATCCATGCTTCCCCCCACCCCCCCCCCCCCCCCTTCTAAGTCACTACTCCACAGGCGTAAACCTCTTCGTAACCCGACAAACAAAAACACTTCATACTTTCCCAGCACGGCACTGCCTCTTCATAAGGATAACATATTGAATTGTGGAATCATCCAAAGAGTCAGCTCTCCAATCCTAGAGCCATCAATAAACTCACCCAAAATCAGGGATTTGACACCGGTCCATTTACGTTGGCATTTGCAAATGAAGACAGTGAATACCAAATTCGGTTGGAGATAATCCCTTAAAAGATGATATCGGGGAAAGAACAAGTATCTCCTGAGAAAGGTTAATCAAGGCCCGCACAAAAATATGCTCTAATGAAAAACCAAAAATTTTCAAGACAGCTAAACTACATATATTGCAGAGCACCGAACACCATCAAGGAGTTGATATTGTAACAGGTGGCAAATATGGCGGTCGGAATGTTCATAACCATATTTGATCTTGTTTTCTTTAATCATAACATAACCATGGCACAACACTATTGGAACCCCACATTCAATGATGGGGAGATGGTTGTTACTGAGACCGATAAAGACAGCACAGAGACACACCAGAATCGGAAGCATAACCCTACTTGCAGTATAATAATGCTCGGGAGCACGAGCTTAAATCATCTGTTATCAACGTGCCTTAAGAATGTAATAGAGAGCCAAACATTTATGCACATTGCATTAGCAAGCATCTAAGCTCGCTGGCAGAGAAATGCACAAGTTACAGAACATCTCAACAACATGAACTGAGCCACTTCAATACTCTATCACTTAGATATTCTGTGAGAGGCACTACTTCCAACGTATTAAATACCCAATAGTTATGCAAATACTCAGGATGCGCAAAATTGCAACTGGTAAACATAGAAGTTAACCACATTGTGGCACGTATAATTTTTATTCTCCTCTCCTACCATAAAACAGCATTGTAGTTAGTGTTGATAGTGTATATTACTTGGCTGCATCCCTATGCTCGGAAACCTGATCATGGTCTGCAGAAGATGACCATTTTCCCATAGGGAAATAAGACCACGCTATAGTCGCAACACCAAGCACAATGGCAGTAGTAATAGAACCCCAAACCCATCTCTGCCTCCTACTCCTTCTTTGCCTCTCACGCCGTGCCATCTCTGAAAGAGGAAAAAGGCTATAAGTATAACTGACAAATGAAGCAAATCTAAACAAACTGAGATGGATGCTTAGACTGGGAACAAGGTAACCATGCCAACTTAAAGGCAGAAAATGACGAAGATTAATGACTGGGTATTGATGTTGGTTGGTCTTGTCTTTCAATATCAAGCATCCAAATAAGTGCATATTATCTCAGTATTTCGTTGATCTGCTCTATTTTTCTGCATTATTTCTACTTTGGCATTTGGTCTCTATCACAATGATATCATAAAGCCACATTTACAGTCAGTGACAAGATACCAGACACAATACTAATACCTCATGGTTATGCAAGCCTGTCTAATACATGTATGCTTGAGCAATTCTAAATGCAAAGCAGAACTGTTATGAGCGGGAAGGGGATGATTTCTTTCAGCGACCACAAATCACAGATGCAGAAATACTTGATACAAACTAATATTTAACTCAGATGTAGAGTGCAGACATTTATTAAAAACAGAGCAAGAAAGTAAGCATCAATTTACATGCACTCTAATTCTCAGTTGAAGATAAGGGATGTATAAATGTTGCACTTAAAAGCCATCTAGGGCAAATCTTACCTACTGCTTCTTGGTTCCTCTGAGACATTTCTTGATTCACCATCTCATAAAAGCGGAGACGTTCCAACAAACGAGCTATTTCAAAATTCTTAGAATCTATTTGAGCTTCCATCTCCATCTCCACCTCAGCCCTGGCAATTCCCCTCCCAATGGCATCTGATACAAACCTAGCAACATTAACCTGTTCACATAAATCTTCCACAGGATCAGAATTCAACTGTTCTCCCTCTGCAACAGCTATAAGACCTGCCGGGAGGATTATGCCCACATGAGACAACCTTTGTCTCATACTCTCCCATTGGCTTTGCACATTGTCAAGGGATTCTTCAGCTTGCTTCCGCTTCTCTATCTCCATCAACAGACTCAACTTCATTCCACGCAATTCAGCTTCAACATCATATGGAGGAGGAGAAGTTAGAGGGCCCCCTTCAGAAGATAGTTCTACAGGAAGAAAAGAACCAAGTGAGCTGGCATACAATATTTCAGACTAAGAACTTCATTACAATGCTAGTGATCTTCTCTGCCTTCCTTCCCTATCCAATCAACACATGTAATATGCAATAAGATTGATGGATCCATGGGGAAAAGCAGGATACTATTTTTTTTCAACTGAAGCAAGTCCTGTAAGCAAAAATTTTGACAAAATAAGGAAAGTAAAAGAGAATTAAAAAAAAAAAAAGCAACACAATCCTATATCTTATTCCAGCTAAACAAAACATGTGTAAGTGCTTGTCCATGGCCACACATGTTCAACTGCACAGGAGGAAAAAAAAAGAAAGTCGGTTAAGGCTAGCCCAATTACCTTCACAAGCATCAAAAAATTCCCCTTGAGGTGTAGTGATCTTCACAGAATGTCCTGTCCCAGTATTATCTTCTCCATCTGTATTACTAGTGTAACTCATTGAATCTTGAGGATCAAAGAAGTCTTCACTCTCTCCATCTCTTTCCAAATTATTTGCCATCACCTTCGATATATTACTTTCCCTAAGTGATCCATTTGTATTGCTACTGCTTCCAGCTTCCCTATGTCCAGTCCCAAGGTCACCAGCATTAATGCTTATAGATGCACTATCATGAATACCATTAGCATGCTCCCCCTTAACAGGTTCAGGATGTGAGAAAGTGACTTGGAGGTCACCAGCTGAGCTGACAACCACAGTATCTGAGTTGTCTGGTAAACCATTAACCTTTTCATCATCTGGAATTTTCTGCTTTAACTGTACATTGGCCTCAGAAAAACTCTTGAGGAGGCGTGGCCCACGTCGTTTGTGATTGACAATGTAGGGAGAAGGAGGGAATGACGAGGGTGAATCTGGAACTGGTGTCACCTCAGGAGTAGCATAGAGTGCTGGTTTCAATTGAGGACGAGGAGCCTTCTTTTTCGTGGATGGCACACCGCTTCTCCTGTCCAGCTTTGAGTTGGGAACAGGCATTGAAGTAGGGGTAGATTTATCAACTGATTTAGAAGCGCCAGGCTCTATCAATCTATCGAAAGCTATTGCAGTAAAGGTCGGCATGGCTGTAAAAAGTCAAAAGGCGATACAACTGTAAATATTTTGACATTAAATGAAGTTTCTCGCATTTCCAATGAATATGAGCACCTCACCAGGCTAATGGAAACTTCTCACTTGGCATATCACTAAAGCAACAGATATTGTAACCTATGATTGAATCCACTGTAATTTGATTTAATTCACCCAAATATATCAATGCCCTAGTAGAGAAATGCCCATATAAGTAATAAATGGACACTGAAACCATGATGCAGAGTAAATATAAACAAATTTTTTTTTTAAACTATACTTGTCTGGCCATTCATGGGGGTGGGAGAGTCAAATACCTCTCTTGAGCTGCTGAGAAAAAGGTCGTAAAGCAAAGATCCATAAATAGCCTACTAGAAGGCAGTGTTCCCGTAAGGTATCTAAACTACAATTCAAATGTTTTTTTCAACAGTGAGAAATTCAAACAAGGAATATGCTGCGCAGTTAGAAGAAACCTGTTGTCTCCTTCCTTGAACATATTTAAAAACGAGGCATAGATTGTCCTACTTAATAGAAAAATGAAAGAGAGGGAGAGAAAGTGATGACCAATATTTACATACTTCCCTCGCGAACCTAACACAACTAAATCGAATTTCAACACATCCAAAGGTTCCGTTTCATTTCAAATTGAAGAAAACAGAAAAGCAACGGAATTTGAAAAAATGAACCGTGAAGCAACCCGATACCGAAACAACTTTTGTTATTTGAAAAAAAAAAAAAAAAACTCCAAATCCAAATCGCTGTTTTGCTTTCTTATTTTTGTTCTCGCAGCGAGGAAAGAGACAGCGAAATCAAACTAGTTAATAAGAGGGGAAAAGAACGATAAAAAATCAAGAGAGAAGGAGAAGAGAAATGGATATTACCTTAAGGGGGGAAGTGAGGAGCCGAAACCCTAACGGGGAAAGAGAGACAGGAAGGAGTAGGAGTAGGAGGAGGAGGAGGAAGTCGTGGGGGGGAAATAAGAGGAAAGAAGCAGCTGCATATTTGTTGGGCTCTTCCCGCACCTGCGGAAGTTAAAACAACAGCCCTACCCTACCCTACCCTTCCTCCAAGAAAGAATCGACCTTTCTGATCTTCTTTATTTTTTTTTTATTTATTTGAAAATCGCAAGGACCGCCTCGCTCGTTTGTCCCTCTGACTGACTCATCGCCTCTCTCTAGAATTTCGTTGTCCTCTCCTCCGCAAATGTTTGAGCGACGCCCTTCCACTTTTTCTATTCTTGAATTGAACTCCCCCTCTTCACATTTACCACTTTTTCCTCTGCCACGCGCGTCCCTCGTGATCAACTTGAACCGCAACAACTCCCCTGGCCCAGCCCACTCAAATTTACCCTCCCAATGTAAATCATCCCACAATTTAAATTAAATTAATATTTGATATTTCCTTTTTTAAAAAATATTATCTAACTTCTTCAGTATTTGATTATTTATTACAATTTTTTTCCTAATTCACTTTATGTTAATGAAATTAAATTTTTATACAAAATGTATTTTTTAAAAAAAATAATATTATTTATTTTTATATTATATTATATATAAAATGAAAGTCTTAAGTCAAAATTTAAAATTAATTTAGTTATTTTTATTGTCATATTACAAATAAAACAATATCTTATTATATAAAAAGTTAATTTCATTAACAAAGAGTAATTTAAAATAAAATTTCTTGTAATATATATTAAATATCATGAAAGTCAGATAATAATTTTGAAATAAAACGAACATAAAGTGTGAATTAACAAAGGAAAATTTAGTGTAATTTTTTTTAATCAAATTAAAGAAGCAATTTTGATTTAGGAGTAGCGTAGAATTCATGCAAAATGAATATTCCAGTGACTTCATTTGAATTGCCTCTAAATTATTTTAGATAATCTATTTCAAAAAATTTGTATGAACATAACACACTAAAAATAAACCAACTAAACAAACATGAAGCAACTAGATGAATTAAATAAAGTTTGCCTTTTAGCATATATATATATATATATATATATATTGCTAATTTATTTAATTTATATTTTTATGTATGCAAAAAATTTGTGAGATTTACATGAATTCATATATAATATTACTCATATTAACATTGGCAATGGTAGAGCAAAGTGAATGGTCGCACTTTGAATCTCTTATCATAATATTATTATATAGTGAAAGAAAGAGAATGACATAAATAAATAAAAATGTATATATAAGACTCTTTTTTTATTTATTTCATACTCATTCTCTCTTTGTTTTTTCTAAATTTGTTTACTACATTAAATGTAATAAATATTTATGGATCCAAATTCAAATGAGGCTTCCAAAAGAAACGAAAATGATAGGCAAGAGTCGTGGAAAGTGGCAGTCTATGATTGGCTCCCATAACTCAGAAGCTAAGAATTCCTTTTCTTAACCCTACTTTGTACTTTCATTTTTCAATTAGTTATTGATCCACGTTTTCTTTTAGCAATTTGAATATCATTGGCTTTTCGTACAGTAAGATTATCATATGGGCTTTGAATTTCGGTTCTAGTTTATGCTGTAGAACATTTTAAAATAAAAATATGATGAATAATGATCTAAATTATAATTAAGATAGTTAAAATAATCTTACATTTTACATTTTAAAAGAGTATGGCCATAAATATTTTAAGAATAATGGATAAGAGGATGAAATCAGTTTAGATACGCATTTAAACAAATAAGTCTTTAATGGGAAGACTATATTGTTTTGAAAATTGATATTGAGTGAAAGGATTCTTAACTCCAAAAAAAAAAAATTATCCTAAAAGAGCTATTATTGAAATTTTTCAACTTGTCAGAAAACCACATTTGAGAACCACTTCTTTTCCCATATTTCTTGTTGTGATTTTCAGATAATTGTGATCGTAGTTGAATTTGGACTTTCAACTTTGAATTAGTGAGTCATATTTAAATGTTTTTTTTTTTTGGTTGGCTTCCACTTAGAATCTCCCGTTAAGAAATTTAATTAGATTGAAACTTCATGATATACTTGAGGAGAAATTCACGATGTTAATTGTGCAAATGTATCAACATGTTAAGAGGTTGCTGTATAATTTAATTGTAAGCAATTCATATATGTTGTATGCAATTTAGGCTTGCACATACTTGATGCACAAAGTCAGTTTTATTTTTCTAAAGTGTTTTTATGTTTTTAATAAATTAATCAAACTAACAAGAAGCGTGTCAAATTATTATTTTAATATTCAAATAATATGCTCCACAAATTTTCTTTTGTCAAAATAACTGTGTACTCGAAGCACATTGCAATGTGGAAGTCCAATATTAGGAGTTACGTGAGAGGTAGAGATCGAAACTTGCATTGTTGCATGAAGCTATCAAGTTGATAATAAAAGCATCAAGTAGGGAGAAATGAAAAGAACAGGAGGGGCAAAGTGGCAAGAGATAGTATGAGAATCAATCATCACAACTTCTTTCTGTGGGGAATAGAATTACAGGTACCACTGAAAGAAACATCATCGCTTACTTCATTTCCTGTCAACATCTTCAAATGCTCGCCTCCACAAAAAAAAGGAGAACTGAAAAGCTCTAGAAATTCTGTGAAGAAAGGCAAATGGTGGAATCGGGCAATTTACAACTAAACTCATTATTTATTTTGATAAGCAATTGATCAGAACCAGAGAAAGGGAGGTTGCGTACCTTAAAATGGATCATGATGACTTTTATAAGCCTTGATTTGGACGATTTTATAAAGGTATTAAAAAAAGAAAGTACAAATGGCAATACTTTGGAAGATTCTATGTTTGTGGTGAGCAAATGGAGTTATTTTCCATTTGATTGCGGCATGGTCAGCCATTGCTGGCTCCATTCATTCTTTGTAGATTTTTCTTAACCTTATTCTCCTGCCAATATACACTACGGCTAGGCCTTTTCACTTGAACCTTTCGATTTCAATTCAAACTGACAAGACTGCAGAACACAAAACTGCTCCACTGCAGCTTGCACAATATAAAATATTTTTGCAAAGTTCGTTTCGATTTTAAAATACCCTTTCTAGAATCGATATATAAAAATTAAATAATTAAAATTTATTAAACATCGATATACAAAATTTAAATAATTAAATTTTATTAAAAAATATACTAACATTTTCTAGTTTTTTTTTTTTTTGAAGAGTTAGTTGGTTGTTTGATTCTTAGAGAAGCTTATTTCCACTCGATTTTCATCGCCCATATTTAAAGATGAAAAGAGGGATTGATTCCACTTCCAAGTTGAGCACATTTAACTTTCTATTTTTATTTATTTTTTAATTACGTTGGCGCCTAAGCATTACGAAAGGTGTTGGTTCTACCACACATGGACAAGCATATGAACAAGTATGTTTGTTTTAATTTGCAATTGGTACAAATAATTAACAAATTCTCATATCGATCTTTGACTAATTTGATATAAGAATCCAAACACATATGAACTGAAGAATAATTCAAGCAAGCTTTTTCACTTGTAATGGATGACAGGCTTGTTGGAATTCAAATCCCAGATGCCTCCTTCCTTCAAATACTCAAGATACCTGACGAATTCAGGCCTAGATGTAGGTTTCTTCTTGCGACGAAGATCCATGAAGCTGAACAGAGGGTGACTCTTCTCCTTCGTAGCCTTCTTCGTGGGTTGTCTCTGCAAATTAGGGACCCCACCAAAGGTCGCTATTTTTCTGGATGAACCGAATGAACCAGTAGGCAAACTAGTGCTCCTCTTCAACTCTCCGGGAAGCAAAGGGCTAATAGCAATGGGTTCTTTGCCTAACCTCTCATACCTCCCAATCCCATGGCCTCTCCGAGTACTTAGGGACCTAAACATGGCTTAATCTTGTGAAAGATAAGATTTTGATCAATTTCTTAGCGATATATAAGTATGAAAGGAAAAGGATTGGTGTGGATGAGACATGTGTAGGGCTGGCTTTATATATGCATCTTCAGTTTCTGGAGGAGGCTTGGTTTGGTTTAGTCGTTGAGGTTTATTTTATTTTGGGGGACGTGTTCAACATGAACTGGGTGCGGCTTCCTTCTTTGAAAACATAATCAATAATAAAACTGCTGTTGACTTTACGCGCCGTCCCCTACATTTCCACCTATACATACATACATATATATATATATATATAACACAAATTATTGTTTTACTTTTTTGTTGGTACACCATTCTTGATTTTCTCGGTCAAATGCTCACGTGGCCCTCTTACTTTTAAAATTGCCTACGCTTGAGAGGTTCAAACGGAGGGTACACCAGCTCAGTTTGAATGAGTAATTTACTCTGTGTGCGCGCACGCGATTATCTTTATGATTGAACACTTGCAATTAAATTATAGTTTTTAGTCCTAGTTTAATTTTTTTATTTAACAGTACCTAATTCAAATGTCACATTTTGATTATAATTAGATAATTAAAATTTTTTTAAAAAAATCTTTTATCACAAATTTTCTATAAGATTAGAGAGATTTAAAAAAAAAAGGAGTAAGTACTCATACACTCTCATTACATTCTTTTTTTCTCTTTTTCTCATTAAATTTATAGAAAATTTATAATAAAAGATTTTTAAAAATTTAAATTCAAAGAGAATTGTTGTCATACCTTAACCAATAAATTCATTTACGAAGTTGAACAAACTAAAAACAACTTCAACCATGGACTAATTAAATATTGGCCATATTCTTTTCTTGTAAAGCAAGCGGGAAGTAATTAGGTTCCACTAGAGCTACTCTAGTCCAAGAAACACTACTATATATTATAAGGTTCATGTATTGTGCACATTTAACCACACAATGTTTGGTGAGATAGTTTGAGCCGAAGAAATAATAATAATAATAATAAAAAAATCCATGACTGGGTAGCGTTGAGAACTAAATGATGGAAAATCTCTTCGTAGGTACGTCAGAAAAGCGGCTGCCACTATAAGATTCTTGGTCAAAATTACAAACGAGACATTTACAATTACAACCCATTTTCTAAGATCTGTTCGACCGTCGCATATTTTTCTTCTTTTTAAGTATTATGGTTTGGGAGTTTTTTCAGGTTTTTCTGAGCCAAATCTTCTTTTTAAATAAATTTAATTGTATACTTAAAGATGTAATTTTTAAAACGCTGCCATCTTAAACGGACAATTCCCAGGATTTTTTTTTTTTATGGGTTTTTACTAGTCTGAAGAACTTGGCCAGACAATTCCCAGGTTGACTTAGCCACTTATCTATGATCTATCTATAAAAATTGATGCCTTTATGGTTTCTAACATCCAATTTCAACGTGTTAATGTGGGTTGGATGAACTAGTTGAAAGAATTTAAATTAAATATTTACACCTCTATGTCTGAGGGTTCACATTCTTCTTTCTTGCACTTCCTTGACCATAAAAGATGAAAAGAGTATCTTATTCTTGTTGTATTTTTTGTATCAAACGCCAAGGCAGCAAAATTCGACTCCTATGGCATCAATATTAGAAGTACAAGTATTCAATAATATTATCCACACTCCAAGAGAAGGCCTAGTACCCTGCTCATTCATATCATTGAATTAATACACAGATTACTTTCTGTGTACGCCCCCTTAGATATCTACGACACAGGCGTATTAGTGTTGGAAAAATAGGAAAGGATTTTTTGCAATTAAAAATTAAGAGGCAAAGTCAAAGACTCAAACTTGTTAGATTTCATTGACTTAAAAACCTTTAATACAACCAAGCATTAAACAATACTAAAAGAATAGCAAACAAAACTAAAAAATAGAACTTTAATCACATGACTTAATGCAATAGTAAAAATATCTAAATACTAACTTATTGACTTTAACAAATTAGAGAATCCTAAAACCCACTAATTCAAAATATAAAAATCACATGCTCCTAATAATCTGCCACTAATATTTTGAATCATTCATCCAACACATTCACTTGATTCAAAATCATAGACTCCTAACTATAACCTTAAAAACTTATGCTTGGCTTGAGGAAGAAACCTTATAAAGATATCAATTGTTTGCTCACTTACACCACAAACTTTTGGCATAATATTTCCATCAACTATTAGCTACCAAATGAAGTAATGTTACATATCAATATGCTTAATTCTACCAAGAAAAGCGAAATTCCCTACCATGGCAATTGTGGACCTATTATCACAAAATATCTCTGCAGCTTTCTTTTGCTTATGATAAAAATTAGCAAGAAGTTTTTTAAGCCATAAAGCTTGTCGTGCTATTGAAGTTGCTACTATATATTCTGCTTTGGATGATGACAAAGGCTAATGTTTCTTGCTTCTTTGAACTCCAGATCATTGCTCTAGAACTAAGGTTGAAAACATTGTTGAAAGTGCTCTTTTGATCATCCAAATATCTTGCCTAATCATTGTTTATGAACCCAATTAATCTAAAATTTGGCACTTAGGGATACCAAATACCAAAATCAATCATTCTGACCACATAATGAGGAATTTTTTTTGTTGCACCAAAGCATTGCTTTGTAAGATTATGCATAAATCTAGATATAACATTAATAGGGAAAGCAATGTTAGGTTTAGTGTGTGTCAAATAATTCAAACCACTTTTTAAACTTCTAAATAATCTTGATTAACTTTCTTAGTCTCATCTTCATGCTACAACTTCTCATTAAGTTTCATTAGAGTAGTTGCACTTCATAGTTGGTCACATTAAACCTTTTCAAAAGGTTTACAACATATTTCTTTTGACTCACAAAAGTCCCATCTTCACCTTGCATCATCTTAAACCCTAAAAAATATTATAGCAAACCTAAATCTATCATCTCAAAATTTCTCATCATGTAGAACGTAAAATCGTCAATTAAAAACATTGAGGAACCTATATAAATCATATCATCCACATAAAAGCAAACTACAAAAAAATCTTTAGTACCTTGATGCTTCAAGTAAAGAGTGTGCTTATTATCACTTCTTATGAAACCAATATCCTGAAAGAAGGAGTCAATTTTGCTATACCATGCACGTGGAGCTTGCTTCATCTCATAAAGAGCCTTTCTTAACTTAAAGACTTTGTTTCCATTGCCATTGATAACAAAGCTTTAAGGTTATGGAACATAAACTTCCTTTTTTAAACCACCATTCAAAAAGGTAGGCTTCACATCAAATTGTTTCATAGGCAATTGCAATTAGGTAGCCAAAGCTAAACAAACTCTTATAGTTTTGCATTGAGTAACAAGAGAAAAGGTATCCTCAAAATCTATACCTTGATGTTATGAGTATCCCTTGGCCACGAGCTGAGCTTTATGCTTTTGAATGCTTTCGTTAGCATTATACTTTGTTTGAAACACCCACTTGAGCCCTATAAAATTCTTGCCTTTAAGGATATCAACTAACTCCCATGTTGAATTTTTCTTAATGGCTTGAATCTCTTCCATCATAGTAATTTACCATTCAAATTGTTCTGCTACTCCTTTAAAACAAGTTGGCTCAGAGATATACAAGGCAAAGCTGTAAGAATCATAAATTTCTTTTAAAGATTTGAATTATTTTCTTTGTAGTGATTCATTGGAGGAGTCAAATGATGAAGAATGAGAATTTGTTGAACTTCTAGTGTTATTGTCACTAGGTAAAGAACAATTTGGACTTATAGGTTGGAAAGAATTTAGACTTGTAAGTGATAGTGCTTCTATTTGTACATCAACCAAATCTACAAGAACTTGATCAACAGTGCCTTCCTTGCCAACATTCTACTCCCAACTAGCTTCTTTATTAAACACAACATTCTTACTAATTGTCACTTTTTCACTTATAAGATTATATAGATAATGTACTTTAGATTGAGGACTATAGCTAATGAAAATGCATTTCTTAGCTTTTTCATCAAATTTAGAATGAAAATTAACCAAAGCATATGCTATACAACTGAAGACTTTTAAGTGCCTTATCTGAGGCTTCTTACCCATCCCAATTTCATATAATATTTGATTTAAAATGGCCTTTATTGGAAAATTGTTTAAGAGATACACTGCTATTGTAATTGTTTTTCCCCAAAACCAATTTGGAAACCTTTTTGCTTTCAACAACCTTTTGGCCATTTCCACCACTGTTAGATTTTTTTTTGGGCTTCACAACATCATTTTACTCTAGCGTGTATGGTGCTATAATGCCTTGTGAATGCCATTCTCATCACAAAATATAATGAAATTATTAAGAATTCATCGCCTCGGTCAGTTGGAAGTGCTTTTATGTTTTTACCACTTTGCTTCTCTACCAATGTCTTAAATTTCTTGAAATCCTGAGAGGTTTTTGATTTGGATTTCAAGAAATAAATTTAAATTATGTAGCTATAATCATCAATAAATAGTAAAAAATACCAACTTCAACCAAATGACTCAATTTTCACTTGCCCAATTAGGAATCATAAGTTTAAGACAATTTAAAGCTCTCAATGATTTTTCAAATAAGAAATTATCTTGTATTCTACTTCCCATAAATATGCCCTTCTTAAAAATCAACTTCACCAATTTTTAGCAAGCCAACAACCATTTCTTTCTAACTTAAGAGTTTCAAGCCATTCATATTCAAATGCCCATAATGTAAATGCCATAATTTGGCCTCATTATTCCCTTTAACAATAAAGGCACTACTCATAACATTTAAAACATCAAAAGGAAACATTTTATTTTATGTCATATGGATAATTGTTATGGTTTGACCAAGTTTTTTTTTTAAATCATGGATAGCACATGAATCACCATCAAACATAACTGAATATCCACTAGTTATCAATTGTCCAACATTTAACAAGTTATAAGCTAAAACTAAGCCTAACTTGCACATCATAGAGGAGTTTAACATCACCTTATACAGTTTTGATGGCAATTGCACCTTCCCCCTCAACCTGAACTAGCTTGTCATCTTTGAGCTAAACTTCACTTTTCTACATCTCATAAAGATTTTTAAACAATGACCTTGAAGTAGACATATGATTTTAGCATCCGTTATCGATAAACCAAACATTATTTAAAGCATAATTAATGGAGGAATGGGCCATAAATAACTTACTCTCCTCTTTTACCATTTTCTGTGAAATTGATAACCTTTTGCTCATCATTCTACTTGCTTTAGCATTCACCTTCTTTATGACCATATTTCTTGTAATAACAACACTAGATGGTACTTTTGTGTTGGTATTAACCACTTAATTGATCTCTTCCTCTACCACAGATGCGTCATTAACTACAAAACAACCTTTGCCTTATCCTTGACCTCTTAAATTTTCTAACTTTCCCTTATAAAAAGACTCTTCCTTCTTTGAAAAAGAATGTTTTCAGCCTTTTCATGGGATCTACTAAACCTACTTTCATGAGCTAATAGAAAACTCATCAATTCATCAAAAGTATAAGTAGACGAGCCCTTAAACTCTTTAGTTACAGTAATAACATAATCAAATTTTAAGGTTAAGCTCCTCAAAACCTTGCTCACAGCAATTTCATTATTAATACTTTCATCATATGATTTTATATGATTATCAATCCCAGACAACCTTAGAAAAAAAATTTCGCAAAGATTCTTTTTCTTTCATGGCTAATGTTTCAAAATCACAACAAAGCATTTGTAATTTTACAATAATTACCTTTCTATTGCCCAAATACTCTTGCTCTAGAATCTCCCATGTTGAGTGGAGGTGCTAGTTACTGCAATTTAAGGAAAAATTTTATCATCAAGGACTTGCTGAATTAGAAATAAGGCCTTTACATCCTTCTTGTGATTTTCCCTTAATCGTTGGTTAGGCTTGGTTGATTTCATGTCTTCAAATCCCTTATCCACCAAATCCCATGGCTCTTAAGACTTGAACATGGTCTTCATTTAAAGCTCCAAAAAATGATAATTCTCTCCTTTAAAGAGTGGAGTTAAAGGCTGAAATGATGGATTTTTTTTATTGCCTGCCAATGCTGAATTTGCTCCCTCTCAGTATGTGTTTGCCTCACTTATGTTTCACTTTCCTTGTTTTTAACTCTCTTACTCTCTTTCTCACTTTTACTTTACCTTTCCCTTGCTTAAGGGAAAAAGGTCTAAAACCAAGTGGGTTTATTTTGGCCCTTTTTTTTTTTAGGTGCTCTAATACCACAAATACTAGAAAAAGAGGAAAGGATTTTTTTTTATAATTAAAAATTAAGAAACAAAATCAAAGACTCAAACTTGCTAGAATTCACTGACTCAAAAACATTCAATACAATCAAGTATTAAATAATGCTAAAAAAATAACAATCAAAGCTAAAAAAATATGACTGTAATCAAATGACCTGATGCAATAGCAAAATTATCTGGCCACTAACTTATTGACTTTAACAAATTAAAGAATCCTAAGACCCACTAATTCAAAACATAAAAAATCACATGCTCTTAATAATTTGCTATTAATATCTTGAATCATTCATCCAATTGTTAATCTTCTACAAGTTCCAAAGTAAAACATTTTTCAACCTTAAACACTGCACTACAAGCTAATATAACAGCTAAAAATGCCACTGAACTTAGTAATACTTCATGCCCTACATTCTTATATGCATTCATCAACATCATGCTTGCCCTCGAAACCATGTTTTTTTCATAAAAAATTCTACCACATGATTAGGTGTTAGAGAGCTTAGAATTGAAACCAAGGCAAGCAAATAAAGTATTGGTGAGCCCAACAATCATGCACATTATGGAAAACTCCTATCAATCAATACTTTCAATTTCAAATGCACCTAGAAATCTATTTTTGACAAATATACCCAACAATGAACTTACTTGCCATGTTTAAAAGCTTTATAAAAGAAGCACAAGCTTTAGCACGCAACTCAATGTCAAAAAGTATCACCTTAACAAACAAAAAGTAGTAGTAGTATTCCCTCTCTTCATACAAAGAGTATACTCAGATTTATGTTTGCTCAACCTAACAATAGCTCTTCCTTCATCTTTAGCTTCTTTGTTTTTGTTCTTTGGCTTTTATCTTCTTTTTTTTTAAAGCTTTTTTATTTTCTCATATAAGCAATTTTCCTCCTTTATGGAGGCTTTTCTTCTTCCAAGAAAGAATCTTCCTTGATTTTGTTGATAGAGTTAAACAACTAACTCTCTGCATCTATTACAATAATGGATTATTTAAACATAAAAAAACTTTTTAGGAGACTAAATTCTCAAAAAGAGTTGGGAGTTGGGAGATGAATTGCTTTCTTTGAAAATCTGAGTTTTCTTTTTGTAATTTTGTTCAATTGTAATATTAATTTACTTTTTATCTCTTAGCATTATTCAATTTTTATTTAAGAAAGATGTGTATTGCTCATTTGTTTTGTATTTTAATTCTATATTGTGTTATTCTTAAGAGACCATGCAAACCTCATTGGGACTTATTACATGGCCTTTGCACCTTTTATCCAAAAATAAAAAGTTCATAAACATCATTGTGAGTATTTAATTGAACATGTTATGGCTTATTAGAGTGCAATGTGCACTTTATGATTCATAAACAAGTCCAATTTAATTGCCAATTGTTAAAATAAACAACAAGGATTCTTATGCATTTAGTAGTAGAATCAAAGAGATGATTTTCATCCAACTTCCCTTGATTAGATTTGGGTAAGTACTTCAATGATTAATCGAATATGGACACAAATTTAAAAATATCCACATAGAAATGTTCAAGTTTGATACAAAATTATAACATACATGTCCTAATGAACTTATATATACATATATATACCAAAAAGTTCAAGTATATATTATTTTATTTATTATTTAATTTTATTTTAAATTTAATATAATGTTGTATAACCATTCACCTAGAATAAAACTATTCACTTTCTCACTCCATTCATCCATTTGAATTTTATATCTTGCAAGTATTTTTCATTTTTCTACTACTATGAACAACTATCCCCCCCCCCCCCACCCCCACCCCAAAACAACTTCATCGTTTGGGCACTTAAAAAAATATAAAAATATAAAAATATAAAACGACAATAAAATAAGTCATAATTAAATGAGGTGAAATCAAACGATAGATAAAAACTCACTTTGCTCCACCTCATTGCCATCCCCACATAAAACATTCAACATACTTTGCCTCATGAATGTTAGGTTTTTTGGCCAATTGAGTCATATACACTATAGATTCTCTAAAATTCTTTCCCATAAATTTCCTTTAAATTTTGGAGATAACGTAATATAAAGGAGTGTGTGTAAAAATCAAAATTTTCTCTTTTCACATGTTCCTTTTTTCCCCCTCTCTTCAAAATTTACAAAAAATTTATAAGAAAATTAAGACCCAAACTCTTTCATATATGCTTTGTAACCATTACTTTTGAATTGCTGATATTCAATGCGAAACCCGCGCGTAGGTGAATTTTTTTTTTTTACATACAAATATTTAAGGCTATATATTACAGAACGTGACTATAACTGACGAATAATTGCTAGGGTTTAGGTTTAGGTTTGGGTTTGGGAATAGAGCTTAGCCGGACCGGACTGCAGGTGAGCAGGAAACTATTCAGCAACACAAACCACGCCATGCTATCGCTCTTCTGAATTGAATTTGTTCCACGCTTCCTGGAAAACCAATTTAAAAAAATGAGAGAAAGAAAAATATACTATTTGTTAAGGAATCCCTTAACCAACTTGATATACTAATGTTGAACAGAGCAACTCCACCATATAATTTCTCCCAACTATAATAATTTGTCATTGAAGGACATGGCACTATATAGGCCAGCTGGCCAAGTAATCAGGGAACTATGCTTCCAGAAGAATGAAACTTATTGACCTATTCACACCTTGGGTCTGGGGTAGGCACACATGCTTGTATCAACGTGCAGTGAGGATCTGTACACGTGAACATGCAAAGGTGTTTGTGAAGTGCAGGTGCACCTCAGGTTTCAACCACTACAACAGGCAACAGCATTACGACTTGCTCCAGCAAATCAAACAAAACAGCAGGGATAAGTATATTCAAATTCGGCTCGGGAAGATTACTCCATTTTGGTTAAGTGTATGATTGTTATTTTTTTTTTTTTGGTGAATGGTTATTGAGTAATTAAAATATGGCTATTCAGTTGTGAAAATTGTAGCAGTCTTTTATTAAATTTAAATTTGGTGACAAAGGCATATTAAATGCGGTGACAAAGCCAAAGTAGAATAAGTTTGGGAGAAGCCAAACCAAATAGTAACTGGCCCAAGGTCCATATGAAACAAAACCAAACCAGCGAAAGGTGACATGCTTGACGTACCTTCAAAAGATCAAAGACCTTTTCGCATATATATTTGTGTTGAATACTTGCACCGCGCTGCTGTAATTTGTCAGGATGAACACACAGGGTGGCCTTCCTGTAAGCTTTCTTTACAGCAGCAGATGTAATGACCTCCGTCAATGGGATTGGCTGCCACCCACTATCAGGCCCAAGAATCTGAGGAAGTAAAAAGATTAGAAATGGAACCATAGATAAAGCCCTATTTCTACAAGTTCAAGTCTATCGAAGTCTTAAAAATATTTTGGGTTAAGCGTTTGTGGATCATCACTCAAGTCTCAAACAGAAACAACCAGGAGAAAATAGGAGTCAAGATTATCAAATGAAATCATAAATAGACTTGTCAACAGAATCTTCACACACTTCACCCAACAGTGTGTACTTGTGTAAAAAAGGCGTTCGTGTGAGGAGAAGCAAGAAGAAGCATGCGGGCAGTCATTTTAGAATATTGACACCTACATATTGCAAGGTTGATAGTAATGCACGCAAGTTTCCTTCTTTCCCACTTGACCACCTCCTAACCTCAGCATCCAGAGTCTCTGCTAATCTCTGCAAACAACATCGGACACAAACAATCAGTGAATCATGGAAACAACAGTTCAGAACCTTTAGCCTTCATTTGAAAATGAAATGAAGAGGGAGAGAAAATGTGTAGGAAAAAAGTTGATGGAATGAAATTGAGGAAGTACAAAATAATTTTCTACTCTCTTGTTTGGATGTAAAGATTAGTTTGAGAGGAATTTGGATGAAATATTCTCATTTTCATTCCTCTCAAAAGCATTCTCTCCCTTATACACAAGAAGTTAGAGACAAGCTCTGTGAATATATGCTTACATTTCGCTCAGCCTGCTCCTTCTGAGCTAGAAGGTCACGCATGTTCTTTTCTGCCAAAGCTTTTGCCTAAAAAGTCTAGAAAAGTCAGTATGATAACATCTTATATCTAGAGAATCTATGCACGCTTCCTATCAAAAGAATGAAGATTTTACCGCACGCTCAGCTGTCCGGCGATATCTCTCCAGTCTAGCTCTACACCTCTGTGCTGATTCACCTTCTCCTCCTTCTGATCTTTCAGAAAATGTGCAAGCTTCAAACAAAATGCACCAGTTATGATCATATCAAGCAGGACATAGGAAAATATGCAAAATGTCAAATGAGTTTATACTAAAGTAATACAGGGAAATCACACATTACATATTACCATGTACTGAAGAATATGGATGTCTGGAACCAGCAGAAGAGCTGAAGTTCTGAAACTGTGAATCTTGCATATCCTGCCATTTAACTAATTAGATACTATCTAGGAGATTATACATTTTATCATTAGCAGAATTATGTGGATACTTACAGAGGATGAAAAGCCTTGTCTCCCACCACTTCTGAAAGAAGAGACGAAGTTGTCAGAAATAGATCTCTCTAATCTTTCTCTGGACTCAAAAGCAGCCCTCTCAACCTTTGCTTTTTCCATAGCACGCTCTCGAGCCTCTGCAGTTGCTCTTTCTACAGCCGCACGTTCTGCTTTCAATCTGGCCTCTGTACCTGCCTTATCTGCAAATGACTTATCCCTGGCCTCAGCACATGCCTTCTCAAGTCTTTCCCGGGCCTCAGTCAGCGCTCTTTGTCTAGCTTCAGCAGTTGCTCTCTCAAATGCAGCCCTTTCTGCTCTCTCACGAGCTTCAGCAAATGCTCTCTCACGAGCCTGAAGAGTTGCTCTATCAACAGCCATCCTATCCTTTTCTCTTTCCCTTTCCCTCTCAGCCTCTAGCATTGCTTTGTCAACAGCCATTCTGTCTTTTTCTCTTTCCCTTTCTCTCTGCCTCTCCTCTTCTATCTTTCTAAGACGATCTTTTTCCAATTCTCTCTCTCTTCGCATTCTTTCAGCATCTTTCTCTTCTGATGCAAGAGTTTCATTGAGATTCTTCTCTTTTCTTTCTGTGGATTGACCTACATGAAACTGTGAAGTAGTTTTCTGAGCATTTACAGCCTCTAGCACTGTAGCAGGTTCAGCTGCTTCTGCATTCCTTCCGTTATGATCATGGAGGTTTGCATGACTTGACAATGCTTGGTCTTTGCTTTCTTCCTGGTTCAGGGCAATTTTCACATGCTGGTTGTTCTTTCCTCTCTCACCCCATTCGTGAGCAAATTTCCTCTCCAGATTTCTGGGATCAATATCCAGTTGAGAGACTGTCTTAATTTTCTCAATGCCTGTTTCTTTAAGGCCAAAGCCAACTTCATCATTTGTCATACTGTCATCCATTTTTCCTGATAGGGTCCCTGAGTGCTCTGCATCCCCAGGGGTCATTTCAGGTGCTCTACTATTTTTATTAGCCATCATATTTTCCATTCCTACCTCTTCCAATTTCTTTTCACCAACTTTGCATTCAGTTCCCATCCTTCCAATTACTTGGCCAGCGAGGGATTCTTGTGATTCCTTCAGTTCTTCAATATTTTCTTCGTGATTGGAAGCTGACTGAGCAGCAAGGTGATTTGGATCACACTCTGTTTTCCATATCCCGCCAATTTCTTCAGCAAACTTCAGTTCATTCCCTTCCATTTGCTCCAAAATTTTGCCCAATTCCTTATCTCTTTCTTTCCCACCAGCATCCTTCAGCACATTCTCAGAATGCTCCTGATGACTATCCTCATTTGATATAACTTCACTTTCTTCCCTGTCAAACACCTGGTTTGATGGGCTCTCAATTTCTTCTTCCCTCTGAGCCTCTTTCAATATTCCACTGTTCTTATCTTGCTCTAGACCTTGATTCAGAACTTTCTGAACACCTTTGATGTCACCTGCTTCTTGAAGTCCATTTTCAATTTCATATCCACCAGAAGCCTCTTTAAATGTCTTTTTATTGTGAATTCTTTCATATGACTCTTTTGCCCTCTTGTCATTTTTTCCCTGCTCAAAATCCTCTCTCAGTCTTATCTCATTCAATTCCAGCTCAAAGGCTTCTTTGAGTCCTTTTTCACTCTTTTCTAGATCAAGAGCCTGTTTTGGGCCTTCATCACCTTCTTTCCCAAAAGCATCTTTTAGGATTTTCTCAATTTCTTCTCTTTCATGAGCCTCTTTTAGTCCCTCATGCTGAATCTGTTCAGCTTGTTTTAAACTGTTTTCATTTTCCCTGTGCCAAGACTCTTTTCCCTTTTTATCCTCACTAACAGCCTGCTTTAATCTTCCATCATTCTCTTCCATCTCCATAGACTTGGTCAGTTTTTCCTCACCCTCTCCTTGTCCTAGAACAAAAGCTTCTCTTTTATCATTTTCTTTCACTTTCTCAGTCTGCTTGTGCTTTTTCACACTTTCCCTTTGCTTTTCAGCCTCTTTTAGTTTCTTCTCATTTTCCTTAGATCTCATAACCTGATGAACTTCATTGAATCTGTCAACCTCTTTTGATTTCTCACCTTCCATTTGTTTAACTTCCTTATGTTGAGTCTGAGACATATTTTCCAAGTTTCCTGTTTGATCAGCATCGGTTATTTTCTTTTCAGTTTTCGCATGCTTGTCGGTCATTCTTATATTTTCATTCTCTTCCTGATCTGAGAATTTGGCCACTTTTTCCTTCTTCACATGCTCTCTTTGCATGCGTTCTTCATGAGGAGCTTTAGATCTTCTAATGTTTTTGTCTAGTTCATAAGCCACTTTTGCAGCTTTAGATTTCTTCTTGTATTCACCTATCTGACAGTTTTCTTCAATTACTTTTACCATTTTACTCTCATTTTGCAGGTTAGCCTCCCAGTCATGCTCACAGATTCTGGCATCTTGTGCCAAACTTTTAGAATGATTTACAGGCTGAAAAACATTTGGAGATTCTTCTGTTCCCACCAACTCAAAATATTCAGTTGCTTCTTTCCACGTGCCAGCTCCAGTACTTCTGTCAGACCCTTGAGATGATCTGGATTCATTGATGTGCTTTTCCTCAGCAGATTTTTCAGACACATGTTGAAGTCTTTCCCCTTTTAATGAATCTGGAGTTTCCAGGACAACCTTCATAGCTTTCTGCCTTTCATCCGTGACAGGAATCTTCATTTTGCTATGTCTCCTATCAGAAGTTCCCTGTATTCTCTCATCCTTCAAACTACTTGATCTAGTGATATTTCCGCTTGTATTTCCTTCATTGTTTTTCACATCATAACTTGATTTTGCACGGCTTTCAAAAGCCTCCTTCTTTCTCTCCTTCAATTCTTTGGCACTTCTAAGTTTTGCTTCAGCACTATGCACTGCTTCTTTCATAGCAGCAGCAGAAGCTGCAGCAGATGAATTCATATCAACTTCTACATCAAAGAAAGGTGGTGAGCTGTCACCTGGAGTCCCTTCAGAAGCAACCTGCTCAGTGTTCAAATGAAAATCACAAGTGTCCCCTTTCTTCACATCTAGTACAGGTGGTGGCCGAGAGGGGGGTGGCACTTGAGAGGGCCGAGTTCTAAGGTTGATATCAGACACAGTTACGAACGTCCCCCTGGAATGAGAACCACTTTTGCTGTATCCATTATGCAATTTAAGATCATCACTAAAAGTCTGTTTGCCAGAAGTACAATTAGGCGGATGTGAAATTGTTTTCCCAAGATGGTTGCCCCTGACCTTGTCTGCGTTAGGGTCCATATCAAGATTTATATCATCAGGGAATTGCAGGGAAGGATCAATGCTATGCATGGGGGTAGCTTCGTCAACCACCAGAGTGAATCCATGAACAGCTTCCAGCTCAGTTATGTGTGTTTTCCCCTTCAAAATATCTCCGTCACTTGTTCCATTGACCTTATGGTAAGAAATGTTGAACTCTGTACCACCATCAACAGACCGGTAAGGATATCCCTTTGATATGCTTTGATTATTTCCAGAATGATCTGACTCTCCCGAAATCGAATCAGTTTCTGCTGGAGTCCTATAGATGATAAAGGAAGATGAAATAACACACCATCATATTCCAATCTAAATAAGTTAAAATTACACATAAATTAAGAGAAAAGATCGAAATAGAAGACACCTCTACATAATTCTGTAAGTTCTTTGGTGAAATAAAAGCAAAAGACAGTTTTCATGGAAGTTTACATTTTTAACTAATATGCATAGAAATGTTTTACAGCAAAACACATGCATTTGTAGGTGCAAGTCCATAGCATATATCAAACTATGGTTCACTAGTTAATTTAAAAGACTCTAATTGCCCTTCCTGGTTAAGGGGAAAACAAAATTAAAACCAGAAATTACAAACCAGTCCCACTCCACAGAACAGACTAATTTTTTAAGCGAAATAACTCAATGAACCACAATAATGGCACATGAATTTGCAAGCACCATAGTTCCTCAAGGACCTATCAGACAGCACAATATTTTACTTCTTATCAATGACACACTACCATTAGTCCAAACACCTCAAGCTACAAGATCGGGCCTCCTAGTTCGACCGAACACCCCACGAAGGTGAAATCAAGGACTAAATTGCTCAAAGTCATTGTACCGATGTCCAACGTCGGAAATAAACAACTCAGTTTTCATCATGCCTCAAACAAAAGTAAACCCACTTTACGAACGGATCACGCATTTCATCAAATATTTAAGGGAAAAAAAATAGAAAAATGGCAACCTTGAGCAGAACAGAAAATAGGATCGCAATCGTACCAGGCTTCTTCAGAGGAAACACCGTTCCGAACGTTGGGTTGGTGAAACAAGTCCTCGTAGGAGACCGCAAAATCTAGACCGTTGAAAGCTCCAAAAACTTCACCGTAGTCGAAAGCGGAGCTGCGGACATCGAAGAAGACCTCGTTTTCATCAACCAGCGGAAGATCCAGGACCGGTATAGACGAGGTGCGCGCAGTGTTGAAGCTTCCGAAAATCTCACTATAGTCTTCGAAACGAGGGGAGAGGCTGTTAACTCCAAACTTGGGTGGACCTCCATAGACGTCGTCATATAAACCTTTAGCAGGCAAGCCCCCATGATTGCCATTGCTGATTTTCTTGGAAAACGCAGAGGAAACCTTGTTTGGTTGCCGAGAATGCGCAATACTCTCCATCAAAATGCAGCTTCTCTAGGGTTTCTCCTCGATAATTCTGTCGAGTCTCTTTTGTTCTCTCTCCTCTTTTTCTTCCGCCTCTCTGTGAGTGCAGAGACTGTTGAGCGTCAGAGGAGGACGACGACGACGAAAGAGAGAAAATAGCAAAAGAAAAATTATTGAAAATCAAAAAAGGCAATCTATGAAATGACGAAATAGGACTGATATAATTGGCGCATTTATTTATTTATTTTGAAAAAAAGAAAAAAGTGTTTAAGCAAATGAAAACTAAAGTGATGCTTCTTCCCAAAAAGGCGTGTTCTGTGCCCAAATTAATTAGAATTAAATAAAATAATTAAAGTAATTAAAAGGGAATGACAGGTGTAGCCGGTGAGCCGGTGAGGACGCGGGAAACGTGAAGGGTTGTTAACGTTCAGGACAGCAACGTTTTTCGGTTAGTTGGGATTACAGCATGGGAGACTCATGCTTGTAACTTGCAACAACTCATTTTAGAATTTTAATTCTTCCTTCAAATCCTAACATTTTCTTAAATTCTTAGATAAATTCCATTGACGTAAATATCATGTTTATCAATCCAACATCAACTTTTTAACTAGCTGACTAATATGTTTATATTTGTTCCTTATAGTAAAAAATAAAATAAAATTTTGTTCTTTATATGTTCTAAATCTGTCCAGTTTTTGACAAATAATATATTTTGTCGTATGTGAATGAGATTTTACTTATTTTATATAGTGTGACAACAAAACATACTTATCTTCCATGCATTATTTACTTTACAAAATTTTTCGAAGTGTCCTTTGATAAAGTCGAATGAGAAATTACAAGCATTTGCCCATTTTTTAAAGATTAAAAAAAATTTCACTTTTCACCTACTTCAACCTGTACGGCATTTTTTTTTTTTTTAACCCAACTAACCAATACGTTGATAAATGGTTTTAAAATGTTTAGCTAATGACTAAAGCAAAAGCATGAGTCAGCATGATTGGTGTGTGAATAGAAAATGAAAAGGAGATAAACAATTTTGAGTAATGTTTATATATTTTATAATTATTATTTAATAATATTTAATTTTTTATAATTATTTTATAATAAAAATATGAGAATTATTTTTTTATTCACAAATTTACTTTTTTATTTTTATTTTCATCTTAGCCTTTTATATATCAATTCCTTAGTCACATAGCTCAAAAATTCATACCTACATATTTTAATTCATACTCCTCTTTTAATTCGATGGCTCTTTTGACAATTCCAAAGATCAACCTACAAAGCACAAGAGACATATATGTGACATCATAATTTATGTTTCTTTTTTAAATTTGTGATATTTAATTTCACCCTTCTTAATTTGGAAATACGGATAAGTCCAAAGATGGTAGAGAATATGTGATTTATAACTGAGATTAAGTTACTAAAAAATATTATTGGTCAAGGCTTTCTAATTAGAAAGAATTTGTGATTAATTAATGATAATTTTGGACACCAAATTATGAAATTAATCTGTAAGAAAGCTCATTTTTCCAATGGAAATGCAAGTATACTACTTAATCACATAAAGATAAAAAAATAAAATTAAAAAAAGAAAAAAAAGCACCAATGGTATTATAGAAATTGATCCAAATCTTGAAGATTAGTTTTGAAAATAAAAAATTGAAAGATACTTTTAATTCTTACAAAAAAAAAAGGGTATGAATATAGAGCAAATTATCCTGGGTTGATTTAATTAGTAAGGAAAAATAATATAAATTTGATTTTTATTAAAAGTATTTTGGAAATGAAATATTAAAATTAGCATGTTTTCCTTAAACTTAAGGTCCAGATACAATTTGAATAATATCCGTTATTGTAATTTTTTTTTTCCCAAGACAGGGAGAGAGATTCTAGTGTAATAAAATTCTTAATTTACTCAATGATTTTGATATCAAACTAGATTTAAATACAGTTGGTTATTTTATTATTAGATATTTTAATAAAATTATAATATGTGTATAATTTTTTTAAAAAATTTAATATATGATGGTAAGTTATAAAAAAATTTATATTTATTTGTAAAAATTATATATATCATATTATTATTTAAAAAAATTATATACATGTCATGTTTTTATTAAAAAGATTTAATAATAAGATTTTGTGCTTTAGATTTGAACAGAATGTGGTAGATTCATATATAGTTATTATGCATTGGTATGTACATTAAATAATTAGTTTAAGGAAGAAGCTTTGTGGTAAAGAATTATAGTGGCATCATAACAGTCACAGACAGCAAAATGCAGTAATAGCGAAAGAAGCTTCATTTGGTTCATCTTGTTTTGAGCAAATCCAAAGGTTCAAATAACAGCCATCATTATATTATATGGACAAAATTGCCAACACAGTTGTAATCCTTAGAACCTGTTCACATGTGTTTAACCTAAGTTTTTCACGCCAATCATTATCCAAAGTGGCTTCTGAGAAAATAATAAACAATAACGTGTGGTGCTCAATAATCCCCATAAAGTGACTCCCATCCAATAAAAATGAAGAAAGGATATATATGGGATTATGGAGCAAGCCGAGGAAAAGTCCTTAAAGTATGACAACTTGATATCGAACAAACATTACGTTTCTCTTTTGTAATGCTAAGACAAATATTACGGTCTGTCACCATACTGTTAAAATTTAATTACACAATTAGACTCATTAATATTCATAAGTCTAATTTTCTGAGCTAATAATCGTAAATCAAGCGGGTTCCATGTTTACAAATTTCTTTAAAGTAAAATTCAAAATTAAATAACCCTTTTTGTCTAAAATAAAATGTAAGACTCAACCAGTCGCGATAGGAGTAAGGGTAAGTTTAGAAACTAAAACTAACGATAAATTTATAAATAAATGTTAGAAAAAACTGCATAAGTTGATGATAAAACTAATAAAAACTTAGCCATAATAAGAAAAAAAAATGTTGTTTTCGGAGGATAAGTCAGAGAAAATATTAGGTATGGAGTAATGAAACGGTGCATAATAGCTGAAATTGGTAGTTGGGCAATACTTGTAATGGAATTGACATGCATGCACGTCTATCCCTCTCAAGCTATAATAATAATACATACATACATATATATGTATATATATATGCATATATATCATCCTTGAAGACACTGATATATATAAATAAGGCTAATTGTCCCATATTGGTGTAGGAGCAATGGCCACGGTTGAAGGATTAGAACAAGAGGGGCCACTTTGCTAAAAATTGATCTCTTTCTACGTTGATTTGGATGGACATAGCTTTATTTAGAAATCATATAATTACTTGCCACGTTGAAAATTATATATCCAAATCCCATGGCATTCAATTCCTGTCTGTGACACTATATTGGTGTTGGATTATGTTGGCAAAGGAAATGTATCTTTTCCTTTATTCCTTAATCATGAAATTAATTAAAAAATATCAGTGGTTTCTTTAAAAACAATCCATATACTCTTTATTACAATGTGCTAACTCGTAAACTAAGTCATAAATATAATTTAACAGTAACACGTTTAAATAACTTATGTTTGTAAAATTTCCAATCTTCACGTAAATAGTCTAATTGTAATTCCACTAGTTGAGATATGGATAATTTTTTTCCAACACCAATATTGGGAGTACATATAAGGTTAAATTAATTTGTTACTTTTAAGACTTTCATTTAATTTTTCAAAATTCGATTCTTATAATTTAAAAGATTGAAATTGAATATTCTTAGTTAAAAAAAAATTTCTGTTAGTTTTTGTCATTAAACATCTCTTAATTTATTATTGAATTTTGCTCAAGTGATTATCAATGACTTAAACATGCGCGATTAATCCTCCTAACAAAAGGAATTTCATTCACATGTAGCATATTATAAGGCACCTAGGTAAGATAGTATATGATTAATTATGTCAATGAAATTTAATAATGTATTGGTACAAGTTAAATCACAATGATCAAATTAAAATTTGTTTAAACTATAAAAATTGAATTACAAATTTTAAAACTGAAAAATGCGTTAGATGGTTATTATTTTTGTTTTGAAAATATGTATTCTCCTCACTTAAAACAGAAAAATACGTTATTTTATCTTTCTTATGACCAAAAAATAAGTTGCAATACACTTATTTTGACCAAAACAATCCTACTTATATTACTTATATAATATAAGAAGTATTAAATATATGTTTGACCAGTATAAAATGATTAACCTTATAAATTTAGATTGTGAGATAATTTGATGAAAATCAAATCAAATCATTAAAAATAAAGAAAGCTTCACAAAATAATTTTTAAAACTTAACTAATTTCAAATAATTTAATTTTGAGAACAAAATTTTTAATAAATGTATTAATAAAGATAAATATTGTTTTAACGTTAATACAGTTTTAAAATAAATTAAATTTATGGTTCTCAATGCAAAATAAATAAAAATACAAATGTTTTAATAATTTATGTTTTTGATAAAAATAAATTATTTTTAAGAAAATGGGACGATGATCTATCCTAGTTTAATTTATAATAAATATTTTTATTTAAAAAAACTGTACAGATATTTGTGAATAAAGAATACACAGTAGCAATTAATGTGAAATTTGTGTATGCGCGTAAGAGAGAGATAGGAACAGAATACTCAGAAGAAGAAAACCAATGTCTGGGAATCATTTTGCTCTGTGTGTGTGGAGATAAACATTGTTTTTTTTTTTTTTTCTCTTTGACTGATCAGATAAAGAACATTGAAGTATCTTCTTTTGGTGACTGCCATATGTTGATGTACTGTCGTTTACGAGCTCTCCTCCTTTTTCTTTCTCATTCTTGTGCTTTACATTCAATTCTGTTTTTGTTTTTGGGTTTCCTGCTTCTAAGATTCAAAGATGTCATGCAGATTTGAAAAGAAAAAGGCAAGATTCAAATGGTTTGATTGCTTTTTTGAATTGCTATGAGGGTATATTAGTAATTTAGGGAAATTGATTTTGTTTTAGAAGCGGAACTAGCCGGAAGATTTGAAATGAAGGAATGAAAGAAGAGAGGCCCTTGAAGAAGCCTCTTAAGAGGGGAGCTATTGGGAGAGGGACCCTTTTGTCTGCCACTTTATTCATTCACGTCTCGTAAACGCATCATTCTTGCACTTACTGCTAATCAATTTGTTTTTTGTTTAAACAATAACCTCAGTCCTATGCATTAAAAGACATATCATCTTACGTCCGTGACCACATTGTAGCTGCCAGTGGGGAGCCTCAGTTTGCCGGACCAAAAGGTCAATGTCAAAACATATGTGAGCCGAGTTTGTCTTCTGTTGTTACAAGGTTGGAGTTAATTATTACAATTTACAATTACATTCATATGGTTACTGGGCAAAAATCGCCTTGCGAAATATAACAACAAAATAATTGACATAATTTTCACGCGACTTCAAAATAAAATAATAAAAGAAAAGTCAATCACTAGTGGTTAGAAAGTGGGGCAGTACCTTCTTTGATGTGGGAAAAAACAAATCGAATATCTTTAGCTATGAAGACTTAAAATAAGTACCCTGCAGAACTGATTCCGTTGTCGTCCAGCGGTTAGGATATCTGGCTTTCACCCAGGAGACCCGGGTTCGATTCCCGGCAACGGAATTTAAGCCAATTTTTCCTTTTTCTAAGTATCTTTTTTTTTTTTTTGGAATTTTACAAAAGTATCTAATTTATAAACATCAACCTTAAAAGTATTTAACGTCTCTCACACGTTCGTTATTATTTGGTCCTGAATCTGCTTGCGACCAAACACTACGATAAAAACATTTACATGATCAAAGATAAAGCAAATTAGTGTTTTAAGGGGGAATAAAAAAGTAATATATTGTAAGAGATGTTTCTATCCCAAAAGTCAGGTGTTTACTATATGTGTGTGTGTGTGTGTATATATATATATATATATATTGCGCGCTCGCGCGCTCATTATGATTTTACTTAAATAAGATTAAATGAAAAAGAACAAACTTTTCAACTTCAAATTTTATAGGATACAAAATATTTTGCTCGTCTAAAATGAAAAGGAACGCGATTTTTTCTAGTTTATTGATTTGAATTACATAAAGGAAAGTAACATTCTCCCTTGTTCTTATGTTATCCTGTCGTGAAAGAAGAATCCGACCCAAATAATTTATTTACAAGGTAATCTGAGGAGGATATTATGTTAAGGAGGATGCAGAATCATTTATGGGATCATCAATCATAACCTTCAATTAGAAGGCCTGCTTGTGATAAAGGACAAGGCTATAATAATTAGCATCATTTTGCCGTTACACTTTGGTCCCAAACAAGGATATGGACGTTGATCATCGTCCCCTTTTTGGAATGGAGATAGTGACAAGATCGAGCTCGTGATCCAGTCCCAACACCGCTCTTCTTCAAGGCCCAGTTAAATGCTTCTAAAGGTGTTTATTTAAAACTGAACTAAATTGATCCACAAAGAAAAAAAGAAAGTGCAAATCAATTTTCTATATGTCAAAACGAGTTTGATTGATTCCATTTTCAATTTAATTTGATTTTAATCAAATCAAACCAATTAATCTGTTACATGTCTACTATTAATCAGGTAATTTTATATTTAATTGATAGTATAAGCGTTATATATTTGGAAAATAAACAAATGGAAAACCAAGAAAAAAATCACTTGAAAAAAAAAATTAACAGAAACTAAATCAAACTGATCTAAACCAACTATAACTCAAAACTGAATAAGTCTTTCATTTTCCAATACTGACTTGCTTAATTGGATTTAGTTTTAATCCAAAACCCAACTAAATCTCTGAGTACATCTAACTTCCAGTCCACATGCAGCCTACGGCTTCGAAATGTACCCTAATTCTAGAAAGTATCTAACTAACTAGCTCAGCACAAGGACAATATAATACCACGAGAAACAAATAATCACAGAAGCTTTAGAATTTAGATGCATGTTTCTGCCAGAAGGCGACCAGAACAAGTTGCCACAACAGTATAATATTTGAAAACGGTATCACAACGTTTAACAAGTTTTATTCACATTCACATGATAATTAAGAAGTCTACTTAAGAAGTCATATCCTGCCTGATCGGTTTCCGAACAGCTCACTGTCTCAAGCTTTCAACTATGTAAGCAGCGTACAGGTCCCTGTAACATGTCCAAGTAAGAAATATAAATAAAGCATTAGACCACCTTTGGAAAATTATAATCATCCAAGACTAGTGTATATGATCTGAAACGAAGCACTGAAAATTTGCGCAAGGGAGGGATGGAGATCATGTTTATGTCACTGGAGAGGCTAGTAACTAACATGGAATACTTGATGGCTTCAATAGCAGCTTCAGCAGGAAGAAAATCTTCAACAGCAACCTTTTTGTTCTCATTTTTCTTGTCTAACATGGCAAGCTAAGGATACACAACATGGCAGCGGTCAGGTATCGATAGTATTAAAAGAACAAGACGAAAAATGTATACTTTAATGGTGTACGCATTTATTTAACATGTCTTAGAAGCGTAGGGGAGCTTTATGAATTATGTTGTAGTATTCAACTTCTTTAAAATGCGAACTAGTCATCAATGGGTATAATGATCAATAATCACATGGGCACATGCATATTTGTATGCTAAATGCAAATAACAGGATACAGTCTTCAAAAAATCGCCTGATTTCAGCTAGCCGATGTGGAGGAAGCTCCTTGATGTCCTTGTAATGGCGGAATTCAGGGTCATCGGCGCAAACTGCTATGATTTTGTCATCGTTTTCTCCCTGAACCAGAATTCAAGCAACAAATTAATGGGGTTTTTTTTTCTTTTGGAATCCAAATGTCTTAGACTTATTACAAGGAAAAGTGATTCATAGTAAAATTCTGAAAGCTGGTTGAGATATTAAAAAAAAAAAAAACGAAAGTCACAGCCAAGGCACCATATAATCTGATCCTTTTTGTACAAAGTTAAAGCCATCCCTATATACTCTGATGCTTGATGTTCAATTAACAAGCACACAGGAAACCAATCAGCTAAATAAATTAAGGAAAAAAAATAGTCTAATTAGGTAGACAAATTCTGTTGTTCTGAACAAACCCTCAGATGGTTCTTTTTCATTTTTCCTACCACCAGAGTGAAACACACATAATTTCTTGGTAGTGGGAAGCAACTTTTACCTGGTCAATCATAGGCATTAATCCAATAGCACGAGCACGAAGGAAAGTACCAGGTAGCACTGGCTCCTGTTTGAGACAGATAATATAGTTTAAGTTTGGCTAAAAACAGGCATCTCTCTTAAACATCATGAACAAACTTTTAAGCAATGCTACCTGCATCAGTATCAGGACATCCATAGGATCACTGTCTTCACAAATGGTTCTTGGGATGAAACCATAATTGTGTGGGTAGACCACTGATGAGTAAAGAATGCGATCAACCTATGTCATCCCATTCAATCATAAAATAGTTATAAAAACAAAATTTTTTCAACCAGAAACAACACTATTATCTGCATAAAACAAGGTAAACTGTTAAGTTTAGTAAATGTGATAGTCGCAATTAATTTTTGGTCACAAGCATAAAATTAACTTAGTCAACGTAGAATTTGCAAAAATAACAGATAAGTGGGAACAATTACAACAACTTAAAACAATCTGAAGCCAATACTTTGCAACTAATTTCAACTATCATCTATGACTCTCTACCTGTCTATAAATACACATTCCTCATTAGTAACCTAAACAACAATGCTAACAATCCTGCTATTGAAAGCCTAAGTGTCTTAAGATGTGAGCTCTGAACACGAAATTGACTCCTTACAATTTGGAAAAATTTTCTTCAGAATGCTATAAACCATGGTGACATTAAAGCATCAAAGTTGAAAATATCCCAGCAATTTGTGTAAAAATTGTAATGAGAATACAATTGCCTTGAAAGAAAACTTTTCTGTTGTTATGCCAAAGAATGGAGCGAATGGAATAAACTGAATTCAACTAATTAAAGGTTTGGGAATTCTATAAGGGGGAGAAGGGAAACCATACCTTTATAAGTCCACTTGTCTTGTCCAGCTCATACTTAACCTTGCTGCCTTTGCCAATTTCAACAACCTGCCATTGAAGTTCATGTTTGAATCAGGGTGCTCTCAGCAAATGAAAGAAGACTAGAAAAGAATAATCTATGTTGCTGATATAAAATGTAAGAGTTGTAGTTCCACTTCCAGAATGCCAGCAACATTGCCATTAGCATCATGTCCTTAATGCAACTAAACCACTTTTTTCAGTTGCGTACGCTAAACATATATGACGGTTTCCCAGGAATGCCATCAATATGTTCCAAAGTGAGATGGTCCATGGCATTTCAAATCAGAAACCTCGCTTTAAGGTTTTCCTAATGTTTATGAATGTGAAAGGCTTTGTAGTTTTTCCCATAAAAGAATTTGAACGTAAAGTATCATCAGCCAAAAGAAAAAAACAAAGCATTAAACATTCACAACTTACACAGTTGAAAACTGATGGAGCTCCAGGCCCTGTGTAAATCAAAACATTGAAAATTTTAGCCAGGGATTGCTACATCCACACATTTAATTCTATTTAAAATCTCACTGGAAAAACTTCATGTTAACAATGCTAATTAAACAGTGACAACTGACAACAAAGCCATAATAGTACTATACCAATCTCTAAGTCATGCCAGGGATGAGCAGCAATAGTTCTCCGTGACATCGAAGAAAGTATTCTTTCATTGAGCGCAATATGAGAAAGTCCCGAATTCCTTCCACTTGGATCTCCATTGTTAGCCATGTTGACTTGTGCCAGAAATGAAGTATATAAGCATAAAAAACCACCATATCATCCTAAAGCATCATAGTTTATTGCGATGAAAACTATAGTCAAGAAGCCACTTCAGTTTACAATATTAATCAGCAACAGAACTATGATCTCTCTCCCGACAAAAATGTATAGTCAGTTAACCACAGTTGCTAAGTAAAAAATTGACATAAACAGTACTAGTAGTGAGATGAAATGGATAAAATCGATACGCAGACACAAACATTTTGTACAAAAGAAACTTCACGACCTTAATCAATAGAATATTTGAGAAATCGATGAAGCAGTTAGAAGAACAACGAAGGAAGATCAAGTAATTATTAGCAACAATCATTAAATACATGAGAGACAATAAAATCACCTTCACTTCATTTTGAAGGAAAAATGTTGCGATTTCTCGTATAGCAAGACTAAAAAAATCAGACGAATCGAGACGAAATCAAGAAAGGAATGACTGAAAAAGAGAAAACGAAGGCTTACAGAGAACCACTGAGACAAAATTCCGATTCTTGTGCGATGAGAGTAGCTTTGTTCAGTGGCGCATTACATTTATGGTTCTATTCAGAAAAGAAGAAGACGGACATGACACGTGTCGGATAATCAGCCATTCGATTATAACAGATTTCGAACGGACGGCTGTGGGGTGAGATTTACATCTGCGTAGGAAGCGTCGAGAAAACGTAGGTGTGGGTATGGTCAGCTAGAGCGAGTGGAAATCTGACTGTGACGCCTAAATATTCGTGGTCCACGTTGATCCTCTAGCAACAGCCCACGTGTGCCTGTTAGACCTAACTTAATTTATTCCAACCCTCCTATTCTCCATCTCTGCCAAAACGCCTGCAAACTAGAAGGGCATATGCCACACCTGCCCCAAAAGTACCTAATAATATTCTTTGCTTGGCCAAAATTTTGATAAATATTAATACCGGACCCCAGAAACTAACTTAATACTTGGATTTAAATTTCTACTCTATTAGTACCTAATTTTGTGTTTACTTAAAGTTCTAATATTTTAAAATGTCGTCAAATACGTTCTTTCGATTATATACGTTAACATCAGCAAACTTAAGGTATGCCTTTCTTTGGCCCATTATGCCGTGCAAATTTTAAATTCATATTAATCTGATGCAATTGACAGGTGATTTAATTTTATTGGGCCATTTATGCTGAGTGAGACAATTGGATTAATTGTTCACATCAAATATTGATTGTACTATCTTCTCAAAGTACTAGTAAGATCTCTTTAATTTATTTGTTTTTACTAAATTATATTGTTGGAATTCATTTTCTTGTTATCTATATTTTGAAAAAAAAAAAGTTACAAGTACTTTAAAGAATTGGTTGCAAATAAAAAAATACATTTAACACTTCTCAAAATATACTAATAATGTGAAAGCAAGTGTTGATAAGCTCTTCCTTGTGCACTTGTTTTCAAGAACATAAATTAGCACCGTGAAATCACTGGGTATCTTCTTGTGTCTCTTTCGCTATCTTTATTCTTCATTTGTCAATTCCAAAAAAGAAAAAGGAAAAACACTCTCTCTCTTATCTCTGCCTTTCTGCTTAATTTCTTCGTGGTTGTCTTCAACACCAGGTGTTTTAGCAGTGTGATTCTAGATTCCGAATCCTTTCTAGACATGTCCGTAGCTGTTTCTAATCTGGCTTTCTTCTTCTTACCAAAGTAAGAACTACCATTCACCATAGAATAGAATCTATCTATTTGTACGTGCATTTTTGAATGAAGACGCCTGATCGACGTAACTTCCATTCTTTATTTTTCTGGACACATGCTGCTAATTGACTGACTCTTGGGATGATTACTAATCAGAAAGTTCCCCATCATAACTGAAAATGTGAAGTATTAATTGTTCACAATATAAGATGCATAAACTACCTGGTTGCATCTCTTTGATTACTCATCAGGAATATGCAATCAAGCCCTTGCATGTACTAATAATTTCAGAAGAACATTAACGAGAACTGCTCATTTGTGTAGCAGCAAAACGTCAGAATCCTGGGGTCTGCTTTTCTATCACATTGACCATTCCTCTCCCCTTTATTTTGGTGCTGTTAGATTTCAGATTTTAATCTACACATACTGTCGACTGCTGGAGCTTTTTCGGTATATGCTCATGAACTTGGCCACAAATTCTGCACACAAGTGCATGTTGTAATAATCCATGCAATATACAGAACAGTAAGTCTCGATCAGCATGTAGTTTAAGGAAGGGCATGGGATAAATATGTTGCAATATAATTACGAGTAATTAATTTTAAGGCCTCACCTTCTAATTTCAGTAAAGCTGTAGTTCCTGGTGGGAGTCTTTTGTCCTGTTGATCATACACCCTCTGGTTACTAATTTATATATAGTAGGCATGATAAAACACTACAGGTAATAAAACGCCATATGGAGGAACAAGCTTACATAATAAGCATGCCAGTAGAAGAGCTCCCTTTTTAAGCTGTTCTCAATTCCTTTTAGGAGCTGTTCCACCAGTTTCTGCATGTTGGAACACAAAACTCCATTTTAAAACTGTGTTTTGGTAAATACTTCGCGGGTTATTCTGACAATTAAGACACCGATTTGTTTGTTACCCGGAGAATCAGTTTGGGGTGAACAAAATCCCCCAGAAGCTTCTGTAATTTCCCTCTCATTGAGAATAAACTGATGAAGCCATAAACAAGATTTAAACCAAAAAAAGAAAAACTAAGAAGATGCATTTAACTTCACAATCACTACAAAATGATAAGATGCATTTAACTTCACAATCACTACAAAATGATCTGTTACCGTGAATGTGAAGGATCAGCTAGGATCTCTGCAGAAATTTCTATAAGGGTCTCCTCCCATCCAAGCGGAATTGGTTGTTCTTCTGAAAATGGATAGCTGCACAGCACAATGCCCGTAGTAAGCTTCCGTAGATAATTTACTGAAATGTCAAAATACAATTTTTAATCCTTTTACAAGTTCTTACTTGTGTGCTCTGCATGCTTCAAGAGCCATGATTGCTTTCCTGAGACTTTGCTTTGATTTCGTAGCAATCTTAGCAGCAAAGTTCACCGATAGATCAATTTCCTCTTGCTTTGCTATCTGAATAAGAACATCCATAATCTGAAACATTGGGGGTTGACGTTAGTTTATTAACTGTATGCAAAATATACCATATCTTGTAATATGCAATTATAAGATAGTGTATAAATGAAATACTCAAATACCCTTGGAATTTAGAAAAGACCCATAATATGAAATGTTCTCTAAAAGTTTGTATGCTTACTTCGTGAGTTGGTGGAGCATCAACGTTAATCACTTTGAACCGGTTTTTCACAGGTTCAAGAATGTCCGCATCATCTTCACAACAAACTACGAGTTTGCATATATCAGAATAGCGATCTATAATCCATTTGATCACGTGTTGGATATTGTCAGTTGCTTTGTCAACCCCGTAAAGAACTAATACTGAAAAACAAGAGAAGTGAACAACGTTGGTAATTAGTTAGCCTCACATTGTTAAGAAGTACTAAAAAAACGCAATCAGATATCTTAACCTTTATAATCTGACTTGAAATTGAGAGCGCTGATTTCAGGGGTAATCGCATATGCACTGCTTATTTCCTTAACTAATCCCATTAAAGCATATTTAGCATTAGGTTCCAGATTTACATTAAGCTCCATGTGATGAGAACTGGACGTTATTGGAACAGTGATTTTCATGGACCTCTTTTCCTGTCAATATATAGTAACATGAGTGCTTTACATGAGCTTCCCGCAATGGATTGAACGTGCAATAGATTACAAGGTTAGAAATCTCTACCTGAATGGAGAAATTTCTTAAATCATGAGATAGCTGCAAAAGCGTTTCATGAGGTTAGCTTAGAAATCCAGGTGATAGTTGAAAAAAGGCAAGAAAATGACAAGAAACATACATTCGACATTGCATCACCGAATATTTCTCGTAGAAGAGCCATTGCCAGAGCTCTTTTCCCTGAACCAGGGGGTCCTTTCAGCAAAATATCGGGACATACGTCTTGATACACCTAAATTTCACGAGAGTAACGAATTATAAATATGCAAAATAAGATATCAAAGATCAAACTCTAATGGTTAACTTATCAAGTGAATATACCATAAATAATTTTATTATAATTTCTAAAGCCGTTTTTGAGCTAATTACGATAAGAATGGCAGAAACTCACACACTTTCCATTAAGATAAGTAAGATTTATATACGCAAAGTCATGATACAAAAGTCATGCTATAATTACCTTCACAGGTCACAGAATAAATGCATGAGATTTGATTAGATTTTATATTGACTTAGAAGACACTAACGTTAAAATTTTATTGACTTGCAAGATCCTAGTTTTGATTTGTTGTAGCTAGTTTGTTATCTTGTTCGACAATTTCCGACATACTCTCACACGCACACAAAAGTCTTTTGGGCTTAAATTGTGAATAAAATACAAATTCATCGTAGATTAAATTCTTGACCATTTGATCATTGAAGTTCTGATATCGAATCGGCAGAGAACTTCAAAGTAAAGGTCCAATAAATATCTTTATTGTAATCTCTAATCTAAGTTGTTATAAATTTGAGGATGAAATGCGGAATAGAACGGAAAAGCAATTTTCGAACAATTGATGGAACAGAGTAGAAAGCATATGTAAGTATTTAAAAACTTACTAGTTCCTTGAGAAGTTGGGCTTCTTGTTGGTGGCAAATGAAGCCATCCAGTGAAGCGGGTTGATACTTATCTGCCCAGAATTGTGGGAGACTTTGGACCACTAAAGCTTTCTCAATGATAGAAGCTTCATGAACTGATCGATGTTCGGGCGATCTATTCGATGCCTTGCAAGCCGCCTTTCTCATACAAGCAAACCATGAGTCGCCTTGCTTCTTTTTTCTATTCGATATGAATTTCTGCTTGCTAGCACTTGTTTTCCAACTAACATCACTCTTCACACTACTGCTAGCGCTTATTTTCCCACTATCCTTTCTGCTATTAGCAGCAGTACTAGAAACCGTACTTGATCGAGACAGGACAGTGGTACTAGATGATGCACCTCGTATGTTCACATTACTGAGATTACCATTTTCTCTGTTTGGATGATGATGATAAGGAGTGCCTCTTTGGGGAAGGACCATAGGCCTTGGGTTAACAAACTGGGTTTCAACATTAATGTCTGGTTTTGTTAACAAAGTCTTCTGCTTTAACATGGCATTGCATTCGCGGGAAAAGAAAATATCACCCTGTAAACTTGACTCTGTACTTTCCATTAATAGCCCATTATTATTAGGATCTTCTGAAAGTTTCGCCTCAGCAACCATCTCGTTGATCTCTCCTATTGAAAGAGTCCTCCCATGGGATGCTTCCTTCTCTCTTCCCCTCAGTCTTGGAGCAGTCACTGATCTCCTATAGTTTGGTTTCTCACCGACTCTGTTGTCTGCAGACGGTGTTCTTTGATCATGCTTTCTGATGCTACTTATAGGGCCATTCATAGCCCGATTGAGATTTTCTCTTTCAGATTTATATGGAGATACATGCCTTCCAAGGTCAGGTACTGACGTAGGACTGACATTTCTTCGAACATCCAAACCAGTTATGGGAGATAAAGCATCACCCTCAGCTCTGAAGGGCCTATAGGGTGATTTACTATGGTGTCTCCTTCGTGTTGAGCTTGGAAGTGAACCTGTAGCAGATGAGATTTCGAGTTCAAACTTGGAAGGATGCCTCCTGTGTAGTGCCGTGGGACTTTTATTCCTGAAGGTCAGAGCTTTGGCTCCGTCCGGCCCCATAGTTAGATTCCTTCTCTCTCGTTCATGCCTTGGAACTTCTTGCCACTCTGTCTCAGTGTCTGATGGTTCATACCCACTCCTTCCCACCTTAGCTGAGAATCTGGAATTCGGAGTCTGAGGAAATATCCCATTCGGCGGTGAATTCTCCATTTAATAGTAACAACAGCAAAATCAACCACTGAAACCAGTGTTACTCTGAGCTCTGTTTGTTATGCAAGCGAGTATATAAGATTGGGATGATAGTTCGACAAGAATAGGCAGAATTTAAGGACGCGATGGTTTCGAAAGGAAACGCATTGGTGACGATGATGTCTAAAATGCTTGGTACGTTGTCGTGAGATGGGAACAAGCTTCTTCAGCGAACTCAAATTTGTTTTGCTTTGCTTCGTTTCGGAATATGTGTACTGTGATATTTGTCCTTTTCTCCATATTTGGCCTTTTCAACATGAGCGAACACCTAGGAATTTGGAATGTAATAATTATGAGGAGGGAGGAGTTGGTATAACGACATTAATTGACTTGGTGATTAACGTCGTTGTGACACGTACATGCCAGAAACGAGCTTGGTTAAAGTCGTCTCTAGCTTGGATAACTGTTGTCTTCATCGTGCAGTCAAAGATGCAGCTGGCTTCGACTCCGTTCCTCCTATGCTTACGCTGACATTAAGTGGCCTTCTGTGGGGTACACTAACTTAAGCCTCCCTTAAATTAATCCTTAATTATAATTTTAATATTTTTACTTTCAAATATAGCAAAACTTCCTCCGTTCATCGGAAGAAGTACAAAATATCTTCACGTCCAATGAGAGTGAGAGTTTGTTTTGTATTTTCTTTTAAAAAAGGTATTTTTTTGGTTATATTTTAAATTTAATATGCTATAATTATTATTAGACTTTTTATTTGAAGATGTAAAATGTATTTTCTTCAAAAATTTACACGAAAAATTTATGCGAAGCAACAGGGTTTGCTTGGAATATGAACAGTGTAAACCTTCAGCCTTGTGGTACAAAACTGTAGTATTTATCTCTCCTCACTTGACATCCCGAGTTATTTTTATTGTTCACAATTACTTAGAATAAATAAGGTGTTTAGAAGTCACCTGGGGTTAAATGAGATGATAAAGGTAGGGTGAAGAAATAAGTAATATTAAAGGTTTAAATTTTACAACATACTTAGAAAAAAATCCAGGGAACAAGAATTATAGACATGATCATATTTGATTTGCCAACTCTATGTAACCAAAATCTAATATAATTATAGATATGACCATATTTGATTTGCAATTCTATGTACCAAAATCAACTACAATTAACTGTTAGTCATGCGGGATTTATTTTTATTTTTATTTTTACTCAAGAATATTTAAATACAAGAAAAACTGATGGATGGGAGAGTGCATGTACTTTTTTCATTGTTAGTGCCAATGCATTTTGGTTCTTCTGGGTTCTAAATTCCAATAATTTTACAAATGATGGAGTTTTTCACAGCGAAGGATTTGAATTCTTTAAAATTGGAGAAAGATATACACAAGGAGAAGAAATAGAAAGGCTCCCTCATTTAGGCTTTATATAGACTCCACTCTTCCTTCTTTCTCTCTTGCCTGTAAAATATTGTAGAGGATCCATTTCCAGGCAAATATATACAATGACACGTATATACATAATAGAGTTTGAGATACAACTTATAATATAGAAGCACAAGGTTTTAACAACACATTGACATGCAAATAACAGCAAACGTGGAAGAATTATATTCGTTCGACGTCAATCCGAGACAGGTGACTAGTAATAGCAATATCACACAGTGTTGGCCAATTCCACAAATGAGGCTCTGCTTTTGTTTACTTAAGGGAGGCAGTGCACTCTACGGATTGCCAGTAATGCCTTCCTTAGATTTTATACAAACTGATTTAGAAAGTGATCGATGCTCCTGTATTTCACCTCAGGATAAAGCTCATAAGCCTCCACGCCAAATGAAGGCTCAACCTTAAATCTTGTACAATCTCGCTTTACCAGCATCGAGTGCATTAACGCCAATACGAGGTTCTGTGGGAAAGGAGACTCTGCAACCCCCCCCCCCCCCCAACAAAAAACCAAAAAAAAAGACATTTAATTGATGTCATATGGTAATAATAATAAGAGTGAAGTAAATTATACTAACTTATCATGAGGAATGACTAAAGTATATTTAACATCATTTTTGTTTCAAAAATATTATTTATCTTTTGTGACATTTGATGTATATTACAAAAATCTCTCGTACTATTTACTATCTATTTATAAAATTGACTTTTTATACAATAAATGTTCGTAAATTACAATCCCATATTGCATTTGGAGTTTGACATTACAATTATAAACCACTTTATCTAGATATTTTAATAAACAAATAGCATGAATCATACAAGCTTAAACACAACAAACAAGGAGGGGGAAAAAGTAGGAATGCTTTGGAAAAAGAGAGAAGAAAAGAGTGTTTTTAAAATCTAAAAGAAACACATTTTGTGCAAAAAAATCAATTTTATTGACAGAAAATAAATAAATAAAAAGTTTATAAAATATTATGGGAGATAAATAATATTTTTTGAAATAAAAAAGTGTCAAATATAATGTAACCAATCATCATATATATATATATATATATATTGGTATAATTTATTCTAATAATAATTTTGGACTGATATACTAGGAATTTGACTGTTTCATGGGGATCGATGTTTTCAACTTGAAAGCTGTAAGGCTCACAAAATGGGGATAGATGGGTGAATTTCAATGTGTACATATTATAACTAATGTTCGTTAACCAGTGATGGGGACATACTAAGACTTGATTTGTTGATGGAGATTAGTGTAACTAAGGAGTTAAAGAGTAATATTTGGTTAAATTTAACTCTAAAAATTACCTTAAGTTAAATTAATAGTAGTGGAGTTGAAATTATTCATACTCAAGTCAAATTAAATTAAGTTAAGAAAAATTAAGTATATTTAAAAGAGTTGAGTGAACTATATAAGTGAAATTAAAGACTTTGCATAAAATCTAAGTTGAAGATTCTATATCGAGTTAATCTAAATACTCAAAGTTGAGTTAAGTAATTCAAATAAAGTTGGAAGTAATTTTCTTTAGGTTAAAGTATAAACTTTTTTGTTTTGTTCATTTTTGTTTTTTACAATAGAATCCAATACATTAAACAACAAAAAACTAAAAGTTAATAAGGTTTGTTTTTAAGAAATGTTAGTTTGTTATTTTCATTTTGAAATTATGATTTCTAATATTTAAAAAATAGTTAAACATTTAGTATTGTTTAAAATTTCGATTATAAAATAGTGATTGAAAACCGAGCAAATTAAGCTTCATCCCTCAAATTCTTCTTTTGTCTCTCATCTAGTTGCATAGCTTGTGATTCTAACAAGGACTAAGAAGTTTTTTCAGTTTGAATTTGTGACAGGAGTTAGGTAAGTCTCTCGGCAAGTGTTCTTACCAGAGATGTTCTTGAGAATTTGATCCTCAGGAACGTAGCTCTTCTCAAGAGTGTTGCCAATTTTGTTCTCCCACAAGGAGACGATCTCGTTGAAGGTCAAAATATTAGCGGGGGTCTTAGGTACAGGATTTTGTTCAAGGTTCTTGGGTCTTCCACTGCTTTGATGGTATAAGTCCCCACATCATCCTCTGTGATATAAGATCCTGAAACAACCATATTCGAACTACGACTTCATCTGATTGAATCCGAATCATAAGTAAAAGCGAACAGATATTTTTTTATGCTTTTACCCTTCACATTTCCATCTCCTAGTATGGTAACCTTATTCCTAGGAAGAGCCGTGGCATTTGGCTGTCCCGAAGTAGGCAAGAAAAAGCCAGCAAGGGAAAAGCAAGCGACATATGTTTAAGGAATCCCTTCAGCCTCAACTGCTCTTCGGATTTTCACTTTCTGCTCGAAAAGGCTAGCTGCTGGCTCAACTGCATTGTGACGATCCACATCGAACCCAAATTCTGATGGCAGAAGCCTCTGGTTGCATCAAAAGACTTTTGTAACTAACTCAACAGAAGAACAGTTTAATTAGTTATTCTGAGACAAGTGGCTAAGCACCTTGATGTTTCCAGCTTCTGTTATTGCTGCTATGATCTTCACCTGATCAGCCACCTGTCCTACCCCTACTGCAGAGATTACAACATCAACTTGCTTGATTGCCTTGACCGGACTTTGATAATCACTTAGATCACCCTACAGAGAAAAGAAAAGAGAAAAAAAAATTATTTTGAAAAGTTGGTTCTGAAACTTTAAGATTGAAGTTTGCGATTTCAAGCACAGACATTGAAGAGAGTAACTCCAGAGCTCTTGAAGCTCTCAATCAGCTTTGACTTGTCAGGATTGGAGAGAGTACTCTCCCTCACCAAAGCAAACGTGGGGTGTCCTGCTTTTGCTCTTGCCTCAACTATGAATTTTCCAAAGTACCCTGTGGCTCCCAGGATTAGGATTTTGCTTTTCTCAGCCATTAGAGAAAATTCCAAAAAGTATCAACTATAAACAAGCTAGAACTGGATTTGTGCAGAAAATAACAGTGCAACTTTGTTGGTCACTTTCCAAGATGGTCAAGCTCGCTTAAAATACATTAGGATGTACAAAGTCAATTTACGTTTTTTTAATTTTTTTATACAAAGGGAATCGAGCTTGTAATTCTTTAATCAAATTCCCACTCGCCTGCCCTCACCTTTACGTTTATATTAGCAACCTCTTTTAGTTCCGTCCGTGAGACTTGCCATGTGAACGGGAGAAGGATCATGCACCTTTTTATTTTTTATTTTAATTTTTAATTGATAAGTTTGAATTTGAGACTTTTATTCATCCTTAAATTTTATCAAAGTTGCAGAGAAGTATTGTGCTGTCTCTCCGAGTTTTGTTAGATTATGATATACAATATTGGTTGAAATGGTTTGTTTTTGCATTTTTTTTTTCAGATACAAATTATAGTAGGGGAATTTAAGCAATTAATGTAAGATTCTTTTTGCAAACTATTCTTCAGATTCCTCACTAATTGTCTTTATTTTTAACTCTCACAAATTCTTATGTCTTAAAAATATTATGAGAGATTTTTGTGAAAATATTGCATATTCAGTTAATTTAATATAATATTATATACTGAGATTCTAATAATCATTGCACAAATTGATTTATATATACATCGCTGAAGTTTATATATATATCATACTTAACGTCTAGTTGACTAAATAGAATTACGTTTGCATGAGGCCATTTTTATTAATATTTGAGAATTGATCCATCATTGACATAGTCTAACCATTTTGCAATATCTACAGCAACGGATCCAGAACCTTTTATTGAGGGAAAAATTTTCTTGTTATATAAAATTTTTATAACCTACTTAAAAAATTAATAGTTTTATAATATATTATTCAAGTAAAATTTTTCCCTTCAAAATTTTAAACTAAGCTAAATAAGATTAATTCACTAATAATATTTCGATTTTCTCCCTTCTAAATCTAAAAATAAATTTAAATTTAAATGAGCAATGTATTAAAAATTACTATTCATATTAATATCAACAATTTTATTAGATATAATTTTAGATTTATTTAGTACCTATATAATGAATAAAAATAATATATTAGAAAAATACATTATCATTAATAATATCATAATAATTTTATGAACAATTCAAAATAATATTTTGAAGGAAAAGAAAATACCTAACGAAGCATAAAATGTATGAATGTCAATTTGTAAAAGTATACATCTACAAAACATAATAAAAACTATTTTATCCAATTATTTTTTTAAAAAAATTTGTACTATCTTTAAAGACAAAGACAATTGTTGATTCAACTAAAAATAATATATTCATAATTAAACTTGATTATATTATATTTTATTTAATTATTGTAAAAATATTAATTATAAAAATGTATTAAAGGACATATTGATTGAATATAAATTAAAAAATAAAAAATATTTAATAAGAGACAATAGTTGAAAAGAGAAGAATCATTATATAAAATTTAGCAAGTTAATAATAATTTGAGAAGAAGAGAAAGAAGTGAAGGAGGGATGAAAAAAGAAATAGAAAGTTAAAGAGAAGATAAAAAAATGTGAAAGAAATGAAATGAAAGAAAAGAGAATATATATATATATATATATATATATATTAAAAGATTCATTTAAATTATCAAATATTAAAAAAATATATGAATGTATATAGTGAATTTTGTGAGTCTAATAAATTTAAGATTTTAGAAAATATAAAAATATAATATTTTATACATATGCTTTACAAAATCAAAAGGATCATATACGGCTCCCACTACAACGTGGCTCCACGCCACCAGGTATCATTGTCTCTAGGAAAGCAACGAGAAGGGTAGTTCGCTATTTTATAAACATAATTCTGATTATTACTGATTATAATTTATTAAAATAGAGACTTCAAGATAATGAGTTACAACTTAAATATACTTTATATATGTCGTTTTTTTGTATTTCTTTTTCTTTCTATATCGTTGGGTTTAAATATTGTTTTTTTCTACTTATTTCCTTCCAATTAACAAATTAAGTTAAAGTCTATATAAGAAATTGCACACACTACATTGATGAAAGTCTGAATTCTGAACGGTCCTAGCTGAACGGTTCAATTTCTATATATATATATATATATATATATATATGTATGTACATGCTTAATTTCTAGGCTAATCCAAGAGCTTAAATACTTTATAAGAGAATCAATATCGGATTAGCCTTCCCCAAATAGACCCCAATTGCTTCCTCAATCCTTATCCTATCGTGATGAAATTATAATAAGTGAATTGGCTGATGTTACCAAGAAAATATGCTTCGGAATGTTGCGACTCAGTAAAAGTCATAATCTTATGTTTATCTCATTTTTTTTAATAATATTTTTGGGTATTCTTTTAAAAGCATAGTAATTTTTTAGAAGCATCATAAAGATGCCCTTTAAAAATATTTATGATTATTGTAAATTTAAAATATTAGAAAAAAATTATTTTGATTAAATTCAAAATATATCCTCAATATAAAATTCTAATCTAACTATCATATAGAAATGTATAACATAATAAAAAAAATACGAAGGGATAGACTAAACACCAATCTTAATAACTTTGAAATTACAAATTTATAGTTATATATCTCTAACAATAAATAAAATAAATTTAAATAATGAAATAATTAAAATATTTATCTTTTCATATATTATTAAGTTTATATTATTAAATGTATGTATCTTCTCATGCTTTTATTAGTTTTTCACTAAAATACAAACTGCAAAAATTATCTTTTTACAAATATCAAGTATACAAATCAATTTAATTTTTATTTCAAATTTATAATTTTTACTATTGGTTTGTATCAAGTTTGTAACCTTATATATACCCGTATATTAAATGCTTTTGAATCTTTTATATTACAGAAGATGGAAAAGGTTTTAGAAGGTAATGGTTATTATGTTTTACCACATCACAGTATTGTCATACGGAAGGTTTAAATATAACATGCATTTTAGCTGGACGGATCCTTTTAATTGCATTTTGCCTGAAGTTCCTCTGAAGTGAGCAAATCCTGGCCATCGAATGAATGGAGCATCGAGATTCAGCCCTTTCACACCATCGGAAGCAAAATGCACTTACTTTACCTCGTTCTCATATCCATGCTTGGATTTCTCTGAATCTCTCTCACACTAAAAATGCCTAGCAGGAGACCAAACAAGCTCCCCCAAATCGCAGTCCTTAAGCAAATCCTCAAGAGATGTTCAAGCTTGGGGAAAAAAACATGGCTATGATGATGATGGCCTCCCTCTTGACGTCCCAAAGGGCCATTTTGCTATTTATGTTGGTGAAAACAGAAGTAGCTACATTGTCCCAATCTCATTCTTGACACACCCTGCATTCCAATCCCTCCTAAGGCAAGCTGAAGAGGAATTTGGCTACTATAATGAAGAGAACGAGACCAAAAAAAAGGTAGATCAAGAATTGATGAAACCTAAAACAAAAAAGGAGAAGTCTCGATGTGCTCTGTTTTTCTATTCTCTTTTGGGGTGAATTGAGTTTGCTCCGTTAGAAGTAAAAATATACCTAGAGACAGTAAATTTTGTTCTTTCTAAATAGTTGTGGTATAATATATTTTACGGGAATATCTTTCGTTTCGTTGAGGACGACGGAAGGAAACTCTGTTTTGCAGGCTTAATACGGACTTTGGTATTCAAATCAGAGTTCCTAATAAAATCCACTAAGTGGGATTGGTTCAAGTTAAATCATAATTTCAAAGCCAAAACAGCACAGTACAAAATGCAAGTATTGATATTGAATATTGGAATCTAATGGAGCAAACTCGTCATTTCCTCATGGGCATCTGCATTAGTGAAAGGTGGGCTGACCGCTGGATTCAGTTTGATTCAGGTGTCGTTTTACTCCGTTGGGTTTTCTTTAGAGGGAAGCGACGACCCATAAATTCTACCACGGTCTTAAACATCATTCACTTTACTGATTTCCTCGGAGCTGGAATCACCGTCGTATTGAAGAGGAATTTGGCTTTGATCCCGATATGGGTCTCAGTATTCCCTATCAAGTAGTTTTCAAGTCTCTAACATCAATGCTTAGATGGAAGAATTATTATTGATGATTTTGCCTGAAGAAGACGACGACGACCAGGATGAAGTTCCAGCTTTTAACATGGCTGCATCTCAATGCTCCATTCATCCACTGATCAGGATTGCTCACTTCAGAGGAACTTCAAACAGCCACAATTTAAAGGATCCGCTTCCCATTTTAGCTTCATTCTTGCAATTCTTGAAGTCCTGAATTTTTTTTTTTAATTTTCGATCATCATTTATTGAATTAGCCGTGCATTCGTCTCATATATGGGAACCTTATTCTTTTTTAATTTCTTTCAAAGTATGTTAGAATTCATCATCTTGCCTTGAATCTAAGAGCAATGTTCAACAATTGGTTCATTCCCCTATGATTCAGCAAACGATGGACTTGAATGCCCAAAAGGAAAAGAGATACGCAAAGGATAGTTCAAAGGGTAGGTAAAATGTTAATGTTGAGAGTTGACCTGAATCTAAGAGCTATATTCAAATTTGGTTCATTCCAACTGCGGTATATGATTATGCAAACAATGGAATTGAAGGCAGCAAAGGATAAAAAGAGATACGCATTAGAAAAGTTAAAAGGGTAAAACATCATATTAATCCTGTTGAAGATAATAGAAGACGGCAATAGCACATAGTGATCAAGGCCAATTTCACGAGTGAGGCCTTGGTCTTATTTAACACTGGTAAAACAAACTAGAAAACGCATGCCTGCCTCCACATCATGCTATATCTCTCACACAAACTTGTTCAAATACTCGTCAACGGTGGTGTATTTAACATCTGGGTAAAGTTCAGTAGCTTCCACCCCAATAGAAGGATCGATCTCATAGTTGGTGCAGTCTCCTTTCACGTGCATTGAGTGGCTCACCGCCAATACGAAGTTCCAGGGAATAGGAGTCTCTGCATAAACACACAAAAATTACATATCAGTATATGCTTTAACATCATTGGAAACTAGATTTTGCCTTGGTTTATTAACTGACCTGGGATTTTCTTAAGAATTTGATCCTCTGGAATGTGGATCTTTTCCAGGGTCTTCCCAATCTTCTTCTCCCACAATGAGACAAGCTCCTTGAAGGTCAAAGTGTTAGCCGGGGGTCTAAGGTAGAGGATTTTGTTTAAGGTTCTTGGGTCTTCCACTGCTTTGATAGTGTATGTCCCTATGTCCTCCTCTGTCACATAGATTCCTGAAAACACAGCAGATCAAACCACAACTTGAGCTGATTGAATTCGATGTAATTAATGATATAGTTTTGTTTGTGTAGGATGATTTCTTGCGGTGTTACCTTTCACATTTCCATCCCCTATGATGGAAACCTTATCCCGAGGAGGAGCAGTGACGTTCTGCTGTCCCAAAGTAGGCAAGAAATACCCAGCAAAGGCATTGGTCACCACATAGGTGTAAGGGATCCCTTCAGCTTCAACTGTTCTTCTGAATTTCACTTTGAGGTCCAAGGCACTGCCAGCTGGCTCAACTACATGGTGATGATCCACATCTAGCCCAAACTCTGAGGGAAGGAACCTCTGTTTCCATATAAAATGGCATATAAATTTTCTAGATCAAAACATAACAGTTGAGTGTTTTAACTGTTGAATCTGCTTTCAGATTCAAATTTAATGGTCAAAGCACTCAACTTTTTTACGAGCTTTTCATAGAATTGACCATCGTAATATACAAAAGGGATTTTCTGAAAAGGGCTTACTTTGATTTTGTTTCCAGCTTCTTTAATCGCAGCGAGGATGTTCACCTGATCGGCTACCTGATAACTCACTGTGGAGATGACAACATCAACTTGCTTGATTGCCTTAACCAGACTCTCGTGATCATAGAGATCGCCCTATAATAACGGAGAGAAACATGAAGAAATTAGAATGATTGGTGTGAAATTAATTACTTTGGGCTTGACCATTAGTTTGAAATGAAATTAGATTGAAGGACAGACATGAAGAACGGTGACTCCAGAACTTTTGAAGCTTTCAACAAGCTTAGACTTGTCAGGATTAGAGAGGGTGCTTTCCCTGACAAGCACAAACGTGGGGTGTCCCGCTTTTGCGCTAGCTTGAACGATGAATTTCCCGATGTACCCTGTGCCTCCGATGATCAGGATCTTGCTTTTCTCGGCCATTGAAGACGATGAGTTTCACAGCACGTGGGTTTGTGTCAAGCAGTGATCAAGTTCTGAATAGTATTGGATTGAGAGTTACAAGCATCCCACATTTGCTTAAATACTTAAAATCAAGTGACTCCTACTCGAATCGTGTTCCAATGGAGGGCACTCTCGGTCTCTAAAATTTCCTATTTTATTCATTTTTTATTCACATTTTCTATGCATTCGCTGGAAGAATTATCAGTTAGTCATCCCTGACATCAGGAAATTCTGCCAACCAGGCAGCTTACACCCTGAAGTTTACCAATATACAAAACGATATAAGGGCGGCAGCCCCATTTGACGCGAACCGTCTAGAAGTTCGGCGAACACTATCGATTAATAAGTATTAACATACTATGATACTACAGCATAGTAAATTAATAAAAATATGATAATTAAGTTAAAAAAATTGAGTCTTGAGCTGTCAGATAATCAGTTGTAATATATCAATATTCAGTTGTTATTTGTATTAAAAATGATGCATTATGAGGGGAGTAGGTAGTAAGAAATTTTAGGTTAAAAGTTTCTGTTTCCTGATGTGAAAAAACAAAAATGATTTATTAAGTCCGTAACGTAACATATAGAACTTTCGTTTATAAAATTGTTTTATAATCAGTCAATGTTAGTGTCTCTCTAGAAACTGGAAAAAAAAAAGTCTAATTTGTAAAATATAATAAAGAGAGGCAGCTAGCGAGTCTTGATCATGGTGGTTGTTGAATTTGTTATATGATGGAAGCGGGTGCTATGCTTTTTGAATTTTCAAAGAGGCCTTCTTTTACCAATGCTCTCTCTCTCTCTCTCTCTCTCTCTCTCTCTCTCTCTCTCTCTCTCTCTCTATATTTATGAGCTGTCACGGAGTAGAGTGTCATATTGCTCTAATTTCGAGAAGTCTCTCTCTCTCTCTCTCTCTCTCTCTCTCTCTCTCTCTCTCTCTCTATATTTATGAGCTGTCACGGATAGAGTGTCATATTGCTCTAATTTCGAGAAGTATGACGTAAAGCAGATATAAACATGGACTAATGCGATAACGCTGTTTCACTTTCACATGTGAAAGGTCAACGCAACTAGAAGAAGAACATGAGGGTGGAAAATTATTTCTCAACTTGCATAGAACTTAGCACCCTACTACGGTATTTGGGATTGTTTTTGAGATGAGACATAGCGTAAACCATATCCTTTTTCTTATTTGAAAGTATAGCGGCTAAGATTGGTTCATAAGCGAAGAAAAGTGCCACATACTAGCCTTACAAGACTAGGGGTCACATCAAAACTACAAAATTACTATAGAATCGTCATAGCATGACAATAGCTTGGGATAACCAATTAATACAAGTCTAGCAAACACTTCTTCCTTTTCCTTGAAAAATTGTAATGAACTATATTTGTCCGCTTTGAAAAAAAATCTAAGAGCAATTTATTATGCTTGTTGAAGCAATAAGGAATTTAAGTGATCTTCTTTTTTTTTTTTTTTTGGGTGATAAAGGAAGTATATTATGAGGCAAAAAAAATAAAAAAAGAGGCAAAATAAGAGTGTAAGTTAATTGTAGCTAAATATTGAAATATATATTTAATTTCATTAAAATATTTAAACAAACTTAATTATAATATTTTATTTCACTGTTTAAATTTTAAAAATAATATTTGAATTTCAGGATAGATACAAAATATATGGAATCTATTTGAATAATAAATCCCTCATATTTTGTATCCTTTTTTTTTTCAAAAATTAACACCATCAATTTTGGAGAGAAATTGAAAGTATCCATTCTCCTCAAATTTATACCAGTTCATCAGTGCATTCTACTGACTTTGGCTTTATTTGTCTGTATTAAGATACTCTTATACAATTATTGATGAGGACTACAAAATTTTATAATTTAAATCTTTTACGATATCAAAATCACAGTAAATTACCATTACGACCGTAGATTCTCTGAAGATCAATTTGATCCTCATAAATGTAAATTTTCTTCACAAGGAGATGAGGTGGTGGAGGGTTAGAATATAAGTATGTGAAGGGTCGTTAACAATTGGTTTGATGGTCATTAGTCCCCATGTCATGGTCTGAGATATGGATTCGTGAAACAAGGAAACCAAATCTCTACCAGTCACAGTCAGCTTATAAAATTGAAGTGGAGTATAAAATGTTATACTCCACAGTATTGCTTGATAATATGTAGTTTGCAAATAATAAAAGGTTCATATAGGGTTTGCCGTTTGAATGAAGCAGTGGACGATTTAGAAAGGATTAAATATCAATGAAGAGATCTGAGATCACATTACTAGGCATAAGAGACAACCTTTACACATTTCATGTAGGGCTAATAGGATTCAAAAGCAAGCTTCCGTTTCTTCCTATAACTCAATGAATATTTAATCTACTTCCTTTAGAGCAAGGTGCGCAAACAATTATGTTGTGTTTGCTTTAATTATTCTAAACTCTTTTTGGCTCTAGGTATCGATGGTGGTGGGCTTCGATTATATTAAGAAGAATTTATTACTTTTCATAGGGCTTTATAAATTTTACCTACACTTGGAGTGAATTGTAAAGTATTTGAGATTCAATTTTCTTTTAAAATATTACACTTATTTAATTATTCAAAAGACAAAAACTGAGTGTGAACTAAATATTTTAGTACAAGATACCTAAACCATCAATTATCCTTACATACATCCACTCCTGAATACATTTTTATGATTGTCAGATTGTAAGCTAATCACACTTCAAAAGAGAGACATAACCAATCCAAAATATGAGGAGGTCTTGTATCTGAAAGTTTGACACTTATACAAATCTTAACTTACACGTATTACATAACCAATAATAAATAACTTCAAATATAAGCTCATTCTTTTCATTGCGCGCATTAAAATCAGAATTTCATGAAAATTTTTATATTTCATATTAAAATCACATTCAACTCTTTGTAAAAAATATAGCAAAATCTCTCTTGAAATTGGGATATCTCGAATTTATCAATAAATAGCTAACTCAATCGTATACAACATGATGATTCCGCTCTCAGTCTAATAACAAAGATGTACATAAAAAATGGGAATTTTGCTTGTAATATGTGGAGCAAATTCTAACGTACAACATACACATATATACCAATAAACCATTAATACCAAACAAATCAACCACTAGTCCTTTACTACCAATATTTCTCCTTTACTACCAATATTTCTTAGTTAATTCAGAGAAGTATTTAAACATAATTCCATTATCTGGTAAAAATAAATAAATAAATAATAAAATGAGTCATAATGCTAAATGAGTAAAAATAAATAAAGCATAATACTAAAAGGACAAGTGGGCCCAAAAATTGACTATTGAAAATAGTTTTGGTGGAATATTTTATAAGAAAAGATTAAATAAAAGGTAAAGTGACGTGCTTTAAAAAAATAAAGTCTTAGGCCTCATTTGGTATGTAAATTCCTTGATAATGGAAATGAAAATAAAAAGATGAATGGAATATAATAAAAAGATTATTTATATTTGATTGTTTAATTGAATGAAAGTAGAATGAAATGAAAAGTAAAAGAAAGTAAAATAACAAAATTGTCTTTATACTATATCTCCTTCACTTCATTGATTTGATAATATATATATAACTATTTGTTTTATAATCTTACATATTTTATTTTAATATATAAATATTATATATTAAAATATAATTAATATATATATATATATATATATATATATCAGGTCCAACAATAATTTTAAAGTACAACATATATTTTACAAAATCTTACCTCATAAAATATAATATAAAATTATTGGTCCAACCAATAATTAAGCTAACAAAATTACTATTAACAACCAACATTTTATAGAATTCTACCTTATAAAATATAATATTGTATAATAAAGTATGATTCATACACAACAATTTTTTAGATAAATTGTCTGTAAAAAAATTTTAAAATTAATCATATGGCATTTTATAATCATAAAACATTTAAGTTATTTCATGAAGACATATTGAAACAAACTTACCACCTTTCAAAATTTTGAAAATAACACTTTTGGTCATTATATCAACTCATATCCATTTTGACAACACAACATATAATTTATTATAATTTGAAAGATTTGATATTATTAATAATATACATATAGTGAAGTAATTCTCATGATACCCATCCTAATAGTTACACAAAATACAATCAACAAGTAGAAAAAATAAAAATAGAAAGAAATTTAAAAGTATACCATACTTTATAAGCTACTCACAATATTTATTGAAAAGTAACAGTCACTTTGAACACTAAATCATTGTTAAGTCTTTTAGACAAGAATGTTCAAAATACTTCCTAAAACACAACCATTACAATTATTCAATTCCAACAATTCTGTTTATAACTTCATTATTGTCTGATTAACTTAGTCAATATAACCCATTATATTTTAAGCCCTAATCTTACCCTATCTACAATTTGGTTTCTTACTTCATCTAGCTAAATTCACCTCCTAACTTAATCACTATTTAGCTTACTTAGATTTTTCTCAAGGATTCCTAGTCTAATATTTACCTCATTTTAATACTTAACTTATTTTAAATTGTTTTCTTACCTATCTTGATTCCTATTTTTAGTATTATTACTAACCTAGGATTTTAGTTAATCACCTATAATTTTACAATTGAGATTATTTGCCTATGGTGTGTCCAAATATTAATTTAAGCAATTTATCACACTTTCAAAATTCCTTAATTTGGACCCAATATTTGATATAATTAATTTAATTACTTATTACTTAACTAATCCTTACTTCTCCACAAGCCTCTAAATTTCAAATTATAAACTGTATTCACACCAAAATATAAAGTTTAAAACTTACCTAATTATTTTTTTTACCTCTGATGCTATCATAAACCTCTTTTAATTTATCTCATATAATTTATAGTAAGATTTAGGATTTAAAGTTTACATTAGGAAGTTAAAATTGAAAGTTGTGGCTTCCCAAATCTTTGGCTTGTACCCTTAATAGTTCCAATAATCCATCCCCTTACAACTTAATACAGAGCATCAATTAGGACGAAAGATATAGTAAGGCTTTAACTAACTACGTGTTGGTCTTTGGTAATGAGACTAGAAAGGAACAATAACCACTTACGTGTTGATTCTAGACAAAAGGAAGAGGTGGGATGCTTGATTTACCCACCATTTAATGCATAGTCCATTTCTTTCAAGCCAAATAACTATACATACCGAAGCAAAATGAATTGGGTTCTCAGCCAGTCCACTCGAGCAAGCAAAACCGACCCAAGGTAAAATGGAAAGAGATGCTCTTTACTAAGACAGCAGTAAGAAATAAAACAAGGAAGAGGTTGGTCAACTCAGCTGCCCAACGATGCTTTGATTACAGAACAGAGGAGTAGGTAGCTATGAAAAAAGTAAGCGCTGCCAAATTTGAAACGAACACAACTGGAACAAGAAGACTAGATTGGGACAAAGAAACTAAGGCTTCAATGACACACATGGCTGAATAAACCTCAAGCACAACGTCAATAGCGTTTAAGTGCAGAATGTTTTACGAGACAGAAAGTAAAAAGAATGTGCACACCAAGCTAAACTTTGAGCTAGAGAAACAAGGGCAAATAAGAAGTGTGTTGGGATATAAAAAGACTAAACCGAGGTTGAGAAAAAGAAGCTTTCTTACACAAAAATGGCAACCTAAATGACAATGGAAGAGCAGAGAAAAATCGATGGGAAAGTAAGGAAAAAATGAAGAAGTTTCCAGTGACTCCTCTGAAGACATGCACAGATTATAAGGAAAATGATGGAAGGGCAAAGAAAAATGATCCAAGTCTCAATCCTTGGTGAAGAGAACAACGTGTCTAGATGGAGAAAAATTTCATGGACTACGAAGCAAATTTTCAAAAAGCAAGGGATTGAAGACAAGCAAATAAAAATAACCCTTTGGTGTCAAGCTACCCCATTTTGTCCAGGTACAAAGAACCAAATGGAAGGAGAGGGTATAAAAATAATAATAATAATAATGAAACATGGGCCCCTTGCTGCTCATCCAACTTGATGACGATTAGAATTTTATCTTATGCTATTTTTTTATTATTATTATTATTATTATTATCACTCTTTTAAATGTTGTTACTGTTTTTAATTATTATATATAGATATATATAATCTTTTTTTTTTTAAAACTGGTAGGCGTTACAAAACTTGAAATGTATTATTAAATCCATAGTCCCCTAGTCGATTTTCCTTGTAATACTTAAATTACTTCAATAAAAGAAAAAATGTTGGTACTTCATCGTTCTGCTACTATCTTTGACATTTCCGATTTTCATCTGTAGTATAACAACCTTATCCTGAGGAGCAGTTTGGGGCATTTGGCTGTCCTAAACTAAGCAAAGGCGTTTGATAACACGAAAGTCTAAAAGAACCTCTGTTTGCATAATACAATATCATCTCTTCTGTTATTAATTCTAATTTAACCGTTTTAAATCAGAACAATGAAGAGTTTTTTCTCTTTTCTTTTCTTTTCCAAGAACCTTGATGTTACCAGCTTCTTTTATGGCTGTTATGATCTTCCCCTAATCAGCTATATATATATATATATATATATATCTGTTGTCTCCCAACTGCACAGACTACAATGACTTCAATTTTTCTAGATCATTTTAATTTGAATTTGATGATCATGGAGATTATTACTAAAATTATAATTTCAATTTCAAGCACAAACATAGAGCAGAGTAACATTGAAGATCTTAAATCTCTTTATGAACTTTAACTTTTGGTATAACTTAAACCACAATTTATTATCTACTATAGATATATAAAAAAGTTTTTTTTTTGGTTATTGTTAAATTACTATGTATTCGTTGTTTTTTTATTATTACTCAATGTGATAATTTCTTTATTTTTATTTTTCTATTTTTTTTCTTATACATTTATTAAGTTCTGCTTCATTTTTTTGAGTTTTTATGTGTCTGTGCAAGAACTCACACTACTAATTATAGTAATAATTAAAAATTTTATAATTTCAAAGAGATTCATAGACTATCTTGCCATCTGATTGTTTCATGTTTCTACTCTTAAAAATTACACACGTTACTATTAGCTATTGATCATATCAAGCAACTGCAAACAAGATTGTTGACATTTTGACACAAGATAATTAGATAATGAATTTGTTAAAACAGCAGATTCTCATACACTGTTCTTACTCCCATACAGACTCGCCAAACAAATCAACAGACAGTGACACCTACTACATTGAGCTGATTGAGTTCCATGCATCTTAAATGGGAATTAGGTAGGAACAAAGAAAAAGAACAAGCCCTTCATTAATGAATGTGGAAATTCATGTAGAAAACAGGACTTGGGAACCTTACCCAAGGAGCACTTTTCTGATTCCATAGAGAGATTACCCTACACTTTGAACTTCAATGGCTCAAGGCAATTTTATGTAAGCATTGAATGCGTCTTGTTGAAGCGTAAGAGCGTTACTTTCAAAAGAAACAGAGAGAGAGAGAGACAGAGAAGAAGATTATGACAAGTGCAAGGTCATTGTTTAGTATCAGTTCGTTACGGAATCTGCTACCTTCAATTTCTCGAGTGCACAAGTCCTTCAAAATGTGAAAAAATGAAAATTGATCCAACATAGAGGAGTAATACAATCATGGATCTAGCTAATGGTTAAGGGCTTTATTCTATAACTGTAACATGCAAACAGCAGTACTAAGTGCAATACAGAAGGATTCTTCTAACGATAGTTCAAAATCTAGTTATTAATACGAGCAATTACACCCAGCAAGTAGCGAGGGCCAATTTCACAGATGAGGCCTTAGTCATATTGGCTTTGGCATTGATAGAGTAGTCTAAAATGTAGCCAAAAGCGGATGCCCAGAGTTCAAACAAACTGATTTAAGTAGTGGTCTATGGTGGTGTACTTCACTTCTGGGTAAAGTTCAGAAGCCTCCACTCCAAAAGAAGGGTCAATCTCAAAGTTTGTGGAGTCTCCTTTCACCAGCATCGAGTGACATATCGCCAACAGCAGGTTCAAAGGAAAAGAAGACTCTGCAGTAAGGCCAAAAACATCATAATACTGATTGATGTTACTTTAACTTTTCCCCTCAAAAAGTAAGGATTTTCTGCTTTCACACGAACTTTTAAGGTTATTCTTTTCACTTTCACATGAAAATATATATTCTTGATGTTATCTTTCCTACTTTGAAATGATTAATTATAATTTGACATATTGGTAGAGACAGTAGATTTTGTTTTAGAAAAAAAAAAAAGATTAATTCTGTGACGTAAACCAAGTCTCAATTAATTGTTCTTACTGACCCTTGATGTTCTTGAGAATTTGACCCTCAGAAGCATAAGTTTTCTCAAGCGTGTTCCCGATCTTGCTCTCCCACAAGTAGATGAGCTCGTTGAAGGTCAAAACATTTGCAGGTGGTCTAAAGTACAGGGATTTGTTCAAGGTTCTTGGATCTTCCACTGTTTTGATGACATAAATCGCCATGTCCTCTTCTGTCACATAAACTCCTAAAAGAAACAATTCAAAGTACAATCTGAGCTCATAGACATGTACGAAAAAAAACAGAATAAGAAATACAAGAAAAATGACTACCTTTGACATTTCCATCTCCTTGAATGACAACCTTCTCCCGAGGAGGAGCTGTGGCATTTAGCTGTCCCAAAGTGGGTAAGAAGCACCCAGCTAAAGCATTGGAAGATATATATGTGTAGGGGATCCCTTCAGCCTCAATTGCCCTACGGATTTTCACTTTTTCCTCGAAATGGCTAGCAGCTGGCTCAACTGCATTGTGACGATCCACATCGAACCCAAATTCTGATGGCAGAAACCTCTGGTTGCATCAAAAGTATAAAAATAACCACTCTTGTAACTAACAAAACAGAAAAGCAGTTTAATAAGTTATACTGAGAGAAGTGATTAAGCACCTTGATGTTTCCAGCTTCTTTTATTGCTGCTATGATCTTCACCTGATCAGCCACCTGTTCTCCCCCTACGGCAGAGATTACAACGTCAACTTGCTTGATTGCCTTCACTAGACTTTCATAATCACTTAGATCGCCCTACAGAAACAGAGACAGAGGTAAGAAGAACAATTAGCTTGAAGTTAGTTTGGAAAAAATAAGCTTGAAATTAGTTATTGCAAGCACAGACATAAAGCAGGGTAACTCCTGAGTTCTTGAAGCTCTCAATCAGCTTGGACTTGTCAGGATTAGAGACGGTGCTTTCCCTAACCAAAGCAAACGTGGGGTGTCCTGCGTTTGCGCTCGCTTCAACTATGAATTTCCCGATGTATCCTGTGGCTCCAATGATTAGGATTTTGCTTTTCTCCGCCATTATAGAAAATTTCAAGTCCAATTGTGCAGAGAAGGATGAGAAAATATAGAATGGTATTGGCTGGACACTTTCTAAGATAACGAAGCCTTGCCTAAATAGCTAAATGAAATAGATAGACCATCGCAGTTTCGTTTAGGTCATTGTAGAAAATTAAAACTTGGATACAAGAAATATAAAAGATTATCTTCCAACAAAAATTTGTCGACGGGAGCAAATTTTAAAAGTCAGCTTTCTATTTGATTCAGAAAATTCATTACAACTAGAAAACTCGTAACATTCGATTGAATATGGAATTTGTCATCTTTGCCAAAATCAAGTTTTCAACTAAGAAGGCCAACAAAGAGAAGTTGCACATAAAAATGATTAATACGTAGAAAATAAAAACAGATTTTTAAAGAATCAGTATGTTATATGTAATGCCTGCTAAGAAACATACGAAAAATAACATAAAAAAGAAAAGAAACAACAAAAAGAACAATTAAAAGAAATAAATTTAAAAAAAAATTAAATTAGTTAAAAAGCATTAGGCATAGTATAAAAATTTAAAAGAGTGAATATTAAAGTAAACAAGCCAAAGCCATTGTCACTACCTCCCAAAGGATCCAAGTTCAAACCCTTTAGATGTTACACCCATTGTTATTCTTTTTTATATATTTTTCCCTTCTTCCTCTTGCTTCCCAGTGCAGTGATCGAAGCAGCTTTGCCAATGGACCATATTGCCATTTCTTCAACTTGATATCCGGCACCTTGCTTAATTTAATATTTGCTAAATGGCCCCTTGATATTTCATCGGTATAGCACACGATTCTCCAATCTAAATTTCTTAAAACTTTTATACGTCTACTCTCCATTTCTGTCCTGTACTTTATCATTATTATACATGATAAACACATTTAGAGAGAAGTGAATAAATGTGATATGCAAAAAATTTTAATAAAATAAAATTTTACAAATATAAAAGTGGAGAAAGCAATAAATAATAACTAAATAAAGTAAGCAAATATTAATAAATAAAATAACCTAAAATATGCAAGTGGAGCAAGCTTACATGATTGTGAAGTGAGTAAGCACAAATTAAGAGTGGAGCTTATAAATAGCAAGTGGAGGTGACAAACAGTAAGTTAGTGGAGTAATTTAACTATGTGCAAGTGAAGCAAGCTAACATATATAGATATAATAAATTACTATATCACTTTTGCAATGAGCTATATGAGAGTGGAGGATCCTCCAATTGTAGAAAAAGCAAAATATGCAATAAATAAAAGAGATAAAGAAAGGAAAAAAACACACTGCCTCCTTTATCTTGATTTATCTCCTCAAACTTATTTACTCTCTCCTTAAATTTTAAAAGATTTTTTTTTATTCAACTTGAAAACATTACAAATGAGATGGTTTTTACATACTTACTATCAATACAACCTTTACAAACTTACATTAAACTTAATAAAGGTTTTCTCTAGCTCATCTTTAACTATTTCTCTTAACTAGATATTTACAATAGTAATTTGAAAGAACAAAATTTCTCTTTAAAACAAGGTTTTCTCTAATCTTAGAATTGTTTCTTACAAGCTAATAAACTAGAGAGTCAAAATATAGATTTTTTTCTCTAACATAGTGCTTATGATTTTCAACCATTGTTCTTATTTTGTAGTTAAGTCTCCCATGTATTAATATATCTTCAGTAACTCCTAACTGTTAGAGATAAATCGATAGTGGTAGTGGTTTTCTGATTAGAGTAGTGAAGGTGTATCTTCAAAGTGCATGAACTTTTATCTTTTGTTGCAACTAGTAGCATAAATAATTTTTTTTAACAATCCATTTTGTCTAATCGTCATAAATGCTATTAAATACTCATTTCATATATTAGAGAAGAATTATCATCTTTTTATATCAGAGATAGTTATAGTAGAGAGAAAGGTAAAAATAGTGAAGCTTTTATATTATGTTTATGATTTGTCAGAACAAAAGTGATATGGCATTTGTCATATATACATTAATAGTTTTGCTTTTAGATAATAAAGCTATAAACATAAGCCAATAGCAAATAGGCTTTTACATGAATGGATTTTAACTCTTGTTATCTTTAAAGTCATGAGCCCAATCAACCTTAGGCCAATATTACATTCCCCAGAAGTTTCATACTCCTTCAGTGCTCTCTCTCTCTTGTGTGTGTTGAAACAGTTAGAAATCTTCATTCACTTAGTCTAAATCCTAGTGAGAGAAAGCAGTTTGTTATAATGAGCTTTCATTTCTCATCCTTTTGGTTTTACACTTGCTTTAATTCTGTGAATTTTGGGTCTTCGTTTCAACTACTTCAATTGGATTCTATAACACTTTCATTGGTTGAACAACTCTGTTGCATTTTTTTTTCCTTTCTTCTTGCGTGATAATTCCCTCAGCTTGTCTCTTCCTTAACTTTGTTCCTTCTCTAGTTTTCAAAGACTGCCAAGCTTTAAGCTTTGTTGCTGATCAAAGAATGGGTATTGTTCATTTGGGATTTGGTGTATGATTGTGAACATGAGGTAAGGTGTTGCAAAATTATCTAACTTGAAAAGTGTTATATGGTGGGTGTTTGGTGTGTGAACCTTCAACTACTTGTCCCTTCCTTCTTTCATGGTTTTCTTCAATTTCTTTTACTTTCTAGTTGCTATCACCTTCTTTTAACAATTGCTAGGTTGATTTGAAATTCCTTCTTGTGAGTGGTCATTTTGGATAAATCGTGAACTCTCTCCCCTGTTATTGTCTTTAGCTTGATTCTATCATTGTTCTATTACCTTTCTATTCAATTTGAGTATGTGTCTACTATTCATCTCATTTTAGCTTCTATTTGTCCCTTGGGTAGCATTTTGAGTTCAATCAATTCTTCCATCCTTCTAAATGGGTACTTTTGAGTAAAAGTAACCCTCATCCTCTAATTCTTCATCCTAGTGTTAGATGGCTAGATTTTCCATGGTTCTTATGTTTTAAAATTTTAGTATCTTTTCTTTTGATTTTTGTTGTTGTCTTAATGTTGCTACCCTTTCATTGTATAAGTGTTGGATATGGCAGCATGTTGGATTTTTTTTTTTTTTTTTAGAGTGTAATGATTTGGCAACTACAAGCTAGAGACCTTTTTGGTAGGTAACCTCTTAGAATCAATATAAGATCTAATGAGGAGGTTAAATGACTTCACCCCACCTATATTATACTGTGGAATGTTGAAAGTTGAGTTGAACTAATAAATATTACTAGTTGAAGTTAATATTAAGAATAAGGGACAAGGAAGTAAACTTTAAGTCACACACTTTGCTAAAGAATTAACATGATTAAGTATTCTAGTTAAGGTTAATACTTAAGTAGGAATTTAACTAAATAATGAAATAACTAAATACCAACAAGTGCCACAGTAGAAAATAAGTTAATTAAAATAAACTAAATATTAAATTAAGATAGTAATAGCATGGGAAATCATCTATAGAACTTAATTAAGTAGAAATAATTGTCTAAATGAGACTTCTCTAGGTCAGAGAGCTAATTAATTAAACTAGGAATTAACCAAAAATTCCACAAGAGCAAACAAATGATTAAGCTAGGAATCCTCATAAGTAGAAAGAAAGTAAATAAATAAATTTGGAAAAACAATAAATTAAAATAGTTAATAAACTAGAAAATTTATAAGGAGTAATTAAACTCTATAGAAAAAGAAATTGTGATAGGTAAGACTAAGATGACTAAATGGATTAGGATAGAAATCTGAATGTGATTCTTATAAACTAAATAAATTATTATAACTATTTTCAAGGTGTGTTTGAATTGTCTTGCTAGAAGAAATTGGCGGTGGTTTGGTACCTGGGGGAATTGTTACTGTTTGAAAAAATACAATGAGTAGATTATAAAATATGATACTTCTTTTTTTTATAATTTCTTTATCTTCTCTATTTTGTTTACATTTTGCATGTTTGTTAGGAAGGGCATATTAGGTATGTGCATTGTTATGGTATTAAATCTTCTAAATTATAATATATAATATGTGTTATGTTCTCAAAATAGATATAAAATGATACACAGATGTAAGTATGATTTTCAAAAATTCAATGAACAATAAGTTTGCCTTGATATGTTTTTAAAGTATTGTTTAAGTGTTTGATTTTGAAATATCATACTACTAATTGTGAAATTATGTTTTGAACCATTTACTTTGAAAGATTTTGGATATGATTTGTATGTATTATATGATCTATGCACATACACACATACAAGGCAAGATTATGCAAAATGTTAGTTGCTAGCAACAATTCTGTTAGCCTTCAATACAACTTGGATATTACTATATGGTTTTTATGACTAAGTATTTGAATTATATTGAATTAAATGCTCTTTGAATATTTAAGGACCGTAAAGATAATGGTAGTATTTTCTGCTTGTGATTCCCTTCTACAATTTTTATTTATAGTACTTTGAGATTTAAAATATGGTTATTTATCCTCGTAAGCTATGTGTTCACATTAATATATATCTTATATCTTAGAGTTCTATATAGACTTTCCTAATAAAATATTTTCATTAAATTATTTTCAATATCAAAATTATTTTCTATTTAACATTAAACTTTTAATGTTCAATTTAATTTTTATTTCTTTTATCTATTATAATTGTTGCTTATAATTATCACCTATTAATTTTTTATTTTGATTAAAATATTACATACATATACATTCCTTGTATTTTATTTTATTAATAACATAATGAATCAATTTTTTATTAACTCAAATATTTTAACTTTTTATTTATACTAATTATTGCGTACCTCTTCTATTTAAACATTTATAAACTTTACTTTTTTTTAGAAATTACCTTATGCCTTTCCCTACTTAAAGATCCTAATCATTGATATAATGTTGAAACCTATTTCATTTAAAAAAAAAAAACTGTATACCTATTCGTTCCTTTAGTTTTCGTACTTTATAAAAATAAAAACTCACTAAGTAATGTAGCTCATCTCATTATTTATTTTTGTATATAGGAAATTTGTGTCCAATACTTTTTTTTTTTTTAGTGTAGTTTGAGAAAGTTATCAATGAAGAACCAATAGTAAATTTGTGTCGTATTATTGAATTGTTATCTTTATATATATGATTGTACTTTATAATTTGCACCATAGTCTACAGGTAAGATCCTTACCTAATTAATTATGCTATTATTAATTAAGAATTGGGAGCAAAGCTCTCTTTGTAAGTTTTGACTATTAATTGATGTAAGTAATATAGAATGTCTTCTTTATAAAGGTTACTTTGCAAGGTTAAGACTAAATTTATTTTATAATATTATTTGTGTGAAGAAACCCTTAGGTTTAAGCTAAAATTTGTACGTTTAGTTAGACTTTTGGAGGTGATATTATTTCGTATTCCATTTGCTTAAAGGTATAAAACTAGGACTACCTGAATGTTCATTTAATTAAAACAAAGGTAAGTTTTACAAGAGAAAGGACTATCCACATGATCTCCAAAAATGAAAAGGTATGCAGAATAGCTATTTTCCTGTCTCCTTTCAATCCTCTCCTGCTGTCAATATACACGAGGTTTCACCCTGACTATTACCTAGTCAAGCATTTAATTTGATCGACTTTATATTTGCCGAACTACTCAATGAATATCACACATAAACTTTTACATATTTACAATGTCTGAAGAGATGCTTCAGGAGTCAAAGTTGATAACCATTCCAATAAAGCCTTGTTTACGGGATCTGGAATCTCATCATGTGGGCAGTGCCCAGCCTGAAAGTTCACAAGAGTTGTATTTGGATAGAACTCTTTGATTCTATTAGCTTTGGCAGGGCCAACCCAGGGGTCTAGGTCACCCCAGAGCAACAGCAACGGGCAAGACAGTTCACTTAGCATACCATCAAGAGTATACTTGCTCTGATTTAACATGAAGCGCGTCATTAACCTGTACACAACATAGAAACTTTGTAAAATGAATACGATGATGATTTGGAGAAGAAGAAACAGATCATCAACAAAGGCTGATTTATTGATTTACTACACAAGCATTCCATCAGGTTGGTGACCATTTTTCCCCTTTATACCCAGACGGAAGCTGTCATAGAGACTTTCTAACATTAATAAGATGACCAATATGTACACAAGGTTATACACCTGTAATAAACGTCTCCAGCATTGGGGTCTGCAGCTGGCCTTGTTATAGATTCCACAAGATAGTCATCCACATTGGCGGTATTTATATACACCTGTATTGAAAAAATTATGCAGCGCCATTAGATTAAACTGAACAGTGCAAACCAAGGAAAATAATGACTAGTAGAAGAAAATTACAAGGGACTAATCTGTGAATATGATGCTTATTATATCACTGTAGTAACACAAGTGTGCTTTATTAGCCTATTCAGTGAGTGCTTAACCATGCATATATTAAGGGAATCCAATTCAAGTTAACGTCAATGTCAAACAATGAAATTTTAGACACATTATGCTAAAGAGAAACCTAAGTTGAAGAAGATAGCAAGTAACCTACACTTTTTAAGATGGATTCAATACGAGCCGGCTGCTTTGATTGCCAAAACAAAAATCCAAGAACTATACGCTGAAAGATCTCCTTCAGTGGTTTCACAACAAACTTCTGTAGAGATGTTTCTTCAGACTGTTTACTTTTAAAATTTCCATCCCCAAATTGTCCAGCAGAGTTTAGTAGAGCAACTCCATTGATGAGCTCCGGCAACCCAGTTGCTGCAACCAAAGCAATAAATCCTCCAAGGCTGAAAAATTATAAGATTAGAAAAACATCATATTTTTGTGTTTACTACATATAAAAGGAGAATTGTCAATGCCATAGTCCACAGTCAAGATTAAGAGAAAAAAATAAAATAAAACACATTTGTTTTTCACTACAACATAAGATGTTGGTCTAGAATCCAGATGTGGAAAAGTTAAATTATGCATCAGCTTCCTCCCTTCACCATTAATATTTGACAGCATAGTAACTCGGAATGAACTTGAGGTGAAGTATAGTAGTGCAAAGCATTTTTTTGTCAAATGGTGTACAGTCTGAGTTGCTGTAAGCAAATAACATAATGACTAGGTGATGCAGATGCTATACTTTATTTAATGAATAGAGTTTTAATTTGATTAGGGCTTTGATTTGGGAATTAGAATTTTGTTTTATTTTGGATTGTTTAGATAGCAGTTATCTATATCTTGAATAACTATAGCTTTTATTAGGAGTTTTAGTTCATTTTGTAGCCTATATGCCTATAAATAGAATTGCTAGGCTATTAATATATGAAGAATATTGAGGTGACTTCAAAGAGTTCTTTGTGTGTTTACCTATTGGTTCTACATCACCAGGGCATGCCATAAAGAGAGGTAATGCAAGTAGAGTATGGAACAAGGCAATAAGCTTTTCGTATTAGGGGAAAAACATGCATGAAATATTGGAAATGTGGCATTTAACCTGCTCCGCTGACATTACTCTAGGTATTATAGTCATTACCTGTTTCCCACTAAAACGGCTCGCTCTTTTACTATGTCCTTCAAGAAGTCCACCACTTGATCCCTCCAAACCACGACATCATACTCGATGATAGCTTTGTCACTCCACCCAAATCCCAGCAAGTCTATGGCATAAATCCTATGTCTTTTAGCCAATTCAGGAATGTTGTACCTGGAGACATGTAAATAGAGGTAGATGGATATCTACATTCATAAGAATTAAGAACTAAGACACATAATAATTAAACTATATTGGACCAAAAAGCAATGCAGGATGCGAAGATAAAGATATTGATCATTTTATCATTTAAATGTATTTTATTATATGCGATAATTATGAATTTGTAATTAATTATATTTGGGTAATTTAGGATTAGTTTGGAGTTATCAGTCTTGGGGTTTGAGATAGGGAATTGTCGTTAGGATTAGGATTTATATTCAATATTCCAGTAGGATTAGGATATTTTATTTTTATTGCCTATAAATAGGCCTTTAATTAGTTATTATTGTTATCCCTCATTATTGAATACTGGATTAAATTTGGAGTTTTGCAACTTTGATAACAAATAAATAAATAAATAAGAAATATTTATTATGCTTTTGTTATCCTCAATAGTACATATCCTTTTTTATCTTTTTTTTTTTTAAAGTAGAGATACAAATGTCATCTTTCATTTTATTTTCACACCTTCTTTTATTCAATTTTCATTCTTTTAATCTCCTTTCATGCATATCAAAGGCAACCTTAAAATATTTTGTTCTACACCAAGTCAACTTGAATCCATTGTAATGAACATTGAAGTGTAGTCAAGATTGTGCAGGCCACAACAGAACAGAATCACTCAAATTTCGTTCTTAGCTTACAAGAATTAGCTATAGTGACACTTAACAGTAACATTTAATTGAAGTATTATGCAAGCCACAACAACAGAACAGAATCACTCAAATTTCGTTCTTAGCTTACAAGAATTAGCTATAGTGACACTTAACAGTAACATTTGATTGAAGTATTATGCAAGCCACAACAACAGAACAGAATCACTCAAATTTCGTTCTTAGCTTACAAGAATTAGCTATCATGACACCGTAACAGTAACATTTAATTGAAGTATTATGCAAGCAAACGAGAAATGCACAAGATTTGATGGCAAAATGGAAAATGGGCAGAAGGGAACAAACCTCCAGTGAAATGCAGAGGCCCCAAAACCATGAATAAGGACAACTGGAGAGCCTTCTCCCTGCACTACGTAGTGTATTTTATGACCCCTCCACGTCCAATAATTGTACCCTTCTGGTTCGTATGGTAATCTTTCAACTCCTAAAAGTAAAACTCAGTTTTTAAATAGAAGCCATGTATGTAACAAATTTGTGTGCTAACACTACAACAATAACAGTGGGAGTCAAGGTGAACTAACCTTGCGCTGGTTCAGCAGCCAAAGAAGATTCCATGACCGAAACTCCGGAGGTCACCATTCCTTTCGCTGTAAAATTCCTCCTGTTCATTTCACACTTGCTTCCTTCAAATATAATGACCCATCCAAAATCAGAAACTATTTTCGCAAAAGCAAAAAGACATAGAGGCCGAACAAAAGTTTGACTCACCGTGATATAATGGCACTGGAGCAATGAGTCTAGGTTTAGTTAGCTCCAACCGGACCGAAGGCGATGGAGCACATACAGAAGACATCGAAAATCCGAGAGATGTATGAGCTAACCAATTCAGTAGTGGGTTCAAAATTGAAACTTCGAGGAGTGTCAAAATCAGCAGTGACACCCAAGAACTGCAAGTTTGCTGAATCAGATAGTTTGAGGCTTAAACCGGAGATTTCTGTGGGTGGTGTACGTTAGAGAGTCGTGGGAAGCTCCAGACCAGAAAGCCCAGTCCCAGAAGCCAGATGACCTTTTTCCTTTTTGTTTTTTTTGTTTTGCGTTTTTTCGTTTTCGTTTTGACGCAACGGAAGAATTAAGTTAAACTAAAAACATAAGGAAGAATCTAAAGTTGAACCTATTTATTTTAAGAAATTTATTATTATTTTAAGGTAAATTATTATTAATTTTAAATAAATTTTTAAATTTAATAATAATAAATTCTTTAAAATAAATAATTTTCTTTTTAAATCTTTAATTTTAATTCTTCCCGAATATAAAATTAAAAAATATTAAAGTAAAACATTATAACTATGCCCTGACAATATTTGCACATCCCGATTATATTGTTTGGTGATTGCTTCCCAATTGTAATTCTCTACTAGTAATATAAAATATATAAGTAAAGAAAAATTAAGAATCTTAAAAAGTAAAAGTAAAAGATCATAATAGTGATAACCTCTTGTTGAAATATAAAGAAAAGACTTTTAGATGCCGCAAAAGAAAAGCGTGACTTCTTTCCAAGAGGTTCCAATCCCATTTCCTAATGAGGTGCACTTGCCATATCCAGCAAATGAATTATTTAGTAGCTCTATTTTGCCCAGTCTTCTCCATCCATAACCACATAGACCACTCCATACGCTGAATATGTGTCGTCCTTTCATAAGATTCTTAATTAGTATTTTGCCAATGGCTTGGAATATCCTCCATCTGCAGGTCAAATCAATTCGTGTAATCCATCTTCTCAATAGATAATGACACGTAATAATTCAATAAATTTAAATTTAAAATCAACAAATAAATAACTTATATATATTGCCAATAATAATAATAATAATAATAAACTAATAGTGAGTTAAAAGTTTTATATGAATTAAAACAAAAACAAAACAAAATAACAAAATTAATTAAAAATTTAGAAGACAGTTTATTAAATAAAATAATTAGTCCAAAAATTAAAATTAAAAATTACAATGAAAACTAATTATATTTAAAATTTATTTTAGATTTATAAATCTCTTACTAGCATATATTTTAGTTAGAGAAATTTAAATTCCTTTTGCTATTAATTTTTTTTCTCATCCTATTTTTTTTTCTTATTTATCAACATATTTTCTTATTGCATCTTGTGCTTGTCATACAATGAATACTTTTATTATATTTTATTTTTATTTTTCTCCACTTTCTATGAACCTGTATCCTCTCCCATGCTTTCTCAATTGTCCTCTGCAGTACCAAATTTGGACCATCCAAATTAATTTGGATGGTCCATATCTAATTCTTTTTTTTTATTTTTTAAAAAAATAATTCTTTTAAAGAGATTAAAACGTAAAATAAAATCAATTTCTTAATTGTGAATTTTTTAAAAAATATTGTTTAAATTTAGAAAAAAATTTAAATTATTTAAATTAAAATTTAAATAGTTAATATCTTATGAGAGAAATAATGGAGTGGGAGTTAAGGGAGAACATCCTTTTCCACTTTCTATGCATCATATGAAGACCTTACCCCACTTCGCTTACAAATGTCCATTATTCCTCCCTCAATAAATGAACACGTGGAATAGTTGGCTCCACATCCTTTTGTCATAATTCTCTGTGGGTACCCTTTTTTCTTAATCATCTTACATCAAGAACAATGTTTCTCATGACCACATAGCCGGCATTGTGAAGCTTCCACTCCTTTCCTCTTTTATTGATGTATCTCTTTTCCTTAGCCATGATTTGCTTCCTTTTTCTGTGTTTTCTACATCTTTGTTCCCCCCCTCGAGAATCTTCGTCGCTATTGTTTCTTGATCAAGCTCAGCCACCATGTCCTCGCCCTTGTGTAGTGACTTGTGTGACAGCATTCTTCATCCCTTACCGTGTTGTTTTCCTCTATTTTTGCTACATCACCCTCTCAGTTCATGGTGTCTTCCATTCCCAAGCAAGCTTCAACCTGTCAAACTCAGTAATCAGAGGCATAGTTTCTAAAGATCATTGAAACTAGTCTTTGTAATTTCTGATTCTATGCTTAGAATTGAATTTGTGTCACTTCACCCATTAGGTTGCAATGGTTTAGGTCTAAGTAATTATAGTAATGCTTTGATGATATTTTTAGATCTTAGAACAGGTTTGGTTGGTGATTTCTTGATTTCTCTCTTGAGTTTTTTTTTTAAGAATGTTTTATGCTAGCTAAGATTCAAGATTGTCAAATTTAATCGATATTCTTTGGTGTTTAAACATGACTTTCTGTGCTCCATTTTCAATTCTGTCTGGATACCCAAAATGTTACTTCAGCATATGTTATTGTATTGGATTGCTTAAATTGCTTCTAACATGGCATTCTGATTATTAATATAGCATTAAATTGCTCTAATGCTTGGGGTAATGGCTGGTGTATTAGTGGTTTTCCCTTTCTTGATACTTGCTTTGATCATTTCGATGAGTTTATTTTCTTGCCTATTAACCCTATCCTTTATTTAAGACTAACACTAACTAACAATAGCTAGCAAATTAACTAAAATAAATTAAATATTAACTTGGACAAATGCTAAAGTGGGGAACTATTTTGTAGAATTTAATCTAATAAGAATTGATGGGAAAGATTAATTCATCTTCTAAGTTGTTATGCCATTATGAAATTAATTTATCTCCTAACAAATTTTTGGTTAAGGCATATTAATATGAAATATGGAATTAAAAAGATTGGAGCTTGAAATAAGAAGTTAGAAGAATGATTTGATCTAATTGCAATTATAAAACAAGGTAATACATAAAGTAATTAAAGTAAAATTTCATACTAAATTAGGTTGGCTCTAGCATTGAAAATTTATAGTCTACTAAATCAACAAGACTAAGTGGGGTAGTGAGTGAGGAAGAGTGCTTGTTAATTTAATTTTGCCATTTTGTTCTTTTAAAACAATCTCTTAAACTCTGATAATTGTAAACTAGGTTGATTAATAATCTAAGTTGATATTAATATCAAAACAAGAAATAAGATAGGTATTAAAATAGCTAAAGCAAACTAAGGGAGGACAAAGTTAAGGTAATCTAGGTAAGGAATGATTAGACAGTAGATAATGTAGAAGCAAAATTTAACCTATAATGAGTTAAAAGTTAACTAAATTAAAATATTTGGTTGTGTTTTAGTAAACATTTTGAAAGTTTTTGTTGGAAAGATTTTATTTCTCCAATTTTTAATTCTTTATTTTTTATTTGTTTATGTGTGACTTTGTGACAGACTTTTTATTTCTTATTTTTTTTGCATGTGAATATTTTTGGTATTAATTCTTTCAAATGATGTTATGTTGAAATATAATTGTGTTATAGAGTTGAATATAAAATTATATGCTATCCTACGTGTTATTTTGAAAAATGGAAATGTTAAAATATTTATCTCCGTATATTTATGTGAGATTTGCTCAAATGATATATAGTTATAAAATATTATATTTTTAATTATAGAATTTTGTTGTGGATTTTATCTAGGAGATTTTGATATATAAAATTTGTCTATATATATATAAGATGGGATTGTACGAAATGTTGGTGGCTAACAATAGTACTATCAACTGTTGATGCATCTTAGATGTTATCATGTGATTTCGATAATTGAATACTTGAAAAGCATTGAGCTTATGCTTTCTAGATGTTTAAAGGTTATAGGGATAATACTAAATAAGAATTGTGATAGTATTTTTGTTTGTGATTCTTGCTTACAATATATATGTTTATTTACTCTCGTAAGTTATGTACTCACATTAGTATATATCTTAAATCTTATAGTATTGCACAAACCTTTTTGACAATGCATTTTTGTTAAATTGCTTTTGGTATAATTGCAATTTTTTGTTCAATATTAAACTTTGAAACATTTAAATTTAATTTTTATTTTATTTCATTTATTTTTAAAACATCCCTTATTATTTTACATTTTGATTATAATATTATATGGTTTTATGTTACTAGCTTTTTATTTCATTAATAATGTAATAAACTAATTTCCTATTACCTCGACTTTTTAGCTTTTATTTATAAAAATTATTGAATGTACTTCCATGTTTGAAGCTTTTGTAATTTATTAGTATATTTAAATATATTTTTATTAAAAAAAGACTTTGTACCTGATCATCTCTTATTTATTTTTGCAAATAAGGAAATTATGTCCAATACTATTCAGGGGTGGTTTAGGAGAGTTATTAGTTATGAGCTAGCAATCAATTTGTCTAGTATTAATAAACCGTTGTCTTTATATGAATATGCTTATACTTTAGAGTTTGCTCCATAAATTACAGATAAAATTCCTACCATCTTTACTAAAAGATAATATATAAATATAGGAATAACAAAAAAGGAATGTAGAAAAAAATAATTACTTGGAGGTAATAAAAAGCCAAATTTGGATCCACATAATTTGAATTTGGTTATCATTATATGGAATTCGATTTGGTTAAATATGAATTTCATTTAATATATTCTTTTAATTCTAAAGGGAATTCAAATTTAACCCATTCGAATGTGAAAGGAAAAAATTGTAATATAAACAAATAATTAAATGAAAAACAACAATAAATAGAAAAAATTATGTCATACTTGATATAAAATTATATCAATAAAAATATTATAAAAATATCTATAATAATTGATTTCCTATGTCACAATGAGGTATTTTCTTTGTACACTATGATTGTTGTTGCCCTAATTCTTTTGCCTCCCATTGCTCCTATGTTATAGGATGAACATTTAAATTTAAGGATGGGGATTGAACTAGAAGAACCGACTCATACGACATTATAAATCTTAATTGTGACAATCTTCTAAACTCAATAGAGCAACTAATGTATACGACATTAAATATAAATATATCAAATAGAAGTTCTGCAAATGATTAAAGAGAGCTAAACATCTATTGAGGGGTTAAAAAATGAGACAAAAACAAAAACACCATATAAGAAGAAGGACTTGTTCTATCAAAGTCATCAAACTAGATAGACGGTATATAATAAGATAAACTAATCATACTAATATCCTACTGCATTAAAGTCAAAATGCATGAAGATGCATGGAGAAAGTCAATGCTAATGTCTTACTACATTAGCTCCTGTTGTTGCTAGCCATTTCTTTCAACAGTAAGTTATTGGGTTAACAGGTAACCTTGGTATCTCTTTCTCAGACAATCTATTAGGATTTGAAGCTTATATAGATCTAGTGTTTGGTTAGTAGATTGGGGAAAAAGTAAGAATCATTGTTTATTGAGAGCATGCAATATATTGCTAAAGTCTTAGATTTACGATATCACAAAAATCTATAGGTAAAGAATCATGCAAGTATATCGTATAAAGTTCTTTTACTAAATCAGTCTAATCAAGAAAAGATGAAAATTTAAATGTCAATATAAAATATATTAAGAAAATGATGATGACAAATGTAACAAACTATCAAAAAATTTATTGCATATCTAATAACAATACTCAATTTCTGGATCTATTAACGATTATGTTGCCAGTATCATCGCATGTACTTGAATGTGAAATCAAAAGGCTTCTCAGTAAAGGAGACTGAGACATAATATCTTCTCATCTATATTATCGTTAGATGAAAATGCTATATTTAGATATCTAATTGGTTCAATTTTTGTTTAAATTGTAGATTATTATGAGAGTTTGATTTGACTAGCTCCTGAAAATTAACTAGTGACAACTAAATTGTTGTAAGACGCAATCTAAATAGTATCACTTTATGATCTAAAAGCATATAAGTGATATCAATACAATCCAAACATTTGAAAAAGTAAAATAGTATCACAAAATTAAGTCACAAATTGTTTATGACTAGTACGGCCACCATATAATATACGAACAACATGAAATATAATAGTAAGTAATTATCTAATAGTTAATAAATAATATGTATCATAAATCAATGCTTGATTGATAAGGTTTTAGCATAAGGTGGTGGTCGATAGAATGGATCAAGTGAGGGTAATACTTCATTCATAAAGTCTAGTTGAAATTTAATGCTTAATTGTGGGTCAATAATGAAGTGTTTACATACATCTCAATTGCATTCAATTATAATGAGAAATGTGAGTGTAATTGCCATATCTTCTACACATTACAATTATCTTCCAGTACAATTGTTTGGCATCATATTAAATTTATTATTATTGAGAAACTATATATTAAATTAGATATAATATAGTTGTGAAAAAGCCATAGCTTCTAACTAACTACTTATTTTAACTCTTCCAAAATAATGTCAATGCTAATGTTATATATTTTGACATTACATACTAAAATGTCATACTTTAAATACTTTCATAAATTCATCCATTTGTATAAATATAAACAATCTCATTCCTTATAACAATTTATTTTCCCTCAAATATCTTAATTGCAAATATGGTCCAAATAGTAATAGTTATATAAGACTTTTTAGTTCATTTTTAATTATTCATTTAAACATATCATATATATATTTTTCCTTTATCATATAAATTTTTAGTATCTTTTTAATTATAAATATATATACATTTCAAAAATTTTGCCCTTTTTTCTCACTTAATTATTTCACATTTCTTATATTATTATTTTATTTAACTAACTTTAAATAATTATCTATGTATTTGCTTTTTATTTCAAAATTTTCTTTTCTCTTTTAAATTATTCTAACTAATTTTTATTTACACATTTGTAATACATATTTTCCCTATGTTTCAAATTACTATCTTCTAAATTATTATCTAATGCATATTTTTTCTCATTTAAATTACTATCTTTTACTAATTTTTAATATCTTTTTAATTATAAATAGATATATTTTGAATTTTTTGCAATTTTTCTCACTTATTCATTTCATATTTCTTCCATTATTTTTTCATTTAAATTTTTCTCAATTATTCATTTCATATTTCTTCCATTATTTTTTCATTTAAATAATTATTTATTTGCTTGCCTTTTTATTTCAAATCTTTTAACGTTTTCTTTCTCATTTACATTGTTCTAACTAATTTTTATTTACACATCTCTAAAACCTATTTTTCCTATGTTTTAAATTACTATCTTCTAAATTATTATCTAATACATATTTTTCCTCATTTGAATTACTATCTTTTACTAATTTTTAATTATAAATATATTTTTCAAATTTTTTTAACCATTTTTCACTTATTTATTTCACATTTCTTCCATTATTTTTTCATTTAAATAACCTTAAATAAGTATCTATGTATTTGCTTTTTATTTCAAAATTTTCTTTTCTCATTTAAATTATTTCAACTACTTTGTATTTACACATTTGTAATACATATTTTTCCTATGTTTTAATTTATTGTCTTCTAAATTACTATCTAAAATACATATTTTTTCTCATTTAAATTATTATGTTTTACTAATTTTTAATATCTTTTTAATTATAAATCTATATATTTCAAAATTTTCACCATTTTCTCACTTAATTATTTCAAATTTCTTCCATTATTTTTTTCATTTAAATAAATTCAAATAATTATTTATCTATTTGATTTTTATTACAAATTTTTTAACATTTTCTTTCTCATTTAAATTATTCTAACTAATTTTTTTACACATTTTTATACATATTTTCCCTATATTTTAAATTATTATCTTTTAAATTACTATCTAATACATATTTTTCTCATATAGATTGTTATCTTTTACTATTTTTAATATCTTTATATATATATATTTCAAAATTTTTTCCATTTTTCTTGTTCAAGTATTTCACATTTCTTCCATTATTTTTTTCATATGAATAACTTAAAATACTTTTCATTTTATTTTTTTGCCCTTCATTTATTTCTTCCTTCAAAATATTATATTTTTTTTATTTGTAATGAATATATAAAATAATAACTAAAATCAAATTTTATCTTACAACAAATAACTCATATTCTAAAACTAAACATTCATGACATCAACGAAAATCATTATTATGCAAATATTTCAAAATATACATATTTCAGTCATACTAAAAATACAATGTTAGAAATAAAAAATATGGCTTACTTAAGATTTTTGTACAAATTTCAGTTTCAATTGCTAGATTTTGTAACACTTCTTTCTTCACTAATACTCTAAATCAGCAATAGAACCTCAATAGAAAAGTTGATAGATGGTAAATTTGATAGAAAAGAAGTAATTTTAACCACAACAGTTGAAGGAAACTTATCCCTTTCAATGTGGGTCTTGGCCAAATTTATAGACAAAACATTGAAGGGAATTTATGTAATTTTATTGTTTTATTATCATTTTTTTTTGCCAATTAGGATGCTCAGAAATATGCATCGTCCAATCACAATTTGCCATGTGTCATGATAACATATTACATTTCATTTTACCATATATGATGTGATCGATCACTGTAGGTTAGCTTACTTACCTTAACCTTAATCAATATGTTAAAAGAGTAAGGATTTGATGATTTTATTAGACTTATAGGTAGAGATCATTTTATATGTTTATTCCAGTCATGTCTCCGTTTGGAGACATAATATGATCATGGTGGACTCGACTCTATAATTCTCAAACACAACCTTATTACAAAAGAATCATATGCCATACACTGCAAAAAATATGTTTTTTGTTTGGGTAGAAAATGGGGCTCAAGGCTCAAAAAGGAAACAAGAAAAAGCTAAAAACATGGGTTAAAAAAAAAAAATTCCCCAAACGATCTGTTCTACAGGTCATGTTAAGAAAGGGAGGAATATAATCTCAAATATACATACCCATAAGAATGTTCAAGCTATGATTTGTCAATAGGTATGCACACTTGTTTGTCTCACGTAAGGCATGGTTTATTTGAACATTCCAGTTCATTGTCAAAATAACTTTAATCAACTTAACAACTCTCTTGGAGGTACTCTGCAATGAGTCACTGATAGCCCTTACAAGGACTAGTAAGTCAAATTTTAGTTGAACCTTGCGATATTTACTTTGCCATGCTAGATCAAGTCTGGTGAGTGCTCCCCGTACCTCTGCTTGAAAAAATGGACACCCCACCCTATTTCTTAAAGTAACCCATTAACTAGTTACGATCCAACGAACAACGCCGTCACAACCGCATATTTCTTTGGCATATGATATTTGTGAAATAAGGTTATGTTTGAGAATTGTTGAGCCCACTGATGTTATTACTCTACTGAAAAGATGGATTGTACAAACTAATTTGCCTTGATAATGAGGAATATTCCAAGTTGTGGCTTGGGTGAAATACTGAACAAGAACCTTATGAAAGTACGACACAAATTCAACATATAAGATGGTATGAAAGACGAATACTAAACAAAATAAAGGTACTAAGCAGTTTATTTACCCCAATATGGTTTTGAAAAATGGCAAACAGAATATTTAACGGATATATTGTCGTTTCGGGATATGAAGAATAAGAGAAATGTCGTTTACCTCGTGTTGGACCTGTCTCTGTTGGTGTTACCCACAACTACCATGTGCGAAGCGGGACTCAAGAGGGGCGAATCTTGATGCGTCTGTCTACGATCATCGACGTCGAAAACGAAGCCTCACGGCTGGATCTCGAATCCTGCTTCATCATTTTCCGCCATGGAAGCTAATTTGAGGATCTTCAACCCTTCGATTTTGCGAGGCCATTTGGTCCATAAAACGACGTCAGTTTCCCACACGTGCCATCCTGCTCTTTGTCTATCAAAGGCCTCGCGCTGTTTACTCCCTGCCTCTTCATACCAACGCGTCGCTCTAAGGGCACCTTTCTCCTCCAGTCTCATCCACTCTTCGTGTTCCCCGATTTCTCCAAATTCAGAACCTCACAGGTTCTTCTTCTCTCTCACCTCATCCCAACTTTTAAACTCTTCGAGTCCAACGAATAATTTGAATCCATTTCTATCGTATTCAGACGGTGGCGGAATTGTGTGGAACCGAGCTTCAGATAGTGCCGTTAATGGACACGTGGGGTTTTATGGAGACAAAGAGCGAGTTGGGACGGTGGTTTTGTTGGGGTGGCTCGGTGCAAAGACGAAGCACCTTAAAAGATACGTGGAGTGGTACAATTCGAGGGGGATTCACGCGGTCACATTAATCGTTGATGTAAAAGAGTTAATTTGCTTTGACCTCGGGCGGATGCTTGAGAGGCGAATCTCGATGTTCGCGGACGAGCTCGTTTCATGGGTCTCAGGGAAAGAAGATGACGGGAGGGAACGCTGTTTGATATTTCACACCTTTAGCAATACGGGTTGGTTTAGGTATGTCCATTAATTATGCTCTTCGCTAGGCTTCATGGTTTTTGGCTTGTATTCTGAGTGTCAATGACTGCTTTATATTACTGAATATTGATACATTCTGGGGCAATTCTGTTTTGTGATTAATTGCCTTTTGATTCGTTGCAGCTATGGCGCCATTCTTGATAGAATGCTTGGTAGACAGGATCTGATGGAGAAGATAATAGGATGCATTGTTGATTCGGGAGGGGGTGAACCGTTTAATCCGCAGGTTTTGATTTAGAAGCGGTCTGCTTGAATTTTGTTTACTTGCTCTTCTTAACGTTACGCAGTATTTTTTTTTCACTTACCTTATTGTCCTCTTGGAGTAAGATAGATAATGCGTTTTAATCTTCAATGATATGGATTCTCTTAGCTGGATGCTACCTTAAAATGTCAATTAACATACTTTGGAATCTCGTGTTCTATGAGAATTATGCTGTGTTACCTTGTGCTTCTATCTAACCCCAGCTGCTGCGTTTTAGTTTTTCCCTGTTGGTTGTAAAAGTCGTTAACAAAACTGTGCAACAGTGTAAGAGCCTTTTCTCTTGCTCCCATTACTCCTGCATTTGTTTTATTATTGGCTTGGTTAATTATGTGTCCTATAAATTCATTAAGAAACTTCTCTCTCTCACACACACACAATTTTGGGGGCCTAGATGAATGAAGCATTCTTCTTTCCATTGCAAGCGCTAAATTGCAACTTATAGGATGCTTATAGTTGCTTTTTTTTAAATACGCGGGGCTTCTTCGTTATTATGGCCATCGTTGAACTAGACTGGTTTGACATAAAGCTCAGGGTGTGTCTAATACTCTTTCAGAAACGTCCTAAAAGTCGCCTTAGTTATTGCCTTCCAATCGCTGTTGATTTGGAAAATTGGAGTGTCTGCATCTAGATTATAAAACCAGTGGAATTCAATGTATGTTATGTTTACCCGAACTTATCTGGCCGTTGAATGTCAGGACAGCCTTATCGAAACATGGTGAAACATATGAATCTCATTAATTTATGACAGATAAGGAGTTAGTCTCGTCGCCTTGAATTTATTGAACCAAGTACAACTGCAGAACTCTGCATTTGAATGTGAGGCAATTTCCTGACTTTGTCTTTGCCTTGTAGGTCTGGGCTGCAGGATTTTCTGCCGCTATATTGAAGAAACGCAGCTCTACGGCCCAAACTGTAGTTGAGCCCGGAGACATACCTAAATCAGGGAGTGAAGATAACTCATCAAAGATGCCACAAAAGGAACCTTACACAATTGAGGTTGTGGTGTTGACACTACTAGAGAAGTTCTTCTCTGTCACTCTGACGTTGCCAGATGTCGACCAGTAAGTTTCCTGCCTGCTTTTCTATTTTGCTTCATAATTCCCATGGAATGGATCTGCAGCTACTTTCAACTTGAGAGTTTCAAGTGTTCTCTAAGATTTCAAGAAAATAGTGATAGGGGCCGATATATATCAGTGTTAAAATCTTAGCAAAATATGTATTGTCTGTTGAACAGGAGGTTATCGAAGATTGTGAGTGTGCTCACGAAGCACCAGCCTTGCCCTCAGCTTTATTTGTATAGTTCGGCTGACAAAGTGGTTCCATTTCAGTCAATAGAAGCATTCATAGAAGAGCAGAGGAGGATGGGAAGGAGGGTGAGGTCCTTAAACTTTGGCTCATCCCCACATGTCGACCATTTCCGGAATTTTCCGGACTTGTATGTGTCACAACTTGATCAATTCTTGAGCCAGTGTTTTGCCGCTATTAAGCACACGTGATTCCTGCAAATGCAGATTCTGTGCACTAATACATTTGTTAAACCACTAAGCCAATTTCGTTTACTATTACAAATCCATTTCACAGCTGAGACACACACTGCGTGAGCAACCTAATGGAATTTACATCGCTTAATCTCGTGTGGAACTGTTTCTATACAAGTAATTCCACCTTATATTTTTAAATGTCAATCAAAATTAGTTTTAACGGGTAAATGAACTAGCTACCCAACCCCAGTGTAATTTAAATATTAATGAATTTTGGAAAATATTATTTGTTTTATATTTATAACATAAAAGAAAAAAATTTAATAGTTGATATTATTTAGTTAATGGAAATCAATTTATGGTTCAAAAGAATGTCTCGGTGTGAGCTTGGTTATATATTTCTTTTACTCACATTAATCACGGAATCAAGCAAACGATGGGGATGCCCAACAAATTCGTACCAATGGGATAACAAGTATGAAACCGAATACTTGAAATGAAATGCTTATTGAAACTGAAATTGCTAGAATCAATTAACCAACATGGTTTTCAATGAATCGGATTCATCTACAAATCTACAATGGTTTTTTCCTCCTTGGATTGAGATAATATTGGAGTTCGAACCCTTGTCAACTAGTTCTGGCAACCAAAATGGTCTAGGTACAATGTTCCTCTATTTCGCCCTCAAAGTAACTAAACGCTGGAAGAAGAAACAAAAATATTATTCCTCCCCCGAAATATTATTCCGTCCTCTACGGCCATTGGATCTGTGGATTGTTCAACACCGCAACTTTTGGTATGGCATATTCTCTTTTTGAACCAACAATTCTGTAGCGTCTGCTTGGAGTCGAAACTTACTACGCACAAACTAAGGAATCGAAGCTATACGTAGTTTTTGAATGGCGGTTCAGGATGATCCTATGGTGATTACAAATCTGTCTCCCCCAAATACCTATGAAGCCGTGGTTATCGGCGGTACCTTTGACCGGTTACACGACGGCCACCGTCTTTTCCTCAAGGTCTCTCTTTGCTTCACTTCTTCGTTCCCTTTTCTTATTTCTCTCGCTCCGTTTATTTGTCTTTTTTCTTAGAAAAAAAAAAATGAAACTTAAATGCAGGCGTCAGCGGAATTGGCGAGGCGCCGGATTGTGATCGGAATTTGCGACGGTCCTATGCTGACGAAGAAGCAGGTAAGCTTTTCCCGGTAGATGAGAGGCGTTGGTATGTTGACTCAAATAATTATGGTCATTTAGCTACTAATGAGGCTGAAACCGGTCGGAGAAGTGACGAGAGTAGCCATATATACGGTAGACGTAGACTATTTACTTTTGCTAGCTACATTTTATGTTTTGCTCTGTAATCTGTATGCAATTAACTTCCTAGATTGGGCATTAGTGAAGAAACTTGGACACTGAAAAAGCTTGAGCTTATCTATGTCGTGTGAAAAGTCTAACCTTGTTTACAGTTTTTAATTAAATCAGACTAATTTCTATCACTCAAGTCATTTATTTAAATGACTTCAATTTCTAAGGTCGATTTCATCTTTTTATCAGTTGGTACAGAATTAGTGTCTACACTAGTGGGAAGAGTTCTGGAAATTGACTGTTTCGTAATCTGCAGAGTTGCAGACTGTTATTTCCTTGCAACCTTCCCCCCCCCCCCCTCCCTCAATTCAAGTTGTGTGTGAAAGCAAGTGTTTGGGATTCACTGTAGTTAACTGAGACTTAAAAGCCTCGTCTAGTAGTATGCAACAACAACAACAACAACAACAAAACTTTTTTTCATGGAGTCGACTATAGATCAATCGACGCCATAAATATTTATCATAAATTATATTTTTAGATAAACTATTTAAATATAAATCTCTCTTAATAATTTATCTTATATTTTTTCTTAGTCTTTCTCTACCTCTAATTATTAGACTATTCTCCATCTTATCTACTCTCTTAACCGGAGCTTCTCCAACTTTAGTACCTAAAGATTAGTATAACCTATCAAATGCCCTCACTCTCGCTTCGCTCACTGCCTTCTTTCTTAGTGTCTTTTTTAGCTATCTTTTATTTTTCTTAATTTTTATTACTCTCATATAATAACCACACTTTATAATACTGTATTTTAACTTTAACTTTAACTTTAACTTTATCTTGCACGCTTACATCCCATCATCAAGATTCTTTATCCCTATGTCCAAAAACTTTTAATTCACCTAATATTTCCTTTGACATCTTCCTAATTTCTTTAGCCATTCCATTTCATATATCATTAACACTTCCTTATATTTCCCAAGATCCTTCCTCCACAATCCATCTCTACAAATTCTTTTATTTATTCCCCTTTAGTTGCCACTACTTAGTCCTTAATATCCTATCTTTGCCTTTGCTTTTTACTTTCATCTTAACTCTTACATCCATAACCAAAACTCTATGCTGAGTAGTTAAACTCTCTCCAGGTATAACTTTGCAATCCATGCAAAGTTTTTTATCCGATTTCTTTATAAGAAAAAAATCAATTTAAGAATATACCCTTCCACTTTTATACGTGATAAGATATTCCTCACGCTTTTTAAAACAAGTGTTAGCTAATATAAAATCGAACACTAATGAAAAGTCTAGTAATATACGTAGTTTTTTTTTTTTTTTGAATGAATACTGCCCATGACTCCGGATAATATCGATCAGATGGTATTGCTTTCCAATTGTTGTGGAATTAGGATTTCTTGATATATGATTTTTTATTTATGTGAATCTAGCCTAAATTTAAATTTATAAATTATTACATTTGAGGCTATTATCCTCTCTTGGCTTTTCTGTTTGTTCTATTCTCTCTCTTGTATCTTACTCTTTATCAAATTTCATCTTTTATTCCTATATAAAGAGTACTTACATTTGTAAATATTTAGTTCCTCTATTTTCCAGCAATCTTGATTGTGGACAGGATGCAAAATTGAAATTTATCAGTCTTAGGTTACCCCTTTTCCTGTCAGAAATTAGATACCAGACATTGGAGGTTATTTAGTAGATAAAGGAGTTTCGAGGATTATAAAGCCTTGTGCTGTTGGAGGTTGTTACTTAAAAATTTAACCATGCCGGCGTCATATGATGATTATATGACAATGTTGTGCTTTGTGGGTTTTTACACCTGAAGTAGTTATCTTTCTCCTCTGTGTTTTTCTTTCATTCTGAGATGTAAAATTTCTTGGGCTGATCATTGCTCCATACTTGCAGTTCTCTGAACTAATACAGTCCATTGAGGAAAGAATACGCAATATTGAGAATTTCATAAAGGTACTTGACATGTATAAGTGTTGATAAGAAAACCATAAGCTTCTCATAATGCATGTTTGGATGTAGAATACAAGGGAGGGTAGATTTTCAAACACTCCTTGTAACTTGTTGACGGCAGGATATCCATTTAAAATTTTTAACACAATGTACGAGGGAGAGAGGTTGCAAAGTTCTTGTCCTGCTACAGTTTGTGGTTTAGATAGATTAGGTGAGTCAATGCATGATCACTAATTTTGCACCTTCACACATAGCATTTCACCAATTGCATATAAAGTTTCTTTTGGTAATATTTTATTTTTTTTGGGACTTAAATTCTAATAATGTTTGTTTGAACAAATTTGCAGTCTATCAAGCCAGAGCTGGAAGTGCAAGCTGAACCAATCATAGATCCCTATGGCCCTTCCATCACAGATGAAAATTTGGAGGCTATAGTTGTCAGGTTTTGTAATTAGCCAATCTGGTGCTTAAATCTTAATATTTTGGCAGTGGTATCCGGTATTGATTGGGCCTTTAACTATGTATCTATATGATGGCGTATACAAAAGGAACATGTCAGTCAGAGTTTTATTCTTATCAGCTTATTTTCAATCTTGTTGATAATATACACATTCCTGCTTCGGTGGCAAACTTGGCTGGGTTTCATTTTTTTTCCTTTTTTATTTCTTGGTTTATTGTTCTCATGATTTTGTGATTTCTTGTCAACACTGATCGCTGCGTAAACAAGTGGCACAGAAACCTTACATATGGCGATTGAGATATGTTACTCGTTGTCTTTCAAAATGTCAGTAACAGAGTTCTACGTTGACTAACTGGACCTAGTTCACTTGCAGCAAAGAGACATTACCAGGTGGATTGGCAGTGAACAGGAAAAGGTCTGAAAGAGGCCTTTCACAGTTAAAGGTCTGAGTTAGATTTAATTTAAATATCTGATATTGAAACAAACTAAGAGAAGATATATTTCTGCTGATCGAAGTGTTTTTGTCACATATTAAGCCTTGATGTCGTGGATCTTTTGCAGATTGAAGTTGTAGATCTGCTTTCTGGAGACTCAAGTGAGACTAAGCTGAGTTCATCCATGTTACGGAAGCTCGAGGCTGAAAAGGCCAAGCAAACTAGCGCAAACGGAGACACAGTTCCATAGAAGTTGCTTTACTAATTTGTTTTTACACGAAAAACGAGGCTAAGTGTCCATTGAAGTACTAACTTATGTGTGGGTGCATGTCTATGGAAGTAGTACAAATCCCTGTATACTTTTGTAATGACTAATTTAAGATTTCTCTTATTTTGATAGGCTAAATCGATGCACCTCTGGATGTGCCATGCATATCCGAGGAAATGCATTGTGGGTGGTGGTATTTCAAACTTTACATGGTCTTTTTCTTGATGAAACGGAGCAGCAAATACAGGTATACAAGCTCTAATTACAACATATTATAATTAGACTGCGGGCTCGACATGTGCTTCTATTTAATTTATTTTCAAATAATTTTTTTTGAATAAAGAATAAATTAATTATTTCTATTAAAAAATAATAAATTAATTTTAGCTACTCATTTTATGTAGATAATTTATGTATATTTATAAAAAGTAATGTGAAATTAGATTATTTTTTATTTTTTTGCATTACAATCAATATTTATTCATTTAAAAAAAAAAGATATTTTTTTAATTAACTAAGACGTAAATCTCAAAAGTACTTTGACATAAATGAATTCAGATGGGTTGTTGTAATGCATTTTACAATAGCTAAGGCTGTAAATGAAATCTAGCTGTCCACGCAATCTTATGACACCAAATCCTTCCTCTTTTTTTTTTTTATATAATTTGGATGATGGTGTAAAACGCACTGTTTCACATAAGTTCCAAGTCAAGGCTTTTTGCCACTTTAAAGTGTGTTCGAACCAGCCCTTTCTCTTATCCTTACAGCCTTCGAAGAACAACCTCTTTCACTTTCTAGATGGAAGAGGACTGATTAGTGTTTTTTCCATTAAAAAAAAAGACCAGCGGAGATAAACTAGGAATCCCATTGGCTTCTCTTTGATATGTCCAGATAGCAAAACATGAAGAGGCATTGGAGAATTATCTTGGCCTTTAATTTTGAGGGAACACCATAAGTGTCATTGTTCCCTCAGGATAAGTGGTGGATTTTGAGTCTAACACCATTACCATCTCCCTGCGATATATTCTGAATAGATTCAAGAATTCGACAAAGGTTTGGCGCTATAAGATCTTCAAAAGACTTGGCATATACATGAAGCAAATTCAATTTTGACATCTTCGTTGGTTGGCCTAGATTTTCAATATCATATGTAGCTTTGTCCATTATATTTCGGGTTCCGTCAAATTAAATGTAAACCTCCTAAGATAATTAGAATTTGAAGTTTTCTGTTCAAAAGGCAACGAACCAAGTATGCAGTGGGCATGACATGCTGTAAAAACGATGCAGAAGAAAAGGAAGGAGAGGGAGTGAAGAAGCAAGAGGGAAGAGAGAATGAAAGGTTGAGTTCCGAGCATGTGAGCCGGATACTTTGAAAGGCATAAAAATAATTGTCGTTTGGCCATAAATTGACGTGGATGGGAGGGATCTTGCAAGATTCTTGGCTCTGCCTCCAACTAATGTGGGTGTTTGTGAAAGAATTAAAAAAACATAGCAGAAACATAAAGCAATCATAATGCAGACATACGTAAAGCAAGCAAATAGTTAGCATGAAGTGTTCATACAAACATAAGCAATAAGAGTTAATTTCAACACCAATATAGATTTGATAATTGTCCACCGCCAATGTAACAATATCCACGACAGCCATTGTCATAGTTGGCGAAGGTTTGCAAAGGTTTGATGTTATTCAGATCCTTAGATGATAATCCAAGCAAATGACAATTTTCACACAATGATACTTTGCTCTTCCCCACTATATCAATTGCGAATTTGGCGCCAACATATTTATCTTTTTTTCCCTTCCATTTTCTCAGGCACTAGCTCCATTGTTGAAGACGTCGAAGGTTGCATGCCCAGAAGAGAAGCCCGAATCAAACGACGTTGTTCAGTGCTTTAAGGTGCAAAAAAAAAAAAAAAAAAGATGCAAAATGCACCATTTCACATTCCATTATCCAAAAATAAAAGAGAGAGGATTTGGTGTCATAGGATTGCATGGATGGCTAGATTTCATTTACAACATTAACTGCTGGAAAATGCATTACACAGCTCATCTGAATCCGACATAAGTACATGGTTGTATGTGAATTTAATGAAATAATAATAATAAATAGTACAATTAAAGTACTATAATCTCTATTTGAAAAGTTGTCAATAGTATCAATTAAATTGGCTTGTCAAAAATTCAAAACTTACTTTTATTTGTCGGAGAAAAAACATATCTTTGTTTAGAAAATTGCACAACTATCAGAAGGTGGGAAGAGGTTATCCACCATATGATATGATGTCTGGCAAATGGGAATGAAGAGGAGGGAATGGCAATGGCAATGGCAATGAATTTTTTAGTATGTTTGGTATAAGTGATTTTCATTCCTTGAGTTTGGGTATTTTTACATTTTGTGGGAATTTCATTCCTTAGCCAATACGATGAAATGCAATCTCATGAGGGAGATAAAATTTACCATCATTCCTTCATGGATGCCCTTAGTACATTTCACCTCTTGGTTTTTATTAACAGTATTTTAATGTAATCCAACTTCCATGCCCTCAAGTGCAAAAATATTTTTAAAAACAAAAATATTAACAGTATCTATTACAAGATTAATATATATATATATTAATGGTTTTTATTAACATTATTTTAATATTTAAAAGTATTTTGTACAAATTTAAAATATAAAATATATTATAATTTTTCTTATTAAAAGCATTTTAAAATTTTTTCAACAGATTAAAATAAAAAAAATTTAATAATTTTTACTCTACAATTATTATGATTATTTGTCTAATTTTTTATTTTTATATTATTTTCATTTTATTAAACATATAAATAGAATGATATTCTTTTTTTTCGTATTCCATCAAACACAATTAGAATTATAAAATTTCATTCTATTCAAATTTTTATTCAAGTTTTTAATCTATTATCATTATTATTCCTATAAAAATCACTTATATGTGCCGAATGTAGCGTAGAAAATGAAAAACTTAATAATCCACACCTCCATTAAAAAAAACTGGAAAAAAAATAAAAGAAAAGAAAGAAAATGGAAAATAAAACGCTGGCCGTTTCATGGGCGAGCTTGAGGATGTAAAATGAAGTGTATTGCTGCTTCGCGATTCAACAGTTAAGTTTCTTGCTGAGAACGCCATCCTTTCTCCCATTTAACGGCTATTTATGTCAACGAAAATTTCGAATTCTAATTCGAAAGATGTAAAATGTTAACGTAACCGACGACCCCTTTCAAAACTGATTGAAGATTATCCTCTTCATTGCCATTATTCATAAGCCAACCCCATTTCGGTGACACCAACACGCACACTACCAGTACCAGAGTCAGAGGATCCTTATCACCCAAGAAAAACCCTCATTGGGTTTCATTAAGGTTAAAAGAGACTATTCTCTTATCTTTGTTCCTCAGTTCATAATTATTTTCTTAAATTTTCGAATTCTGAAACCACGGGGCTTTTCCTAAATTCTTCTGTGTAGAATCTTTTCTGGGAACTTACTTCGATGGATAATTTGTTTAAGATATCGAATAATTTAAGATCCAACTTTTATGAAGTTTACTTCTTTTTTTTTCCTTTTTTTAATTTTTGGTTTTCCAGTTAACAAGTTCTTGTGTCTTTCCTGTAACTAACTCGCATCAAACTTGTATGTGGGTTTTCTCTTTGATTTAGATCACTCGGAACATTGCTTCAAAACCAAAAATTTGCGTCCGTTGAGGGCTTGATTCATTTCTTGAATCTGCAAAAGGGTATGTTCCTTCATTTTCTTCTCACCAAAACCCACAAAGATTTCAAATTTCTTGTGCTATCTTTTAGCGTTTCTGATTTGAATTTGTAGTTCTTTCTATTTTAACTTCACATTTCGTCAAATTCGTTCTGGGTTTTGTTTCTTTTCAGGCGGGGCTTTGCACAACTTTGCCAAGATGAATGATCTGATGACGAAATCATTTTTAAGTTATGTTGAACTGAAGAAACAGGCCCGAAAGGACGTTGAAACCGATCTTGACATCGAAGCAGGGCAATTCAACCCCATTGAAGACCAAAACCTCTGTCAGTTCTTTCAAGAAGTTGAAGCAATCAAATCCGAAATGGAAGAGATTACCAATCTCTTATTCGATCTTCAACACCTGAATGGAGAAACAAAATCAACCCATAGCGCCAAAGTTCTTCGTGGGCTAAGAGACCGAATGGAATCAGACATGGTCACCATTCTTCGCAAAGCAAAGATCATCAAGGCAATGCTAGAATCGCTTGACAAATCCAACATAACGAATCGCAAAATATCAGAATCCTATAAAGAAGGAACCCCCATTGATAGAACGAGGATATCAGTCACAAATGGCTTGAGAGTCAAGCTTAGAGACATAATGAATGAATTTCAGTCCTTGAGAAACAAGATTCTATCTGATCACAAGGAGGATTTAAAGAGAAGGTACTATACTGCAACAGGGGAGACACCAAGCGATGAAATAATGGAGAAGATGGTTTCTGGGAGTGTCAAAGTTGAGTTTTTTAAAACAGAGGCTGATATGATGGGTGAGACTCAGGTTAGGCACGAGGCTGTGATGGATATACAGAGAAGTTTGGATAAGCTTCACCAGGTTTTTCTTGACATGGCTATTATTGTTGAGACACAAGGCGAACAAGTGGACAACATTGAAGATAATGTAGCCAATGCTAGGAACTTCGTTCATGGTGGAACTAATAGTCTTTACTATGCTAATCAGATGAAGAAGAACCAAAAATGGGCGTGGTGGGTTGGTGCTGTGGGGCTGATTATACTATTGGTGTGCTTAATTGCACTCTTGGCTTCTTGACATCGGACCAAGGTTCCAGCAAGTTTTAGAATTGTGAAAAGCTGGCTTTTTGTTTCTGGTTTTTGGTTTGGGAACTCAGTTTACACTTGAATGGGTCTTGATTTGTTACGCATCGGACCAAGGTTCCACCAAATATGCTTAATGAAGTCGATTGCCTAAATGTCCAGGGTGTCTCTGGTTTATTATTCTCTTCATAAATTCATATTTGTTTCTTTTCACTTTGCGCTTCTAGGGAGATTCCTGCGGGACATACATCGGAGATATTTTAAAAGACATCTGATAAGTAAAAGATTAAATCATTCAAATATTTGAGAGATGATTGATTTTTTAGGTTGGTTTAGTATAATTCTATTAATTTGTTCGTTTACTAATTTTTCCCCCACTCATAAAACTCTTTTTAAAGAATCAAATTAAAAATTAAAAACCAATTTTAATAAAAACCTAATTAAAAAAGATTCATCATCTTTCGAATATGAAATCAGTATTTAAAAATTAAAAAAATTTATATACAATTTTTTAATATTTATTGTTATATTATTTAATTGATACATAACACATGTATACTTTTTCAATGATAATACGACATATATATAATTTTTATAAATGAATTTATAATCTCTTAATTAAATTATAAATTTGTAGATTATAAAATTATACACTTTTATATTTTAATTGAAGAACTTAAGAGTAAAATATTAAAAAAAATGTATAATCTAATCCTTAAAAATAATTTGTTACAATCTCATATGGATATGCACCTCGACTACAGAAAAGACTGTAGAAGGAACATATATGCCCGCGCATGGTCAATAAATATGTGATCTTTGCAATCCATGGAAAGGGAAGAGAAGCTTCTTCTTTTTTTTAATTATTATTATTTCAAGGATGGAAAGGGAAGAGAAGCTAAGCTTTTAATTACTCGATGCATGTGCAGAAAGCACGAATTAAACCCCCTTCGATAACTTTTACAGCACCGGAGATTGAAACAGGGCATTGACTTGTGATTACTTCAAAATAAAGCTGGAGGCAGCATTCTTATTTATAAAAATATCGGTATAACTCAAATCACCCTTCAAACCATCCTCTTCAGGCACCGGAGGAAAAAGCCACATAAATGTAATAAGAAAAGAAATAATAGCTAGAATTCACATTATTGACAAACTGCCTTTTTTTTGTTTTTTGTTTTTGTTGGAGGGGGGGGGGGGGGTGGTGAGGACGATGTACAAGCTCAGTTACACTTTAAGCAATGCTAAGATGCTGCACGGCTGTCCAAGTTTGATCCGGCTCTAGCTGAACTTTTCCAATCTGAAGTGGTCATGGAAAATAGGAGTTATGCCAGAGAAATATTTAGTCAGCTTACTGCATTACATAACTGCTGGGCGTTCAGGGAGAAGTTCAAAAACCAGTCTGATGGGTTTTCCTTTATTCCCTTTCTAGAAAGTTAAACGTATTTTATTACCTTGGCATTTTCAACACAAACAAAATCTTTGTAACATGCTTCCATTTGGAGATATGGGTTCCACAAGACAGCATCGGACCAACTGGATGGGGACGAAAAAAGAAAGGAGTGCAAATAAGTGAATAAATAAATGAATCTTGGCAAGCCAAATCAATTTATTTAGAAGTTTTAAGTTGCATACTTTGTGTTCTTGATAGATATCAAATCACCCAAGCCATTGTCAAGGTACAGCTCATTTGGAGTTCCAAGGTAAATGCAGTCTACAAATCCAGGGAAAGTGACCACATCCCTGCATTGCGTAGATTACCGTCTGTTAAGCTAAATTTAGATATTCAATGGGAAGAATTTGTTCTTCCTTATTTGATGAAAACTTAGGTTTATACCATGCATGTTTTGTTGAGACAAAATACAGTAGGGCATTAGGTAAAGAGTTGAATAATGAGAAAATGAATATAAATCCTAAAAGCATGCAAGGCGCAGTGGTACGTAGTTCTAGTTTACATTCAAGCAAAAGGAGGGAAAAAGAAATTATATAAATCTCTTTTGAGTTTTGTTAAAATTATATAAATCTCTCTTGCTTTTTGTTGAGATTATATAAACTTTATTTTTATTGTTAAAATATACACAAATTTCACATGAAATAAAAGGTTACCTTATATTTAGTCTAATTTTAAAATTTTTTAACCAAAATACCCTCTATTTAATTTTTAATTAAAAAAATTGTATTTAATATAAAGGGTATTTTAATTAAAAAAAATTAAAATTGAACTAAAGTATAAGATAACTTTTTGTTTTAAATGAGATTTATATATATTTTAAAATTAAAAATAATCCGTATAATTTTTATAAAATTTAAAAGAAGTCTGTGTAATTCACTCAAAAAGAAAAGTAGACTTTTAAGTAATTATGTGTCTTACATAACCAACATTCTATATAGGAAAATGCATATTGGAGTACCCTTTGAAGATAAAAGTTTAGGATTTGGATCCTCTCGTGACATGATAGTTATGTGAGGAGACACAAAACATTTTTTATTTTATAACTATTATCTCTTTATATCTATTTCTTTCCTCACATGACATGAGAGTATCCACATCCAAAAGTTTTATGTGACTGCCCAATTGCTAGTGCAGTATTTTGTGTAACCAATGAACCGAGGAAAAGCAAACTTCAGTATTCACCACTTTTAATTCCCATTTAAGAATTCCCAGACATAAATTATATAACAGACCTTTCTTCCACACCCTCCAATGGATCCTTAGGATTTGGATCTTTATTGAGAGTTTTGCAACCTTTCAACCCCTTCACTGATGCACCACTCACAGAAGCCTGTGTGACAATGCTGAAACAATTAGCTTTTACAAATCTTAGCAGCAAGCAAGTATAAGCAATATCATTGAGTTTAAAAATCGTGAAAGTCTAATAAGTTCAAATGATTCTTGAAAGAAAAATGTATTCTAATAAATTGAACACTAAGCTTCCCAAATTTATATTATGTGCCTCCTCTACCTCTCAGGGATACTTCCAGCAACCCTAAATTCCCAATACAATACTATATTAGTATTCAGGCACAAATATGAAAACCCATTTAAATTATAGCATAATTATCGTTCAGAATTATGGACCAGTATCACTTACACGGAAATAAGTGTGCAAGGCAGTATTAAAGGAGAATGCCTTGTTGTCTGTATTTTTAATTTTCAACTCAGTGGAAAGACTTTTTGTGTTCAGTGTGACCTGCCAAAAGGAAGCACAGAATTGTATCATCATGTAGGTAGTACATAACAAGAATGAGTAGCATTGCAAAGGTGAAACTGTGTTCAAAGACAATAAGCAACTGACCTTGTATAAAGCATGGAAGCTGAAATCCCACATAGCACGACTATAAGATTCATCCTTCAGTTCCAAATTTACCACAGGATTTCCATCCACATTTTCAGAATCGACTACAGACCAATCCATATTCCTTGCAAATCCATGCTGTCAATTATGCAAGCAAGTAATGTTTCAAGAGAAAGAATTGGTATAATATGGAAAGGAAGAGCAACGTGATAAGGTTATTGCACCACTCATGATTTTATTGAAGAGAACTTTCCATCCTTTCAGAGCATAAATATAAAAAATGAAAAAGAAGAAGAAGAATTGTAATGATATTTAATCCTAACTAAGACAAACAGTTTATTTAACTGAGATTGTTTGCAGAAAATTTAATTAACTACGAGGCAGCAATTAAATCACAACCACTATGCTGCATAAACTAGCCTGTGGTGGTCAAGCCTTGACCAAATACATTACTATGACTTTGCGAACATGTGAATATAAATTGAAAGCAAGAAATACATGGCTGGTCCCCATCAAGGGTTTCTGCTTCTATCAAATTTTTGTATGTGAGAATTGACAGATATGGCTTTCTGAAAACAAAATAATATGGACCGCAAGAAAGTAGCATTGATAAAAATAATCATATATGACAAAAGGGGAGAGGAGGAAATTAGAGGGCCATACCTGCTGAATTGCACCTGGGCCAAACTGTGGGAAACAATGTGGGACGCCTCCACTATACCAATAGTAAAATAATCAGCATCTGGGGAATCCAATAATATCATGAAATAAGAGCATTCAAAATATATGCTTTGCATGATTAATGGCAAAGCTTAACATGTGAGAATGTAACTGTATAGATATGAATGATGTAGGAAGGTTAAGAAGAATCAGAGCTGTATGGAAACATCCTTAAAAGTACAACCTTATTGGTTTTTTCTTATTAAAAACAGCATCTGGACGAACAAAGAGGAGGTCCTTGCCGTTCGCGACTTTCCAAGATGTAATGCAACCTCCAAATAGGTATATTTCAGCCTCACTGCAAGTGACAGAGTCAATCATCTCTGAGACATATATATCCATCTAATATCATTTGAATATAAGCATAGGTGTTAAAGAACGTCAAGAATATCAATGAGAAAAGTTATAGGAGTTCAATATTTTCTTTTTTTTTTTTCTTTCCTCGAAAGACTTTGGCTGTACATTGTTTAGAAGGATAAAGCATGCCAATGGAAATGTGATCTAACTATCAAAAGGAATTGTTGGTATGTTTTATCCTTTTATTTTTTGGGGATACATAACACTCATGTAAATACGAACTGATTCTGAAGCTCATACCATTGGATATCGATGAGAGACAAATCAGATCTGCCTATCTATGCATACAGATTTGTCATGCTTCTCTGCTAATTTCCACTATAGGCTGCAAAAAATTTTCCCCTTTAACCTCTACTCAGCTACTTCTGTCTTCAATTTTATTAGTTGGGAGACGAAGTGAGACAAGTGAGACAGTTTAAGAAATTACCGAGTATCATCGAGCTAAGCTTACATGAGAAACGAAATCCGAGATTCACTTCCCCTATAAAGTTTGAGTTTTAAAAAAGGAAATTATAGTTGACGTAAAAGCATACCCTTCCTTGGTGTTAAAAATTTTATAATTTCAACACTTGTATAACAAATTAAGTTCTACAGAAAAGTTTCCAAATGTAGACAAAGGAAGACAAGCAAAAAGAGTTTAAAAGTTAGAATCAGGAATTACGCACCTTCCACCAGCCGAAGTAAGCACAACTTTTGGCAAATTTCCTTCCCCTTCAGTAACTCGCACTCCCAAAGACGCAGATTCTTTGCTGCTCAAACTTGCAAATGTCATTCCAGGAAACCTGCTCGCTTGCAAATCGTGTCAAACCCAGAATTCACAAATAGCAGAAAAAAAAATGGAGGATATCGGAAGAGGAAACACAAAGTTCAAATTTGGCTGAGAAAAACAACAATTAGAAGAAAACGTGGCATTTAATACAAATGAGAAACGAGAATTTCAAATTGATCTATAAGGATGTTGTCTATGACCTGTTGGGACGGCGAAGGTTGGGAAAGGCCACTGTGTTGACAGAGAATGCCATGGAAACCATCGCCATTTGTGTTACTCCCAATATCGCTTCCAAAAAACCCAAGTCACAATTGTAGGCCACTCCCTCCACTTGCTGCGGTCGTTTTATCAAAATTCGTTCTTTTTTTCCTTTTTTTTTTCCTGGTTATCTGTCAACTATGTCCGCTGGTCGTTTATGCCGTTGTGCGCGTGGAAATTCGGATATTCCAGCTACCACTTCGAGTCGTTGCCCTTCCCTCACTAGCGACCTCTGGCTAGTCGGACGACAGCCCTTGATACCTCGTCCCTGATATTTTTTTTTCCTTTTTTATAATTATTAGCCTTTACTAATTCTAATTAAAAATTATTTTTAAAAATCAAAATAAAATTTAATAGAACAAAACCTAATTATAAAATTAGTATATAAAAATTTAGAAAATTAATAAAATATTACAAAATTTTAAACTAAATAAAAATATTAAATCCTAATATTTTTATGTAAATTTAAAAATAAAAAATTATTATATTTATGGATCAATTTTATAATTAAATTATTTTAAAGGATTAAAATGTAATTTTATTTTCTCAGTGGATTTAAATTTGTTTTGCTCTACGGGGCTTTATGGGCAGTAATGAATTTAGGTTTACGCCAAATTCTTTGAACCAAACATGGGGAACCTCTGAACCCACAAACAAGCAACGTAGTGAGCGTAGGACAAACGCGGGTGCAGTAGTGCCGTCCCCTTGGAAGAAAATGCTGATATCACGGCTAAAACTGAAAGCCGAAACTGCATTTCAGAAATGGGGTCGGAGTGGTAGTGGGGTCAATCTTCTCCGGCTGCACAAGGAAAGATGTATGAGCGGCGGCGGAGCAACCGTGATGAGCTTCGGAGATGGCAGCCAGGGTGCTCTGGGTTTGCCCTCTTCCCAAATGGGTCTTGGAGTAGATGCATACGAGCCTACCCGCGTTCCGGGTCTACCTTCAGATATAGTTAGCCTTAGCGCTGGACACTACCACTCCCTCGCAGTCACTTCCCACGGCAACCTCTGGGCTTGGGGCAGAAACAGTGAAGCCCAGCTCGGCCGTGGTCTTTCCCCTCGGTGAATTCCACTCTTTCTATGGTTTGTGCTTGTAAATGTCTTTGTATAATGTATAATTTAGTAAAACATAATTGTCCCCAATAAATTTATGAATTTGAAGAATCAGAGTCCCTCTCTATGCTTGAACATCGTATGGATTTTCGATTTTTTTTTCAATTGATAATCTTCTGCATATATGTGAACTATTTGCCAAGGCAATCACTTGCTTCTAGTTTGCCCTGTATGTATGATCATTAAGAGAGTGCCAAAAAATTTATAACTTTATGAATTTTAAATTTTTAATCAAAATATTGAAGAATCCCTGCCCTGTGCTTTAAACCAAGCTATAGAATTGTCGAATGAAATAGTTTCAACTTGATAATTTTCTGCATATATTGGAACTATTAATCAGGGGACTCACTTTATCCTAATATTCACTGTATGTAAGATAATTAAGAGTGTCTAAAACTTGTGACATTGAATTAAGTGTTTACTTGTTTCTTATTGGTTGGATTTCATCAATGTGTGAGGAAAAGGTAAATTACTGGTTGGAGGAAATCTTTGCAGGGAATCATGGAATGAGCCAAAAAAAGTATTGGGTTTAGAACAAGTTAATGTGTGTGCTGCTTTTGCATCTGGCGTTGTTTCTGCAGCTATTGGTGATGATGGTTCTTTGTGGGTATGGGGAAGGTCTAAACGTGGCCAACTAGGTCTTGGGAAAGATATCATTGAGGCTGTTGCACCTGCCAAAGTTCAGGCACTTGCAGGAGAAGAAGTGACTAAGGTGAATTTCGCATTCTCAAGGTAGAACTGTAGAACTGAACAATGAATATATGTGCAACATTTTTTTTTTGCTACAAAGGAGGCACAAGGCCTTAAAATTGGGAGTGAGGAAAGGGATGGGATTGGGATCGGACCCAGATACAACGTGTCTTAATGTTTTTGTTAATCTGTTTCTTCCCGAATAGACTATAGACGGAAATCTGGACATCAAACTTAACTGCTTACTTATTTTCATTTCTTTGATAGGTATCATTTGGTTGGGGTCATGCTCTTGCCCAGACTGTGGACGGAAAGCTGTTTGGCTGGGGCTATTCAGCTGATAGTAGGATAGGAAAAATGGGGAATGGCTTGGAGAGATCTCCACTGGATTCGAATGCTGACATCTTGAAAAATAGCCAACAACTTTCGAGTCCAGATCTGGAAGTTGCTGAAAAGCAAATTTTAGAAGCAATGGAGAACGAGAATAACATGCCAATAATATGGGAACCTTGCTTGGTGGAAGAACTTCGTGGTGTTGAAGTTGTAGACATTGCATGTGGGCTTGACCACTCCCTTGTTCTTTGCTGTAAGTAATAGGCATCAACATTCATTTTTTAGTAAATATACAACTTGGTTCCTGAAAAATATACCTCTTTAGGCTTTAGTCCATGGATTTATTTCTTTATACAATTTAGTCCCTCAAACTTTGTAACTTGCTACGCTTGTATATTGAATTAGTCCTTCAAAGCAGAGTAAATGTAAAATTTAGTGCAACAGAGAGACTAACGTATAACAAGTTATGCCTAAGTCGTGTGAAGGATAAATCCGAGGATTGAAGTGGTGTGAGGTATATCTTTCAGGGACCAAATTTTGTTGCTATTCTTTATTTTGATAGATACTTATAAAGCATGCTTTTCCTTCTTAGCTTTGATTATCCTGTCTCAGGTGATCATACCCTATTAAGCTGTGGGAGCAACATATATGGACAGCTGGGCCGAGTGAGACAAGATTTGGGGTTTTTTCCGGTTGACATCATCTTATGTCCTATTTCTATAGCATCAGGGCTTGGTCATTCTTTGGCAATATGCCGATTTGCTGCATCAGATGATGCTAATGAAGGAACAACGATAAGCGTTGCTTCATGGGGATGGAACCAGAGTTGTCAGCTTGGAAGGACAGGACCAGAGAATCTCCCATCTTTGGTTGAGGCATTGGAAGGAGAAAATCCAATTTCAGTGTCAGGAGGGCGTGCACATTCCATGGCTCTCACATCAAAGGGAGACTTGTGGGTTTGGGGCTCTGGCAGAAATGGCAGGCTAGGATTAGGAAGTTCAAGTGATGAAACTGAGCCATTTTATCTTGATTCTTTAGAAGGCTGTGAAGTTAAGCAGGCAGTGTCAGGATTTGATCATAACTTAGTGTTAGTTGCTGAATGATAAAAATAAGGTATCTTCTATTTGTCGTCATTCTGTTCATATACAAGGAACTTTTCAATTCTCAAATTTCTCGACGCCTACCTTAATAAAGGGGAATATGATGTTCTAATGAGAGATGAAAACTTAAGGAAGATTGTTGAAATGATCTTTACCTGTAATCCTGATATAGCCAAAAGGATTTTGTTTACCCGCCGTAAAATAAATCCAGACACGCCCTTGTTCCAAATGGCTCAATGGAGTCAAAAGAGTCACAAGAAAGTAGGCAATACTTGAGGAAGAAACAAGAAGAGAACAAGTATATTTAATAATTTATACGTATTTAGGAATTTTCTACATTGTCGTTCTCCACCAAATCTATTCTGCTCCCGCACCTCTCTCTCTCTCTCTCTCTCTCTCTCTCACACACACACACACACACAGTCACTCACTCACTTCAAACCTGCAACTTCTTACAGTATGGATCAACAGAAGAGGACACGTAGAACACAAGCAATATGCCGTTTTCTAACTTGTTACATCACAACACACTCAGCCGCTAGCATGGAGAAATATCTTCAGGTGGAGGCAGAATAGATTGATCTTGTCCCGGTCCATCTACAACAAACGCCGTTTTCAACCTCCATCCATTATCGAGCTCCAAATGACAATACACGAACCAAACACCTTCAAATATATAAAAAGCCATGTCATTGCAGAATAAGCTTGTTATAAATAAGGCCTATATATAAAATGCCATCTCATTGCAGAATAAGCTTGTTATAAATAAAGTCTATGATTTGAATCCGGTAAATGAAGTTCCTAATACCTATACTAGTTGCACTAACAAATTTGAATCTTATAAAGTCACATAATACAATTAGTAGTTGTTATTTAGTAAAATAAATTTATACTAACTAGACATAATACGAATATGGATAAATCATATATGCAACAAAATATCTTTAAAGGTTTGGTTTAGCATTTAAAGATGTGTGCTTTTTTCTGCAGGTACTTAAAATTCAAATTTTGGAGTCAGTATATAGGAGAATTTATTCTCCTAATTACATCAAATTGATGTGGAGATGTGCCTTTAAGATGGTTTGAGGGAATACTTAGTTTCATTTAATGCATAAGTTGGCCCAAAAGATGTTTTTTACTATACAACCCAAATATATATATGTATATATAATAAAATTTTTCATAAAAATGTCATTTTTTTAAGGATTCAATGTCTATTAGAAGGATGAGCAAAATACATATGAGTATCCATAAAATTTACCCAGTTAGGTCTAAGTATGAGAATGTTTCTGGATAGTTTAAAGGTTTGAATCTAGGTCTCGTAGTATGATACACCTCGCCCCAGACCTATAATATATATTTTCTATTTATATTTATACAAACATATTTGTATATTAATCAATACAATACATTATAAAAAAGCAACCAAAAAAAATCAAATAGCATCAGCTGGGTTTAAAATTATAATAATAATTGTTTGAGATATTTTATGTTTATTTAATGTGATTTTATATAAACAAATTTTATATAAATAAATCTTAGTTTTAAAAAACAAAACTTGTTTAATTTAAAAAATTTTCAAGTAAATATATCTAGGTTCAAGGATTTAACAGGAATAAAAAAATTTTATCCCATCCTTCCCTGCCCATAATGATCGCCGCCTATTAGTTGAAAGATCCCTATTTATCTTTAATAATAAGGTTAACTTTCAAGCCATGTTATTAGTAGCTATTAATTGGGGTTGAACTTTCCCCGATTTAGAGCGAGCTATTTGAGTAAAAGTTTGTTTACATATGTCTATGTAATATGTAATGATCAAGATTTATTATGCATAATCTTACATATAAGCTCCAATGAGTTGACAATTCGCATCATATCAATTAAAAATGAATAAGAAAAACCCTAGTCTGGTCATGTATTTTCAATTTGGCTTTTTATATATAATTATATTTTAATTTAGTTTTTAATTATTAAAATATTTATAATAAAACTCTTTTATTTTATTTTAATTTTAAATTCAATACTCAAGTTAATTTTAAATCTTATTGGTTGATAAATTTAGTAAAAGATAAATAAGTTAACTATAGTGACGATATTCTGCCGTGGGTTGGCATATTCCTCTAGAAATGCTTCCAGCCGGCTTTTTGATCATTATATAATAGTAAAAATAATTAAAAATTCAAATGTTGAGTCATAATTTTATTTTACTTCAAACACTACATCGTACAAAGTGTTTGCATGTTGGTCAGACAATCTAAAACAGATTGATACAGGCCAATCTTGGTCTATATCAGATCCCTTGGTCAGTCTAGCTCTGGCAATATTATTATAAAGGACAGTGAGAGTGAAATAGAGAGGAAGATGTGTGGTCTATTAAGTGTCACTTTTGTTTTTATTTTTTGTTTTACTCTAACTTGATCTTTATTGTTATACAAGATTTCTTTTTTTTTTTTTTACCAAAAATATATGCCACTTTAACATTAATAGCATGTAAGGAGATAACTTAGCAAGATGAAGTGCATCTATAACTTATACATTGAGACAATTTAAACTTAAAAACATAATACATCACAACCCATTTCTTTGCAATTGCATTAGAGACTCCAATGGTGCTCTTAGCTAAATGATGGATATGGATTCCCCTTGAGTCCGTAGTATGACTATAGGGTATACAATCAAGCATATATTTGACATGTATCCTTTTTTGTGTAGTAATAAAAATTTTAATTATAAGGATAAAAATTTTATATATAAAAAAAAACTACACTTCATGTTATAAAACTCATAAATTTATTTATTATTTATTTAATTTTTCTTATTATTCTTTTTTACTATTATTCAAAAAATATATTATCACAATAACAATTTTTTAAAAAAATTATATTTTATAACTATAAGTTGAAAATATTTATTATAAAAATTTTAAATTTTAAAATTATTTTAAATATTTATTAAAATTAAAAATTTTAAAGTGTTTTTAAAATAATAAAAATTAAATATTTTTTTTATTTTTTATTATCAATAATTATTTTATTAATAATTGATATTATATAATGTCTTATCAAATAAATTTATTTATAAAATTAAAATTTCCATAAAAATCAATCTACTGTGTAAGTGGACTGACAACTTTTAACGATCTCTTTATACATTGGGAAGGGACAAAACAAGTTCAGACACCTCAGGTTTTCTTTCTAGTCGGTATGAATGGTTAGTTGGTTACACATAAAACCAACAATAAATGTCACAATCAGCATATTACTATTGGGCCAGTCGACCACACACACCCCAAAACTGGCCTCTATGGATTTGAGTCAAGCGGTTGTTTGTTAGAAGAGGAACGAAGAAGAAGGGAATATAAAATATGGATAAATAAAAATAAATAAAATAAAAAATAATTTTTTTATTTTTAAAATGATAATTTGATAGTTAAAATAATTATTTAATAGATATAATAAAAAATATAAAAATATAATAGATATTATATAACTTATATAAAAAAATACAATCGCGTTGCGGCCAACCACACAAAGCAAAAGTATCTCATCAAGACCCCATGATATAATATTTGAAGCAACAAAAATTAATATTTCTAATAATAAATTGGATTATTAAATTAATGAAAATATTATTTGTGATTTCATGATTTAAATATGATTGAATTATAATTAAATTAAGTAATAATTAAACATAAATTTTCAAAATTTTATATATTATAATTTTAATGTAAAAAATAAATTGTAAATGTTAATAATATTTAAAAATGTATTTTTAATTGAAAATAAAAAAATACACATGATTAAAATTTAAAAGTATCAAATATTAAACTTTAAAAATTTTCAAAATTACATTTCAGATTCCACTTGTCATTAAAAAAATTTAAACAAAAAAATAAAAGATGAATGAGCAATTTTAAAATACATTGATATCTAAGAGATGTTACTAAAAAATAGAATATGATAGAGAATAAGTACTTAAAATAAGTAAATAATACTTTTTAGTTTCTCTTATATTCTCTTTTTTTTTTTAATTTTTCTCTCTATTTTAACCTTTTCCTTTTTTTATTATCTTCTATTTTTAGTTTTAATAGATCTATTCAAGATAAACTTTGTTGTTTCACCAGAAGGAATCTAAAAAAAATTAAATGATATGTTCAACTAATTTTTAATTGATTTGGTCAATTCAACCAATTCTTTAGCTAATCAATTTTTTAAACCAATTGAATTGGATAAGAGATTGATTCATTAGTTTTCTAGCTAGTTTAATCTAATTTTGCGAACTATGATAAAAATTATGGCTAAGTATAAGAGTTGTTATTTATTTTTACTCATATAACAATCAAAATGTTGCTTCCAAAGTGGCAACCACAATTGACATGCTTAAGACTCAAATATCTTTTTAACAATAAATTGATATATAAAGTTTATTGTGATGAAAGTTTGGATTTGTTTTTTGTTTTTTTGAATTTTTTGTTAATTTTAAAAAAAGATAAACATAAAATGTGTAAAACTTATCATTTAAATAAATTTTACACATTCAAATAAAACTCATCTCTTAAGTGAACTCTACACAATTTATGTTTATTTCTTTTTAAAATTAACCAAAAAGAAAAAGAAAGAGAATCCAAACATGACAAAAAGAACCTTCTAATCAAAACTTAAACCTCTTGTAGGTGAGTGAATAAGGTATTATAGTTTTTATTTTTAAAGTTAAATTTAAAAAATTATTTTATTTTTATTAAATTATTGAATCTCTAAACTTAGATCTATTTATTAAAAAAATTTTAAAATGAATAATATTTTTAAAATTGATATTCATTTACATAAAATTGAACAAAACATCTCAAACAATTATTAATATTGATTCAATATTTATAAAAAGTTATTTGGATGGTATTTTTTTATTTGTTTATACTGTATTAAATTAACATATATACATATATAATACACTACAGGTTTGCATTGAGATAGATATTATACTCTCTAAATTTAAATTCAAATTTAAATCGAAATCTTCAAAATGTTTATAAAAATCTTCATGCTCAAATTAAAATGAGCAAATTTTATAACTATTCATTATAATACTCGTACAAAATTTCATACTCAAATCTAAAAGAATAAATTTTACAAATACTATTTTGTCCCATCAATTGGAGGTGCACTTGATAATAAATGACACTCAATCAGATGTTCAAATTAGTATTAGAAAGGAGGGAAGCATTATCCATCATAATCAAAGTAAAGAACAGAATGCCAACCGCATCCAGTTTCAAATGCTCATACTGGCAAAGGAATTATATTAGCATTTTCAGTCTGATCCCTAATTGTCCAAGCAAAAGAAAAGAGGGGGTGGAATTTTTTTTTAACTTTAATTTTATTTTTTTTCTAACTATATAGGATTAGTCACCACACAACATGGGATTTAAAATACTTATTTTTGGATAAGCCTTTCCGTCGGTAATTTTTTTATTGGAATATCTGCTCTATTAAATAATAATGATAAAAGAAATCCGTCGGTTGACTAGTGGCCTCAAAACATCAGAATGAAACACTTATTTTCAAAACGTTGTTATAAGGTATTTGGAGTTGAGAATGAAGAAAAGAGTGGGACAAACATAAACTTAGATATGTTTAAATTTTCTGGCACTTCTGTTTATAAAATTATTATCAAATAATATATTTGTACATTATATTATATTATATTATTATAACAAGTTACTTAATAATACTGGCATTTAAAAAAATTGCAAATAAAATAGATATAGAATAAACAAGGCAAAAAATGTGGCTTTTTGACATACATATATAATTAAACTAAATCCTAATATATAATCCATAAAACATATTTATCATGTATACATATATATATATATATATAAAACTTTTTTTTACATTTTAATATTGTGGCTCTGCATCTCTGTTAATTATTATTATTATTTTTAATTATACCTAAGATTGGTTCTGCATCCTTTTTATTATTATTTTTATTATATTTAAGACAGGCTACATGTCCCTTTAAATTTCTTATTTTTTAATAATAGAATTTTTTTATATAATTTATATAGTTTAATTTTTGCAAATTGATTTGAAAATTTGGATAAAATTTTTATAAATTTAATTTGTTACCAAAAAAAATTAATTTTTTTATTTATAAAAAATTTAATTTAATATAATTCTTTAGAAATGTTATTTATGTAAATTAAAATTTTTATTTTTTAATTAAACTTTTTAGAAATATTAAATAAATTGTAACTTTATATATATATATATATATTAATAAATTTATTAATTGATTATAATATAAATTGATATTAGCTTAATAAAAATAATAAATACATTACAAAATAGATTCAAAAGTATAATTAAATAATATAAAAATAAAGAAATATAGAAATTAAAACAGATGAAGGAAAAAAAGAAAAGAGTAACATTGACCGTTATTTGTAACAACTACTTATCCCATATTGAGATTTTATTCTATTGTAGTCAATGCCATGCTAATTGGTCTTTCTTTTATTTTTGATTCTCCTATTCACCTTCTTTCTTGTCATCATCATTTTCTTATTCTTCTTTTTTTTTTTATGGATGATTAACTTTTCACCTAATTATAACTTAGTTGAGAATTTAAATTTTATTAAGGAGACTAAACAAGTTGAATCAATTAATTTAGGGTAAATAAACCATATTGTGGTTGTAGGATGATCTCTATTGTCTAAAAGAAGTATTGGCATAATTTATACTAAATGTAAATAAATCTATAAATAATAATGGAATTAATACCCTACTAGATTGCATTAGCTATATTGTCAATGTGAAGAAGGATGACTTTATATAAAAGAAATGGAAGTATTGATGGTATATAATAAGAATATCTAAAGGAAGATAGACTAGCACCTCCAATATTTATGAATCATGGAAAGGAAGAAGAACGATCACTTTAATCGCTTGTTTGTGTTAAAACGAGAAAAAAAAAATAAAAAACCAGCACATTCGAAATCTCCTTACATTGGAGTTGTTGAATAGGATGATGATGACATTTAGCTCCATCAATGTCACCATCAAACATAAGTTCTTTATATGAGATAAACTTATGACCTTTTTTTTTTTAGTCTAATCTATGGCTCTAGAGGTTTGTGTAGATAGAGCAAGTTGAGAGTTGAGCATATCTTGATATTCACTTAAGGCGCACAACATGGTTTTAATATTACTGCTTACCTTCTACCTTAAATTGCCATAGCTAAACATTGGAAAGTTAATGATAACAAGCTTGTATATATCCTCCAATATATCAACCTATGAAATGAAAAATCAAACATAACATAAATATATATAGAAAGAGAGAAAATCTAAAGATGAAAACTAGGTAAAATCATATCATAAAACCTTGGGAACCACTTGTAGGATAGATCCATTGTCATATATGTTGCCAATACTAATACATGTAATCTAATATTTAATCCATAAGTTTATCCTTAAGGTTGTTTTAGGCCACCACTTAAGGTTATAAATTCCATGCTATAATGAATACTATGTACTTGTGCTGCCAATATTTGTGAACATTTTCTTTTAGTTAAAGCATGTGCAGTGATTCTATATTAAATGGCTTCTTAGGAATATGCTGCACTCCACCAAACTAACAAAGAATTTGATCAACATGATGCAACTCAACAATCTAGAAGCATAGTATAGGGGTAAATACATATTAAGCAATACTCAAGAATTAGTTAGAGGATATTCGGTGAGTCGTATGGGAACCAATTTACATATATAGAAAAACTGTTAATTTGTGCTATAATCATAATATGAAAAAATAGGTAAATCTTTAGTCATAAAACCTTATCATCATTCATCTAATCTAGCAGTATCCAATACTGTTGTAAAGCCTCCATGGTCGATTAGGGATGCTATGAAACACGTTGCCACCTATGGGGAATGTAAGAACATATATTAGTTTATGTATCACTGAAATGCTTAAATTCATACAAACACATTAGTTTATATTTAAAGCATAGTATTGGTCTGATGGTATAAATAGTCATATGTGAGTCAAGTTGCAAGGTTCTTCATTGAGCAAGACAGGAAAATCAATCCCATGTCTATAAGTGAAGCAAAGTGAGGCAACTACTTGTGTTAATATCGTCATAATACGTGGCACTCAATATAAGTGGGCCAACACTATTAAAACATCAATTATAGTGACCAGCCTTATCAAAGTGAACGAGTAATAAAAGATACATCAATATCACTTTATATCAAATCCTATCTAGCATTAAATATCCCTCAACCAAGTGTAGGATGTGTGCCTGTGTGAATTGTTAAATAATATCATTATCTGCATCATTCGACATGTTTGTGAATGCTTGTGCAAGGCAAGGAACACTCAACCTCTATCCATTTAGTGTCTCCTGTGGTAGTGTTGCACCAAGAAACTCATTACATATAACCAGCCAATTGTAGTTTGTTCATCTAAATATTATATCCTCCATACACAGTAGGCCTAACTGTATGGTGATGTCTTAGAGTGTGATTATATATTCACATTTAGTAAGGTGGAAGTTATGTATTTCTGATTGCCACCTTTCAATAAGGGTTGACATAAGCACAACATTTAAGTTAAAATGTTCAAGTCTTATGATGCTATAGAAATTAGTTTGTATGAGGTATAGAACAATTATAAGGAGGGATTGAATATATGATTTTCTTGCATGATTCACCGTATACACAGAATTCTATCTTCCTATGTCATTGCAGTGCAAGCACTATTATAAATTTGGTTAAATCGTTAAAAAAAAAAAAAAGAAGAAGCAACTTTTAACTTACCCATCATTGCAAAATAGCTTAAGAGATATTGTGAGACTGCAAGTATAGTAGAGAGTCATCTTCTAATCTTGGATTAATAATGTTTTAATGAACATCCATTATAAGTTGCAAAAATTGAAATATTTATTATAAATAATGTTACATAGATACATATCATAAGTAATTAATTTTCTATCATGTCAATAGTTTAATAAAGATATATATCATAAGCAATTTTTTTTTATCCTATTAGTAATTCAGAAATATCTCATTAATAAGTCAATTTAATTTAAATACATGTTATATATAATTCAATGCAAATTTATGTCATATACAATTCAATTCTACAACTATGGCTATCCATATAGCTAATAAAAAGGGTATGTGGTGCAACTATATTCGATCTATTTGCACAGCTCATATCTTTGGTGGTCTTTGTAACTATCTTACTAATTCATTTCTTTTTGTATTAGTAAGAGATTAGGTCGATCTTTATGATAAATCATTAAATGTTTAATGACTAATAGAAATCTAGTTATACAGTGCCAATAAACTTTTCTTTTCATCAAGTGAAACTCAATATTGTATACATTAAGTATAGTCTTAAATCGAAATATATTATGTATAAATTGTAGTAGATCAATACAAACCTTGGCATATGCTACAAAAACATATTGATAAAGATGCTTCTTGAGTTGAAACTCTCCACAATCACATGTTTGGCTCGTAAGGCTAACCTTACAAATTCGCTAATACTATTTGTTTGAAGGATTATATGGCTCTTCAACCTTGCACTTTGATAACCTTTTATCAAAACAATATACCAATAAATCATATGCTCTTATAATTCTCGTCAAAATTTTACTTTCGGTATCCTTAGAAAACAAATTACCAACTTACATCTGGGTAAATGTGATTTGTGCCCGCTCAATCTAATATTTGTTTAATTGGTACATGATTGTTTTAACTAAGTTGATTATGGGCAAGAACCTAACATCTATGAAAACACTATTTATATACTCAGCTACGTTCATTGTCATATGCCTCTAATGATGTCCATCCATATCGTACATATATAACTACTTGCTCTTTAGTATATCCTCTACCCAGTTTGTCACCTTTGTATGTAATTGTCATAATTGTGTTAACTGTTCATTAGCCAAATAGCATTCATTCAAATATCTAATATTAACAAACTTTTTGTTTAACCACTTACTTTTAAATATTGTATTCAAATTATTTGCAAATATATTGCAAACAAAACAAGTGATATGCATGGGATAGTTACTAATTATTTTTGGGGTCTACAACAATTACTATTATTCCTAAATGTTGATCAGATGTCAAACAAATGCCCTACTTATTTGAACACAACTCACCGCCTAAATTCATTAAGAAACCAACCCTATATCTCATATGTTTCTCGTAAATAATGATGAATGTAAGGGGTATAACTTTTTTTTACCTTATCAAATCACTAAGGTCAACTTTCATCCCTGCTCGATGGGTAGCTCTTGTAGTCAAGCTTCTAGGAGACTTTTTTTGCCCTCTATCTAAGCTACATAGGAAAGGCCTAAAGCCAATCTTAGGGAACAGTAAGCTATAACAGTTGTAATAGGAGTTGAATATGCAACAACAATTTAAGGACTTATACCAGACAAAAACTAAGTTTCTACTCATGACCCATGTAACAAGCTATATCAAGTAAGAAGTGTAGAACAATTAGTTCATGAAAACCGTATTAACAATGTTTCTCTGTACTTCCATATAGAAATGTATCATTGATTTGGATAATTAGCTTCAAGTGGTTGAATGTATCAATTTAAGGCTTAAACGTTTGAAACGCTCTATGAACCATAATCATTAGCTTTGTATCTGATGCTATTTATGGGCAATCTTTAGTTACAAATTCAAAATATAAACTTGGATTGAAGTGATACATGATAGACAACTATCTTAGTAGAACGACAAATGGTCACTCTCACTTCTCATAGATGAATGTAATTGCCCATTGTTTATCAAATCATACTTTTTTGTAAGACGGAGTATATCTAAAGATACTATGCATTCTTTCAATGATATCATGCATAAAAATAGAGGGATTTTTTTATCATCATTGACATAATATTCCATGATATTACATCAAAGACTAGTTTAGGTGATCTTGTGATAGCATGAAGGATATGTATGTATGTAGGCCTATGTACTTCATGATTCACCAGTTATTTTCTCTCTTTGATTAGCATGTCCTTCCTCACCAATTACATAGACATCGTATTCCTAACAACAATGCTTTATGTATTTCACTAATGATTGGTGTACCCTAAATGTGTAGCGCATGCACATTGAGTAAAGTTTTACAGCATGGCTCATTAACTGCTTATCAAGAAATCGTATTCTAATATATATTCCTTAGTCATCATTTAGACCAATTGCCCTTTCTATCTTGAGCATCTCAAATTCATTCGCAATGTCGATGTTAATCTGTGATAAGAAGACAAATACCTAATCAGAATACTAGTTTAACGGAGCGACCGAGTTTCCATCAACATCATCACCATTGACATTATTGTCTACATACTCATTAAAAATTAGCATAGCATCATATTCATCCTCAGCCTTATACTCATATAGAATTTGACTAGAATATGTGGTCAACTAATGGCATTTGTTGGATACTGAAAGGTTGAGGGTTCAAATAGATGAACGTCTCATTGGCAAAAGCTAAATAAAGAGACTTATTCATTAGGTTCATCAATCTGATTTGTAAATGGATTTGCCAACAGTTCACATATATCATTCTCCTTAAGACTCGGGCTAATATCATTAGTAGAGATGTGCACATACAGTTTCAATACCTTTAGCTAGTTTGGGAAGTGTTAATTTGCTTATTATATCATTTGAGTCATCTTTTAAGGTATACAACAAGTACCAATTTAGATTAAGTAACCATAAGTATCGATATATCAACTTGGACACAAATTATCTTAGCTCAAGTCATAATTTTTCCTTGATTATGGTTTTCAATTGCTCAAAACTAATATTAGGGTTAACTTTTAATAATTTTGATTCATTGCATGCAAATGTTATCCCCTCATTGTTATAAAATTTTTTTCTATGTGCATAAATATATTCAATCTCATTCATTTTACTCTTTATTAATCTTGTCATAATATTTATGAGTAAACAAATATAAAATATCTTTTTATTCAACATATAGTTATGTAATAATTAATTTTTTTATTATACATAATATATTAATATTTCATAAATTAAGATTATATATAAAGTTATATAAATAATCAATAATATTAAAATAATAACGCTTTAAATTTACCACAGTGTAAAAAAGTTTATCTTTTTAGAAAATAAATTGAATAAGATAGGTCTACTCAATCTTTATAAGTAACAATTAGGTTAAAGTAATCACTTAAAATTAAATTTTTTGGATTACTAAGATAGGTCTTTAAATAAGACAAGCCTACATAATCTCTATGAGTAATAATTATAATAGAAAAATTTGTCAACATAAATTTTATTATATTAAAAGTAGAAAAATAATATAAGACCACAAATATATTTAGTACTTATCACAATATATTGTAACAATGTTTTGCTGCCAATAATAAATTGTAAGAAATGAAAGAATATGAAAAAAAAATAAAATAGAGCAAAAATAGAGAAAACACATAAAATGAAACATAAGAAACAAAGTCAAAACAACGAAAGAAATTGCAATAAAATTATAAAATCCACCTACGAGATCATATATATATATATATATATTATTGAATGCAAAATATTGTATATTCAATATTTTCAAAGTATCATTGATTGGATCATTGATATTTCATTAAGGTCAGTGAAATATCATTGACTCTTGGGCTAGTTATACATCACTGATTCGAGGATCATTACTTTATTTTAAAAAATTAAAGAAAAATTTAATGAGACGCAGAGCTAGTCGTTTGCATCCCTTATATATAAAATAAACAAAATTAATGGATGTTGCTTCCCTTCAATGTAATAAAATAATAATAATAATAAACATTAAAGGGACACTTCCTTAAATATAATTAAAAAAATAAAAGAATACTTAATGGGGATGTGGAGCTACTAGTTTCACATTTTAGGGAAAAAATAGTTATATAAATATGAAAAATATGTTTTTGATGATTATATATATTAGAATAATAGCATATCATTTATGTGTGTGTGCGCATGCATACTTGTGTCAAAAAGCCTAAAAATTATAGCCAAACATTTTTCTTAAAGTGTATTATGTTATTTTTTTTATGTTGAATTAAAGTACACCAATATTTCTCATCTTAAAAACATATCCAATTCTTTAACATTTGGTATCCATTATAGAAATTAAATTAGATTATATTGAAGTAATGTTTCGTTCCCAACAATAAACTATAAGAAATGAAAGAAACAAAATAGAACAAATGAAGGAAACACATAAAATAAAATATAAGAATCAAAGTTGAAACAATAAAAAAAATTGCGATAAAATTATAAAATTCACCTACAAGATCATATATATATATATATATATATATATTACTGATCACAGAATATTGCATTTTATGTTTTAATATTTTTAAAGTATTATCATTAACCTTTGGGTCAATGCTTTATTTTAAAACATTAAAAATAAAAATTTAACAGGATGCCGAGTTAGTCACTTTGTGTCTTTTATATATAAACTTAAAAAAAAATTAATAGGATCTTGTATCACTTTAATAGAATAAAAAATAATAACAATAAACATTAATGGGGTGCTCCCTTAAGTATAAATAAAAAAATAAAAAAGAATATTTAATAGGGGAGGTGGAATCATTGGCTTCACATTCCAAAAAAATAAAAAAAATAATTATATATATATATATATATAAAGAATATGTTTTAATGGTTATATATATTAAAATTTTATTTATATGTGTATGTTTGTTTTTATTTCAAAAAGCCTAGAAAATATAGCCAAACATTTTTTAAAAAGTGTATTATGCTATTTTTCTAAATTTAATTAAATTACGCTAATATTTCTCATCTTAAAAACACTACCCAATTCTTTAACATTTGATATCCATTATAGAAATTAAATTAGATTATATAACAAAATTAAAATGGTAGTTAGCCTAAAAAAAAAGGTAAAATTGAGAAATGAGGCAATATACTATCATCACCCACTCCAACCAATTAATTTTCAATCATCCAATTAATGAATAAGATACTCAAATCATCTCAAACCACTCTTAAACCTTCCTTCCAATCAAGTTCAAAAGTTTGATTATAAAAACAAAAGTGATTATCATAGTGGATCTTTTAGTGTTATATTATATCGTTTCTTTGAAATTTCTTAGTATAAATGAATCATTTTAATAAAAAAAATATATAAATGAATAAAGATACATACAAATTGAGCTAACTACCACTTGACCTAATAAAAAGAAATATCTTTGATTTAAAATTTGAATCCACTAAACATTACGAAGATTAGCCTAGCAACTTGAAAGTTGAAAGTAAGTTAACATAATAATTATCGTGGGAACGGATTTGACGTTACTTTTAATTTGTAACTGTCCAAATTAAATTTAAAAGATTTATTTTTGTTTTGTTTTTGATTTTAAAAAAATAAAAAATAATTGTTTAACGATCAACTTAAAAAAATAATAATTAATACTAAAAAAATTAAATCCCCTCCCAGAAAAAATCTTAGGGAGTACAGAGAATCTGAATTATCGTTAAATATTGCCTTAAAATCTCACTATAAATCGAATCAAAGACAATCACAGCGAGGAGAATGTTGTAATCAAGAATAAGTAGCACCACCTTAAATTAGGTAAAGGGCTATGATTATAATCCCACGGTGATATATTCATGATTTTATGGTGAAGAAGCCAGGGAAAGTATATCATTTTTAAATTCAACAAATATGGAAAATATTTTTCTGAAAAATGAATCCTTAATTATAGTAATTTAAATCCGTCGTTTTATTTCCGAATATAAAATATTTGTAGGACTCTATATACTTTCCATTTGGGATATGTATAACTTGAATATATGGATTCTGTCCACAGGGCTCAACACAAACAAAAAAAAATGTTAAAAAAAATTATCAATTTAAAAAGAGGAATTTTACAATAAATTTATGATAAAAAATAAGTTTTCTTTTAATATACCTATTAATGGTTCTTTTTTTGGGGTTTACTTTACTGAGGGGGGTGTGCAAGTGCGAGCACCTAATCTGATTCTTTAACCCAAATCAACTTTTTTATTAGAGGAACCAAATCACGAAAACGACAATGATGCCACGTGTACGAAAGGTGTAACTTGGGAGCGATAAGTAGCGAGACAGCAGATTCTGTCCATTAATTTATGGATCACTTTTTGCAAGACCGATTGATAAAACAAAGATGGTGAAAGGATAAAGATTGGATCGGACTTTGGCCAGAGAATTCCAGGCCTTATCGGAGCCGCGACGGTGGTGCTGGTTCTGTGTGGGCGACGGAGGATGGTGACGGAGTAAGCGATAGGCAGTCGATCTTTCAATTGTTTGCCAGATAGTCACAGAGACCATGGCCAGATTTTCTGGGTTTTGGCCGTTTTTCTCCGATTTAATATCTGCTGTGATTTATGGATGCGGAGTCTAAAGAGTTCCATTGTGATAACTTACATTTTCTTTAGATGATTTTGGTACGAAGGTTCTGGATTTTGTCAAGTTGATTTGGTGCGATCCATCTCTTCGTTCTTTGCTTTAACTCTGCAGGTTGGTTCCTTTTATCTAACGTTTGGGCTCCTTCTACATTTCGGTAAATTGCTAGAGCTTATGGTGTTTGGTTCGTTGTTAGATCGCTGAGGCTATAGTCTCTAGAAATAGTTACAAGCTTACAAGTACAAATTACTATTTACTTTTCACATTTCTGAGTTTGAGAAGGACAGCTAGTGGGTTTGAAACCCGGATGAAATATATATTATCACCTTGTTTTTGTTGATATGTGGTGGCAAAATGCGTGAAATAATGTGACATCTGTACTTTGAAAGTTAAAATAACTGGAAAGAGAAGGTTCAAGCTCGCGATATCCGCGTATGGGCGAGGGGAGCTGATGAGGACGGGAAAAATTTATTATTTTGAGCTTCTAGTTTAACAATTTAGTTTCAATGCAAAATTTGCTAGTTATGGTGGCAACCCTGATTTTAATGAATTTATATAGATGTGATCCTCTAGTCAATGTTGGCTTTTTCTAGTAATTGATGCTAGAATTGGATTGGTCAGTGTTACAATGCATTGAACCTTCAGTTACTTTACATGTAGTGCAGATTTTTATGATATATTATCAGCCTTAATGTTTGTGTTAGTACCAGAAAATTTGAGAGAATATGCTAGTTATATAATTCTTGGAGTCTCAAGTAGCTGGAACTGCAGATGTGGCTTCATTGAGTTTGACAGGACAAGTATAAATGAGGTCACTCAAACTCAGATGCAGTCATGTGTGCTGTTTTGTCCACTTTTGACTGAGTTCTGTAGGTAGCATTGCCTAATTTGGAAAGGTCAGATATCAGTGTATTTCCCCACCAACAACAACAACAACAACAATAACAGCAAAACCTTTTCCCACTACATGGGTCGGCTACATGGATCAATCGATGTCATAAACAGTGTCCTCACCCAGAATAGAAAATATTTCAGTTCTGTTTCTGGTGGTGCAGGTTTTTCTGTTGGGCGGAAGATTGATATGTTGAGCAACCATGTCATTAAGAAGTATAGTTCGTGAACTAAAGGAGATGAGAGATGGAATGGGCAGCATATCAAGGCGAAGTTCTGATGGCAAGCAATGGCACCGTCGGACAAAGTCACATATTGCTCCTGATGTCCTTCTGCCTCCAGTTGAACCTGTTCAACAGGGACAATGGGCAAATCTACCACCTGAATTGCTTTTGGACATAATCAGGAGGGTGGAAGAGAGTGAGACATCTTGGCCTGCACGTGTTGTTATTCTATCTTGTGCTTCAGTTTGTAAATCATGGAGAGCAATTACAAAGGAGATTGTTAAGACTCCAGAGCAATGTGGACGGCTCACATTTCCTATCTCATTGAAGCAGGTAATAAGTTCTTCTCCCTTTTTCTGGCCCAATCTTTTTAACCTTTTCTTTTAAGGTCTTAATGCTTATCATGTTTTTTTTTTTTTTATACCTATGAGTAGCCGGGCCCTCGGGATTCTCCAATACAGTGCTTTATCAGGAGGAACAGAGAAACTTCTACTTATTTGTTGTACTTTGGTCTGACGCCATGTAAGTAACATTCATTGCTAGTGTCTTCCATTATGTGTTGATCATCATCGTCATTTCTTTGGATGTCATTAAGTGAACTTTGTTCTGAAATGGATTCCTGGATATCAGTGTATGATTTTTAAGTTCATATTTCTGGGGAGCAGAATGCACTATGCTTTAAATAACATATTTTCTAATATACATAATACTTAAAAGATATTTGAATCGGACAGAAATTTGGCAAAACCTAAAATAAACCCAACCCAAATTTGGCTTTCTATTCCTCCTTTCAAATTCTGTTGATTCATCTTATTTAATTTTGAATGAATGAATTCTTGGAATGATATTGAGGGGCTTGTTTATTTTGATTATAATTATACAGCGGAGAATGAGAATGATAAGTTGTTATTAGCTGCCAAGAAGATAAGAAGGGCAACAGGCACAGACTTCGTTATATCTCTGGTTGCAGACGATTTTTGTCGGGGCAGCAAAACATATGTTGGTAAACTGAGGCAAGTTTTTTTTTTTTTTTACACATAAACTTCACTCACAATTTTAAAATTTTTATCCTGTCCCTTTTCTTTTCTTTTCTTTTTATTTATTTATTAATTTAATTTAATTTTTTATGAGCTTGCCCCTTTTCATCATCTTCTCAATTTGATGATAAACTTTTGGCAGGTCTAATTTCTTGGGTACTAAGTTCACAATATATGACAGCCAACCTCCACATGAAGCCGGAGTTCAATCCAATAGTCGATCTAGTCGTAGATTTCACTCTAAACAGGTGTCTCCAAGAGTTCCAGCATGTAACTACAATGTTGGCACCATTACCTATGAGCTCAACGTTCTTCGAACCAGAGGGCCGAGAAGAATGAACTGCATCATGAACTCTATCCCCCTCTCAGCTATTCAGGAAGGGGGTACCGCCCCAACTCCTACATCATTTCCTGATATCTTTGATGAGCGATTTTCTCCCTCACCAGCACTGAAAGGGAAAGATCCAATTACAATTTTAAACTCTGCAAGCCTCTTAGAGCCACCAGTATTGAGCCAGGGCTCAATGGAGCCTCTGGCACTTAAAAACAAGGCTCCTAGATGGCATGAACAGCTGCAGTGCTGGTGCCTGAACTTCAAGGGTCGTGTTACAGTGGCGTCTGTTAAGAATTTCCAGCTTGTGGCTGCTGTTAATCCATCTCATAATGTTTCTGCTGAGGAACAAGAAAAGGTAATATTGCAATTTGGTAAGATAGGAAAAGACATATTTACCATGGATTACCGTTATCCACTCTCTGCATTTCAAGCCTTCGCCATCTGCTTGAGCAGCTTTGACACTAAGCCAGCCTGTGAATGAGAGTAAGAGACCCGGGTTGCCTGAATTGTTATCATCATCTGCTGGATTGTTGCATATATATATATATATATATATATATATATATTACGCTAGGCGTAGTTCATTTAGCATGGTGCAGCTGGCAATTTTGGCTGTGCAGTCATTAGTATTTTCCCTTTGTGTTACTTGTTGGATATCGAATTTAGCCTGTATGTTGTTTCATAATCCTGGCACTATAAATTAAATTAAAATGAAGTTTAGTACATTATGTACTATATAGTGGCTTGGTGTTCCTGGCTGATAAGTCTTGAATATTAAAAACCATTCACTGAATCTTTAATTATGTAATTGAATGTTGGAGTGAATGTAATTATGTAGTATATGTTTGGTTTGACACGAAAGGAAAGGGAATATTTTAAATATTTGTCTGTTTAGTAAAATTAAAAAAATGTTGGAATAAAGAATAAGTTATACAAATTAACGAAAACTCTTAATAAAATTGAAAAAAAAAAGGTCAGTTTTTAGATGCACGATAAATGGTGAACCAAAGTCATTATCTCCCTTTTGCTCGGGTCCTTTTGTTTTCAGATGTCACTTCTTCCGTGCCCGTTTGTTTCGATCCTCATCAGAGAACCACCTATTAAGTCGGGCCCTGAGGCCTTTTTTCTTTGGCGAAGTACACCTTGATATGGTATTTTAGTATTTGTACTTGGATATTTTAATATTTGTTAGATGACATGTATTGTGTGAGGCTATTAAGGAGTGTAGTCTGAGTGTTTATCAGATCATGGAAAGAAGAGAAAAATTTCAAGTCATCAATAATAGAAGTTTTTAGTTTTCTCTATCTTCTTGCATCTCTCTCTCTCTCTCTCTCTCTCTCTCCATTTGGAATTCTAACAGAGCTCTTATCAATTAGTATCAGAGCTACCATCCTCAACCATGGTGGAAAACACCAAAACTCAATTGGTATTGCATGAAGTCAAGGAATGCTTACGGGGCATTATTGTGAATACAGATTCCCGCATTGTGAATATAGATTCTTGCATTGTAGAAGTGGAGGATAAGCTCAACACTTTGTCGCTGCAATTCACTAAACTCATGAACACAATGAGCAATTATGGGAATTCCAAATCAAGTTCATCGCATAACCATCAACCCAACCATGTTCCAACCAAATTCACAAAAATGGACTTTCCTAAGTTCAATAGAGATGATGTTCTGGACTGGTTGTTGAAGTGTGAAACATTTTTCGAATTGGATTCAATTGTAGAGGAAAACAAAGTTATCATGGCTAGTTTGGTGTTGGATGAGAAAGCTTACTAGTGGCATTAAGCTTTTGAGAAATCACAGAGTTCACCTCTTAGAGTAGATATGCAACAGCAATAAAGGGACAGTTTGGGCCAACTCATGAAAACCCTATGGGGGGATTGAAACAATTAAGACAAGATAGTAAAATAGTTGATTATTAGGATGCAATTGATTCATTAGCGTGCAAATTAAACTTTCCTAAAGAGTACCTCGTGAGTTATTATTTGTCAAATCTCAGGAAGAGACAGTAGCTGATGTTAGATTATTTTAACAATCTACCTTATTGGATGCTATGAAGTTAGCTAGATTATAAGAGAAGAATTGTGAATAGCTAAAAAGAGGAACAAATTTTTCTAAATCTAATAGTTAAAAAATTGCGATGCGTAACTCAAGAATGATTCCTTATGATAGAAAAGGAATTTTGGGATCCAAACCTTTACCAATTGTCAATTAGGGTATAGCAAAGTTGAACTAGCTAAACCTGTCTATAAATTTCAAAAGGCCCTGACACTTAGTGAAGTAGATGAGTATAAAGCAAAATACTTATGTTATTTTTGTCATGAAACATTTGTACTTGGTCATAGTTACCTTCAAAGGAAGCACATGTAGATACATTTAATGGAAGTGGAAGATGACAATGAAGAATGGCATGAAGCAGTACCAAAAATGAAGGAAATCAATGTACATACCACCCCCAAAATCTCTTTAAATGTTATCCATAGAGTAGCCTCTTATACAACAATGAGAGTTAAGGGCTCTATTGGTGGTAAAACAATTTATATTTTGATTGACACAAGAAGCACTTATGATTTCATTGACAATAAATTGGCTAGCAAGTATGGTTGCGAAATAGATCAAGTACATCTAGCTAAGGTGACAATAGCAGGGATAACCAACTAGACTGTCAAGGTGTTTGTAATAATTTGGAGGGGCATATGCAAGGAGAAAATTTTAAAATGAATGCTTTAGTATTGCTTGTATTTGGGTTTGATATGATCCTAAACATGTAATGGTTGTGATCAATTCAAGGGGCATATTGAAATTTCATTAACCTCATCATGGTAAAAAAAATGGTCAAATGATGTACCTAAAAGGGTTAGATCCCAACAAGTAGAAGCTAGCCAATTGCAAGCAGTTACAAATAATGTTGATTCAAGAAGAAGAAGTTCAGTTGTTTGTTTTAATTTTATAAGAAGGATTTACCTATTGATCAAGGGTCAATTCCATCTCTTTTGCATTTGGAAACAACACCATCATAGCAAATTCTTGGTAGCATCACCAACGTACTAAAAGAATTTCAGGATGTCTTGGCTAAACCGACTCAATTACCACTTTATAGGATAGGGTATGACCATCAAATTGTGCTGAAAAAAGGGACTAATCCCATCAATCAAAGGTCTTACAGATATCCTCTCATACAAAAAGATATAATTGGAAAAATAGTGTAGCAATTGTTAGATTCAAGCATAATACACCCTAGCTCATCACCATTTGCATCTCCTATCGTACTAGTAAAAAAGAAAGATAGTTCCTGGATGCTTTGTGTAGATTATCGGGAGCTTCATAAAAACACCATTAAAGATAAGTTTCCAATTTTGTTGATAAAGGAGTTATTAGATGAATTAAGGGGTTCTCAAGTATTCTTTAAAATTGATTTAAGATCTAATTATCATCAAATAAGGATGGTACTAAGAGATATTCCTAAAATTGCATTTAGAACACATTTTGGCCACTTTGAATACCTCGTTATGCCCTTTGGCTTTACTAATACCCTATCTACCTTCCAATGGATCATGAATTCTATTTTTAAAGAGTATTTGAGAAAATTTATACTAGTTTTTTCTAATGATATTTTAATATACAACCCTTCAATAGAAACTCATGTGGAGTATCTCAAAACAACATTTATTGTGTTTAGAAAAAAAAATTGGCTAAAAAAAGTAAATGTAAATTTGCAACAGCAAGATTAGAGTACTTAAACTATTTTATCTCTACCAAATGAGTCATAACCAACCCTGAAAAGATAAAAGCAGTACAAAATTGGCCCATTCCAAAAACGATAAAAGAGCTCCAATGTTTCTTAGGCTTGATAGGATATTATAAATGCTTTATTAAATACTATGGCATGCTTGCAAGACCTTTAAATGACTTACTCAAGCTCAACAACTTTTATTAGTTAGCAAAAGTAACAAGAACCTTTAAAGAGTTAAAAAATGTCTTCATTTTAGCACTAGTGTTGGCTTTACTTAATTTCTTAAAGACTTTTGTCATAGAAACGGATGCTATTATTTAGGTTTAGGTATTATACTTATGCAAAATGATCATCCTCTTACCTATTTCAGTAAAGCTCTCTCAACCAAACAATAAATGCTCTCTATCTATAAGGAGTTATTGGTAGTGATAGAAGTAGTTGATCGATGACAACAATAAGTTATGGGTAGGCATTTTATCATTAAAACTAATTAGTAGAACCTTAAATACTTGTTGGATTAGAAACTTTCTACGTTGTTTTAGCAGTACTGGTTAGCTAAACTTATGGGTTATTCTTATGAGATACTTTATAGAAGAAGAAAAGAAAAGAAAAGAAAATCATGTTGCAAATGCTCTCTCAAGAATTGATCATAGTAAGGTTATACAAATGACTTTGTCATATGCTTCTAGTGAGTTATGATAGCAAATTGAACAAGGAAGGGTAAAAGACCCTTGTTTACAAGAGCTAATATCATATTTGATTCATAATCCTTCATCTCATGTACACTTTTCATAGGATGGTCAAATCTTAAAGAGGAAAGGCAAGCTGGTGGTTGGTAATAAACCAAAACTCAGAGAGGCAATTTTATCATGGCTTCATTCATCAGCTCAAGGTGGCCATTCTGGAATTTTACCTACCTATCAAAGAGTTAAGAGTTTATTTTATTGGAAAGGCTAAAAGAAAGACATTAAGACTTTTATTGTAAAGTGTGAAGTGTATGCAAGGTGCAAGTATGGGACAGCAGCATGCCTAGGTCTCATGCAATCATTACCAATTCCAAGGGGTGTATGGCATATCATATCTATGGATTTCATTAAGAGTTTGTCTAAATCAATAAGAAAAGGTACTATATGGGTAGTGGTGGATTGTTTAAGCAAATAAGGCCATTTCATAACATTTTCCCACCCTTTTATTGTTGTTATAGTAGTTGATAATTTATTAACCGCATTTACAAACTTCATATGGCTCCTATAAATATACTCAATGATAAAGAACCCATATTTGTCAACAACTTTTGGAAGAAAGTTATAGTTAAGTTGGGTATTCAACAACACCTATCATCAGTCTACCATTCTCAATTCGATGGCCAAATTAAAGTTTTGAATCGCTGTCTCAAAACTTACTTACAATGCATGGCCAGCCACAGACCAAGTGAATGGTGCAAATGGTTAACCTTGGCTGAACGGTGGTATAACACCACTTATTACTCTTTTATACAAACTACATATGAAATAGTTTATAGGCAACCTCCACCACTCCATTTTCCTTATTTACCAGGGGAGTCTA